>OZ021729.1:82192669-82843365 GCA_963978545.1 Linyphia triangularis | reverse complement strand
GTACCTCATGACTAGATACCAAGTGACTAAAGTTTGGCTGTATTCAATGACTTATGGATGACCCAGTGGAAGTTGATAACATCTGTTAAATAAAATAAAAAAACAGCTAATTTGAAGGATATTTTCATATGCAAAATGTCACCATGGTTGCGAGTCTGGTGACTAAGTTGGCAAGAAAGTTGTTCACCGGTTATCCAAGTACTTTTTTTACTTGCAGCGTGTAACTATGGAAGAACTCTTCATGTTGAATTTAAAACCTTACTAATCTTATGTACACTTTGAAACTGATGATGTATGACTGATATCCAAAGCATTTCCAGTTAACGATTTTGAAAATTGACTTTCGGTTGTATTTCCAGTTTCAACTTTAGTTGTGGGAACTTTTCAACAAAGAGACCTTGAATTTTACATATCATCCAAAACTGTAACATTTTATATATGTGTGTTTGTAGTTTTGTTTGGGGATAATGACCTCGAACAGAGCCATTGTGTTAACTTGCCTCTGGACTAATTTGTGTAGGAACTAAAAATTATCTTCAGGAAGTTCTAGAAGAAACATAAAATTAGCAAATCGGTAACAATAATACCACGGTGTTTTCACAAAAATACATAAATAGATCGTGATTTTCCCTTTTCCTCACTGTAAAACAATACTTAGTTTCTTGTCACCAGATAGAGCTTTACAACAAAATCTCACTAATTATCACCGACAGCCTAATTTAATAATACTGGCTAAGTAAGCTGATTTATACTAGGTATGTAAATTCAGTAATAAGACGGATTTTTCTAATTTTTTGTTGAAATAAAATTACAAATTTACATTGTCTTCTTCAAAGTAACTACTTTGGGAAGCCATACAGCGTTGGAGACGATTCTTCCATTCCTCATAGCCGTGTTAGGCATGGGTGTTTGTAAATGTATGTTGGCTTGTCTAATGACGAATGTTTCGGCGCATTATAGCTCTCGTGTTGCTGACGGCGCCAGATAATTTGAAAACAACAAATCCATTCCTCATAGCAGTGTTGGAACTCGGATACAGGAATAGCCTTCAGTTGGTCGGTTACAGCAGTTCGAATATGCTCCGATGTCCCTTGAGCTAATTTTTCAATTTTGGGAACAGAAAAAAGTCATATAGACTCAAGTAGGGTAAATAAAGAGGCTGAGGAGCCACAGGAATGTTTTTACTGGCCACAAACTCATTGATAGAAATCGCGGTGTGACAAGGAGCATTGTCATGATTATGTCACCTATTTTTGATGGTTGGTCTCACACACATGACCCATTTTCAAAGTCCCTCGAGAACTTGCTGGCAAAATGTTGATTAACCATTTGGCCTTGAGGCACAATCTCTTTATGGCTCAATCTTGAGGCTCGTCTTCAATTGATTCTCTTCCATCTGAAAATGCCTTAAACCACTTAAAAACCTCGACAAAACACTGCCACCATAGGTCTGACGCAGTTTTCAAATGTTTCCGTTGCACTGCTTCCAAATCTGAAGCAGAACCTGATAGCAGAAATTTCGAACTTCTTCAGAGAGATGGTCTTAATTTCCAAAACCGTTTAAACCAAGAACTTTTTCTGTAGATGTTCTTTTTCCAAAAACTCAAGAGACGAAAGAAATAAAACGAGAGAAACATGTAAAAAGCTTACGAACCAAAATGCATGATAAAAAAATACCTATGTTTTCTTCTTGAGGAAAAATATTACAACTTTTAGATGCATTTCTGAACTGCCAATTGTTCGAAAATTTCGATCTGCCTCAAATTTAGCTAGTTTTGGGTCTTCCTGTATTTTGATAAAATAATACTATCTGTTAAAGAACTCTTAAGAACCTCACCCTGAGATATATTCATTTATATTTCTTGCTTGTACAGGCGGAGGTTACCACGAGCGCCGTGGAGGAAGTGGAGATGTAGTTGACAGGGTATCGTCGTCTCCCACCAGAGGGCAGCACCGACGGGGATCCAGACAGCAGAGGATTGTGTCGCACGAGAAGGGAGACAACTCGGATAACAAGGTGACATTGTCCTCTAACCCTATCTTTTGAAACTCATATCGTCAAACATAAATGCTGTACATAGATTATGACATAGTTTTGGTAAAAATGTAAACGTCAGTCTTTCTCCATCGTATAGACCAAATGCATTGTGACCTCACTGGTAATTGCTCTTCATCTGAGAGTAAAAAATTAAATCTGGGTTTTGTTGATGAGATGACAGAAAAATCCAACCACAAATTATGCCGAGCACAAAGTATATAACAATGTTCAAAAGACATCTAAACATTTGCCAATTTATGTTGTAAGTATAGAATAGAAATAACAGAAACTAATCAATTATATCTTAAAAGAAAATCGAATGAAGAATGTTCTTCTTCGTTGAGGACTCGGTGTTGCCTTATCGAGAAGGAAGAAAAAAAAAATTCTTCACTCATATTCCTTTAAATTTAAAACTTTGAATTGTTGAGCATTAAAAAAAATCTATGTGGCTGTTACAGTAAGGTGGTTCAAAAAACTTTTTTTTCAGCTACAGACCAAGACACCCCCTAATTTTTTTACATTTGCCCATAGTATTATTCTCCTAAAATTTTAGCTTCCTACTCCTATAAAAAGGTGGCGCTCAGTGACCATTCATTTTTGTACTTTTTTGTAATTTCGCATTATTTTCAAGTTTTATGCTGATAAGAACGCATGGCTACATTTTTACAAAAAAAAGTTTTTATGGGTTTTAAATACATGTAATATAGTTTGGCAACAGTTATCTACAGTATCTGGCAACATCCATATTATCAAAAACAACGTATGATCGTGAAGCATTTCGTACTAGAAAATAATACGTTGATTTAAGCAATGGGTAAATTCAAATCTGATTGTCCTATAGCCCTTCATTGGAATGGCAAACTTCTGCTAAAATCTTTTGGATTAAGAAAGATTGACCGTTTGTCTTTATATGTTTCCAGAGATGGTATTGAAAAACTTCTTAGTGTCTCAAAGTTGAGTGGTGGAAGAACAGAGAAATGTATTTCAAAAAACTGGTTTTAGGCTAGAAAATGGCAAGTTGAGATTTAAATTTGGACAAAGTTTTGATACTACGAGTTGACTATTGCTTGTGTATAAGAGGCATGCATTAATTTGGAGAAAAAATCGGACGTGAACTATTGTGGCTAGCCTGCTGACACCATGTCATGTAATTAATATTGGCAAAGTTATTTTAGTTGTGCCATGGACCATCATGTTTCACAGAGGTTTCTCTCTTCAACAGACTTAAAGCTGTTTGAAAAAGAATTGCACAAATAAACTTTCAGGATTTAGAACTGAAAAAAGACGTTAAAAAGTTTAAAGTTTCAACTGTAGCCTTTCTTTTATTTGTGTATAAATCTATAATACTTAGAGATGATTATAAAGAAGTAATCGAATGGATAGTAATCGTTTTAGGCAATATACCAGAGAAAATCAACTACAGAGCAGTTTCCTCAATTCATTACTCACAGTGGATAGCTAAACTGCTGTACATTTTTAAATCCTTCTATTCAGAGACCAGCAAGAGGGTTTCAATATAACTAATAGAGAGAAGAAATGCAGCTCCAGCTATTTGTACAGTTCAATGCTTTTTTGTACAGTAAAGACATGGATAGAAGCCCCACTTGATACTAGTGGTGACCTGAACTTGTGGAAAAACGTTAAAAAGTATAAGATAATGGATTTTAAAATTGGAATTGCCGCTGGAAAAGTTTTGAAAAAGCTTATGTGGTATCTTTCAAATGAATTGGTTGGTTAGGCCATATATTCACACAGAATTACAGCAAAGGAAAAATTAAAAAGTATTTCATATGTGAATAACTCAAAAGATTCCAGAAATATAAAAGGGTGCGAGCTATTAAAAATGTTGAAAGATAATGCCAGTCTTAGAGAATTTGTAACAAAAATAACTCTTGATATTTACTTTTTGCTTTCAAAAAGAACTCTTGGTACGGTAATTTTTCAATATTTCGTTATCAAACATGTCTCTACAATGACAATGAGCTACGATAATCTGAATGGCACCATCTACAGGATTTATGTTGTATACAATTTCCATACCCAACCCATATTTTTTAGATGTTATTTACTATTCATTCGATTGATTTCAATTAGATGTTGTTCTTGGTAGGAGATTGAGTGTCGTTTAAAAATGTTCATTAAGTACAGCTATACATTTAGAAACTTTGAATAGAGCTGAAACTTAGAAACTATTTATACTCGCTAGTCCACTATTTATTGAGTGAGAATTTTATGATTTGAAATGATATTTTGGTATTTAGATAATTTCCGATCGACCATTTTCGCCTTACAAAAAATGTAGCCAAGTGCTACTGTAATGCTTGGTTAAATGATGAAATAAACACCACTACTGATCTACATAACACCACACTAATTATTCATTTCGTATTTAGGTGTATTAATAGCTTATTTTGATTGCTTTTCAGAATTTTATACTGCCTAATTTATAGGGGCAATATTATCAGAATTTCAAAAGATAATGGAGTAGCACGGGGGAATAACGAGCATTTGTGAGCAGGGGCAGAGTCCTCTACAATTTAATTATTTCATAAACTTTCACTAACTTATTTAACATTTTTTAATTATGGTATCAATAAAAACTTTCTTTAAAAAAATTGCTTTCAATTATACTTATTACCAAATCCACTACAAATACCCAAAAACGCACAAATTTTTTTAAATTTTACTGTTCATTGAGCGCCATCTTTTAACTGGAGTAGGATTCTGAAATTTTGATTGAACATTTGTATGGGTAGATGTAAAAAAATGAGGGGGTGTCCTGGTCTCTAGGTAAAAAAAAATTTTACCCATATATTTTTGAACCACCCTACTGTTACAGCCCCACTAGCACAACAAAGCTGGCCTATTCCGATCTGGACAGTTGTAAACTGGGCGTTGCTACTGATATTGGCCAATCGCGCCCGCAGTTGGATAAATTATACTGTAAGTTTTGAAATATTGATGCACAGTTTTAAAATTGAAATATTTTATTGATAAAAAAAAGGACGTACGGATAACAAATATGTTTTGCGATGTTTTCGACAACTTTATTTTTATGAAAACCGTATATTTTGGAGCGATGCTCGATTTTCAGTGAAATTGACCAATCTTCCAGTACCTTGATTTCCAACATTGGCCAATACTGCCGTGCAACCTCGGTATTGGCAACAAAATATCAAAAATTTTGAAGGATAAAATACCCAAAATTTTTAGCAATATTTTGGAATTCAATATGTTCTTGAAAATGACCCATTACGTCTATAAGAGAGCGTCTTCCAGTCTATCGTGATGAGGGATAGACTAGAAGATGCCACTGTACTGCGGAAATGACTAATTAGCCACACCCCGGGATTTTAGAAAAGTAAATAGACACGACCGAGATTAAGAATAGATGGTCTGCTGTAGATTGAGATGCAACCTGATGGTAATTGCTCTTAGTTAAATTTAAATTCATTTTTATGTTGAAATGAACATTTCTGTTAAATCCTGTACTTAAGATCACCACATTTTGTCTGTCGTTGTCGTTATTGAAATATATCTTTCTTTTCAGGAGAAGTATAGAGCTGAGAATATATGCGGTGAAATACAGGTAATCCTTTTGTTATATCATTATCTAAGAAAAAAAACACAGTTGTAAAAACGGTCCCACCAAGCAAAAACATTAAATGTTCTGCCAGAAAAATTAGGGATGTACTAGTTGCGAAGTTTGTATAGGTTCACTGGAATATATATATAAAATAGGCTGCTAAAAATCGTAGCATTCTTTAAAGTGTCTTAAAAAATTGTTAACAAAACACTCATTTTGATTTGTAGTATTGCGAATTACACGTTGCAATGTATAGTGTTAACACCTTTATGACATAGCAGACCATACATAGCAGGCCTACCAAACGGTATAGTGGTTAGCGTGCTGACTTCTCGACCGCGAGGTTGAGGGTTCGAGTCCCGTGTTAGGCATGAGTGTTTGTATGTTGGCTTGTCTAATGACGAATGTTTCAGCTCATTATAGCCCTCGTGTTGCTGACAGCGCCAGATAATCTGAATACAACCAACCATACATAGCAGACCTGAATGAACAATTGGTGGATCGTAACACAGTCATTAAAATATAAAATAAACAAGGCTACTAGTGGAATTGAAATAACGGCATTTGTCCAAACGCATAAAACTAGGGGTGTGGAACATCGCACGACTTTCAATTACGCTATAATATTGGCCATTGCATTAAAATTTATAGTTTTGCTTACAGTTTTCATATTTTCACTCATTTAAATAAAAGTGGCCAGTTAGGCGATATTTTTGACAATAATTTTTACATGGTCTTTAAAAAAAAAATTTAAAAAAAAATAAAAAATAGATGGCGACATTGGAAATGCTATTCGATAGTCATCATACTGTCCTTTCATGCGCGTGTAACAGAAAAAAAACATCAATCGTTGATGTGCGGTGCTCAAGGTCAGAGAACTCTGTGTTGAATACATTCGTTTTTCAACTTTTTACGCCATTAAAGCATTTTTACAGGAATTTTGGAGATGGGGGGTGTTTAGAACACCTTAAGAGGCATTACCTCAGTGATTTCAAAATCGTTAGAGCCGGTTTTTAGCAATCATTGAAAAACATGATTTTTTCAATGGCAGCTATCTTATGCGCATGCGTGATTTTGACGAAAACCTTAATGGTAGGTCAGTGCCACCACCAACCCGCACACCTAATTTGAACATCGTAGGTCGATTTGTTCAGGAATTATGCTGACTACATACACACAGACATTTTTTCTATATCACTTTTTTGAAATAAGAATGTTCCAAAACTTGAAAAAATGCACAAAAAAGAATCAATTTTTTTTTTTTTTTTTTTTTTTTTTTTAAACCGAATGCTATACTTTCAGTACCATATGTATACATATGAGTGATTGAAAGTAAAAAGTTATTAGTGAATTATTGCACGAAATTGCACAAATATCTGGATATTTTCTGAAATACAATGCAAAATGTAAAATAAGAATCCCAAAAGATCTAAAAAACACAATAAAAAACGACAGAAATCTTCATGATCTAAAATACAAAAAGTACTTACTGACTCTGTCTTGAGAAAATCATCCCTTTGTGTACATTTGACGGCTGAGATTCGTCATGCACTTGTTTTGCTTGTTAATAATGACGAACCTATTTCGTCATTCAAACTAGGTTGATTGAATGGATTTTAATGACACAAGAGCCATGATTGGTTAAGTCAAACATCGGTTGATTTACCTATACTTTAAAAAAATAATTTGTTTGGCTGTGTTCCTTTAAAGTTCCTTTATTGTTTTGAACCAAACGTTCAAAACGCAAGAATTTTCCCAAATAAATCTGTACCCAAGGGGTTAAAAAATAAAATTTAGAACATTTTCTTCCATCAGATGTTGATGGATGACATCAGATGTTGTCACAAAATGGCGTTGTTTTGGTAACACACTCAACCCACCCACGCAGATTCTCATATGCTGAGCCAATCAGCTCATCAAATTCTCAAGGGCAGCTGAATTTAGAAAATAATACTTGATCGGCAGCACCGCTATTACAATGAGTAGAGGGAAGGCTTCTATTGCTTTCTATTGGTTACCATGGCAACATGGCTGCCCGAAACACGTTTCAGGAAACACGGCTGCTGTGTTCGGAGGAAGATCACTTTGATTGGAAGCGGGGGGTTTTCTCCTGGACTATTCAGCAAGAAGATGGCTGTTTATCGGATTTTTTTTTTCACTTACCGTAGAAATGGATCTTCATTTTAGAAAATTGTAAAATAAGTAAACGTGAAATAAAAAAGGAATTTTTCAAACAACAAATAAAATCGTCAAAGAATAAAAAACGGAATACTTTGCTAAAAACCGCTTCAAAGTTTATTAGCAAGTTAATAATGAGTAAAACAAATATATACTGTCCGAAAAACGTGCAACTAAAGTGCAAATGCGGGGAAAAATCGAAAACAGCGTATTTTTGTAAATTAAAATTTCAAGAAGAAAAGCAATTGTTATATATTTAAGAATGTAGGTCCCAAAATGGTAAACTTAAAGAGAACAAAATGCTGGTTGATTCTAACGCATCTCAAGTCTTTGTTTTGTGACTCGACTGATACAATTGATTGATACTGTCGACTTATGCAGTTTCCTTTTTTCTCAGCTGCAAGTGTGCCATGACTCAAAAGTGGGCATTCTGTACGTCACAATCGTGCGAGCTCGAAATCTGGTGACGTCACGGGACAACAGCGGACTACCAGATCCATACGTCATCTGCTACCTCCTGCCCGACAGATGGTAAGAAAACATTTACTGTACAATTTCTCCGCAAAGATATTATTTTATTTTAATCTATATAGTATGTCCATTGCAACTATACAATCCATTGTATAAAATCCCCATGGTTATCGGTGTTTGTTTGTATGTGGTTTTCTTTTACATTCCTCAAATACATTGTTGAATTTGTTGCACCGGTCTCTTTGGTAACTCCTTAGGGCATTGGCGGCTAGAGGTCGGCGATATATCGATACGAAGATATTTTATCGATATTTTTTTTTTAATATGGATACTAAAAATTTTGATACAAGACACCGATATATTGATATTTTCACACATTTTTAGTTTTTTGACGATCATTTTGTAGTTCCATGTGTTTTTTCGATTTTCTTTATTCTCTTTTCAAAAACTACAAAACTCAAGTTTGGACTTAGCTGAGAGACAGTTAAAATGGCACCCTAACCAAAAAGAAAACATAATGTAATGGAAAGATAAAATCATACATTAGTAAGTCATTAACATAACACCGTTTCAGTTGCCAACTTGTGTCTGGAATTTGCGTCTAACTTTAAATATTAAAAACATTTCTAGTAGCAAAATATGCGGTAAACTGCTTTTCAAAATTTCTTCTTTAAAAATAAATGTGAGTTTATGCATTGACATCTAAATGTATTTTATTTATTCTGATTGATAATATAATTTATTTATAAAAACAATTTTAATAATTTATTTATTAAAACAATTTTGGCATAAATTCATAAGTAGGAATTTACCCCGAAAAACTTCGTTTCTGGCAAAATTGAAAATTAAATAATAATAAAAAATTAAAAAACGTGTATCGATATATCAATATTATATCTATATTTTTTTCTATGCAAAGATATAGTATCGATATTTATTTTGATCGATATTTCCGACCTCTAGTGGCGGCCTGTGATCGAAAAAAAAGAGTGCAGTCGGAAACATGCGTTCCCCCACACCACACACTTTTCACAATCGTTCATGAACGCTAAGTCTTTAATTTTAATACTCAAATCAAAGTCTCCTTTCAATTTTTATAAAATGTATAAGATGAGAAAGAAAACACTTCTTTTTTGAAAACAAAATCAATCCTCCTTTCTTTTAAACTTGCGAATCGGTCAATGATGTCGTCATAAAATGGCGTTGTTTTTGGTAACACACTCACCCCACCCACGCAGATTCTCATATGCTGAGCCAATCAGCTCATCGAATTCTCAAGGGCAGCCGAAGTTAGAAAATAATACTTGATCGGCAGCACCGCTATTTACAATGCGTAGAGGGAAGGCTTCTATTGCTTTCCATTGGTTACCATGGCAACATGGCTGCCCGAAACACGTTTCAGGAAACACGGCTGCTGTGTTCGGAGGAAGATCACTTTGATTGGAAGCGGGGTTTTTGTCCTAAATTATTCAGGCAAGAAGATTACTGTTTATCGAATTTAATTTTTTTTTTTTTTTTTTTTTTTTTTACTTACCGTAAAAATGGATTTTTATTTTAGAAAATTGTAAAATAAATAATTTTAGTTTTGAATTAATAAATGTAGATTCAGCCCGGCTGTACTGGCTGTAGTGCACGTGCCGCTACTGCCTTAGGGTAAGGCCATCACACGTGCGTTTTTCCATGCTGCGTAAACGCAGCTTCTTTTCATGCAGCTTGAAAATCTACACAAGCCGGCCACACGTGCGTGTTCTTTAACGCGAGCTCAGTCGCTTGTTTGTGATCTCCAGTGCAACACGATTCCATTTACAATCCAAGTATCACGATTCAGTTCACGGTTTTTAAAATCATTATACCTTGTATTTTAAAGATGTGAATCTTCTTCAATTTTAAGAATGATAAGTTCACAATCCAAGTACTATATCCAATACATAGTTATTTTAAATATAAAAAATTTAAGACTGTTACTCACTAATACAGCAACAGAAAAATGATCGGCTGCAAAGAGTTTTCACCGAGCTTGAAAAATAGGTCTGATTGCTCGTGTCGTGTGGCATTAGCCTTAGATCATGCAAAAAATCATAAATATAAATCATTTGAAGACCGTTTGAAACTGCGTTTCATACTTGGAATGAGTATTTTGATTTGACGATCGTGAAACAAAATAAAAGCAGAAGAGGTGAAATTCCTTTATTCAACAGGAAGTTTCAAATGTTTGCAACAGATTGTATCGGAACTTATTTTGTAACATTGCAATCAGCAATAAGTGCAACTTTTCTAAAAAAAAAAAAAAGGTATTATCCACGCTACTTTAAAAATCTTTATAATTCGATTGTAACATGCGATCATATCAATTTGTGCCACGTGAACTCCCGATTCTAAAACACTAGGTTCCCGGATTCTTTTAGGCCATTTGTTGATATCTGCTGTGTTTTCGATAAATGTTTTCTAAAGGTTATTTTACATGTCCCCAGTGGATGGAATGCCAGCCGGTAGATTGATTGTAAGGTCATTGTCACGCGCTGATTTGAATGCCAGCTACCTATTTACACAGTGCCAGCAACTGAAAATATTTAGGTATCGAGCGAATACAACGCCACTATACTAAACTTCAACTTAACTAGACATCACTTAGACGGTAGATCGTGACAGTGCTCATAGGTATTTAATCCATTTTGGCGGCGTGAAAGCATAATGTTCGCCAAACCACAACCCTATAGAGAACAAAAGGCTCTAAGGTTTGGCGAGAATATTGTCTTCACTCCACCAAAATGGATTAAATACCTATGAGCACTGTGACGATCTATCGTCTAAGTGATGTCTAGTTAGGTTGAAGTTTAGTATAGTCTGTGTTCAGTTGAGAGCACGGTTGATAGTAATTGATGCACTAGCAAATAGAAAATGTTTGATTTGCTGATAAGCTAGTATCAAACTGGCTTCTCCAGTAACTGGCGAAAAAGTGTTTATAAGGTGCTAGTAACTTGGCATCTAAAGACTGGCGACCTTTATTGGCATGATGTCTTGTAACGTGTCAATCAGCTCTAACTATGAATTATCACTGCGGACAACTGCTGGATATTGTTACACAAATTTACTGTTTATAATATTGTAAATAGGGGCGTATTTCTATTTTATTTTATTTGTTAACAGTGATAATACAGGTTAGAGAAAAAAAGGGAAATGAAATTTCGGAGAAAAAGGAGAATGAAAGGTGAAATTTCGAAGTGTTTCCATCACGCGATCGGTTCACTAGATTTTTCGAGAAAGTTTCCACCTATAAATAAGACCGCGGCGGGAAATTATGGATCAGTGGAATTCTGGATGTTGTTTTGAGTGCCTGAATTATCGTTGTATCCGAAGTTGCATGTCGTCGAAGCTTGTGTTGAAGCTGGTTAGTGATTTTACCGTTGTCCTTAAAAGTTTTGTAAGCCTTTGAAAGAAGAATAAATTATAGTTTTTATTTGGTAATAGTATAACCCATAATAGCAGAGTTTTTTAAAAAAAATCCTTTATATGCATAGTCAATTTTTATTTTCATTAACACAGCTCCGATATCGAAAACATTTCTATCAGGAAATGTGCGGCAAACTACGTTTCAAAATTTATTTATTAAAAATGAACGTGAGTTTATGCTCTCACATCCAAATACCATTTATATATTCTGATAATTAAGTAATTTTATTATTGATTTATTCAAAAAGTTTGCCAACAGTATAGAGTTTCAGAAATGCTCGGTTCAATGATATTTTAACAGGATTTTCTTAGTATTCCTTAAAAGCGACCTTTCTAATGACAGTAACAGCCCCAAAATTTGATAGAATACATTGTCGTCGAGATCGAATCTATCTGCCAAGTTTCAGACCGATTAGGTGACGGCAAGGGGGCTTTCCGTAGATTTCGCCCCCCATCGGCAAAAAGCGAAGTTAATATAAAGGATTTGAAAACTGCGTCATTATTTTCTGTGAGAAAAATAATTCCTTCCAATATGTTTTCAGTTTCGAGCACCAGCGTCGCACCCGCTACTTCTCCCGGTGCAGCCAGCCGGAGTGGAAGCAGACGATGGTGTATCCGCACATCCCGCACGAGCAGCTCAAGAGGAAGCACCTCGAGATATCGGTATGGAACTACGACATCAACAGACCACCGGAATTCCTGGGAGAAGTAGTGCTCGACCTCAAAGGTAAATTACTCAAAATGATCCTGTTGATTACCCGGCTATACCTCCGGACAACATTACTTGACACCATTGCGCATGCGCTGTAGGATAGATCCTTCCGCTATAGTTCCGGACAAATCACAATAGACTGAGAGGCGACTGCAATTTTTTTGGACCCCATCGAACATCATTCTGATTTTTTTTATAGAAATTAGAGAAAAGTGAGTAGATTACGAATCCACTGGTCTGCCCTGGCAAAAATGGCCGAAACTGGTCAAAAATCGACTTTTAATAAGTTGAACTAAATCCAATTGCCAAATGAGCCATAACTTGCCAAATAATGAGCATTTTTTTTATTTGGTAACCCTCACTCTTTAATGATCAATTAAGAAGGTTGCAGACGATTCAGATATCTGGCGACGGTCTACTTGCATCTATTAAAAGGGAGCCAAGTTGGTAATAAACATTAAGTCACGGATGACGTAACTGATGTCGCCAATTTGGCTTACTTTTAAAAGATACAAATTTTCCAAGCCAGAGATCAGAAATCGTTTGAGCTTTTTCTCATTGAAAATCAAAATGCAGGGTTTTCAGACGAAAAAGTTTGTTCTCTTTTTGGCAAGTTATGACATATTTGGCAATCGGATTTTAGTTCAACTCATTCCCAAGTCGATTTTTGATCAGTTTCGGCCATTTTTGCCACGGCAGACCAGTGGATTCGTAATCTACTCACTTTTCTCCAATCTCTATAAAAAATTCAGAATGATGTTCGATGAGGTCCAAAAATTGCAGTCGCCTCTCGGACTACAACTTTTATAGTAATATTGATAACCTGCACATATAGTTTTGTATTAAACTTAAATATATGTCGATAACAAAAAGAAAATAAACGCTTTTAAGTTTATATTTTTACTAATATTTTACTTTTCTTACCACGGATACCATAAGAATTTTAACGAATCAACCACACATCGTTCCAATCAACCAATCAGAGCGTAGTAAAACCGGCTCACACATCGTTGTAGCGTATCCAATGAGCTTAAGTAAGCTTGTCTCAATGCATAGTCCACCTATCAAGTAGAATACTCTCGCCAGTTAGTCTAGTGGATAGCGGTCGTTATAGGAACAAGACTAATCAATTTAGAATTGGGCTGATGCAAATGATGGAAATTGACATCTAAGGCTGATAAGGAGTTAATGTCTCTTTCTACTACACTGTTAAAAATTTGGATCCACCTCGCACCAAAAATTGGTTCCCATTTAGCTGCAACCAACATTTGGTGCTTAGTTTCACGATTTAATGGTGCTACCTCGGACCGTAAGTACCATTAAATCGTGAAACTAAGCAGAAATGTTGGCTGCTGCTAAATGGAAACCAATTTTTAGAGCAAGGTAGATCCAACTTTTTAAATCCCTAATGGAAAATGGGGTTTGTCTTGTTTCCATGACAACAGATAATGCTTTACAAACTGACAGGGTCAATTCCAGTGATAGATAGATAATCGACAAGTTGTTATATTTTCTACACATGAACTTTAGATGATATAGGAACTATCTGTAAAAGTAAAATAAGAAATTATAAAAAAAAAAAAAAAAAAAATTAAAAGTAAAACTATTTATAAAATTTTAAAAGTATAAATCAAACAATGTTTCAAAAACTTTGAGACGGTCATTTGATTAGGATAAGCTGCAATTTCTTCCGTTATTCCACAATTATTCCAAACGAAATTTTTCCAGGCGATAAAAAAGCTAAAAGAAAATAAGCAATAATTTTTTTTTTCTATTCAATCACTCAATCGATCTGCAGCCCAGCAGCACTTCATATGCACTGCTGCAATCAGTATATAATAACATGCGACCAATATAGAATATACGAGAACATTTTGTAATATACACTTATGCACAAGCATTTCTTAATTGACACTCATGCACAAGCATTTTGTATTTAACACTCATGCAATCAGCATATAATATGCACTCAAACCCAAAATCTAAGCACGACTTCTATGTATTTGACGCATACAATTTACGCTTAACATTTGGACGTTCATGATTGTGTGTTTGTAGACGCGTCCGTGATCGACGAGCAGTCCCGTTGGTACAAGCTCCATCCGCATGACCCGAAGAAGTATCCGTGCCAGACATCCTCCCACCACGAAGGGGGAAGCATGAAGATGGCGAGGCTCAACAACCCCAACCACAGCAAGACGGCAACACTCCTATTCGACGACGACGTCAGGAAGGTCAGTCACTCTTCTCCTCTTCCCCTGGCTTTCAAGTGCCCTTTCGAGACAATCGCAGTTAGCCTTAATATTATAACCCATAAAAAAAAAATTAATATAAATCCCTTATATGCATTGCCAATTTTTATATTCATTAACAAAGCGCCGTTTCTGTTTCAAACGTATGCTTGGAGCTAGCATCTAATTTTAAATATTAAAAACATCTCTACCATCAAACTACTTCTCAAAATTTATTCATTAAAAATGAATGCGAATTTATGCACTCACTTCCAAATATCTTTTATTTTTTCTGTTTAAAACAAATTTATAATTTATTTATTAAAACAATTTTGGCAACAGGAAAGAGTTTCTTCAATGGTCGGTTAAAGGCTATCTCAGCGCAATTGGATGACGGCAAGTTGGTTTAGTTATATTCCGTAAAACGACGGTTTAGTGACAGCCGTCAAAATTTGGTAGAATACATTGTCATCAATATCGAATCTATCAGCCAAGTTTCTGCCCGATTGAATGACGGCAATTGGGTTAAGTAGGCATCTGCAGAAATATGTCATCGAAAAATTCCGGTTACTATCTGTCTCGATGTAATTTTGTAGCAATATACTGACCTAATAACAAAAGGCTCGGAATTCAAGATTTTTTTTATTTATTTTTTTAATATATTTTTATAGTTTATTATTCGTCTTTTGATAATGTATCTTTTCATATCATTAAAACTCGAAATTAATTGAAAAGAATGGATTTTTCTTCTAAATTCTATTTATGAAATTTTACTTTAAAAATGTCAAATTTCACTGAATAAATGTCATATTTTCTCATTTTTAGTTTAACATCGACATCGAAATTATTATTTTTGTCACATTAAAGTTAAAATGTAAATTATAATTTAACTCTTAAATGCTTTTATCTCTTTTTTTACCAAGGTACAGCATATTATTGTACTATACACAAAAAATGGCTATATTTTCTACTATAATTGATAAAACAAAACAGAAAATCAATGTGATTCGTGGAATGTTTTTAATAATTGTGTATAATTTTCCTTTTATTTAAGCTGTCATACACATGTTAAAACTATACACTAAAGTTTAAAAAGTTCAATAACAACCCCATATTATTATGTCATATTTAGAATCAACGTCTCAAAAAAAGGGCGAAATGCTAAATTTCATAATTTTCAAAAGAGTGAGTGGACCATATCTTTATTTAGAAAAGTACATTAACATGTTATTGATAGTTATGTTATAAAATCTGTTTTCATGTAAGTTTTTAAACGTTTAAATAAAACATTCCAAACATGTGTTCTTAGATGAAAATAATTCATAAACTTTATAATACCTTAGATCTTAAAATTAAAATAATCAGTTTTAAACCGACAGTATAATCGTATCAGATAAAAAGGACCATATATCCGTCATCTAATTGATTATTTTTACAGTATACAAATAAAACATTTGACTTCAATTTTGAAAAGTAAATTTCATACTAAACACTCACGTAGTGAATTAGAGAACGGCAAAATTTATTAATTATTCATTATACTTCAATTTTCTTTATATATATATTGAATTTAAACTTGTTTTATAAGTTATTCGATACTGAATAATACCTTTTCCCAAAATTTTACAGGATTTTAAGCAACTTTTTATTATAAAAAGTATTGAAGCTAATACTTTTATTTTTTAATTGTTTATCCTCAGAATTATAGTTTTAATTTCAGAGATGAAATTTAAATCGGTGAGCTTACTTCTAAGAGTCAACATTACATTTAAATGGTTCGAATAATTTTACGATTTTTGTAGTTCGATACAATCTTGTATCGGTCATTCTATTTGATTAGTAATTAAAATGTGTATTGTGTTATTGTGTGTGTGGAAACAACATTTGCATGTGTTTATCAGTGTGATACTTTCAATGTTTTGTCAGTCTATATCAATATATCTTGCTTGTGTGTGCGTCGTTTCCGAAGCCACCTCATGACTTACTATTTCGAATAAAATTCCCTCCAAAATATCTAAAAGTGGTCATAATTTAAACACTTTGACCTCATGACTCATTATTTCGAATAAAATTTCCTCCACATTATCTAAAAGTGGTCATAATTTAAACACTTTGACCTCATGACTCATTATTTCGAATAAAATTTCCTCCACATTATCTAAAAGTGGTCATAATTTAAACACTTTGACCTCATGACTCATTATTTCTAAAAAAATTTTCTCCACATTATCTAAAAGTGGTCATAATTTAAACTGTTTGACCTCATGACTCATTATTTCGAATAAAATTTCCTCCACATTATCTAAAAGTGGTCATAATTTAAACTGTTTGACCTCATGACTCATTATTTCGAATAAAATTTCCTCCACATTATCTAAAAGTGGTCATAATTTAAACACTTTGACCTCATGACTCATTATTTCGAATAAAATTTCCTCCACATTATCTAAAAGTGGTCATAATTTAAACACTTTGACCTCATGACTCATTATTTCTAAAAAAATTTCCTCCACATTATCTAAAAGTGGTCATAATTTAAACACTTTGACCTCATGACTCATTATTTCTAAAAACATTTCCTCCACAATATCTAAAAGTGGTCATAATTTAAACTGTTTGACCTCATGACTCATTATTTCTAAAAAAATTTCCTCCACATTATCTAAAAGTGGTCATAATTTAAACACTTTGACCTCATGACTCATTATTTCGAATAAAATTTCCTCCACATTATCTAAAAGTGGTCATAATTTAAACACTTTGACCTCATGACTCATTATTTCGAATAAAATTTCCTCCACATTATCTAAAAGTGGTCATAATTTAAACACTTTGACCTCATGACTCATTATTTCGAATAAAATTTCCTCCACATTATCTAAAAGTGGTCATAATTTAAACACTTTGACCTCATGACTCATTATTTCGAATAAAATTCCCTCCACAATATCTAAAAGTAGTCATAATTTAAACTGTTTGACCTCATGACTCATTATTTCGAATCAAATTTCCTTCACAATATCTAAAAGTAACACTTTGACCTCATGACTCATTATTTCGAATAAAATTCCCTCCACAATATCTAAAAGTGGTCATAATTTAAACTGTTTGACCTCATGACTCATTATTTCTAAAAAAATTCCCTCCACAATATCTAAAAGTGGTCATAATTTAAACTGTTTGACCTCATGACTCATTATTTCGAATAAAATTCCCTCCACAATATCTAAAAGTAGTCATAATTTAAACTGTTTGACCTCATGACTCATTATTTCGAATCAAATTTCCTTCACAATATCTAAAAGTAACACTTTGACCTCATGACTCATTATTTCGAATAAAATTCCCTCCACAATATCTAAAAGTAGTCATAATTTAAACTGTTTGACCTCATGACTCATTATTTCGAATCAAATTTCCTTCACAATATCTAAAAGTAACACTTTGCCATCATGACTCATTATTTCGAATAAAATTCCCTCCACAATATCTAAAAGTGGTCATAATTTAAACTGTTTGACCTCATGACTCATTATTTCTAAAAAAATTTCCTCCACAATATCTAAAAGTGGTCATAATTTAAACTGTTTGACCTCATGACTCATTATTTCTAAAAAAATTTCCTCCACAATATCTAAAAGTGGTCATAATTTAAACTGTTTGACCTCATGACTCATTATTTCGAATAAAATTCCCTCCACAATATCTAAAAGTAGTCATAATTTAAACTGTTTGACCTCATGACTCATTATTTCTAAAAAAATTTCCTCCACAATATCTAAAAGTGGTCATAATTTAAACTGTTTGACCTCATGACTCATTATTTCTAAAAAAATTTCCTCCACAATATCTAAAAGTGGTCATAATTTAAACTGTTTGACCTCATGACTCATTATTTCGAATAAAATTCCCTCCACAATATCTAAAAGTAGTCATAATTTAAACTGTTTGACCTCATGACTCATTATTTCGAATCAAATTTCCTTCACAATATCTAAAAGTAACACTTTGACCTCATGACTCATTATTTCGAATAAAATTCCCTCCACAATATCTAAAAGTGGTCATAATTTAAACTGTTTGACCTCATGACTCATTATTTCGAATAAAATTCCCTCCACAATATCTAAAAGTAGTCATAATTTAAACTGTTTGACCTCATGACTCATTATTTCGAATCAAATTTCCTTCACAATATCTAAAAGTAACACTTTGACCTCATGACTCATTATTTCGAATAAAATTCCCTCCACAATATCTAAAAGTAGTCATAATTTAAACTGTTTGACCTCATGACTCATTATTTCGAATCAAATTTCCTTCACAATATCTAAAAGTAACACTTTGCCATCATGACTCATTATTTCGAATAAAATTCCCTCCACAATATCTAAAAGTGGTCATAATTTAAACTGTTTGACCTCATGACTCATTATTTCTAAAAAAATTTCCTCCACAATATCTAAAAGTGGTCATAATTTAAACTGTTTGACCTCATGACTCATTATTTCTAAAAAAATTTCCTCCACAATATCTAAAAGTGGTCATAATTTAAACTGTTTGACCTCATGACTCATTATTTCGAATAAAATTCCCTCCACAATATCTAAAAGTAGTCATAATTTAAACTGTTTGACCTCATGACTCATTATTTCGAATCAAATTTCCTTCACAATATCTAAAAGTAACACTTTGCCCTCATGACTCATTATTTCTAAAAAAATTTCAAACTGTTTGATCTCATGACGTATTATTTCGAATAAAATTTCTTCCACAATATCTAAAAGTTGAGTTAATTTAAACTGGATTTTTTTTTTCCCCTTTTTTTTTTTTTTTTTTTTTTCCCACCTGTTTGGAATATCCAGCCCAAAAATATGTTATGACTTTACCATCAGATACTCTTAAACATCCCCTCAAGTATCGAAAACTCTATAAATCATATTATTTGATTACTTAAACTGAATTAAATAATGAAAAATAGGATAAAATACTAAATAATAAAGCATTATTTCTCTGAATTCAAATTTTCTAGTTTTGGATAGTGGAAAATAATTATCAGAACAAAGTTTTCGAGTGCATATAGAATAGAAATTTAAATGTATTTATCAAGTTTTTTTGAAATTGGAATACGTGATTATATGCACCATCACAAGTTATCGGGATAAAAAAAAATACCTTCTATGCTCAGACAACTGTTAGATCTTAAAAGTTAATCACACATGAGTAGTAGAACTCGTATATATATCTTCAGAACAATGATCAACTAATTGAGATACAACACAACCCAAGATAATAGACCTTATAAATATATAACAGACGACATAAATGTATAATAGACCTTATAAATATATAACAGACGACATAAATGTATAATAGATCACATAATGTGGTCTGTTATATATTACAGCCCATATCTATTATACACCACATAAATGTATAATAGACGACATAAATGTATAACTGACAGTATAAATATATTAGACAACATAAATATCTAATAGATCACTTTAATATATAATAGACCACATAAATATATAATAGACCTCTTAGATATATGTATATAAACTACATAACTATATAACAGACCGCATAAACATATAATATATCGCATAAATGTATAATAGACCGTATAAATATGTAATAGACCATACATAATAGACAGCATAAATATATAATCGACGACATAAATACAAGGTGAGACCGAAAAGTAAGGTGACTGATGTCATAATAATCACTGTATTATGTATATTTGCAGATAAATACATCACTGTCCTTCAAAGTAGTTCCCGCCGTCTACAATACACTTCTGACAACATTCATACAAGTTCTTGTAACTTCTGAAAAAATCCTCCTTTGAGACTGTCTTAAGTTCCTTGGTAACAGCAGCTTGAATGTTTGAGATGCTTGAAAATTGGTTCCCCTTCAGGGCCAATTTCAATCGCGGAAAGAGGGAAAAATCTGCTGGCGCTAGATATGGGGAATAAGGAGAGTGTAATATTAGTATTACACCCTCCTTATTCCCCCTCTTTCCACAACTGAAATTGGCACTGAAGGGAAACCGATTGTCAAGCATCTCAGACATTCAAACAGTTGTTACCAAGGAACTTAAGACAGTCTCAAAGGAGGATTTTTTCAGAAGTTTCAAGAACTTGTATGAACTTTTTCAGATGTGTATTGTAGACTGCAGGAACTACTTTGAAGGACAGTGATGCATTTATCTGCAAATATATAATACAGCGATTATTATGACATCAGTCACCTTACTTTTCAGTCTCACCTTGTATATAATAATAGACCACATAAACGTATAATGGATTACTTAAATATACAATAGACTGTACAAATATACAATAAACTGTATAAATATATAATCGACTGTATAAATATATAATAGACCGCACAAATATACAAGATCACATAAATGTATAATAGACCGCACAAATATACAAGACCACATAAATGTATAATAGACCCAAGAACTATCCACTAAAGACAGTAGCCAAAAAGTGTATGGTAAGTGTTGTCGTGGCTTCGGGACGACCCGTATCAGCTCGTTTCTGTGCTGTTATGTGTTTGCCTTGATTGTGTTGTAATTGTTTCTTGTCCTCTTTCTCGTTGTGGCATGCTGCAGCAACACACTGCATAAAACGCCGCGGGACAACCTCCTTCAAACTAAAAAGTATATATTCTCTATCTTTCTCTCTTTTCTCTTTTGTTTTTGAAAGCACTCCCAACACTTCCCGACGACTATCAAAACTCCTCTAACGAATCCTTTTCCCAAGAGATATGTTTGGGGGGGGGGGGGGGGAGATGGAGATATTCGAAATTGACTGGTTTTTTGGAAAATGGAGTGTTTCTGATATCGGCAGCTAGACTCCGTTTCATTTAGTTTGGCTTAATAACGTTACCAGAATAACGAAGTCACAATATTCAATAGCCACAAGATTTCTGTTCAGTTTCTAAATGCTGTTACCAAGCACTAAATATTTGTCAAAACTGAATAACTATAGTTTTGACTGAACATACGGAATTTTAATAAGATCTTACTTCACTTAATAAGATCATATGAATTTTAGCATTTTCTTTTTAGTGTAATTTCGAGAATTTTACGGTAAAAAGAAAGCTTATCTGAAATTTCTGAAGGCCGTGATACTCAAAAATATCTCATTTAGTGTTGTAAAAGGTTTCGTACTAATCACACCGCGACGTCAAAATGTTAAAAGATGGGTTGGGAGTGTCTTTAGATTCCATCTCTATATTCTTTGTGTAATTCTATGTTGATTGAATATGCTTGTGTAATATGTATATATATATATATGCTAGATGTAGCACATATGCCTGCTCTGTTCTCACTATCCCTCTTTCGATGTTGGCTGTGTAAAATGTATTCAGATGTTTAGAGGAAGTCCTAGTAAGGATCATTTTCTAGTGCATTTAGAAACTACTTCCTATAACCAACTTGACATTTGGTGAGTAGGTACGAAAAGGATCACTTAATGAAATGACATAAATTGTTTTCATTTTATGTCTATCTATTATAAATTTAAATTGAAATAGCAAAAGACAAAACCAGGTGGAGCCACTGCATATGCATTGACGTAAGGATTTCAAATATAAAACAAAATATATTAGACTTTATTCTGGAGTATTTAATTTATTCCATTTCATTAAGGCGATCATTTTCGTATAGTCCGAGAGTCGACTGCAATTTTTGGACCCCATCGAACATCATTCTGAATTTTCTATAGAAATTGGAGAAAAGTGTGTAGATTAGGAATCCACTGGTCTGCCGTGGCAAAAATGGCCGAAACTGATCAATAATCGACTTGGAATAAGTTGAACTAAAATCCGATTGCCAAATATGCCATAACTTGCCAAAAATAGAACAAACTTATTCGCCTGGCAACCCACTTCATTATGATTTTCAATGAGAAAAAGCGCAAACGATTTCTGATCTTTGGCTCGGAAAACTTATATCTTTTAAAAGTAAGCCAAATTGGCGACATCAGTTACGTCATAAGTGACGTAATATTTTTTGCCAACTTGGCTCCCTTTTAATAGATTCAAGTAGACCGTCGCCAGATATCTGAATCGTGTGCAACCTTCTTAATTGAAAATTAAAAAGTGAGGGTTACCAAATAAAAAAAAAATTCTCATTATTTGGCAAGTTATGGTGCATTTGGCAATTGGATTTAGTTCAGCTTATTAAAAGTCGATTTTCGACCAGTTTCGGCCGTTTTTGCCACGGCAGACCAGTGGATTCGTAATCTACTCACTTTTCTCCAATCTCTATAAAAAATTCAGAATGATGTTCGATGGGGTCCAAAAATTGCAGTCGCCTCTCAGTCTAGTACCTACTCACCAAATGTCAAGATTTTATAGAAAGTAGTTTCTAAATGCACTAGGCTAGACGATTGTAAGGTAGCTAGTATAGGGAATGATCCTTACTAGGACTTCCTCTTTCATGTTTCAAGTGAGGTACTTATCTTACTTAAAAACTCATCTCTTAACTGTAACCTCACCGTAAGCGGTTTCTCCTTTGCAAGCACAGGTGAAGGCAATTGAATAGCTGTCCCATCATCTAAATGTGTAGCAACTGTACCTCGGGACAACTTTACTTGAGTCTTGAGTATACAGAGAGTGGATCCTTCCGCGTCAGGATATAGTTCCAGACAAATCACATCTTTTATAGTAATATTGATAACCTCCGCACATATTTTTTGTATCAAACTTAAATATATGTTGTTAACAACAACAAAATAAGCGCTTTCAATTTTAAATTTTAATTAG
Source organism: Linyphia triangularis (assembly GCA_963978545.1). NCBI lineage: Eukaryota > Metazoa > Arthropoda > Arachnida > Araneae > Linyphiidae > Linyphia > Linyphia triangularis. The sequence continues at coordinate 82,819,909 of OZ021729.1, read as the reverse complement.
TATTTTACTTTCCTAACCGTGGATACTATAAGAGTTTAAACCAACCGGCCGCACATCGTTCCAGTCAGCCAATCGGGTCATAGTAAAACCGGTTCACACATCGTTATAGCGTACTCATTGATCTCAAGTAAAGCATGTCCCAATCTATAGTTACCAACAAGTGCTAACTAGTTTTGGGGGGAAAGTTTCTAATACAGAACTCTACTTCAAATCAATAATTAAGCATGCTTTATCCAGAAGTTGCAGTTAAGAGATCAGTGAATTGCCTCGCAAAATATTTGTATTTTTTTTTTTTTTTTTTTTTTTTCCCCAACCGGATCGATATTACGGGAAGCTTCCTTACTCCTACGACACACTGCGCCATCTGGATTTAGTAAATAAACTAAAGTAGTGTGAATAATTGATAAGAATTTCACTTGTATAAATACAGGGTTATTATAATTTAAGTTCTTATTTTGAAAAAGTTGTATATAAAAAAAAAAGAACTACTCGCCAAAATGAGCTGAAATTTGACCTCGTTATTCTCCAAGAAAGAGGAAATGGTATGGCATAAGGAAAAATAGTCCGAAATAGTTTTTGTTCTTAAGCCATACCGATTCCATTTTCTTCGAGTAAATCCAGGTCAAATTTCAGGTCATTCCAACCACTGCTTTTTTTTTTTTTTAAACATGTTTTTGAAATTTAAACTTTAACTACAACCAACCACTCTGTTTATCAATTTCGGGAAAATATTGTGAAATGAGCACGTTTGTGATTTCATTGTGCAGTTTGGGATAGCAATTTATTTAAGAGTACTCAGCATTGCATTGAATTGCATATTTTGGATGCTCCTTTTCTTGAAAAGTTCTTAACAATTGAGTTTGAAATGTCTTATATAATATCAATTTTAAAAATTTTATTCAAGATACTGAGTTTAAAGTTTAGAAAGAAAAAAAAAAAAAAGATTATATATATATATATATATATATATATATATATATATATATATATATATATATATATATATCTTTTTTTTTTTTCTTTTTTTTTTTTTTCTTCTTCTTTGAAAAGCTTTTTAGGAATTAGTTTTAGAATTTTTAAAAATTCCTGTTAAAATGAAAATAACAGGAGGTTTTTTAACCTTAGCTTAGTCTGTAGGTCATGTACTACAATTTCATCAAAAATTAATGATGTATCTCTACGCGTTAGTTAGAAAAGGTACATTGAAGTTTAAAATATCGCTTCTAGAGAAAATCAAAGCCATAGGTAAAAGTAATATTTAATTATTAATAATATGCTTTTTTAAAACAAAATATAGCATATTTCTAATTTGAGGTAGAAACTAAAGTAATGTATTTAAAGGGGGGGAAAATATGAAATAAAAATCCGTCTGATAATAGCCGTAATAAAAAGTCATACATTTGGGAATGTTTAACAAGAAGAAATTGAAAATACTTAGCATTACAATCCTTTAACAAGCACCAGAAAATTAATCCTCCCCATCATTATTTATTATACTTTGATGTATATTGATATGTTAACTAGATAATTTTTAAATCTTGCAAAAAGTGTCTTGGAAAACAAATTCCACAAAACATATCAACGGTCTGTCCAAAATTCTAAATGTGCTTGCCTAACATGTAAATATATTTGACTTACACCAAACACTTTAGATTACTTTCTGAGATTAAAAATAAAAATTAACACTTTAGAACTCCAAATTTATAAAAATAAAAACAATACAGAAAATTCAAAAAAAAAAATTATAATTAATGATAGTCGTCATTCCTACTATTATCAGTTTCTGCGTCTATCAAGAACAGTAAAAGATTTTCGTTTTAAATTTGAAAGTGCTCGTAAAGTAGGAGACAGCCTTACGAAATAGCACCAGCACAAAATTCGGAAGTTTTCCAACGATATTACGCAACTTTTTCATCTTGAAAGTGTCAAAGTTCATCATATTCACACGCCACTACAAACACTTTTCCCAAAACCACACCGTATAGTGGTTAGCGTGCTAGCTTCTAGACCGCGAGTTCCGAGTCCCGTGTTAGGCATGGGTGTTTGTAAATGTATGTTGGCTTGTCAAATGACGAATGTTTTGGCGCATTATAGCACTCGTGTTGCTGACGGCGAGAGATAATCTGAAAACAACCAACCCAAAACCACACCAATTGCAAATTGCATGAACTATAACAACAACGCAAAACCAAAAAAGACGATTATATATAATCCACATTGTTGTTTCAACTTTCACAGAAAACTCCGGAGGCATGTCCAAATTGATTTTGCCAATGCATATGTATAGAATACACTAAAATGCTTCCAAAAATTAACTTCCATTGAAAAAGTCCCTTTGGAAAAATATGCCTTTGTCGGAAACCACACTTTCGAAAATCGTCAGGACCAGTCTCTCATAATCGTCCGGAAATTTATAAATGAATATAATTCCTTTCTCTTGTAATATTAATGTAATTTAAGAACGAAAATCTAGAGACCCGCAGCTTTGTTAAGAACAACTTGATATTTTAACATCACCACTCTCAGTTAATTGAAACAAAATTCCCCTCCCTTTCAAAAGTAGGTAAAGAACGCACTGCATTCTAAACAAAGCGTAGAATAATTTAATTGCATTTACAAAACAATTAGTGCTCTAATAACAAACAGTGAAAAGTACTTTCCGACATTCAGGAAACAAATGGTTTTGATAACTGAATTCAAGTTTAAGAATGAAAAGAAACTTGTCTTAATCAACACAATGGATTTCCTTTGTACAAAATGAGTATGGAATTCTTAAGATTAACTCCTAGTAAAGACCATTCTCTATATTCGCTGTGTTACAAAATTCTAGCCCAATGCATTTAGAAACTACTTTTTATAAATACCTTGACATTTGGTGAGAAAGGTAAGAAAATGATCACTTAATGAAATGACGTAAATTGTTTTCATTTAATGTCTATCAATTATAAATGAAAATTTAAATAACAAAAAACAAAACCAGGTGGAGCCACTGCATATACATTGACGTAAGGATTTCAAATGTAAAATAAAATATATTAGACGCTATTTTCGAGTTTTTAATTTATGTCATTTCAGGAAGTGAACATTTTCGTACCTACTCACAAAATATCAAGGTGGTTATGGAAAGTAGTTTCTAAATGCACTGGGCTAGAAGATTCTAACACAGCGAGTATAGGAAATGATTTTTACAAGTACTTCCTCTGACGAGGTAAAGATGCGTTTTACATTAGTTAACACTCCGACATTTGAAGAGTACTACAACAAGTTTCAAACGTAATATTTAAATTGATTTTTGAGCCAGCAACTCAAAAGCTGTAAAACTCTTCTAACTAAATCAAAAACAATTCAAACATAGTAAAAAAAAATACCCGAAATGCCGTTCCTGGGTTACTATTTAAAACTAAATTATCGATGTCAATTCTTAAAAACTGTAAGAAATTTTAATTGCACGAACAATAGCAATTACAAAATTACCTGTATCATTTTAAAAATACACAATTCAATTCATATTGATTTTTGTTGCATGGGGAATAAAAAAAAAATAGAGGGGGGGGGGGGTAAAAATTGACATTTTTAGAAGGCCATTATCATCAATTAAGAGGAAGACCTAGTAAGGTTCATTCCTTATACTCGCTATTTTACAATCTTCTGGCCCAGTGCATTTAGAAACTACTTTCTATAACCACCTTGAAATTTGGTTGGTTGGTTGGTTGGTTGGTTGGTTGGTTGGTTGTTTTCAGATTATCTGGCGCCGTCAACAACACGAGGGCTATAATGCGCCGAAACATTCGTTATTAGACAAGCCAACATACATTTACAAACAACCATGCTTTACACGGGACTCGAACCCGCAACCTCGCGGTCTAGAGGCTAGCACGCTAACCACTATACCGCTTGGTCGGCCTTTTTAAATTTGGTAAGTAGGTACGAAAAAGAACACTTCATGAAATGATATTGTTATGAATTTTTCCACTGAGGCAATGATGGCACAAAATTTATTCAAAGGCACCAGTGTAATCACTCTTAAGCTTCAACGCAAGCTTCAACAAAAACAACTTCGAATACAGCGATTATACAAGCTCACTCCAATAAGTAAACAAAGCGAACAGCTTTCATCGAAGTCCGAAGTCAATCTGAAAACTTTCCCGATCTCTAGTCTTATTTATACTTGTCGAGAGAGAACATTCCCGAAATTTCCAGCCAATTTGTCGGAAAAGAAACATCTCGAAATTTCTCGATTGCTTTAGGTGTTGCCACCTTTTTCTAACCTGTATAATCGCTGTTAATAAATGAAATAAGATAAAATAAATGAAAATAGAATTTTAAAATAATACGTCACTATTTACACTATATACAGACAATTTGTGCAACAATATAAACTGTTTTTTTCTTAATATCTATCAATTATAAATGAAAATTAAAATAATAAAAAAAAAAAAAAATCCAAGTTAAGCCACTGCGTAGGCATTGACGTAAGGATTTCAAATATAAAATAAAATATATTAGACGCTATTTTCGAGTTTTTAGTTTTTACCATTAAATGATAATTTTCGTGCCTACTCGCCAAATTTCAATGTTTTATACAAAGTAGTTTCTAAATGCACTGGACGAGAATTTTGTAACATAGCGCGTACAGAGAATGATCTTTACTAGGACTTTTTCTTAAAGTGGTATTATGCCTAATGAAGAATTTTTTTTTTTTTTTTTGCTATTTATTTTATTTAACATAAATAATCTTGTGATTCTCTCATAGAGCAACAACTTGGACAGGAGGTACTATCTCAAACAATTGTCTAAGAAGTCCAACCCTAACGAGAACTACACCAAGGGTAAATATTTTTAGTTTTGTGTCCTTCACTAATAACATATGTACAGAGACAACTGACATTTTTTTTTTAAAGCTAATAAAAAAATTCTTTAATATGACGCCAAAAACAAAAATTCGCTAATTTTGAAAAAAATAGTTTTAGTTTTGAAAAAAAAAAAAATTGTTTTAAATTACCTGTATACCTTAAGATTGCTTAAAGGAATGACTTCTTTTGAAGTTCATTCGGAGTTAGATATTACTGAGAGATATAAAATACATTAGTTCTTCCTCAACGTACTTAAATTGTGGTTTTTCTTTTCTATAGTGCTGCCACCTACAGCATATTACCACAAGTTCCCAAAAATTGTGCTCTTACTGATTTTTTGGACTTCGATTTTCAAACAAATAACACTTTATGCAATCATAAATAAACTATTCGACGGAAACGGAGGTCTCAATCATTAACTTGGTTTATAGTCCGAGAGGCGACTACAATTTTTGGACCCCATCGAACATCATTCTGAATTTTTTATAGAAATTGGAGAAAAGTGAGTAGATTACGAATCCACTGGTCTGCCGTGGCAAAAATGGACTAAACTGATCAAAAATCGACTTGGAATGAGTTGAACTAAAATCCGATTGCCAAATATGTCATAACTTGCCCAAAAGAGAACAAACTTTTTCGTCTGGCAACCCACTGCATTTTGATTTTCAATGAGAAAAAGCTCAAACGATTTCTGATCTCTGGCTCGAAAAACTTGTATCTTTTAAAAGTAAGCCAAATTGGCGTCATCAGTTACGTCATCAGTGGCGTAATGTTTATTGCGAACTTGACTCCCTTTTAATAGATGCAAGTAGATCGTCGCCAGATATCTGAATCGTCTTCAACCTTCTTAATTGATAATTAAAGAGTGACTGTTATCAAATTATAAAAAATGCTCATTATTTGGCAAGTTAAGGCACATTTGGCAATTGGATTTATTTCAACTTATTAAAAGTCGATTTTTGACCAGTTTCGGCTCTTTTCGCCACGGCAGACCAGTGGATTCGTAATCTACTAACTTTTCTCCAATTTCTATAAAAAAAATTCAGAATGATGTTAGATGGGGTCCAAAAATTGCAGTCGCTTCTCAGTCTAATACCATTTATCAATTTTGGTTTGATATAAATGGAGAAGAAGGAATCGTCACGAAACAATCTTCCATAAATAATGTATAAAAAGATTAACTCGTAACAAATGTTTGGTTTTAAAGTAACCTTACTCCGCTTTTTATTTCGCGGGTTTTTTTTTTTTTTTTTTTTTTTTTTTTACTTACAATGACTGAACTATGTAGATCAGAGTTACTTGGACCCTAGTGGTTTACTTGAACCCAGAATGATAAAGTGATGTAAGTCGTTCCTGACAGTGATTCGTTGAAATTTTTGCTAAGTTCTTAAGTCATCCGTTAGGTACTAAGAACTACCATTGGACATTTCAATAAACCATCCTCGTGAATGACATACGTCACTCTATCATTCGGGGTCCCAGTAAGCTTGTATCGTTTCGACGAAACATAGTATAAAAGATGTGGATGTAATAAAAATAATTTCTAATAGGTCAATTAAAACGCAAACTTTAAATAATTAAAAGCATTACTTGATAGCATATTAAGATTAAATTTAACGAGCTACATGTTATATATTTACAACAGGCACTATTTACAAAAGGAGGGCCTAAGTAACTGACTCCTCATATGGCAAAAATCCAGTCCAAACTAAGTCGCATCAAAATGGCGTCGTTTCTCGAGCGTCATCCATAATGCTCTCGCGCTCAGTTGCCTTTCTCGATCTTCGATAGCGTTGCCATTGTGGTTGGTCTCGTGTGCGTGACGACTTCAAATAACAGATAAAGCTTCTATGCACTGGAGTAGTCTTTTGCATAGCGGTAGAGTATCTGTCTACGGATATAGGAGTGCCTGGTTCGACTCCCGTTAGCGCACATAGCTACATTAGTGACTATCGTACAACTGAATCATGCTGCCATCTATCGGCACCTTCTGAAAATACTACGCGACTTCCACAGTTTCATCTCAGCATCTTTGGCGACTCACTGTCAAACGCAACGCTCTTCAACTCTCTCAAGCAACGCACTCAACTCACACCCAAGCAACTCAATCGTTCGCCCCCTTCGCGACTCACTGGGAAGGGGCTATGTGGTGGTCTCGTGTACGGGATGACTTCCAATAACAGATAAAGCTTCTATGCACTGGTGTACTCTTTTGCATAGCGGTAGAGTATCTGTCTACGGATCTAGGAGCCCCTGGTTCGACTCCCGTTAGCACACATCGCTACACCATCTTTACTTGTCGCGAGACTTTCTTTTCTCATCAAGAGATTTAATAAAGCCTCTAGGGCTCAAGTATTCTTGTTTTACGGTATTTAAAAAGTTTACAGCAAAAGCTGTTGTTGTTTCATACACGTTTTTTGTGCAGTGAGCAACCAGAGTTGGCATCTCCCAGCCCTCCACACGGGCACCATCACCGCCCATCCTCTACTGCCCCAGGGATGCCACGCCAACGTCTGCTCCATCCTGTGACGTCACTTCCTCGACAACCTCCACACACCACCGAACAGGTACTTACACTTTCTCACATAACATACAAAAACCTCGTGATAAAGAACACTGCCGCTTGCTATACTAGAAGATCACATACCCTGAGATCATTCAATACCCTACAGCTATGGGTAAACCGGTTCCTACAGCGTATTCAGTGGGCTCAGGGCATGTTGTCTTCTAGTATACCCTGGGCCTTAACCCCAAGGGTATTGTTTTCAATTGGTCAAAAGTGTGGTCTGGTGTCTGTTCTCACTTAGTGTTCGGGCATGCGCCTGCTCTCCCTGCTTCTATAAAAAAAAAGAGATGTATGCTGATGTTTTATAAAACTCAAACAAAAAAAAAAAAAAAAAATGAAAAGAAAACTTTGTAATGGGCTTGGATTTAAAGCCCAAGGTAAACTGTACATCGGCCCAAGTTTAATTTTCAAGTTATAATCGCGATATTACGTGCAATTGGCGTACAATGCATTTTCTCATATAGAGTATTTCAGAGAGTATTCTCTAAATTTGACTTGACGTAACTGCGAGACAGTGAGAAACATAAAGAAGACACCTGTAGTATGATAGTCCGACTAAACGGTATAGTGGTTAGCGTGCTAGCTTCTAGACCGCGAGGTTGCGGGTTCCGAGTCCCGTGTTAGGCATGGGTGTTTGTAAATGTATGTTGGCTTGTCTAATGTTTCGGTGCATTATAGCCCTCGTGTTGCTGACGGCGCCAGATAATCTGAAAACAACCAACCAGTAGTATGATAGATAGATAAGTGTGGAATTTTAAATAAAACGATTTTCAAAATTGATTAATGAGAGTAAATTTGATGGAGGCTGCATATGGTTTACCAATGAGACCCCTTTTCGTTTGGATGTATTTATCAAAAAACTAAATTGGCGAATATGGGGGTACTGAATACACGCCTGTGTTTCTTGCACCTTTTCGGCTGCACTGTCCAGTAAAAAGATAATAGTTCCCTTTTTGATAAAGGAAAATGCAAACTTGTTCCTCAATATTCAGATTTTACAACACACATTTCGATATTGTAACTAATTAAGCAAACTAGTGTATATAAAATTCTGATTCAGAAGGTTGCGAGTTCGGACCTGGAACCGACTAAATACCGCCGAGTTTGCTAATGGTGACTAGGGCTCGTTGAATCAGTCATAGTCGCAAAGTCCTCCAAGTTCCCATACAAATCAATACCTCTGGGAGTGGCAAAGCCAAGTCGTCTGCTGGAATCTTCTGCGTGGTATTGCCTCTAAATTAAGAAATTCCACATGCGGTCGGTAGTGCTGCCATCTACCGAGTAGCTACCTAAAAGAGGTAGAGATGAACTCTTCGGTGGTTATTAGGTAGACTTGGGCACTCCCTCTCACGAGCGAGAGAGTGTGTGCTTACATCCTGTGCAGTACTGCCCACTACCGATCTGTACTGGTTATGAGGTTGGTACAAAATAGTTTAAAGAAGCAGATGTGCCTTAGTACCCATAGTCCTTGATAAGAAGAGCCGACCAAACGGAATAGTGGATAGCGTGCTGGCTTCTAGACCGCGAGGTTGCGGGTTCGAGTAAGGCATGGGTGTTTGTAAATGTATGTTGGCTTGTCTAATGACGAATGTTTCGGCGCATTATAGCCCTCGTGTTGCTGACGGCGCCAGATAATCTGAAAACAACCAACCAACCTTGATGAGAAGGTCCTTCCAACCACTTGTCTTTTCTTTCTGTCTCTCACAGTTTCGCAGTTGTGTCATCATACAAAGTTAAGGGAGTCCTTTGTGGAAGATCCTATACAAGCCTTTATTTATAAATAAGATATCCGTTTTTGAATAGTGACAATACACCCTTAAAAGAAAAATTGCCAATATTTAAGACCCCTTTAAGAGCCAAAGGTGTTGTAAGTTAAACTTAATTTAAGTCTACAACGCTTATGATGCCCGTTGAAAAAAAGATGAATATAGCAAAGCACTTTAATTTAATATACCAATATAAACGAAATATTTATCAAAAATTCAATTTCTTTTAAGCGCAAATGGAAATCTCATTCAATAATCGTCTTTGCTCTGGATTCGATTCAATATATGCCTTAACTTGACTTGCAACTTTGGATCGTGACAAAGCCACATACCACGAATAAAAGTACTGCAATATTTTAGTACTATTAATTAAAAAAAATTATAATCTTAAAAGAGTGAATTAAAAATCATCAAAATTTGAACTTGTAAAAAACACTTCCAAATACGAACGCTCTATTTCAAATGTGGATCGTCTTATTCAAATAATATTGTTGCGTTGTACGGGTTCGAAAGATTTGACGCCAAAGCAGATCAAAACTTGCAGAAATTTATTTCAAAACAATTCTTCACAGTTCTCTTACACCTTCAGAACTACTCGTTCTAGTAGACACAATACAGCTCTTTTCACCTCAATAGAGCACAAAACAGCAGTTAAAAACTTGACAAACAACTGCTAAATCGTCGCAAAAGACAATGCAATACAGTTCGCTCAGAATCTCCAGTCAACTAATTCAGTGACTCAAAATCCAAGAACTAACTTCAGTCAACTATCGGACTCAGCTAACAACTAGCTCCGTGACTCAAAATCAGTCAACTATTCAAATCAGGAATACAGCTCTTACAATGAATGTTGAGAGATAACTCACTCAGTGATTCAAAATCAACCAACTCAGTGATTCAAAATCAACTAACTCGGTGATTCAAAATCAACTAACTTCAGTCAACTATCGGACTCAGCTAACAACTAGCTCCGTGACTCAAAAACAGTCAACAACTGACTAACTAACTCCGAATCACAACTAACTCAGTGATTCAAAATCAACTAACAACTGACTAACTAACTACATCACCCGCTCTCCCTGAGCTTTTATAGGGTGACCTGAGAACATACGTGAACCTTCTTGAAACTCCCAGAGGTAGATGTCTGGAGAACTTTCCAGAGAGTAGTCGAAAAGACCTATATAGGATATGGGATACATGTACCTATACATGTACCGAAAATGTCGCCAAATGGTCACCAAGTTTGGCGACATTTGGCGATTTCTCGCCAAATTTGGCGATAAAAATTAGTCGCCTAAACCGTCGCCAACTTGGCTCTATCTCGCCGATTTGGCGAAATTTCCATTGCCATAATGTTAAATGCCCTGCCCCTTGAAACTCGCTTCCCAGAGTTACCTCTGTAAAACTCGCTTTCAAACATTGAGATGCTCACTGCAGGGAAACCAATTTAACGTCGAACTATTGCACTGTCTTATGCGAAATGTACAGAAATTTATCTATTTACAAAATTAACACTACGAAATATTTACAAATATACAAAATTCGTAACAATATTCACCGCTCACTGAACTGAATGAAAGGCAACTATGTTGTCACTGGAAGGCAAAATGCGTCACGGTATTTCTCCCACCTTGTATTCTGCTATGCTAACGCCATCTTGCAGCATTGCAAATTCAATCAGTGAGTGAGTGAGTCAGTGATGACTTGATGAGCGTAACTCTGATATAAAATAGTTAACACGTTGAGCTCCACGCGAATTCATATTCCCTTCAAGTCAAGAGAGCTGCTTAGAAGCGTTGGTATTATGGTAACTTATGTTAGCAATGAAATGCTTATTGACATTTATTCAGCACATTATGCACCAAGTGAGTTTTGTCTTGTTTATCGTTCGGCTCGCGGCCGTGTTTCCTTTTACGTCAAAGCGTTAAGAAAAAAATTTGACACAATATGATAGAGAAATGGACAAAAAAAAAAGACTAAATGAACTGTCACATTTTGTGATACCTGTGAAGAACAACCGTTTTTATGTTTACCTTGTTTCGATAAATTTTCAGTAATTACTTAAAACAATGTACATTTTTTAGTTTTGTATCATATTTTACACTATCAATCAGCGATGGTTGGCGCGGCACTCAACGTGTTAATGATATTATCCTGTAATAAATAAATAATAAATTTTCAATAATTGCTTTAAGTAATGTATTTTTTTTTTTAGTTTCATATCATATTTTACACTGTCAGCCACCGATGGCTGAAGTGGCACTCAACATGTTAATGATATTATCCTGTAATAAATAAAAAAAAAAAAAATTTCAATAGTTGTCTAAAGCAATGTAATTTTTTTAGTTTCATATCATATTTTGCACTGTCAGCCACCGATGGCTGACGCGGCATTCAACATGTTAATGATATTATCCTGTAATAAATAAATAATAAATTTTCAATAATTGCTTTAAGTAATGTATTTTTTTTTTTAGTTTCATATCATATTTTACACTGTCAGCCACCGATGGCTGAAGTGGCACTCAACATGTTAATGATATTATCCTGTAATAAATAAAAAAAAAAAAAAAAAAATTTCAATAGTTGTCTAAAGCAATGTAATTTTTTTAGTTTCATATCATATTTTGCACTGTCAGCCACCGATGGCTGAAGTGGCACTCAACGTGTTAATGATATTATCCTGTAATAAATAAATAATAAATTTTCAATAATTGCTTTAAGTAATGTATTTTTTTTTTTAGTTTCATATCATATTTTACACTGTCAGCCACCGATGGCTGAAGTGGCACTCAACATGTTAATGATATTATCCTGTAATAAATAAAAAAAAAAAAAAAATTTCAATAGTTGTCTAAAGCAATGTAATTTTTTTAGTTTCATATCATATTTTGCACTGTCAGCCACCGATGGCTGAAGTGGCACTCAACATGTTAATGATATTATCCTGTAATAAATAAAAAAAAAAAAAAAAATTTCAATAGTTGTCTAAAGCAATGTAATTTTTTTAGTTTTATATCATATTTTGCACTGTCAGCCACCGATGGCTGACGCGGCATTCAACATGTTAATGATATTATCCTGTAATAAATAAATAATAAATTTTCAATAATTGCTTTAAGTAATGTATTTTTTTTTTTAGTTTCATATCATATTTTGCACTGTCAGCCACCGATGGCTGACGCGGCATTCAACATGTTAATGATATTATCCTGTAATAAATAAATAATAAATTTTCAATAATTGCTTTAAGTAATGTATTTTTTTTTTTAGTTTCATATCATATTTTACACTGTCAGCCACCGATGGCTGAAGTGGCACTCAACATGTTAATGATATTATCCTGTAATAAATAAAAAAAAAAAAAAAAATTTCAATAGTTGTCTAAAGCAATGTAATTTTTTTAGTTTCATATCATATTTTGCACTGTCAGCCACCGATGGCTGACGCGGCACTCAACGTGTTAATGATATTATCCTGTAATAAATAAATAATAAATTTTCAATAATTGCTTTAAGTAATGTATTTTTTTTTTTAGTTTCATATCATATTTTACACTGTCAGCCACCGATGGCTGAAGTGGCACTCAACATGTTAATGATATTATCCTGTAATAAATAAAAAAAAAAAAATTTCAATAGTTGTCTAAAGCAATGTAATTTTTTTAGTTTCATATCATATTTTGCACTGTCAGCCACCGATGGCTGACGCGGCACTCAACGTGTTAATGATATTATCCTGTAATAAATAAATAATAAATTTTCAATAATTGCTTTAAGTAATGTATTTTTTTTTTTTAGTTTCATATCATATTTTACACTGTCAGCCACCGATGGCTGAAGTGGCACTCAACATGTTAATGATATTATCCTGTAATAAATAAAAAAAAAAAAAAATTTCAATAGTTGTCTAAAGCAATGTAATTTTTTTAGTTTCATATCATATTTTGCACTGTCAGCCACCGATGGCTGAAGTGGCACTCAACATGTTAATGATATTATCCTGTAATAAATAAAATAAAAAAAAAATTTCAATAGTTGTCTAAAGCAATGTAATTTTTTTAGTTTCATATCATATTTTGCACTGTCAGCCACCGATGGCTGAAGTGGCACTCAACGTGTTAATGATATTATCCTGTAATAAATAAAAAAAAAAAAAAATTTCAATAGTTGTCTAAAGCAATGTAATTTTTTTAGTTTCATATCATATTTTGCACTGTCAGCCACCGATGGCTGAAGTGGCACTCAACATGTTAATGATATTATCCTGTAATAAATAAAAAAAAAAAAAAATTTCAATAGTTGTCTAAAGCAATGTAATTTTTTTAGTTTCATATCATATTTTGCACTGTCAGCCACCGATGGCTGACGCGGCACTCAACGTGTTAATGATATTATCCTGTAATAAATAAATAATAAATTTTCAATAATTGCTTTAAGTAATGTATTTTTTTTTTTAGTTTCATATCATATTTTACACTGTCAGCCACCGATGGCTGAAGTGGCACTCAACATGTTAATGATATTATCCTGTAATAAATAAAAAAAAAAAAAATTTCAATAGTTGTCTAAAGCAATGTAATTTTTTTAGTTTCATATCATATTTTGCACTGTCAGCCACCGATGGCTGACGCGGCACTCAACGTGTTAATGATATTATCCTGTAATAAATAAATAATAAATTTTCAATAATTGCTTTAAGTAATGTATTTTTTTTTTTTAGTTTCATATCATATTTTACACTGTCAGCCACCGATGGCTGAAGTGGCACTCAACATGTTAATGATATTATCCTGTAATAAATAAAAAAAAAAAAAAATTTCAATAGTTGTCTAAAGCAATGTAATTTTTTTAGTTTCATATCATATTTTGCACTGTCAGCCACCGATGGCTGAAGTGGCACTCAACATGTTAATGATATTATCCTGTAATAAATAAAAAAAAAAAAAAATTTCAATAGTTGTCTAAAGCAATGTAATTTTTTTAGTTTCATATCATATTTTGCACTGTCAGCCACCGATGGCTGAAGTGGCACTCAACATGTTAATGATATTATCCTGTAATAAATAAATAAAAAAAAAAATTTCAATAGTTGTCTAAAGCAATGTAATTTTTTTAGTTTCATATCATATTTTGCACTGTCAGCCACCGATGGCTGACGCGGCACTCAACGTGTTAATGATATTATCCTGTAATAAATAAATAATAAATTTTCAATAATTGCTTTAAGTAATGTATTTTTTTTTTTAGTTTCATATCATATTTTACACTGTCAGCCACCGATGGCTGAAGTGGCACTCAACATGTTAATGATATTATCCTGTAATAAATAAAAAAAAAAAAAAATTTCAATAGTTGTCTAAAGCAATGTAATTTTTTTAGTTTCATATCATATTTTGCACTGTCAGCCACCGATGGCTGACGCGGCACTGAACGAGTTAATTACAATTTAGTTAAGTATATGTGATAAACTTTGATACACTGTATTTACCCTGACTCGTTTGCCCTTTTCTTTCAGCCACATTGCAGGAGGCTGACTTCCGAGTGAGAGGAACTTGTCACGGATTTTCAGACTTCAGTCTCTTTGTTCATCAAACGCCATCTCAAAGACACTCAGCTCGCAAGTTGTTGCTTTCTTTGCCCCCAAACACATAAAGACTCTGGGGGTAAAAGGATGTTGTTCCGCTGTATAAGACACTCTTCGTGTTTCGAAAAGTGGTGTAGAATTTTCAACCAGATTCGCATTTCAAAGTCCCCCTCAAGACAACTTCGAGCGACAACAACAACAAAAGGCACGAGTTCTTTGATGTCCCTCAGGGATCTTACAAACTCCTTATTGATTGAGCTTATCCATATATTCATTATTCTCACGAATTTTTCCCCTTTTAAGAAAAGTTACGAAACTTTCTTACCCTAATTTTTTTCTTTTTTTACACTAAACTTTCAAAAATTCTAAATTCTTTAGCGTAACCCTAAAAAAAGTTGCCAGATTGTTGAATAGACCTTATGATTCTTAAATTGTTATTTCTTCGAATATTCTTGATAATTTCAACTTTTTTCCAAATATATTTTTCTTCTAAAAACCTTATTTGTTCCTACACAAGCCCGATTGTTTGTACATTTGTAAAAATTCTTAAGCGATCTTTCGAGATCAAATTTTATGAAATTCTCGTTTCATTAAATACCTAATTTACAAGAAAACAATTATATCGCAAAAGATTGTTGTTGTTTTTTTGTTATACAACGCAGAAATTTATCCCCTGTTCAAAATGTAGCAACAATTTGTTCATTTAAATTTTGTTCAACTCGTGCCGGGAATCAAGCTCCGGATGCATTTGATGCATCTGCTAAATAAATGGTGTTGGACGAAACCAAACCAACGCATCAGGCGCTATGTGAATCCACCTCGCGTTACCTTCTTCAAAAAAAAACTAATGGTGATATCAACAAAAGAAGGAACTTTCACTTCTTCTTTGTCCTCATCACGTGCTACTAGAAAGAAAGAAGAAAAAAAAGAACAGCTCCCTCTCCCGGACACAAAGTGAACTTCTCCTCCCGCCCTAGGGTCCGAGCGCTCAGAAAACGAAGAGGTGACCGGCCAACAGCAGTGCATCTGAATCCGACGTTTACTTTTCTGGTTCACAACCCTCTGTTTCTGCATGCAAATTGTTGTGTCTCATGTAAATACACAGAGTCCATCTATTTTTATGTGCATGCGGCCTTCCGAAAGAGAAACTTAAAAGTGTCATGGTTTAGTTGTTAAATGTTAGAAGGCGATACCTCGGAGTACCGCTTTCATGTGCGTGCCTAGATATTCCCCTCAAACTGAAATAATGAAAAGTAACCCTCACCCCGATTGGCCCAAAAGGTCCTCGATCACCAGTCTTTGTTTTTTCCAGTGCGCTGTGAATTGTCACCGTTTTCCGACCCCTCGCCCCTCGTACGAACAAAAGGTCCAAAAAAACAAAAAAAGCCTCGCCCCCTTCCTCTTTGTCGAGTCCGTTGTCTCTTTGTACATAGAATCAATTATAATAACAAATAATCCATATATATAATATATTATACATATATACATTCAGTCAGCTTGTGTCATACTTTAAAAGCAATTTTTTCCTCACTACGTGAAATTTCAGTGTTGATTCGTGTTTTTAAAAAAAAATCGTGTGTATCTTTGTAAGCCTAACAACTGCCTACTGCATTTCTTTGTACTGTGATGAGTGTGACGCCTTCTTCCACTGTGCCGAGTAGGATACGAATGAGAATCTTCCACCCATTGCGGGTCAATGCATTCGAAAGTTTCAACGCTCTTCATTGGTAGTTCTCACTCTTAACTGTTAAGCACTTTGTACTCCGGAAAGTACCAATGTATATCTCAAACAAATAACAGCGGGATTAAAATGCTTCAAATAGAACTGTTAGCTTGCTATACCAAGCTTCGATGTGGCAGTGTGTGTGTCCTTGTTGAAACGATTTAGCTTAGCCATGGACCACGAGTTGTCTATGTTCGGAAAATAGAATTTATTCATGGGACATAACAAAAAACCAGAGAAATATGTGCTCTGTCTTTTTGTCATTAAAAGCACAAATACTCATCAAAAATAATCAAAAGTTCCACTGCTCATTGAAGGGAGTGTTCCCCATGTGTTGAAACCAAATGACTTTTCTGGCTCTCATTTGACCAGTCACACTCTTAGCATTAAACTACCAATTTCACATTCTGATGTGCTCTGCAATTTTGCATTCAACTGTTCATTTTCAGCGAGTTGCCGCTCTCTTTCAACTAAAAATATTTAAGGATGGCGATGAAAAACTTTACTTGTGCATTTTTTCGTCCATGTTTTTTTTTTTTTTTTTTTTTTGTTAGATTCTCGTAAGGATGGCGCAATCTATTTCCTAGAGGCTATTTATATTAACAGTCCTCGATAACCCTATTATGAAACTTTCGATGATTTGACTCCTTCGCCAGGGGAAAGTCGCTGAATCTGAGCTTCAAATACATGGTAAACAAATTTGAATTCTTATAATTATATAACTCCATAAACTCCAAATACATTAAATTCACATTATCACACCGAAAGAAATAGAAAAAATATATAGCAACAAAAATTATAAACTGTTTTTTTCTTTTCTTCCGTTGAAAATTACTAGCCAAAAGACATTTCAAATAAAAAAAAATATATGGAATACTATTTTGTACAGTCATCAGTTTAATTAAGTTTTAGGTAACCTACAAAGAATGTTCTACTCTATAGGGGAGTACAATGCGACACATTTTTTTCAGCCACGACGTAGTTGTTGTATCTGGCATTCCTTTCCGCCACTGTCCAATAGTGGAGATTCCGTGTAAAAATGGCTAATATAATGCATTTCAAGAATCGACTTGTGAAGCCGTTCTATATTTTGATGGTCGATGTGTAACACTCGCGTGAAAAGATGTTGAGTGCATTCTTTATGAAATGGTGCCCTTTAAGAGTATGTGCTTTGCTTGTGTCCTGCACTTTGCATATAAATGACCACCATCTTCCTTTTTAGGAACACTCCTTTATGAAACTCTCTGTGTGTGTGTCAGTTGAAAGCGTGTGTAGATTTAAAGAGTTTATTGCCTCCTTGTAAAAAAAAGAAAAAAAGAATGTTACAGTAGTCCAACTTTTGATAAGAATTTAGAGTACGTCATGGTTCGTTGAAACGTTTATTAAGAAATTTATTTTTCTGGCATACGGAGTTCTAAATAATCTGTGTTGCAATAAAGAAAAAAGAGGTCTATCGTTTAGTGGAAAGCGCCATAGAACTTAAAATGATTTAGAGAACAGGACGATTCATTCTTCGTTTATCGTCACTAAATATCGTTTGCGAAGCTCAGGTAGGCTTAGAAAAAAGATTCGAATGTAAATATATATATATATAAAGATTATAAGTCATAAGATTTCGCTTGCTGTAGGTTTCGATTGGTGTTCACAAAGTACACAGTGTTTGTCAAATAATTTTCAGTTTTGAACGTGAAAGATTTGATTTAAGCTCATGACTCATTCCAGTCTGAAATTCTCGCAGACAAAATTCTCTGGTAATGCAAATTTAACCTTTGAAAAGCGTTGTTATTTCTCACAGGAATATGAAGAAATCTCCTAAAGTTTAAGGGAAAATGCATCCATTTTGGAGAACATACCTCTGCCACCATCAGTCCAACCAGAAAAACGCATTTAGTACATTGCGAACATCAAATCCAAACCACTTATAGAAAAAAAAAAAGTAGGTCATTTTATATATCGTCTTCATCTGATTCTTTATCTCTTTATCTCTCTTTTTTATCAGTTTCACACCAAAACACCAAAAAAAAAAAAACTTTTTAAGTACCTTAGAAACATTTTGGCAAAAAAAAAATATATATATATAGAATTCTGTGGAAATAGAGGTATGGGGTAAAACAACAGCTAAGTTTGGGGTAATTTCCAGCAGTTATGCCCTCTGTGTGTCTTTTGCGCAGCAATGGTTCATTTTTTGTTTTTTTTATATATATATCTGTATATAAATGTTCACACGAAGCACGCTCTTACTCCACTCTGAACTTCCAGAAAAGCGATTTTGTGATAGTACTGTGTGTGTGCAAAGTGTAAAAGTCGCGCTAACCCTCTCCCCTTCATGACGATGGCTCGCCTAGCTCGTCCTGCTCGTGCCTCCACCATGCGACGGTCTCGAGGTCGCCTGATAGGCCCTCTAGCGGTCCAATTTCCACACAAAGGTAGACAGTCTATCGGGTGGCTTCCTATACATTTCTTCAATGCAATCTGCGCAAAAGACCACAGACAAGCATAAACACCGCAAACAATGTGCGAAACTTTTATTGCATGCGACCCCAAAAGAATTAGATTGAATTGACGAAATCTGGAGCAGAAGGATTGACTTATTTTGAACGAGTAGGTGAAATGTATTGGTGCGAGTTCTTCTGCTATGGTTCTTACTTGAAGAGAAGAATGGGACACCCCAAATTTGTGATTTCAATTGTGATTACTTAGTATGAGTTTGTACATGTTGTATTATAATTCCTCATAAGTATTAAATAACAGATTATGCTTAAATTGCTTCATACATTTAAATTCTTTGTTTAAGATTTTTTTATTTTTTTTTAATGGATTTAGATATATGGCCAATTTAAATTTGAGAAGCAAGGAAAACCTCAATTAAACTGGAAAATTAAAGGATATTGGGTGAATTCTTAGCATACGCCGAGAAGCATATCAAATTTCTCAAATTGTACATATTTTATAATTGTTTAAAATGGCAGTAAATTGACGCGAAATCAGTATAGCGCATTGCGCTCAAAAAGGAACCAAATCTAGTCATAATTCTTTACTACTGAAGACTGTAAGAAACTAAATCCATCATTTGAAATTACGCAGATTAAACCTTCCTTGTGGCAACCCAAAAATAAATATATATTTCAGTGTCCCATTCCTATCTAGTCGGATCATGAAACAACAGAAAGAGAAAGAAAAAAAAAAAGTATCATAGCAATCGTACGTGTCCAGAAGCGAACGTTGCCATCACACCATTCCAGAATTCGATCCCGTTTTGATGTTCTTGTGTTCTGTTCATCTGTCTGTGAACCAACCGTTTCTGTGTCAAAACGAGTTGATACTTTCAATGTGCCTGTAACACTAAAATAAACAACGAGTAACTTTTGTACAAAGCGCTTTTTTTCTTCGTCCCTCCCTGTCTTAGTAATTGAAGTCCATTCTAGGCTATCCTTGTTAGTCGCCCATAGTCTGGCGGCGGCTGCATTTGAAAGTATATGCCAAACTTCGCGCATTCTGTCTCATTATTTACGCATTCGGGAAGGTTAATTCCGATCTTCAAATAAATACTTCACACATTCTTGCGTATTTAAAAATGGTGAACTCTTTTATGAGATCAAAGATAAAAAGAAAAAAAAACTCGTCTCACTAAAGATCTTGTTGTATGTTTTTATAATTTTATAAATCGCATACCATGGTGAATAGGAACTTGGAGTGAAAGGAACAAATCTTGTTAAGCATGAAAGCCACGATGCCTACACAGAAAACTAAATTTCTCAATTTCTTATCCAGTCATCAAACTGACCATAAATAAAGATCTTCAGAGTATTTTGTTTTGCCATCTCTCAAAATTTTGCTCCTTTCCATCCCACTGTTACTATTTACCCCGTTTCATGTTATGACTAATTAGCGTTGTGATGGTAATAAAACTTATTAAAGAGTGATTTACTATACATAACCTCCGAAATTCCATTGTTATTAACCATAAATAAAGATCTTCAGAGTATTTTGTTTTGTCATTTCCCAAAATTTTGCTCCGTTCCATCCCACTGTTACTATTTACCCCGTTTCATGTTATGACTAATTAGCGTTATGATGGTAATAAAACTTATTAAAGAGTGATTTACTATACATAACCTCTGAAATTCCATTGTTATTTATAGCAGGGATTTTCTATACTAGTGTAATGAATTTGTTATGACATAAAAAGAGTCTCAATTATCTGTAAGTATAATAAATATGTTACTTATGCTTGTCAATAAATGATTAGTCCAATTGCAAAAGAATATTTCACAACAAATAATCAAAACAAATTAATATTTATTTTTAAAGTTTTCTCCTCTAAAAACTGAAAGTGGAAATATGGCGGAAATAGAAGGTTGTTCTGCAGTTCTACCTTAAAAGCAACAATATATTAAACTCGCGGTTTTTTTTTTTTTTGTTTTTTGTTTTTTTTTTGTAAAAGTAATTCGATCTGAATAAATTGCTTTTGAAATGGGATTATTCAATTAATACATTTCTTAAACTGCATACAAATTTAATTGTTCTCCTGAAATAGCTGGCATGAAAGTCATAAATGTTGTTATAATATGAGTTACTGACATTAATAATACGTTCCAGAACTGATTAAATTCATAAAAATTTAAACAATTTCCCAACCATTGATAATGTCAAACAACTATATTTGCCAATTTTCTTAGAAATGTTATGTCATTTTATGTAATATCCTTTGTTTCCCTACATTCTTTAGTGTATGTTGTCAATGTATGCTAAAAATTGTCTACGTCTAGCAACAAATAATAACCCACGTGGGATGGTATGTGTCTATGTGGGACAGCCTGTTTTATGTTCAATGTTAATTGTCGATGTTGTTTGTTGACTGTAATTATGTTGCCCAAATATGATTGTATCCAAGCAATGCAATGTCAAGATCGGTATTGGTCTTGCAATTATCTATATTTTTAGCAAAAAAATCTTCCAACTATTTCACATCAGTTAAGAATATATGAAACTGACCCATTATCCATTCTAAATATACTTACAAGTTCAAAATGTATAGCATCCTTATCACGAATAATTAAAACTTAGATGTTGACAAAAGTGTCAATCTTAAACCTAATATTTTAAATTTGAAAATCAAACCACAAGAGAAAGACATGCCCTAACAGCACCCTTGGATTAAGAATTAACGTATCTTTTTAAGATTTGAGATAAATTCAAGGTTTTTCAGGCAATAATAATCCGGTAAGCAAATCCCCCAGATTTTGCCGATAGTTTTCGATGGTTCTAAGGTCCTGCTATTAGATTTTAAGAAAAAAAATAGAAATATTGCAGTCCACCAAGATGATAACAATGTTAATTGCAATTTCGATGATCAAAAATCAAAATTGTTTTAATTTCTCGAAAACTTTCAAGAAATTTTACCTTATATTTCACAGACTTAAAAAAAAAATCGATTTCCATATTTTTTGACCACTCAATTTTTGTTTCCACAAGATGTATCATTCTACATCGAACCTTTTCCCACACAATGTGCTCCGGCACGTTAGAAACGTCGATATATATAAACAACTGGATAGACTGCTTAACGCTAGGAAAATGAAGCCGTTGCCAGATCATTGGGTGGACGAAAAATACGGATTTAAAGAAAAATCTTGATTTGTACATAGCAGAACTGTCAATACTAGACAATACTTCATTAACTGCAAAAAAAAAATATCTACTCTAGCACTTTAAAAGGTTTTCAGCATTCTCTCCAGACTATTGAAGTGAACCGTGATTGGATAATCGTCCACCCATCATCATCATCAACCTACCGGCGCGTTTTCTTCATTGCATTGCCATCGGCGCAGTCTATCCAGTTGTTTATACATATCGATGGTTAGAAATGACTCGAATCAAGACATTGCATTGGCTATGCACGAGGCTGGGTTGGTCAAGACGGGGACCAAAAAAAGACGCCTTCGGATGCAGCCCCCGTGCTTATTTCTTCTTCGCTTTTCTCGTTACTAATGTCTACTAACTCCATTTTCGCGAGGACAAACTAGTGATTATGATGGTTAAACAAAAAAAAAAGCATTGTTTCGTATGTTATAAATGAGCATGTTTCAAAATAATAAAAAGCGTTTCTGGAAAACAATTTAAACGGTTTCTTTCATTTTAGATTCTACACTACACGAATACAAAAAATTACACTGTCAACTACAGACACCAAGTCCGATCTATTGTCTGTCTATCAGATGAATGGCCCCCATCAGATAGTCTAGTAAATGGCGGTCTCTGTAGAAACGACTCGTCGATTTTGAATAGCCATAAAACTGGCGTTCAAAGTCTACAAAGTAGATGTCTTCCTCCTGAAATCCCCTGTGGAAAGAGTGGGTCGTTTCCACGGCAACAGGCAACGCTAGACAAGCTGGCGGGAACAATTCTTGTGATAGACAGACAGTATAGGCAACGCCAGCGTTGGTATAGATTGGCTATCTTAAGTCAACATTACCAGGTAAACTACGAATCCTAGATACAATATGCCAAATGTAAGTTCTCGTTGAAACGTTTCCCATGCCAAAATTCCACCGGGATTACCTGAAATGGTGATCCATATATTCAGTTCTTAGACCTTAACTCTAATTGCTACATATATGTGTTATATATCAGTTTGAAGATCTTTAAAAGACTACTACAATTACATAATTTATGTAATTGTAGACTTTATGATAAAGTTAAATCGAGATTGCTTTAAGCCTTTCAATCCCAGGCAGTCAGCATTGGGTTTCACAAAAACCCGATGACTTTCCGTTCGAAAAAACTGGAAATGGACTCACCCGACTCGTTCTCCTGTGGGCCACACCTGAAGGTGGGTCACTGTCGACCATTAAAAGTCTATATGTCTACAACCTGCAATAGGGTTGTGCGTTGGGTCATCTACTTGATATGTCGGAGCATTTAGTCGGCATCTCATCAATGAAAGAAACGCCATCGCCAAGTACTTGACAAGATTCGCATACAAGAAAAATCCCCGACTATCTTACTCCGTGTCCAAAGGGTGGGGCAGTTTGACAATGAGTACTCTAAACTCGTGTCTCCCCTTTAATAATCCCCTTCGTCTCCCCCGATCCTCATTAATAGGCCCCACAATAGCCTATTAATGAGGATCGTCACGCTTCAAACAACTACTGCTGGGAAGATTCACCACAGTTTGAAATATCCGTATCCCCCCTGGAACCGACCAAAAGGCGACTTGCTGGTAAATTTTCTGCAAGACGAGTTATAAGGCGGCTTGGGTTGGTTGTTTTCAGATTATCTGGCACCGTCAGCAACACGAGGGCTATAATGCGCCGAACATTCGTCATTAGACAAGCCAACATACATTTACAAACACCCATGCCTAACACGGGACTCGAACCCGCAACCTCGCGGTCTAGAAGCTAGCGCGCTAACCACTATACCGTTTGGTCGGCTAAGGCGGCTTGGGATTTAAAGTGTTAAACTACAATCGAAAAACACATATCATTATTATTCTATGGGAAGTTCGCATCTTGGGGTGCCGAGATATTTTTTAGAAAAAATTGCGATGCTACAAGGAATTTTTAAAGTCATTAGTCAGTTTTAAAATAATAAAAATTTGTTTTTATTTTGGTAATTTAAATATTCAACAATTTTTTTATTGATGCAAAAAAATAAAAACGAAAGGATTTAAATAACAAGTGGCCTCTTCATTTTGTACATACATGGAATTTACATGTTTGAAAAATATGATATATTCGTTTGATGGCCAAATTTCAAAAATGATTTCACATAATCAAAGACAAAGTCTTACGAGATTCATGATGCAAAGTTTTGCATTACAATCAAATGAATTATTTAATGTAATACATATAAAAAGTTAACAAAGCATAAAAAACACGTTCAGAAAAATGGATTTTAAATTTCCAAGTTAGATAAACTGTTACCACTGTTAGATAACAATAATACAAAGACAACAGCATCATTTTCCAAAAATTCTTAATAGCTCTGGTTTATTTACAAGCATAAACTCAGTATTAAATTCAGAGTTATATAAATGTTTACTTGGCTTATACTTATGAGAAATAAAAAAAACAATGGTAACATAAAAATAATCCTATTATATTTGCACCTAGCAATAAAAATTCGTTTTCTTACATATTTAACAACCCTTTCTTAAATACGTACGAAAATGCCGGTGTTAACTAACATTTTAAAAAAAATACAAATATTATTCTTTAAAATTGATTTTGTTACATCAATTTTACACTATAAATACAGAAATCAATTTTAAACCTTGATTCAGCGACCATCTTGGGAAAAGTATTTTTTTGCCTTTAAACAATTTTAAAGAGGCACGGTACTAATCCAATACCTTTTTGTTTCACAATGTGTTCGAATTGTTTCTTCATTCAGTTCACAATAAATAAATCTAAATTCGAGAATATTTAAATTATTTATTAATTAAAAAAATAGAGAAAAAAACTTTCTCAAATTTATTATTTCAGATGAAGTCCTGGTAGGGATCATTTCCTATACTCCTATTGCAATCTTCTAGCCCAGTGCATTTAGAAACTACTTTTTATAAAACTTTGAAATTTGGGGAGTAGGTATGAAAAAGATCACCTAATACACTGAGAGGCGACTGCAAGTTTTGGACCCCATCGAACATCATTATGAATTTTTTATAGAAATTGGAGAAAAGTGAGTAGATTACGAATCCACATGGTCTGCCGTGGAAAAAATAACCGAAACTGGTCAAAAATCGACTTTTAATAAGCTGAACTAAATCCAATTGCCAAATGCGCCATAACTTGCCAAATAATGAGCCTTTTTTTTTTATTTGGCAACCGTCACTCTTCAATTTTCAATTAAGAAGGTAAGAAGGTTGCAGACGATTCGGATGTGTGGCTATGGCTTATTTACATCTTTCACAAATGAGCCAAATTGGCAATAAATATTATGTCACTGATGATATAACTGATGTCGCCAATTTAACCTACTTACAAGTTTTCCGAGCCAGAGATCAGAAATCGTTTGCACTTCTTCTCATAGAAAATCAAAATGCAGTGGGTTGCCAAACGAAAAAGGCTGTTCTCTTTTGGGCAAGTTATGACATATTTGGCGATCGGATTTTAGTGCAACTCACACCAAATCGATTTTTGATCAGTTTCGTCCATTTTTGCTACGGCAGACCAGTGGATTCGTAATCTACTCACTTTTCTCCAATTTCTATAAAAAAATTCAGAATGATGTTTGATGTGGTCCAAAAATTTCAGTCGCCTCTCGGACTATAATGAAATGACATAAATTGTTTTCATTTAATGTCTTACCAATAATAAATGAAAATAGGATACAGGGAATAAACCTTACTACACTAAACTCCAACTTAACTTGACATCACTAGACGATAGATCTTCACCGTGCTCATAGGCAGTTAATCTATTTTAGCGGAGTGAAGACATAATTCTCGCCAAACCTTATAGCCTTTTGTTCTCTACAGGGTTGTGGTTTGGCGAACATTATGCTTTCACGCCGCCAAAATGAATTAAATACCTATGAGCACTGTGACGATCTACCGTCTAGTGTTGTCAAGTTAAGTTGAAGTTTAGTATAGGACTTCCTCTTAGTACTGAATCCGCTCTATCCCATGAAATAAAACTATGTAAAAATATCCATGTATTGTCATAGTTACGTGCAATATTTCACTTTCAGGAGTAATTAATTAAGAGTGACAGTCCACCACTTTATGGATATAAATTTTTCCAAACACATTAGTACGCCAAAATTTTGCTTCAAATTATTTACAATTTTGTAATATAAATAAAACAACAACAGGGGGATCAGTGAGTTTCCTACAAAAATTAGGTAAGAATTTTAGGGATATTTCCAAAAACTTCTGGGATGATTCCTAAAACTTTTAGGGATCATTCTTAAAACTTTTAGGGGTAATTCCAAAAAATTCAGGGATAATTCCTAAGAATTTTAGGGATAATTTCAAAAATTTAAGGGAAATTTTTTTAAAAATTAGGGATATTTCTTTTAAAGCTGACAAAGGCTACTAACATACATTCTTTTCAAAGAACAATACCGGCAAAAACTGCCGATGTTAAAACGATTGAATAATTTACAATTAAAATATCAGAAAAGATTTTCTCCTCTGGATGATTTATCTGGGTTTTTTTTTGCGAATTTGGAGGAAAATTGGGTAATTTTCGAGGTTTTAATTTTTCAGGAATTATCGGAAAATTTAAGTACATTTTAGGAATTTTAGGGTGAATGCAACCCGTGAATATATATAAAGCAACAATAATAGAAACAAGTCAAAGAAATTTGAGGGAAAAAAATAAAATGCAGCTTTATCGTTATTCAATAAATTACTTTTCAGTCAAAACTGTAGCATACACCTGTTGAAAAAAAATCACAAAACGGTTACATATTAAAAAAATTAATAACAAAGTCAAAACTTATTAGGAATAAAACGAGATGCATTGTCTTTTCCTATAGGATGCAACAATTTTTTACAATATTTCAGCAAACCAATGTATGAAGGAAAATATTGCAGTAAGTGAAGAACAATTTACCATTACTCTTAACCAGGGTTCCCACTCAAATCACAGAATGAAAATCAATGACTTTTAAGGACATAAATAATGTTTTTAAGAACCGTTAAAAATTTGTTTTCAGGCATCATGTCTATATATAAATTTTTAATAAAGTATATTCTATCAAAAAAGTAACAAGTTGGTGGATGCGTAATACAAATACGTCGGAGAATTCCGATACGGTGCAGATAAGTGGCGGTCACGCGGGATAGCAAGTCTGAGTTGTATTTTTATGAATTTTGCAGTTGGCCACACCGGATCTGCAAGGACCTTTTAAGGACCTCTAAGTATTTTCAAGAACTTTTAAGCACCTCTAAGAAAACAAGTTTAAAAATATTAAGCACTTTTAATGACTTTCAATGATCATGGGAACCCTGTTAACATACATAAAAGTTTTTCATGACGCTAACTGTCAAGAACCCTTCGTAAAAATAAAAAAATAATTCTTTTGAAACAATTAACTTAAGCTGCTAAAAGATTCTTGGGTGATGAAAACAGATCAACTTCTTAAGTTTACATGTACAGTCTAATATATAAATACTTTGTTTCTGATTTAATGTACATAACAAACACACAAGAAAACTGCACTTGGCACCAACAACACAATCAAACTTTCTTGTGAAACATTCATTGAAAAGAAACAAATGTTATTCTGATACTATTGGGATTAATATTTCAAATAAAGTATTTTTACAATTGTAGTATCTTAGAACTGAAAGCATATGGGAAGGCCTCCATTTCTATTTCTATAAAAAATACAGTGTAACTTCTAACAAAATATTTACTAATTTCCCAATTTTATTAAAAAAAAAGTTTAGGTAACACAAATATGTGTTTCATCCACTAAAAACTATTCAAGTCCATTAGTTCATTACACATGGGATAAAATAATGGTCTCAAATGCTGATTTTTACAAAATGGTTCATCCTAAATCTGATGTAATGAAATATTGCTTTATTCATATAATGTTTAATAGCAAATCAATAGTTTAAGCAATTTATTCATAAATGCCAAAAACTTACAAATGAACTTAAACTAATCTAACCCTTTTTTATAAATAAGAAAATTATGAAGTTTATTAAGGTTTGAATGGTATAGGATTATGATTCGAATCCAGTAAAGAAAACCATTTGTTTGTTTAACATGTGTTAATTAACAAGGGAACTCCTTCCGATATAGAGTCATAGGTATTTATTATTGTTTACTTATTTATTAGTATTTATTATAGGTATTTATTATTATATTGAAACAATTTAAAACAATGTAATATATTATACAACTTTTGGTGTTGAATTGCCCCACACTGTTCTCTGCCATTATGCACCAACAGTCAGATTCTCTTAAAATGCAACACAGATATCTCTATTTCGACAGATCATAGCTGTCCCACAGTACTAAGAAAACATTTACAACAAAATACCTTCCAAGCCACACCCAATCATTAGACTTCTTGGAGAGAAATTTTGCAGGAGCTAAAACTCTTCCCCAAATAAGGAATTGACTTGGCTCAAAATATTCATCCACAACCTGGCATAACGTCAAAATTGGAAAGTGTCCGACAACATTTGCAAGAGACAAGTAAAATGTTTTCTTCCCAATGAAATACCTTTTTAAGCCAGGTTTTAACAAATAAATTCTGCTAGCTTGTGGAAATTAAAGAAAGCGCCACAGTTATATACTGATGTACGTCACCGCAACCTCATTGGTTGGATGCTTCTCTCAATTTCAAAATCATTCCATGGTCAAGTTTAAAATAGCAATTCATGCCACTAGGAAAAGTTAAAACAGGGTTCCCAATGAAATCGTAGATCAAATATCAAGGACTTTTAAGGACCTAAATAATATTTTTAAGGATCTTCAAAAAAAAAAATTTCATACATCAGGTCTTTAATGTGTGACTATACAGCTGCTTTTTCCAAAGCGTTAATATCAAAATCTTTCATACGCAATTTCAATTTTGCCTTGTAAGCAGACTTTGATGATAGTCTGATTTTTGGGCTTGCAAATCGTAAAACACTAATCGTGCATGTCCGTCTCACAGAGTACAATGCGTAACCAGGGTTACCACTCAAATCACAGAATGAAAATCAATGACTTTTAAGGACCTAATTAATGTTTTTAAGGACCTTAAAAAATTTGTTTTCAGGCATCATGTCTGTATAAAAAAAAATTTATAAAGTATATTCTACCAAAACAGTTACAAGTTGGCGCATGTGTCATACAAATATGTCAGAAAATTTCGATATAATGAGGACAAGTGGCGGACACGCGGGGATAGCAAATCTGAGTTGTATTTTTGTAAATTTTGAAGTTGGTCAACATACACAAAAATTAAGGACTTTTAGGGACCTCTAAGCATTTTCAAGGACTTTTAAGCACCTCTAAGCATTTTCAAGTACTTTCAAGGACTTGAAAACAGGTTCAAAAATATTAAGCACTTTTAATGACTGTGGGAACCCTGGTAACTGAAACCAGTCGATTTCTACTCCACCAATCACCAAATACAAATCAAACGATGTACAAGTTGATGCATGCTTAATACAAATATACCAAAAATTGGTGCTCTGTGGATAAGTGACAAAAATTAAGGACCTCTAAGCATTTTCAAGAACTTTTAAAGCTTGGAAAACCAGTTAAAAATATTAAGCACTTTTAATGACTGTGGGAAACCCTATAAAATAATTTATCACAAAGAGCAGAATACCTTCAGTTGTATTATTTAAAACATTCAACTAGAAAAAACAATGGTGTAAGTGGAAGTATTCACAATAAGGTTACCATAATAATTTTTTTTTTTCTTTTGGTTTAGAAGACGGTTTGCTGTATCAAAGGTGACGCTAGAAAGATTATCAAAGGATGGGTGGTTAAAATTCCAAAAACAGTATGGATTTTGCGCCAAAGTGATTTTCACCAGCAAATGGCAGCCGCCACCACTTTTTTAATAACAAGTTAACTGCCGATGGTAGCTATAATTTTGCGCGCTTTTATGTAAACAATTATAGGTGCAGAATCCGTGCCGTACTTGGAAGTTTTACCGGATGGGTGCTATCGGAAAATTTTACACCCAGTTTGTCACTAAAATCAAAAGCATAAAATAAGGCTTTCTGAGCGTGATGACATGAAAAAGAACCTCTCAAATGCAGACTTCAGCTACTTCTTAGCTCAAAAATAAATGCAGGTAAATAATATGAATTTTGAGACGTTTGTAAAGCAGTATGCATTTTTATGATCACTTCAATGACTGGAAAACACATTCCAGGAAAAAAGCTCAACGTACTCAGGAGAATGCACATCCTCATCTGCAAGGTAACCAGATGTCTAGATTTTCCTTTCAACGGTTTTGGCTTAAAGACTTCGGATAAATTTATTTTAGATTTATATAAATATACCCAATTTAAAAAATATCGTCATTTTAAAAAATTAAAAAATTTCTCAAATTTGCAGCACATAAATGTCACTTAAGTGTCTGTATGTACTGATTTTGAATGAGTTTTCAGCACAATGAATTCCTTTGAAAAGCCAAAATAAATGCCAATTGAACGTAAAAACCACTGAAATGCATGTCACAGAACAAAAACAGGAGAGATTCCTTGTCCTAAAATGATAACCATGAATCATCTCATTCCAAAACATAAATAAGTACAACTATTCCAAATATAAATATACAATACAGGTATTATACTTATTACCCTTTAACAAATATAAAGCTTTTGAAATGTGGAGTAAACAAAAGACAGGTCCCATTTTTCCCCAGGGGGTAATAAGAGAGTGGCCCCTGTTTTTCTCTATGAAATCTGGTCACCTTACTCTTCTGGTCCGTGCCAAGTGGCACATGCTGACCAAAGTTCTATGTCTTGTCCGTGCTTCTTCAGAGGGTAACATGTTTCTCCTGTTCGTAGAAAGGGAAGCGCTGGTAGTTTTCGGGAGTGTCGGAGTACTGAGCCACCGAGTACGCTGGAGCCGCATCTCGATTCACGATCACCTAAAGATAATCACAGGATTAGAGTGAAAACAATAATTTAGATTAAAAATGAACCCTGAAGTGAATTCAGATTTTTATACATCTTCAAACATTCTAAAGTGTTTATTAATCAGGGTGGCTACAAAATTCAGAAAAAAAAGTTCACTGATAATTAATAAAAAATTCCCTGATTTTATGGCAAACTTTTTTTTTTGGATTTCCTTAACTTTTCCAGATGAGTAAACATCCTGATCAAATCAAACATGTATGCTTAAGAGATAACATGCCAACTTTTTAAAAATAGTTTTGGTGGAAATGAATAGTTTAAACTATTCAAAGTTAAATTTCTAACGATTACCACCACAATTTTCCGGGTAAATGGCGCCAAAATATGGGTGAACGGGGGACCGTACAGTCAGAACAAAGAAAACTTTCCTGATTTTGGCGAAATTCAAAAAAATTCTCTAACATTTCCCTGATTTTTTTCCACAATTAGAAAACTCCCTGACATTTTTGATATCCAGGTTTTCCAGATTCTGTGGCCACTCTGTTAATGTAAAGAAATACTAGTAGTCGAAAAATATCTTTGGTATACTGGACTTGATGTAGCGTAACAGTCCAGGCTCACTCGCATAGGGACAGAGTAATTTGTTTCCATGCCCTTGGCCAATCTTGATTAAACTGCGACCCACAGACTACCAGATTCCTTTAACTCGTTCAATTTTTCTTTGATTACTAAATTGAAGCAGTAAGGCATGTGACGGTAGACAATTATGTTAGGATAACCACATGATTCAATATCCACCCACTTCCCTTCTTCATACATCGATTACCCTGCGTGACAGTAGCGACATCTAGAGGAACTCTTTCCTTCTGCGCATGTCATTATCAGATTCCTTTTAAGCTCACATCCTAACGGATATAATGTTTTTCTCTCTTCATAACATTTAACTTAAATTCTTTATAATGTCTTTTCTATGTTCATAATAAACAATGTTTGCTGTTATACCTGTGCAATGTACCACTGCTGATCAATATTCTAAAAAATTATGCAAGTGCCATTCCTTCACAAGCCACAAGTTAATTACCTGTGTTTTTAAAAGTTGGGAATCTTTGGAAATGTCACTTTGTCAGACAGCTTGACTTTTGCAAAGTAATTGAACTGTGGTGATAGACCGTTAAACAACTGAAATGGTAGACTGTGTATCTGCAGGACACCATCGCCTTCACTAGTCGAAGGTTCCGAATCTGTGGTACTGCAGACATCAAGTTTACAGACTTTGGAAATATCTCCTTAGCAAACTGTTTGGAGTTTTCTTTTACAAAGCTACAAGACTATTTGGGTCCATATTTAAAAGGCATGACAAGCACATTTAGCCGATATGTATATGGCTAAAAAAGTCACACTCCATCAAATATAGATCAAGACACAACAGTGAAACAGACTAGTAAGAACCTTTCCTACATGGCAAATGCATATAAATTAGAAATACAATAACTTCATATTTTTCTGGAAAACGAACAGCTGTAGTATACAAATATTCACCCAAAAGTTTTGGAAAAATATGACCAAAAGTGATTGAAAATGTCAACAAGTGAATGAAAATGCAGGGTTTCGTTACAATGCATGAAGAACCTGTACACTCCTCAACTAAACTACACTGAGTTGCAATCTTTTGGCCATGTTTGATTTTCATTTGAGTTAATGTTTACAAATCACTATATAGAAATTGTTGAGTAACAATCTTTTGAAAATATAATATGAAGGACTTATTCAGTGACCACTATTCACAGGATGGCCATAAAATTCAGGAAAAAGTTCCCTGATAAAAGGAAATCTAAGAAATTCACTGATTTTAGGGCAAACTTCTTTCGAATTCCCTCAATGTTTCCAGATGTGTAGACACCCAGATAAAATAGAATATGTATGCATGCCTAAATTTTAAAATAAATTTGGTGGTAATGAAAAGTTTAAATTATTTTGTAACATTACACTTCTAATGATTACCACCACAATTCTCAGAATAAATGGTGCCAAAATATGGATGAATGGGAAAATGTACCTTCAAAACAATGACAGAAAATTTCCCTGATTTTCGTGAAATTTTTAAAAATTCCCCGACTGTTCCCTGATTTTTTCCGGAATCAGAAAATTCCCTGAATTCCAGGTTCTGTGGGCACTCTGATTTATTATTGACAATTTCTTTTTATTAACTTTCCTAACACTCCCTTTGTCAACATGATCTTTGATCTACAAAACTAGTACTTAGCATGATCTGATAGCCTTTTAAGAACTTACAACAGCAGTAAGTAATAAAATGTTAATGGTTTGGCGGCATTATTTCGCAAAACCTATTAATTCTTAACATTGAAATAAGAATGGGTCCAATTTGTCTCTATGCATTCAGATAATTGTCAAAAATTGGATTATGTTCCTCCAACACGAATTTTTTAGAAATTTTACATTGAGAGTTACGCAAAAGTTAAACTAAATTTGCAAGTAATGTGAAAGATAAAAAGCTTTTTCTTTACATTGAAAGCTTCTTCCTCATACAGGTTTTTCTATTTTATTTTTTCTGTTTTATTTATTTAAAACTCAATAGCTAAACTTAAAAAAATTTTAATTTTTAAACTAATTTTCTACTCAAATGGTTAATGTTGAAGATAACTCACAGAAGGCACAATGAAATTTTTATTTATGAGTTTGAATTGAAATTTTTATTTGTGATATTTCACAAGAGTTAATCCGCTACACAATATCAAACAACAAGAAAATTCTTCAATAATTCTTTTTAAAAAATTAATGTCTGGCACTTTAGAATAACATATATTTATGTAAATAAGCTGAAAAATAACCTAAATAGTGTCATCTCTTGGTCGTTTGGTAAATAGTGTGAACTGACACGTTTCCTATTTAAATTTACTTTCAGTCATCTTAATTTCAGTAATTGTTTCTCAAGTTACTAGGCAATCTTTTAAGCAACTTCAAATATCCTATTATCCCACACACAATCAAAATAGATTTGTGAAAAGTTAACAAATATTGTATGCATATACATCATAATACTGCATCATGATTAGATATAGTCCGAGAGGCGACTGCAATTTTTGGACCCCATCGAACATCATTCTGAATTTTTTTATAGAAATTGGAGAAAAGTAAATAGATTAGGAATCCACTGGTCTACCGGGGCAAAAATGGCCGAAACTGGTCACAAATCGACTAGGAATTAGTTGAAATAAAATCCGATTTCCAAATATGTCATAACTTGACAAAAAGAGAACAAACTTTTTCGTCTAGCAACTCACTACATTTTGATTTTCAATGAGAAAAAGCGCAAACGATTTCTGATCTATGGCTCGGAAAACTTGTATCTTTCAAAAGTAAGCCAAATTGGCGACGTTAATTACATCATCAGTGACGTAATGTTTATTTCCAACTTGGCTCCCTTTTAATAGATGCAAGTAGACCGTAACCTGATATTTGAATCATCTGCAACCTTCTTAATTGAAAATTAGAGAGTGAGGGTTGCCAAATAAAAAAAAATGCTCATTATTTGGCAAGTTATGACGCATTTAGCAATTGGATTTGGTTCAACTTATTAAAAGTCGATTTTTGACCAGTTTTGGCCATTTTTTCCACGGCAGACCAGTGAATCCGTAATCTACTCACTTTTCTCTAATTTCTATAAAAAATTTAGAATGATGTTGGATGGGGTCCAAAAATTGCAGTCGCCTCTCAGTCTAATATGAGAAGAGTATTTTGCAGAATGAGATGTTCTGATCACTACTTAATTTAAACAATACCTTTTTAACAGTGGTGTAAATGGTGCATGTATTTAAGAGAAAGTCCCATTAAGGATCATTTTCTATATTTGCTATGTTACAATCTTCTAGTCCCAGTGCATTTAGAAACTACTTTCTAGTAAATCCCCTTAACATTTAGTGAGTAGGGACGAAAATGACAACTTAATGAAATGACAGAAATTCTTTTCATTTAACGTCTATCAATTATAAATGAAAATTAAAATAGGAAAAGACAAAACCATCTGAGGCCACTACATATGGGCCCATCTGATGGCTGTGAGGTTAACACACTGGCTTTGCATGCCAAAGGTACCGGGTTCGAATCCCGGATTAGGCATGGATGTTCATTGTGGCTGGAATCCACGTTAAGTTATTGGCCTGATTAGTCACAATTGTGCATAAAAATAGGTCGTTGAGCGTACAAACCTACCAACAGCATATGCATTGACATAAGGGTTTCAAATATAAAATAAAATATATTAGATGCTATTTTCTAGCTTTTAATTTATGTCATTTCATTAAGTGATCCTTTTCCTACCTACTCACCCAATGTCAAGGTTTTATAGAAAGTAGTTTCTAAATGCACTGGAATAGAAGATTTTAACACAGCGAATATAAGGAAAGTTCCTTATTAGGACTTCCTCTTATAATTGACTTTTATTCACAAGCAACTTTGAAAATCATGCAACTTCCCATTTCTCAAAAAAAAAATAATAATAATAATAACAGGTGTTTCTCCCTAGCAAAAGCTCCATTCAATATTTTTTTTTATGATGAAACCAATCATTGGCTTTTCTCCACTCGCCAAGAAAGCTCTTCCCTTCGTTATTATGCCTTTGGTGAAGTAAATGAATGCTTTATGTTGCAGCCAAGTTTGTGACGGTTTACAAAAGAAGAAATTGATTGCCAGGTGAGAAGGAATCAGACTATATTCTTACAGAAAAATAAATAACAGTCTGTCAAGGAGAAATGTCTGTTTAATATTTGCCAAGTTATAAAATATTTAGAAAACAATTAGTATTTATAACTTTTTAGATTATTCTGCAAGGACACTTAGAATTAAATTTAAGTTTGGAAGACCAATATATATTTAAACTATTAGTATTTCTCTCCTTTCTATAAAATATTAAAATGATGATCAATGAAGTAGCAAAATGAGCAGTCACCTTTCTGCTTATAAGAAAGGGAAATATAAAAAAAGGTTAGATATGGGTTCCTCTGTTTATACTATGTATAAGGAGCAAAAATTGTAGGGTCAGAAAAAAGTTATAAGATTTGCAATATCTATTATGAAAGTATTTTTTGAAAAAAAAAAAAAAAAAAAAAACTTTTGAGAAATCACATTTTGGAAATGCTTGATTTAAAAAAAAATAGCATTTTGTAATAGTAAACCAACATTTTATCATGTATCAAATCACAAATTCACACAAATCAGAACATTAAAATGAGGCAGTATAACCTGCTATAAGAATTAAAAAACTACCTTAATAGATGAAGATAATTAGTGGGTAGTCCAATAAAATATTTTACGTAGTTTATGCATTTTCAAATAAAGAATGTTATAAAAAACAATTGGTCAACAAATCAGTGAATAAAAAATATTAATCCATGAGTGAATCAATTCTACAGAATATTTGTCTCTGGCATTTAAAAATGATCATTCTCTATTACCTCATGTTCATGATCTTCATTCATGTAATGATTAGTACAAACAATTGCAGCGCTTAGTCATGCGTCTTTACAACCAAAATTATGCAAAGTGTATGTGACATACTCAATTGTTAAAAATATATAATCAATCAGAAATTCCTTATTAATCATTAAATAACTATTAATCGGCAATTTAGTTATCAATTAAAAGTTGTCAGAAGTTCTTGCATGGCATATTAAAATATTTTCGGATCAGGAATAGAAAATATAAAAATTTCAACAAACCCATGTGCAGGATATTGTAATATAAATATTAAAGACTTAGGCCTAAAATTATCAAGCTCAACATTTTGTTCAATAAATTTTCATTACTGATAGGAAGCTTAGAAATATAAGTATTGCATTCAAATAGTTAATTCCCAATTAAATCCCATACCAGGGTGGCCACAAAATTCAGGAAAAAAGTTCCTGACTGAAATCATAGATTGAACGTTCGTCTCGCAGAGCACAGTGCGTAACTAAAACGATTCGATTTCTACTCCACCAATCAGAAAATACGCACCAAGAAATGTACAAGTTGATGCGTGCTTAGTAAAAGTATACCAAAAAAAAATTTGACGCCGTGCAGACAAGTGACAAAAATTAAGGACCTATAAGTATTTTCAAGAACTTTTAGGGACTTTTAAGGATTTTCAAGTACTTTTAAGGACCTATAAGCATTTTTAAATACTTTTAAGCATTTTCAAGCGTTTTTAAGGCCTGGAAAACCAGTTAAAAAATATTAAGCACTATTAATGACCAATCGAGTGTAGACCAGAGACTCACACTGTTCAGTCCTTCGTCCAATTTCGAGGGTGAGTAGTATTCTTCCTGCAGCACCCCATAAGATTTGCTGTCGTAGCAGTAACGGAAGAGGCCCCCACACGCACTCAGCATAAGCACCATAAACACAACACCCGCCCTACATAAACAACACATAAATTAGAAGAAGGACAACAATCATCCATTAAAAGGAAGTCCTAGTAGGGATCATTCCCTATACTCGCTATGTTACAATCTTGTAGCCCAGTGCATTTAGAAACTACTTTCTAAAGCTACCTTGACATTTGGTGAGTAGGTACGAAAAAGATCACTTAATGAAATGACATAAATTGTTGTCATTTAATGTCTATCTATTATAAATGAAAATTAAAATAACAAAACCAGATGGAGGCACTGCGTATGCATTGACGTAAGGATTTCAGATATAAAATATATTAGATGCTATAATCAAGTTTTTAATTTATGTCAATTCAATTAAGTGATCAATTTTGTCCTTACCAAATTCCAAGGTTTTATGCAAAGTAATTTTTAAATGCACTGAGCTAGAAGATTGTAACATAATGAGTATAGGGAATAATACTTCCATAAAGTGCTAAATTCAAATTGCTTAAAATAATTATTTCTAGATTTAGAAATTTAAAAAAACTTTATATTAATTTCAAACTTATTTGTGTGTGTTTGTGATGGGCAAAATCTATGTAGGGCTAATTAACCCACTTATCATCATCAAATTGTACTGAAACTTGTGAAATAGACTTGTTGTTGATGACAATGCATTCTATAAAGCTTTGTAGCAAAAAAAAAGTTAAATCAATGGCATTTTCTTTGCAGTGGTCAAACACTGCACCATCACGATCGGTGATCAAAATCACAGGTTGCAACGTAGATTTTGCATATGTAGTACACACGCTACGTAGATTTTGCACAAAAAAGCTGGCAATGCATATAAAGAATGTATTGTTAAAAAACTTTCGTTTATGGGTTAATTTTTATTTCTTTAAAGAAAGGTACCTTAAAATAATGTACAGAAAAATAGGCTTTGATTAGCATACAAAAACAATCTCAATAACTTCATTCATAAAATAGAAATATGTATTAAAATGGTTTTAAATAGATAAATAAAAGTAGCCTCAAATGCAAGAAGTAACATTTTAAACTAATTTTAGAATTTAATGAATTATTAAAAATTTTAAAACAAGAAGTTCATTAACATTTTCAATTGTACTTTTTGAAATGTTTGAAATCATGCAAGACTGTTACTGAAAACAGCATCATAATTTTTTGTTCCTACGTTAGATGTAAAAGTAACAAGAACGACACAATGCAATAATTTCTGCAAATTTTGGAATTTTATATCAAGGTTTCTTCTTTTAAACAAACAAAATAATTTTTTAGTTAAATTACTTCGCTATTGATGGTGTCTTGGGTCCCGTTAGCAGAAAATACAAGACAGGAGACGGACTTTGCAGATTTTTCAGTAACTTGCAGATTATTTTACAAAACTGACTTAAAAAAAAAAAAAAAAAAAAACTTGTTCTGTTAAATCTAATTTGCCATAACAGAAAGAAAATAAACTTTTCCTTTGATTTTTCTTCCTTAAAAATCCATTCACCCTAGCAATATAATACATCTATTTTTATGCTAAATTTGTCATAAAATGTAAACTACATTTATACAATCAAACCAGAATTTTATAAAGTGCCTAGTAATATCACAATTTGATTTTATTTAAACGAGAAAAAAAAAGAATTATGTTCTTATTGTAGGCTGTATACTTATCCAAAACAAATTTTCATAAAAAGAAATGTTTAATTTTACTGAAAGCAAAGCATAATTTAATTTTA
Source organism: Linyphia triangularis (assembly GCA_963978545.1). Taxonomy (NCBI): domain Eukaryota; kingdom Metazoa; phylum Arthropoda; class Arachnida; order Araneae; family Linyphiidae; genus Linyphia; species Linyphia triangularis. Next base: position 82,780,745 of record OZ021729.1, on the reverse strand, counting down.
ATTCCTCAAAATAAAATTGCGTAATAATTACATCTGCATTATTTACCAAAAAAAAAAAAATTTTTAATTGTTTAGTTTTACTAAAATCGATACATGATTTTCTCAAAATAATATGAAATTTTTTTAAAAAATACAATAATATTAGGTATTTCAATATAATTATTTAATTTATTTTGTCAAAATTTCTATGTTTATGCAAAATGGGAATTTGTGACAATGTTACACATATAGGTGCGAATGTATTTTATTCAAAGTTTTTATAAAAATATACACTGCAGGTTATTTTCTAATACCCAAATTAGTGTCGCAGATTTTCCGAAAAATGTCTGCTACTTCGTCATGTGGCATAATTAGATAAGTAACCTTAAAGAAAGAATTTCAAACAACCAAACAGAATAGAAATTGAACAAAAAAGTGAAGAATGTTCAATTCATCATTACTCACCAAAAATACCATGGTGAATATACATAGTCACAGCAGAGATTATCTCCGCAACAATACTGATCCTCTCGGCACCTGAAAAGGAAAAATTTATCAAGAGAAAATCGCATATTTCATTGCTTAACATTTTTCATTTGTCTGAAGAAAAATATTATTATCCAAATAAAAAAATTTATGAAAAAAAGCTTTTTTGTAACTTATTTACCAACCTAACTTCAATATTTTTTTACATAATATTAAATAACTTATTTTTTTCCAAACTAAAAATAGGTTACATACTAAAATATGAAAACAATATAATTTCACAGTTTAACCACCACAACTGCCAACATTGTCATTTTCAAAATATAGTACAATTTTTACAGGAACAGATATTTGCATTCCAATGACTCGTGAAAAATGTAATAGAGTCAGTACTTATAAATGCAATATAGAAATAATGCTAATTCACTTACAATTGCAAAAAAAAAAATTTTAATATTAAATTGCTCTCAAATACAATTGTTACATTTTAGCTGGCTGAATAGAAATTATACACTACCCTGGATTAAAAAATAAATAAAATGTAAATTTTACGATGAAATCCCCGACAAGGTTTATAATTTTATACACATTACACATAATATACTTTATGACACAAGAACTGTAGTGAGACATACAAGGGGGGGGGGGTTTTATTCAAAAAGTTTTTAATAATACACACTCTGGCATCGAATTCTTATTCAGGGTGGCTACAGACTTGAAAAAATATAAAATAAACGATTTTCGGTAAAAAACAAAAAATACTGTGAAATTCGAACGATTCTTTTTAGCTGTTCGTACAACCATACAAAATAGTAAAAATCTGTATATTGTATGGATAATCCGTACAAGTTGGCAGCTATGAACCACACATCAATTCAGTCATTCCAAGCCAGATCATCCAGGCTCGTCACCCCACCTTCTCAGATTTAGCTGAAACTTGGTACATGGTAACTTTAGACAAATATAAGAACCCCGTATTTTTCATTTTTGAAATATTGACTTTAGTTTGGAAATTAAAGAATTTCGAAAATTTTACGTATTTGTGGTATTACCTTTCGGTTACGCTGCATACACAACGACGTGTCTTTGCATTAATCTTGCTACTTACCACAATTATCGAAATAAAAACCTAAAATTTTTCATACTTGCTCAGAATTTAATGCAGATTCCAAATATGGTTTGCAAAATATAATTGAGTTCTTCTAAAAGGGTGGAAATTAAGCTAAAAGTCGAAAAAGTACATGTTCAGAAATCATAAAACATGCTTGATTTATACTCTTATAACTTTTTTCTGCCATTTTTAAAAAATTTTTGCTTTATGTCATTTTAAAGAGCATAAAATTTCCTATAAAAATGGGATATTTTTAAAGTGGGTTATTTTGTTTTTAACCCCCCCCCCCCCCCCTCCCAATACCATTTTTTATTTCTATGCTTCATTTGGGTGCAGAAAATTGTTGACAACTGCCACAGTAAAATTTAAAAAAAAAATTAATGATTTTTTTAAACAGATACTTGCAAAAGAAAGAGATATACCATTTTAAAACTAATCAGAAGTATATTTAATGCATTTTAGGGAGGGTTATTTGATCACACTTTTCAAAGAAATGATTTTCAGTGAGAAAAATTGTGTGGTAGGTACAATAAACTAAATTATATTTTAAAAGTAAAAAAGTAACTTCCACAAAAATAGAAATTTGTTAAAGAACAGTTAATTAGAATGATATATTTATATCAAGAGAAATATAAATTAAAGTACTTTTTCTACTATTTGATAGTTTTATTAAGAAGTCAAAAGTATCTCATTAGTTAAGCCACTTATTCCGTTTAGACATAATTTCCTTTTCACTCTTAGATGTTACTTTATATTGTATTCTTCCAATCTGAGTATTAAGTTCTGGAACATTGACAGTACAAAGAATGTTTTTGAATGGAACCCAACAAGCATTGTTTTTGCCCATCATCACTGGAACTATTCTCAGCATTTCCTAAGTCATCACCACAATAACCTATGAGTAGTTTTTTCCTACAATTGGAGCACAGTTTTTGTCCGGGAACTAATGGAATACCAGATAATACTTTTACATATCTAGCCATTTGCAAGGAAATAGTTTGTAGGCAAGTTTTAATAGGCCCCTTTTATGTATCTTTCTTGGATCAGAACATATTCTACACTGATTGCCATAATACTTGATCAGTGTTGAATAGTGGTGTGAACAAATGCTCGTATTTGAATGCAGAGTAAGCCCTTCTGCCCTCAAACATAGTATCTCACGTTCTTCATTAGAAAGTTCTTCAACAATATTGTGAAATATCTTTTTGTCAGTGTATCTTTTTGTATGACACTCAGAATTTTTAAAAAGACAGACACTGCACTTTTCATAAATGTTTGAAGACATGTCTTTCCAGCATGACATTCCTACAGAAAATGAAGGAGATTCTACCAAAATCTCTAGAAAGCAAAAAATAAACATAGTAGCAAAAAAAAAAAAATCATGGAAAGAAACTAGCCTCTCAATCAGGTGGTGCCATAACTTTTTTTTTTCACACATTCTAACACCCTTACCACTCTCCCCAAAAAATAGAATCATGATTCCAATGAGTAAACAAAAAGCCTGCTTTAAGTAATATACCACCCAAAATGTTAAAGGTTGTTCTTTGAAGAAGTGGTGGGGGGGGGGGGAAGTTATGGGTTTATTTCCCTTTCAGGGATGGGGTGGTCAGAGATAAGGAGACAAATCCTCACTTTATATTTACCCCTACTGCAGTAAGGGGAAAATATGCTGTTTGTGAATTAACCTGCATTGCCATGCCTTTATAGGAAATGGATAACATTGCAAAGGCTAACTATAGTGATAACATAAGAAGGACAACTTGGAACAAGAGAAAACAAACATAAGTTGGTTATTAAAGCACAAAATTGTGTTATTATTAAATTTCATAAATGGAGCACATCTGAAATTATTTATGAAAATTAATAAAGATAACACTTCTATTAAAATATAGCATTGAAATAATTTCAGATATCCCAAAGAAACATACATAAAAGGCCTATTAAAACTTGCCTACAAACTATTTCCATGCAAATGGCTAGATATGTAAAAGTATTATCTGGTATTCTATTAGTTCCTGGACAAAAACTTTGCTCCAATTGTAGGAAAAACTACTCATAGGTTATTGTGGTGATGACTTAGGAAATGCTGAGAATAGTTCCAGTGATGATGAGCAAAAACAATGCTTGTTGGGTTCCATTCAAAAACATTGTTTGTACTGTCGATGTTCCAGAACTTAATACTCAGATTGGAAGAATACAATATAAAGTAACATCTAAGAGTGAAAAGAAAATTATGTCTAAACGGAATAAGTGGCATAACAAATGAGGTGCTTTTGACTTCTTAATATAACTATCAAATAGTAAACAAAGTACTTTAATTTATATTTTTCTTGATATAAATATATCATTCTAATTAACTGTTCTTTAACAAATTTCTATTTATGTGAAAGTTACTTTTAAAATATAATTTATTTTATTGTACCTAACACACAATTTTTCTCACTAAAAATCATTTCTGTGAAAAGTGTGATCAAATAACCCTCCCTAAAATGCATTAAATATATTTCTAATTAGTTTTAAAATGGTATATCTCTTTCTTTTGCAAGTATCTGTTTAAAAAAAATCATTAAATTTTTTTAAAAATAATTTTACTGTAGTAGTAGTCAACAATTTTTTGCACCCAAATGAAGCATAGAAGTAAAAAAGAAAATTGGGAAGGGGGCGGGGGGTTAAAACCAAAATAACCCACTTTAAAAATAACACATTCTTATAGGAAATTTTATGCTCTTTAAAATGACATAAAGCAAAAAAAAATTAAAAATGGCAGAAAAAAGTTATAAGAGTATAAATCAAGCATGTTTTATGATTTCTTAACATGTACTTTTTCGACTTTTAGCTCAATTTCCACCCCTTTAGAAGAACTTAATTATATTTTGCAAACCATATTTGGAATTTGCATTTAATTCTGAGCAAGTATGAAAAATTTTAGGTTTTTATTTCAATAATTGTGGTAAGTAGCAAGATTAATGCAAACACGCGTCATTGTGTATGCAGCGTAACCGAAAGGTAATACTTCAAATACGTAAAATTTTCGAAATTCTTTAATTTCCAAACTAAAGTCAATATTTCAAAAATAAAAAATACAGGTTCTTATATTTATCTAAAGTTACCATGTACCAAGTTTCAGTCAAATCTGAGAAGGTGGAGTGACGAGCCTGGATGACCTGGCTTGGAATGACTCCTAATCTTAAATAGTCAGTATTAAAAATTGTGTCATTTTACTGAGCAATAAAATGTTATAACACTTCATGAGTAGTAGTTAAAAAATTTACTTGAAATGGTATTCCAGCAGATTCAGTGAAAGGAGAGTTTAGCTACATCAGATAATTTCATTTTTGCCTGATACTTAAATATAAACTTCTATTTTAAAAATAAAACAGGTATTTTCATTAAAGAACAATTAAGGCTTAATATGATTGTACTGAATTAACTATTTGGTGAATTCATTAAATAATGAAAATAGCAATATATACTTACAAATCATGATTACAGTAATAAGCAGACACCTAAAAAAAAGAAAAATATAATTCGAGCTAAAATTTATCCATTTTACACAAGGAATAAATTCTGAATATGCATGAAACTATATTGCAAAATTATATAACTGGAACTAATTTAAAAAGTGAAGTTACAGAAAACTTTTCAAGTGAAAAAAATGCTTGATTCCATCACAGCAGTCGCAATGGCAAAGCACTAAAAGCTATGTTAGTGTACAAGAAAATAGCATCAAACAAGCAGGGAACAAAATTAAAATTTAACCAATCTGCCCATCAAAGTCATTACAAAATAACTTTTGACTAAAATCCCAAGTGGGGAATGGATTCTCCACCAAGGTGATTTTTGCCAGCAAATGGAAGCTGCCGCCATTTTTTTAATAACAAGTTAATTGCCTATGGTTGCCATAATTTTGCAAGATTCTATGTAAAACATCTGTACTGTACTTGGAAGTTTTATATAACTTTTTTTTTATTGTATTTTACATTTCATTGAATTTAGTTTTAAAAACAAGGTAAATTCCTAGTTGACGTGGATGTATTTGCAAGCTTTTAAAAGGCCAAACCATCAGCAATTTAAAATGACAGCTGATTAAAAATCTACAAGATGGTCACAATGCATTCCAATTAAGGTAACCAAAAAATCGGTGCTGTGCATGCATGGCAAGAAGTAAGGTTGCTAAATGTTAAGCTTTATCACCTACCAATTGGCGTCAAATTCACTTGGCGATATATACACATCAACTAGGAATTGACCAACAAATTAACAATTACATAAGTTTTGTATCAAACAGAATTTTAAGTTTTGTAACAATGTTGTATGTTTATCAACAAGAACTATGTTATCACAATAAGTTACTTAACATTTTCTTTAAATACTTTGGGATATGTATAGCAAATTAATTAAATGGAAATCAAAATAGCTGAGTGACAAGCTCATGATATATTTTGCGAGTTGTGTATAAATAATAGGAGCTAGCTAAATTGGTGGCTAAACTTTTTTATTCAATATATTCTTCTAAATTTCTAATCATTCCTGAAAATACTAAATGGTAACTCTTTTCCGAAACAAGCCCGGCAGATGATAAAGCACTGTTATTAAGTTAAGGGCTACTGCTTAGACGTTAAAATTTTTTCATGTATATTTGAAATTTTGACAGTCCTGTCAAGATTTCTATTATTACAATGCAATTCCATGAAATAACAAAGATGAACTGCAAATGTATTAATAATACGGACATATATATTTTATGTTAAATTAAGAAGTCCATAAAATACACAAGAAAACGAAACCATAACAAATTCATCACATACTGTCAAGCCATGCACATCATTTAGATGTGCATGATCAACACGACTAAGAAGTTTAGATATAAACGCAAAAAATAATGGAAAAACTTTTAGATTTGAAATTGAAACTTTTGTGCTTTACTTTTCAAACTTTATAGCAATTGCACGGCAACTTAGCATTTATAACAATGCAAGACAGCAGAGTACATATAAATACTAAATCAATGTTTATCACAATCGGTCGAAGACTCTACGATTGCACGAAGAAAAATTAGTGTCATAAAGAATTACCTGATTTAAAAGAAGAAAAACATTAATGGTAAAAAACATAAACTTCGACACGTCGTTGAGACTTCCCATTATTATTATTGACATTTCGTACTAGATGCCATCTTACAGCGGTGGAATTCGTACACGTAGCGACCTGTACATTTTGAAAAATAAAAGTTTATTGTGATTGATAAAAGAGTATTGCAATTTAATAAACTGACATAAAAAAAGGTAAAAACAACATAAATAGTAATAGAAAACAATAGGTTGTTTGGGAAGGTTTTTTTTGTAAAAATCTTTTTTTCTTTAGCTCAAAATTCTTTTTATTACTTGGCAACTTCATGTTACGCGCCAATTCTAAGTGGAATCAAAACAAAGTTTTTAACGATATATTTTTGAAATTAATTTTCATTTACAATTTCTCACTTTTTTTGTTGATAAATCGATATATTCTTGAGAATACGTGCGAGTTTTGAAAGTTTTCGTAGTCGTTGATTATAATGGCTTGTGGCGATACATTAAATAGAAGTGTTATTTTGGATAAAGTTCATTCCTTAGAAGACTCTTTAAAATGCAAAGTTTGGTAATATGATTTTCCTTATAGTATTATGCCTAAAATTGGATTAATTAACATAAAATTTTAGTTTTCCCAAAATATTATTTAAATGGTACAGAGAACCACTCGATTTTCAGTTTTATAACAATCATAAGTAATGTTCAACCAGTTTATTCCAAAGTTAATAAATTATGCCTATCTACCTATATCATATAATGATGAGTATTTTGGTTCCTCATTATTCGAAATTTAACAAAGTAAAGGTGTATAATAAAGAATTTAAATTTTATATTTCTTTTAAAAATGCATGCTAAAAAATACTTATATAAAAGTGCTATCTAGTAAAAGAGCTCGTACTAACTTATATATGCTTGCTCCGGAAATTCTTAGAGAGCAGAGAATTCAGCTACAGAAAAGCCTAAATCGTTTCACCTAAAATTGCTTTCAAAAAGTCATGTATTTGATCTTAAAAATTGGATACCTTTCCTTTAGAAGGGTACCAAAAACCACCAAGTCCGAAAGTTGTCACAGTTATTGTCAAGCTGAAATGTTTATGCTATAATATTTTAACTTCATTGACTTTTATTTTTATTACTACTTAGAATTCGATTTTTTTAAATACATTTATCACAGTGTCTTATAGGATTGCTATAAATGATTGAAAGGTTATTATTTTGAATGAGTTATCGCTGCAATTAGGCTATTTTTATCTGAATTTTTAGGCTATTTTTATCTGGTGCCCGTCTAATGGAAAAGTAACCAAAAATTGTGGTAAATTTCTAATTTGCGTAACAAGTTAGAGAATTCGGCACCAAGACTAAAATTATGTGGTTTCTAGTTGTCGCCAAGTTTAGATGTTTAGATGGTGGCTGATTCAAAATAGCTGTTAAAACTAAACGACGACTTAAAATGTACTGAATATGCAAGTAAATAATAAAAACAACATATTGTTCTAGTTAATTACAAAAATACAGATAAAAACTTGTTTATTTTGTAGAGTAACTACAAACAGGTTGCCATAAAATTGCTGTTGGGCATGCAAGTCAATAAATAAGGTTGCTACATGGAAAACATAACCTAGCATTTGGCGTCAAAGTCACCTTGTGACTTTCATACGGATACTAGGAAGGAACCAAAATTGTTTTCGGGTATTTGAGGACAAAGTTGTTAAAAGTTCTGATGTTATGTTTATAAATTGCAGAAACATTCTTTTATCCATCAACTAAATAATATTATAACCCATAAAAACAAAGTTTTTAAAAAGTCTTTTATATGCAACGTCAATTTTTACATTTATTAACACTGCGCTGATATCAAAAGCATTTCTATTAGCAAATTGTGTGGCAAACTACATTTAAAAAATTTTGTATAAAAAATGAACATGAATTAATGCTCTCGCATCCAAATATCATTTATTTATTCTGACTAAAGTTATTTTATTATTTATTTATTAGAAAAAAAAATTTGGCAACAGGAAAGAGTTTCAACAACGTTCAATGCTGTTTTGAACAGATTGGATGACGTCAAGGGGGTTAATTAGGTCTCCGCAGATTCTGTTCCCATCGACAAACATACACTCAAAATCCACGTTAATATAAAGGATTTTAGAAAAAAATTCATAATTTTTTCAGAAGTAAACTTATAATTGTTTCTCTTTTAGCAACCACTTGTTGAATGATCCTCTTCTCATCCTGAAATGTGGACATTCTTCTTGCAAGTAAGGTTTTAAACCACTGCCTTAAGCAACTGCTAATATTGTAGCCCTAAACTAATCTTCCACAACTTTTGTTTCTAAGTACTTGTCTTTAAACACTCTACAGCATTTATGTTAAACCTTTTATAAATAGATAAGAATTGGAAATGTGCCTGCCTCCCTCGTTGAACCGCGCATTTTGGTGGAATTTTCAAGTTTTCTTTAACAGCAACTTCCATCCTCACAATAGTTACTTTGTTATTTCTCATACATCTTCATTTGTTGCAGTTTAAACATTTATTATAGCATTAACAATAAGTACAGAGGTCGTATTCGGCCTAAAATTTCTAGTATTCCTCCTGAAAGCAGAAAGTGCCTAAAACTGCGACGTACGCAGAACAATTTGAGTCCTTGCAGAACAATTTTAAGTTTGGAACAAATGCCCGCGAGTGAGAAAAAGAATTTCACCTACGGGATGACATGTTCTGCAGAACAAAACGACTTTATTGTCCACTCTTCCTCTCCCCCCTCCCCCAGTTTTCTCTGAACAACATTTCCCTAAGCTTCAATTTCTTAGAAAAGCTCCCCGCGTTCATAGGGGGATCAATCACGTGTCAGTTTCTCGTTCTGGAACGCTTTTCTTGCTGAAAGTCATTGATAAAGTTACAAATTTTGAATGCATGCCTTGGTTTGAAAAATAATTTTTTTCGTCATTATCATTTTGTAATAATTGTGTAATATTAATTTTATGGGTTTTTTCTTATATATCATACTGGAAATTTTGAAAAAAGGTCTGCAGAACATTTGTAACTATCAAAATTCCCGTTGCAGAACATATATTATTCTGCTTCTGGGGTATTCCTTAAATTTTTGTTTCTCCCTAAAATTCCTAAAATTGTACTTAAAAGTTGTCAATAATTCCAAAAAAAAAAATTAAAATTCTCTGATTTTCCTCAAAAACTTGAGAAAAAAACTGATACTCCTCTAAATGAAAAAAAGGGATTTCATTAAATTTGCATTTTTGTCAAAATAGTATAATTGTTTAATTGTTGTTTTGGTAAAAAGTTGTTTGAAGTTTAATATTTTGAAAATTGGTAGGTTTTTTTTTTTTTTTTGGTTTTTTTGTGGGTATTAAAACAAGCTTTGGAAAGAATATGTGTGTGTTAGAAAGTTAAATCAGCTTCAAAAGAAGTAATTAATTCCTAAAATTTTTGGAAATTATCCATAAAATTCCTACTTAGCTATTTTACTCAATTCCCTGTAAGTAGGACACTTTTTTCTAACCTACACTTTTGAATTTATTGAGTTTAATCTTTCGAATTATTAAAAAAAAAAATCCCTATCTTAGGTCTTGTTTTGGCCGCCACCGCGACTTGACTTGCCCAGTGTGTGAAATCCCTCTCAGTACACGTGACTCCCTCGAAGACAAGCAGCTGAAAGAGCTGCTCTCTCAGCTGTTGCAGTTGAAACGAGTTCTCCAAGAAGGAGATGCATCACACGCGACAGCTGTGACATCTTCCAATGAGAGTACAATTACACCTGTAATGTGCTCCACCCCTAAAGTGGGGCGGACCCGATTGTCCACCAAGGCGCCACCTGTCACACCCCTGAGTACTCATGATAGCATCATTCAGGTAATTTGAATGTTACGTATCATAGAGGTTTTGTAAAATTACTTGTAGACTGAGAGGCGACTGCAATTTTTGGACCCCATCGAACATCATTCTGAATTTTTTATAGAAATTGGAGTAAAGTGAGTAGATTACGAATCCACTGGTCTGCCGTGGCAAAAATGGCCGAAACTGGTCAAAAATCGACTTTTAATAAGTTGAACTAAATCCAATTGCCAAATGCGCCATAACTAGCCAAAAAATGAGCATTTTTTTTATTTGGTAACCCTCACTCTTTAATTTTCAATTAAGAAGGTTGCAGAAGATTCGGATGTTTGGCTATGGTTTACTTGCATCTTTCACAAATGAGCCAAATTGGCAAGAAACATTACATCACTGATGACGTAACTGATGTCGCCAATTTGGCTTACTTTGAAAAGATAACAAGTTTTCCAAGCCAGAGATCAGAAATCGTTTGCCCTTTTCCTCATTGAAAATTAAAATGCAGTGGGTTGCCAAACGAAAAAGTTTGTTCTCTTTTTGGCAAGTTATGACATATTTGGCAATCGGATTTTAGTTCAACTCATTCCAAGTCGATTTTTTATCAGTTTCGGCCATTTTTGCTACAGCAGACGAGTGGATTCGTAATCTACTCACTTTTCTCCAATTTCTATAAAAAATTCAGAATGATGTTCGATGGGGTCCAAAAATTGCAGTCACCTCTCGGACTATTAGAAATATAGTCCAAAACAACTTATCCTGAATCATTGAATACACTATGCTGATATGAGATCTGGTTATGCGCTATTTGGCTGCGCAATAAATTATAATGTGACGCCTTGAACTCGGCTAATTGTGATTCACCAAGTGAGTGACAGCGTTAAATAGCTTGATAAAAGCTGTATGATTCGTTAAAACTCTTATAGTATCCTTGGTTAGAAAATTAAAGTATTAAGTAAAAATATAATTTTAAAGCGCTTATTTTCTTTTTTATCAACATATATTTAAACTTAACACAAAACTATGTGCGCAGGTTATGAATATTACCATATAAGTTGTGATTTGTTCGGAGTTATATCTTTTACGAGGAATGATCCATCCTACCGCATATTCAGTTAGGTCAGAATAAGTTGTCATGGGGTATAGTAAAGCTCATGAGATGCTTGGTGTAATGTTTTAAATGTTTTTAAGCGAATAGGAACTTTCCAGTTTTGAATCTGACATTTATAACATAAACAAAACAATGAAGAAATAGCATTACAGAAGTTTTTTTAACAGCTTGAATAGTAGATAATGTATGGTAAAGTATTGATAGTAAAGATCTCCCAAAATGCACCCAACACCTAGTTAAAAATCCAAGAAATTAATGTACTTAATAATCCTAGAAATTATATGTACTTAAAAACACTCTTTTTGGCAATTGCAACCTTTTATTATATCCCTTTTAATTTCGAGAGGCATAGTAATATACTGTAAAAAAAAAACACCAAAACACTCGTCTATGAAAAAAAGAAATTACAATTGATTAGTGTTATCCTAATTACCGAAACAAAGTATGCATTTATGAAAAAGAAATTAAATTTCTGGTTGCCTTTTAAAAATCAGGTTGACTGAGGCAACAAAAAATTTCAACCCCTGAATAAAACTATCAAAAAATTATCTCTAATAAATCTTTAAAAATAAATTGTACAAAATAGTTAAAAAAAAAATTAAAAATTATGATTCAAAGACAACTTTTGTAAGATAGATATATAAAACTCTTATCCGATTGATTTTCTTTTTTAGTCCAAAACTTAATCTGCCACTTGCTTTTTTTCATATGATTTTCACCCCATGATCCCAGTTAGTATGTATTTGCAATTTAAGGATTTGTTGATTATTCAGGGTTCCCATGGTCCTGAAAAAGTCCTTGAAAACTTTTTGATGAAATTTGGTCCTTGGAAAAAAGGATGAGGTCCTAAGCGACTACCAATAATCACCACCTCCTGGTTATTTCCGCTTCCGTTTTGTATTTTTGTGTCTAAAATATGTAATTATATAGTCCTTGAATTTTCTTGAATTGTTTTCTTCAGTAACAGTATCATTCAACCAGGGCCCGAAAAATCTCAAAAATTTTACATGCCCGAACATTTCATTCGTAATCATTCATTTAATACTGACCTTTTGAAAAATAATTATCTTTATCAACTTAATTACATTGGCATTGATCTATTCTTACACTTAAATGAAATAAGCAAAGACACTATATTGACATAACATATTAAAAAAATATTTCCACATTACACAACAAGATCATTTATTTTGTTGTGATGCCCTTCCACGTGCCTTGTTCCTGTAGTTGCAATTCAATTGCTGGTGATGAAGTTTGTTAGCTAAACTTCATCAATGCCTATTTGCATTAAAATATTTATAGTTTCAGAGGACAACTTGCATTGCAATGGGTTCTTTATACGACTCATTGAATCCTCTCGCAGGCAGATGTTATGGGAGAAATACAGTCGCGACCTTCGACTGAAAGTTATGAACCGGACGAATTTACCCATGTGCAAGTGAAAATTCAAAATATTTATCTTTTGAAAGGTATTTTTGATGAAATATTTACATGCCTGGCCAGCCATAAATGCGGAAAAAATGCATGCCCAATCTGAATTTTTGCATGCCCCGAGCATGTTGGGCAATATAATTTTCGAGCCCTAATGGGAGCCCTTTTATTACTGTGGCCCTAATCGATATCTCCAGGTAAACAATAATTATGAACACTTAACATATATTTTGCGACAATTTCAAGGTAAACTAATAGTTCACTTTTTCTAAAAACAAAATCTTATTTTATGTTCTTCTAGCAGACGCCTGTTTCCCGAATGTCCAAGACGTCCAATGTCCAGTCCGGCCGCAGGAAATCCAGCCCTAACACCTCCTCTGGCCAGTCTCCCGCAGGAGGCCACCTTAACAAGAAGAATCACAAGGGCGAGACTCTCTTGCACAGGATGGTCATCAAGGTACTCTTACTCTCTGAACTTGTTACCAAGTAATTAATTACCACGTGACATTAACTGCAACTTAACTGAATGGCATTGGAAATTAGGAAATTTCTGGTATTGTAAGGATTTCAGACCCCTTATAGTTAGTTACAGATCATTTTGACCTCTTACAGTTCTATTATAGCTAAGACCCTCATTTTTTTGCCATCGTGTTGCCTCAGGTGAATAGACGAAAAATAATAACATAATTGCTAACATTGAACAAGGGAACACGGTAAAAAAATATTCAAAAACTGTGTGAACCCTATATTATGACAATTGATCTGCATATTTTGAAAAATCTTCCTTTTCCTGCTTCAGGGTTTCAAAATAATTGCTAAATTTTCATGAACAAATCAGATCTCAAGTTGTTTCAATCTTTTTATTGCTCTTCTTTTGCCATGACATACAGTAGCTATGTTTCTCATTTAAATTTTGAGGGATAACTTATTGTTTTATTTAATGTCCGACAATTGTGATATGAAAGAAATCAGTTTATTTTCTGGAGAAAAAAAATCCTTCAATGAGACTTGTTGTGTTGCAGGGTGACATCAACAGAGTGAGAGAGTTGCTGAAGGAAGGAGCTGCTGTGAACACACAGGACAACAATGGATGGACACCCCTGGTCAGCACACTGCACATTTATCAATTACGAAATGAACTAGGAAACATATTTCTTTCGGAATGGTAGTTTAAAGGGATCTGTACATATAATTTTCCATACTTTCGCTCGACAATTTTAAGCAGCAGTAAATTTCTGCATATGAATTGAAAGGAATTGTGAAACTTGACAAGATGAAATACTAAATTTCTACACACAAAAAAAAATTCACTTGCTCCTATTTTGCAACTTTTTAAATAATTTAGAAAGAAAATTTCCATTTATTTTCATGAATACATGAATTAAAAAAAAAAAAAAAAATTAATAGATTGCAGGATGTCCAGCAACAATGAAATAGAAAAGAAAAAAAAATGGTAATTCTAAAAATTCCTGGGATTTTTTTTAAAATATTACTATTTTTGGGGATATTAAATTTAACAGGGTTCCCACAGTCATTAAAAATGCTTAATATTTTTTAATTTGTTTTTCTGGCTTTAAAAGCACTTGAAAATGCTTAGAGGTCCTTAAAAGTCCTTAATTTTTGCTAACTGCAATATTTATAAACATTCAACTCTGATTTCATTTATCCCCACAGGACTCCCACTTATCCGCTCAACACTGTAATTTTCTAGTATTTGTATATCTCAAAGAGTTTGTGATCAGCGAGTGCTGTTTGGTTGTTTTTTGTTTTGTTTTTTTTAGCAAATGGTCGTTGATTTTCATTCTGCTATTTCAATGGGAACACTGAATAAGTATTATAAAAGTTTGTGATTGGAAACTGTCAGAGGAATTCAAATTGATTTCTCTGAACAACTTGAATTTTAAAAATTTGCAAATACCTCCGAGATATTGCTTTTATAACAGAGTGGCCACAGAAACTGGGAATCGGAGAAGTGCCGGGGAGCTTTCTGATTCTCGAAAAAATCAGGGAATTTATTAAAATTTCAAGAAAATCAGGGACATTTTCTTTGTTCTGAAGATAAGTTTCCCCGCTCATCTGTATTTTGGACCATGTAGCTGGAGAATTGTGATAGTAATCGTTAGAAGTTTAATGTTACAGAATATTGCAAACTTTTCATTACCGCCAAAGCAATTTTTAAGAAATGGGCATATTATCTCTTTAGCATAGATGTTCATTTTGATTAGGGTGCCTAAACATCTGGAAAAATTGGAGAAATTTGAAAAAAAATTTGCTTTTAAATCAAGGAATTTCTTAGAAATCTATCAGGGAAAATTTTTTCCTCAATTTTGAGGCCACCCTGTATAACAGCGTTAGCCGCAACGCGAGTCGGGTTTGACCCGCGGCAGATTTATCTGCAGTCCGCCGTCCCCACAGAAGATAAAAAAATCACTTTTCACAGTATGAACTTTTACACAGTTGTAATTTATCCGAAATAGTATGTGTTAACTAAGTAGAACAGAGTTCTCCAGTACGTGCCTGAAGAAGCTTTCAAAAAAATGGTTGGCGGTTTTCATCAAGGATAAATACAAGAATAACTTAACTGAATCTCATTTGGGCAATTTATTAAAACTGACTGAAACAAATACTCCGAAAGAACATCCATTATAAAATAAACGATATATAAACATAAAAGAATGATTTCGACCGACATCATCTCACAATTGATCTTGATTAAAACTGAGTAATCTGGAAGTACTGTGTACTGTTCAAATACTTTTATTAAAAGTTAGCTCAAGTCGCACTGTTACGTTGAAACAAAAGATTAATTCCTTTTTTAGGCTTTGATTTACTTATAATGAAAACTATTATTTTTTTTAATAAGTTGGAAAGGGGAAAAAAATCAAATGTCAATTGTAATTTTATTTTTCAAAAAATTCATTTTTAAGAAATGTTGTATATATTGTTAAATCGATAATAATTAAAGATACATATTTTGGTGTATCAAGCCCGTGAAAAGCTCCAACATAAGTCATAAGGTCCGCTTCTAAGAGTTTGTGGCAAAAGCTGCTGTATAAGAGTATTACTGAATAACAATTAAAATATAATTATTCATAATAGGAAATATTAGTTTTTGCTACACACTCTTATTTTTTTTCTCTCTCTCTTATTGATTTGCATTAGATTTTTACAAAACCTTCAATGTGATGTGGAAGAGTCTCAGACTTAGGATTTTTTGTCCTGTAAATTGAAAAATAGGAACCTCATAACACTGTTTGCCTAGGACCTGTAAAAGCAAAAAACATCCTTTCATAAGCAAGATTGTATCTTTTAAAGAAAAGATTTATAAACTCTGGAAAAATCAGATACTGTCATATAAGCATTGGAAATCGAAAAAAAAAAAAATAATTAAAAAAAAGTATATAAATATCAAAAGATAAATAGAAAATGTTAACCAGAGAGTAGCTGCTAAGGATATTCATTTTAAAAGGACAGTTTTAATAATAATTTTGCCACTTTTTTTTAAACTAAGTTTGTAATAGTTTATATTTTAAAAGGCATGTGTTGTTTTTTTTTTGTGTTGTTTTTTAATTTGCCAATCGATTTATGCTTCTTAGAAGAATGAATTAAAATTATATTTCTTTCTGAACCTTGAGATAATTCTAGTACTTTTTCCTTATAATCTGTATTGTTTTTTTTTATCTAATTAGTCAATAACGATCTGTAAAAAATTAAAGCACTGGGATGGAGAGTGGGAATAGGAAATGTTGGTTATCAACTTTCTCAACAAATGGGTTTTGACCTTTAAAATCTTGGTAAACTCTGCCTTACTTAGCATCTAATTGTGTTTTTTATGTTTCAGCATGAGGCCAGTAACCATGGCTACATGGACCTTGCAAAGTTGCTCCTTGACAACGGTGCCCTGGTGAACGTACCTTCTCTGAAGGACAGTGTGACTCCATTGCACGATGCCCTTCTCAACAACTATCAGATGGACATGGCACTGTTGCTGGTATCCAGGGGAGCAGACCTCCATGCAAAGTGAGATCACCCTCCTCCAATGGTTCCCTTTAACCATGGGTCGCATTCGTCCTAAAATTCCTAATGTTTCTTAAATTTTTGTTTCTCCTTAAAATTCCTTAAATTGTATTTAAATTTATCAATAATTCCTAAAGAAAATTCCCCGATTTTCCACTACATTAGAAAAGTGGATTTGATAAAATTTGCATGTTTGTCAAAATAGTATAATTGTAATTAATTTTACAACTGTTATTTTACTATAAATTAAAGTTCGGTTTTTTTTGTTTTTTTTTATTGGCAATTCTTTTTCTGGCATTAAAATAAACTTTAGAAAGAATTAGTGGGAATTAGGAGCCTATGTCAGTTTCAAAGAAATATCCCTAAATGTTTTTAAATTTTCCCTAAATTTCAAGATTTATCCCCAACATATTTGGGAATGATCCCTAAAATGTCCCAAAATTTTTAGAGAATTCCCTAAAATTCCTACCTTAGAAAACTCACTATGCCCGCTGCTTTAACCATGGGTCTTTTTAATATACTGGCCCAAGGCAAATATGACCACAGTAGAAATATTTTTTCTTGAAACATAAGCAACAGTTTCACTTTCAATATATGTTTGTTGTATTATATTTTTCATGGTGTTGAGTACCATACCATATGACATTGTTACAACATTTTAAATATTAATAGTAGTTTAAATTTAAATGGAAATAGAGTATCATAATTAAACTAAAAGTATAAACGATGCCCTATGTCACCTTTTTATTTTGTATATATTTGTAGTGACAAACGCATTTTCAGTATTATTATTTTAATTTTTTCTTTAAAAGCGCATCTTTTGTTTTTAATTCTCTTCATTATCTATCTGCCCAACATACCATTGTCTCTTTCTATTTCTCAAACATGTCACTCCAAACTTGGGTATTCCTTACAGAAACACCCTGCATATACATCCATCGCTTTATAGAGTAACTTTGAAATACAAATGCAGCCTGAAAGTGAATTAATCAGAAATTTCACGACTGCATGCGCACGTTCTCGTATAAAGTTTTTTTTAGGTTTTTTGATATCTTACACAACCTAAGTAATGAAATATGTATCATTTCAGGACGTCCTTTGGTTACACAGCCCTAGACCTTTGCAAGACCGACAAGGACAGAAATGTGCTGATCGAGGCTTGTTCTCCATTCATTGATGGCAGCACAATCATGGCAAACACCGCCAAAGTACTGATCCTCATTCACTCCCACTTTTCCGCATAATTGTCAAAATAATCATTTTCACATTAATCGCATTCACCCTAAAATTCCTAATATTTCTTAAATTTTTATTCGTCCCTAAAATTGCGCTTACGTTTTTTAATAATTCCTTTAAAAAAAAATTCCACGATTTTCCTCTAAAACTTGTGAAAAAAACCCTGATATTTCACTACATGAGAAAAAAGGATTTAATTAAATTCGAATGTTAGTCAAAATAGTATAAATGTTTAATTATATAACTGTTATTTTGCTAAAAAATTGTTTGACTTAAAAAATTTTAATATTGGCAGTTTTATGACGGTATTGAAACAAGCTTTGGAAAAAATGTCTGCCTTATTAACCTATGTCATCATCAAAAGAATTATCCCTAACTGTTTATGAATTAATCCTAAAATTTTAAGAATTATCCCTAAAATTCCCACATAAGTTTTTGGGAAAAACTCACTGATCTCACTGCTTTCATTTACCATGTTTTGTCAAAATATGGCGTTACTTCTAAATTTAAAGCATTGTAGGCATATATAATTAGATACAGTTAAATTTTTAAATATCTTCTCTTTCATTGAGATAAGCTCAATGAAGCAGATCAACTGCAAAACCTTCAGTGTTTATTTCAAGTGATTTTGCAAAAAGACATTCTCATTGTAGGTTCTTAACAATATGTAACTTTAAAAGCATAATTTAAAACTCACGATTAAAAGTTTTACAATTGAACGATTCAAATGTTTATAAAGGGCAAACTCATTACTCTAATCAATCATAAAGGAAAGAGCATTATTTAGTTGCAAATATCAAGGTGCAAATGAGTTTGTTCATTATCATTACTTTAGTTTCTTTCTTGTTATTTACCCCCAATTTATCACAATAGATTAATAATACTCAAAGATGACAACTTTTCTACTGATTCTCTGTAGTTTTTTTTTTTATTTTCCACAAGTTTTACAGATTTTCTGTAGGTTTTACAGTTATACAGATGTTTGAAACCTACGGAAAAGTCCTGTACGGAATAACTTTTCCTGATCTTTTGCTATTGCACACCAAAACTTTTTTTATTGCCGAGATATACGTTGTTTTCGCCGAGTGTTACCTGATGTAATTGTCGCTGTTGTATCTTGTATTGTTTCACCGTAATGAAAGTGTGTTGGTTTCGGTTTTATAGTAAAAAGAAGTAATAACTATGAAAAATCTGTAGAAAAGTTGACATCTTTGAATACTTCTATGCAGTTTGAAGTATTTTAAACTTATTTAATCATGAACAGTTAATAACATCAAAGTAGGTTAATATTCTTAAAAATGGCTAAACAATGAAAAGATCATACAGAGATTTAATAAAGCATTGCTCTAACTGTTCATATATGGCTACTCCAACAAAGTAATCCCCAATGAGATATGTACAACAATTAGAAAGCACTTGCTATGGTTCCCATTTTAGAATTTATATCTATCCTGTTACAAATGCGGTCTTTTTTTATATCCTTTATATTAACTTCGATTTCGTGGATATGTTTGTAAATGGCAAACCTGCAGAGGCCTAACAAACCCCCTTGTCGTCATCCAATCGGGGTGAAAATTGGCAGATAGATTCGATTACAATGCCTTCTATCAAATTTTGGGGGCTGTCACTCACTAAAAGGTCACTTTTACGGAATACTAATAAATCAACTTGCCGTCATCCAATTGCACTGAAATAACATTTAACTGATCATTGAAGAAACTCTAACCTGTTGTCAAAAATAAATAAATAATAAAATTAATAAATAAATAATAAAATTAATAAATAAATTAATAATAAATAATAAATAAATAATAAAAAAAAATTTTATTAAATAAATAATAAATAAAATTGTTTTAACAAATAAATAAATAAATAATAAAATTGTTTTAACCAGAATAAATAAAAGATATTAGGATGTAAATGCATAAATTCACAATAATTTTTAATGAATGAATTTTTAAACATAGTTTGCCACATATTTTGCTAATAGAGATGTTTTTTTTAATATTTAAAATTAGATGCCAACACCAAGCACATGCCGACACCAGAAACAGTGTTGTGGTAATGGTTGGTTGGTTGTATTTTAAATTTATAAGGCGCAAGGGCAACACAAGGGCCTAACTGTGCCAAAAGAGCACCATTTTTAAAAATTAATCAAGTATTAACAAAAAAACAAGTTGGCAAACACAAGACTGAAACGTCTTTAAAAGCTTAAAAGTAAACAGTGTAAATGCTTAAAAAATTAAACAAGGCGATTGAACCCTATTTTAAGTAAAAAGATTCGCATGAGGGGGCGAATTTAAAAGTGATGGTTTTCTTGAATTAAAAAGAGATGTGGTAATGAATATAAAAATAGACAATGCATGTAAAAGATTTATATTGAATTTATATTTGTTTTTTTATGGGTTATATTTTATAAAAAGAATCTGCTCTTACAGGTAGCACCTGCAAAATCAGACAAGATGATATTCCTGTCTTCCAATTTGACTGATACCCAGAAGCTTCAGTTGCAGAAATGCGCCTCTGTGCTGAAAGCAGAAGTGGTTGATGAATTCAAAACAGAAGGTTGGTTTTTCAGCGATTGTTTTATTTGATTATGCGGGATTTCAAGGACATAGAAAAATGAATGATTTGTCTGTTCAAAATAGGATTAAAAAAATTAGCTTTTGATAAAAATGATAAAAAGAAATCACATTTTCCTAATTATGTAATGCCATTCCTTTTATCATATAATTCACTTTGTTGGTTTCTTTTCTATTTTGATTATCTTTATTTTCAATGCTTATATTTATGAATAACTTATATTTTAACCCTTTAGACCCATCACTTTGTATTTTTGGCCTCAATGTCAGCTGAAGTACGAGAAAATTGGCGCTATTTCAACAAAAAACACTGCGCTAAATCGTCAAATATATTTTAAATTTCATTTCAGATTCCGAAGTGGATTGAGATTTGTGTTCTTGATTTTGATGGTTTTTAATTTTAAATGGCAAAATAGCTGATTTTGAATTGATTACAAATTAATATGCAATTATAAAAAGGGATTTTTCCCCGCAAAATTCCAGTTTATCCTGAAACTGAAGTGTCTTACTCAGTCTTTTGTAAATGTTCAGTAAATAAACATTAATATTCTTATGGATTGGAGAGCAATTCCACAGATGGCAGCACATAACTGTTAAAAGGAATAAACTTTCAGCCAATCAAACGAAACAACACCCCTGGTGGAGAGTAAGTGATGTGTTCTATGTGTCTGGAAGATCCACTTCATCGAATGAAAGCACAGGGACTTTAAGAGAAAGATTATATACGAGTGTCGTGCCAGTCACCATGTAAATTGGAAAACATCAATCATTAAATTAAATAAACTTATCAACTGAATCCTTATTTTAACTCCTCTGACCTTCCCACATTCTTAATAGAAATTCTTTCAGTTTTCATTGGCATATATCCAGAAAACATTCAAATCTAAGTATGTTGTGGTTGTATGCCAGATCTAAACAGATCTGTCTTATTTTAATTGAGGTTTTGTAATCGTAATCCTATTTCCACAGCACCCGAAAAAAATGCTTCCGCAGATAATGCTTTCTCAAAAGTCTGGTTTATCCAGAATTCAAATAACCAAAAGAAATGTACACATCTTGCATCTATTTATTCTTGCATTGTTTATTGAATAAAAAAAATATATTCATTTCCAAAATATGTTTTATTATCATAAAGAAAGGTGATTTTACACTTGCTATTCAACCGCTTCCAGCAAAAATTAAGTAATTCAAAATCGCTAATTTGATTTGAAATTTTGGTAATGGTTTGACCGGAATCTGAATAAAATCAATCCGAAATTCAGTTTGTAGGCTAGATTTACATACAATGACATTTCCGCTTTAAATTTCGCAAAATGCAGAATATGTGTTTCTCGAAATTTAAAGCCTGTTATATTAGAATGTGTTCCATGCTATATAATAAATCCGTAATTCATTTATATTTGGAATTTAATTTAATTTATTAACTTTCAACCACATCCGTAAAATATGCAATGCTTCTGAATTCAACTCAGCATTTGATTCTTTATCACAAAATTCTAGTTTCTTACGAACAGACCTGAATGAAATCCCATTTAACAAATGCTGCGAATGAAATGTGTTATCCCCTAAAATCCAGGTATATTTGCAATCAAAATTCAATTTAGGCTAGTCAACTGTTTTGTGCGCCAAAACGGAAAACATCCTACTTAATGAGATTCCAAGTTCAATTCAAATTCCGAAACTTGCACTTTTATCTATCACCATGATTTCTTTTAGTTAAAAACTATTAAAAATAAAAGGCACATAAAAAAATTTCGTCCACAACGTCTTCCAGAAAATACACTGGTGCAACATGGTATTAGTGTTGCCCACACACCAGTAAATTTCAACATACCAACCAGAAAACTTACCAACGTTAACTGAATTAAAAAATAATTTAATAAATATAGTAATTAGGGGTCTAATTTCAATAAAATGTCGCATTCTTTATTTTTTTTTGTGCAAAAAGTATAGGTTAAATTTTAGTGGATAATATTAATGTATTTTGCAATCAATTTCAAAATAAATTTGTTTTGCAGTAACTTTATTTTTATATTAACAATATTTATTGTTTGGATTTAGTTTAGCAATTTAGAAAAAGCTAAAAATAATAACTATTGATTTATGAAAATGTGAAATGTTCCATACACAGTATAAGCTATCCAAAATTGATCAAAATATTTCCTCTAAATTGGATTTTTATTTTTACAGTGACACATATTGTAACTAGTTGCGACTCAATGGGAAACTGCACTCGAACAATGAAGATCCTTCTGGGAATGCTGACAGGAAAGTGGGTCATGAACTACCAATGTGAGTTATGTAATCGAATAGTTTGTTAAGCCTTTCCAACCAAACAACTAATTTCAACAAACTGAGAAAAAGTATTATTACTCAAAATTGGGCATTGCCAATATATCACTAGAGTTTAAAGTATGAACAGAGTGGCCACAGAACCTGGAAATCAGGTAAATGTCAGGGAGCTTTCTGATTCTGGAAAAAATCAGGGAACTTTATAAAATTTCACGAAAATCAGGGACGTTTTCATGTATATTTTCCCGTTCTTCTGTATTTTGGTGCCATTTACCCGAAGATTGGTTGTGGCAATCGTTAGAAGTTTAATGTTAAGGAATAATTTCAGAGTGGCCACAGAACCGGGAAATCAGGGAAATGTCAGGGAACTTTTTAAACTTCATGAAAATCAGGGAAATTTTGTATTGTTTAAGGCACGTTAATCCATATTTTAGCGCTATTTACATGGAGATTTGCAGTGGTAAGCCATTAGAAGTTTAATGTTACTGAATAATTTAAATTTTTTATTACCAGCAAAACTATTTTTTTAAAAATTGCATACTATCTCTTTAGCATACATGTTTTATTTGATCAGGGTGTCTAGACATCTGGAAAACCTAAGAAAATTGGGGAAATTTGCAAAAAAGTTTGCCCTAAAAACAGGGAATTTTTTTTAAATCTGTCAGGGAACTTTTTTCCCTGAATTTTGTGGCCACTCTGAATTTAAACTTTTCATTACCACTAAAACTATTTTTAAAAAATTGGCATGTTATCTCCTTAGCATACATGTTCTATTTGATCAGGGGGTCTATACATATATAAAAATTGGGGAAATTTGATGAAAAAAAATTTACCATAAAATCAGGGAATTTTTTTAGAAATCTGTCGGGGAATAATCGGGGAACTTCTTTTCCTGAATTTTGTGGACACCCTGATGAAGCTTTTGATTGACTATTAAAGAATTGTTGGTATACCATGATAAATTTCCAGACTTATCTTCTAATGTGATGTGTGTCCTTCCAGGGGTGGATGTCTGCTTGGAATACAAACAAAGAGTAGATGAGGAGGTCTTTGAAGTACAAGGGACTAAGAACCAACCCAACACTCAGGGGCCAAAACTGGGAAGGACCAACTATGAACAGAAAGTAAGTTTAAACACACATGCTGTATTTGCAAGATTCTTGTTACAGGGTTCCCACGGTCATTGAAAGTCATTAAAAGTGCTTAATATTTCTGAACTTGTTTTCAAGGCCTTGAAAGTACTTGAAAATGTTTAGAGGTGCTTAAAAGTCCTTGAAAATGCTTAGAGGTCCTTAATTTTTGCGGTTGTTGTGCCAACCACAAATTTTATAAAAATACTGCTCAGACTTGCTATCCCCGCGTGACCACCACTTATCTGCTCTGTATCAGAATTCTGGGACCTATTTTATTATGCATGAGCCAACTTGTAAATTTTCTGGTAGAATATATTTTATTAGAAATTTATACATAGAGATGATGCCTGAAAACAAATTTTCAAAGGTCCTTAAAAACATTATTTAGGTCCTTAAAAGTCAGTGATTTTCATTCTGTGATTTGAGTGGGAACCCTGTGTTAAGAAAAAAAACAGCACAAATGCTTTTCTGTTATGTTGACTGATGTATTGCAATTACTACATAAATCTGTATTCATTACAAAAATGCTCCAAATAAGGCAAGAAAGGATGAAAAGACAGTGTGATATCTCTGAGTATTTTTTTTTTTTTTTTTAACAGTTACAGTATTGTAATCTTCATATAACCACTGTACAGGAAAAGATCAATTACAAAAGTGTTCAGGTGATTAAATCCCATTAAAGCGAAAAATGAATGGCTTTAAAACTAACTGAAATTTAGCACATTAAGAAATGTCACTTATATCGTTTTAGAAAATCTACATTAGGGAATTAGGGATGCTCACCAGGTGGAATATTTCCATTTTCTAATTAAAAAATTATGACTTGTTTGGAAACAAGTTTTTTATTCAACAGAAAATTTTAAATGTATAAAACAGTTTGTTTTCAGAACAGATTTTTTTAACTTAGCATTTTCCCAAGATGCAAATTTACTTTTCTAAATAAATAAACTAATTCATTACATTTAAAATCATTTTATTCAGTTAACTTTAACGATAGAGGTTTTTTTTTTTATTCAATATGACATAACCTCTGAAAAACTTTTGTAATTGTTTTTCCCTTACAAATTTTTTATTCAAATTCCCCCCAAAAAAAAATTCCCATTAAAGTCTTTTTATGGTGTCTCGTGTTATATTTGTAACTAGCTGTGTGGTCCCAATGTGTATAGATCCTAGCTTTTGACACTTCGCAAACCAGGTTCGTTTCTCTCACTAAAAGGTTCGTAGGTGAAATATATTCAATGCATTAAGAATCATCTTATAACTTAAAATATTTTGTATAGCACTTCAGTTACATGAAGGGGAGTACTATCAATCAGCCCTGAACACGGTGTATGTCAATTATTCTCCACCTTTTAATTAATCTTCAATTGATATAACCAACAGCCTACAGTGTTTTCCGCAAAAAGAAAGACCTTTTTATTAACCAACCATAAAGGCATTACTCATAAAAAATATCTGAATACACTTTTGTGATCCTGAGCATGGAATGGATTTACGTGTAATCCTACTATTATTTAAGTTAATGATTAAAATAGCAACAAAGTGACCTTTGCTGTTCTTACTAGGCAGAGTCTAGCAGCACCTTCGATTTGAGACTATATGTAATTATCTTCTACATAACGCATTCCATAAGTTACATTGTATTAAATTTCCTTAAGCTAGCAGCGTAATGATTGCTACACTAATGTAATATGAAAACTCTCTGGAAAAAATGTCTTTGAATAGCATGGTCCCGTTTCACACTAATATAACAAACTCTGTCTTTTCCACAGTTCCCACCCCTATTCTCTGGACTGAACTTCTACCTGCATGGTGCCTTCAAACCTCCCACCCCAAACAGAGAGGAACTATGCAACCTCATTCATTTAGGTGGTGGGCGTATCCTATCGCGTGAGCCACGTCCCTCTCCCGACCAAGAACAGCCGATAGCCTACCACGCAGCAACTACGGCCCTAGAACACGTCTCTAACATCATCCTGTACCAGGATAGGCCACCGAAGGACGTTCACGTCACAGGAGGCGGAGTCTGCACTACTCAAGTCATGTGGCTTATACAGTGCATCAGTCAGTTCAAATTACTTCCACCACAGCAGACCAACATTCCAGAAAAGTGACGAAAGAAAAGCAATCATATTCTAAGTCAATATCCTTATGCTTGTATATTTCATGTCTAAATCTTTATTCGGTTATTCTCAAAGTATAGTATAGGGCAGAATTTAATCAAATGACAATGAATGCCATTACCACCAGTAAGATTAGAGAGCCATTTTAAATTAAAAAATGAAACATAGCCAAGTTCTTGCACAGTTTTCTGTATCTACCATTTTACTTGAGGAGTTCTTTTACAACATTGAGCTGTTTATTGGGATATGATACATATTTGGGGTTTCAAAATCAAGAAATTATCCCCATTATTACTTACAAATGCCCATTATAATAGCAGTTCTATTTAGGAAAAAAAGTTTTTGAAAATACAACAGCAGTAAAAATACAATATAAATACTACAATAAATTATTAAAAATTAAACGGTAATTTTTAATACTTCAATGATACAACATAATAATCATTTTCATTGAGCGCTTAGTATTAAATATATATGTGTACCAAATTAAAAACCATCAAACAATAAACATGACAATTTGACTCCAGAATCTCTGATAAAATATTTAATATGAGCAAGTATTAATTAAATTAAATTATAGTTGTACAACAACAACACACAATTCATTTTCTAAAATATATTTTAATCAATACTTTGTACATGGAAATATTTAATAATTGGAATTAGTTGCAAGTGGCATTTTATATCATATGACTAAAATTAGAAATGATAAAGAATGTTTTTTATTAAATGACCTCTTGAGAATGATTCACACTGCATTCCTCTCGATGCATTTGGTTGCATCCTTTAGTTTCAAAACCAGGTCCTGAAAAACAAAGCAAAGTTCTTGATTCGCCTGACATGTGGGATAAATAGAATTATATTAAATTTTATGAGAGATGTAAAAAAAATAACACAAAATCAATGTATTTGCTACAAATGTATTTTACGTATTGTAAGAATGTCTGCTAGAAAGTACATCGAAAATTGAATAATTAATTTGTCGAAAAAAAATTGACAGTAATTGCTATCTTTAAATTAAATGAATTTTATGCTTCATCAACGATCAAGATTCAGTAGCTATGTCTAAAAACTTTGTTGTTGTTTTAAACTGGTGCCAATTTGTATAAATGAGTAATTTTTACGTTACTTAATTTTTTCCAAGAGCTACTTCAGCACAGGGTGGCCACAGAACCTGAAAATCAGGGAAATGTCAGGGTGCTTTCTGATTCAGGGAAATGTCGGGGAACTTTTTAAAATTTCATGAAAATCAGGGACATTTTGTATTGCTTAAGGCACGTTCATCGATATTTTGGCGCTATTTACATGGAGATTTGTAGTAATAAGCCATTAGAAGTTTAATGTAAAGGAATAATTTAAACTTTTTTTTACCAGCAAAACTATTTTTTAAAAAACTGCATATTATCTCTTTAGAATACATGTTCTATTTGATCAGGGTGTTTAGACATCTGGAAAACCTAAGAAAATTTCGGAAATTTGGAAAAAAGTTTGGCCTAAAATCGGGGAATTTTTTAGTAATCTGTCAGGGAATTATCAGAGGGAACTTTTTTTCCTGAATTTTGTGGCCACACTGCAGCGGCTTGGTTATAAAAAGATATAAATGCATTTCAGGCAATTTAAAAAACTCACCTGAAGCTGTTCTAAATTGCAACTAAAAGTCACATCTTTTGTGTCATTTGAAGTTGAATTCTAAAAAAAAAACATGTATATATAGTACGAAATCAGGCATTACAATAAGAAGAAACAGAAAAACGTACCATCTTGCATGATTGAAAGTTCTTTATAGGTTATCAATCATACATTCATAAATAAAAACACAAAGCATACACTTACCAGAAATGAATGTACATACTTCAAAATAAATCGGCAATGATTTTTATTCTGTAACTTCATTTCAATTTAATATGCAAATTTTATACTTATCACATGCAATAAAATAAGTAAAACTTACCAATGTTTTTAACGATATCAGATAAGATGGCTCACAAATCTTTTCACAGTTATTTGACTACAACAGGAAAAGAAACACTATTTCAGATATTAAGATAGATATGAAATTAATATATTGCTAAGTAAGATATTAATGCCATCTCCATTATAGTAGCCTCTCGTTTTTTATCCATAATGACTTGGTTCAGTATATTACAAGATGGGAGCACAACTATAATCAGGCTACACCGAAAAACAGTAACATCTTCTAAATGCCTTGTAATTGTAGAAATGATTATTAGGCTGAAATATTATAAGGCATGAAAGTTTCATTAAATATTATAAGTTGAATTTTGTCAAAACAAAAACTCCTATTACGAATTACTTTCAGAAGAAATCTTAAAAGCTCTAAAAATACATTACAGTCCTCTAGTTAGAAATGGGTTAATATGACGAAACAAATGATGTAATCATTTATTATGATGTAATCATTAATCAATTATGTTAATGTAAGCTTAGACTTGCCATCCAAATGTGTTAATTTTATTTTTATCAAGTATTTCTTTGGTTTAAAAAGCATTGGTAGGACCAGTAAGCCAATTTTGTCAGAAAACCACAACAAAAAAATTGAAAATGTACAGTGAATACTTAACTAACTGAACTGAGGATTTTTAACTGTTTGAGGAAGACCAAAAGAAAATTATAAAATGTTCTTGAAATCATGTAATTAAACTTTCAGTTAGTAATATCCAAGATAACTGGTCCCTTTTGCAGGGTTCGTACACATTTTTTGAAAACGAATTCAAGGACTTTTCAAGAACCTTCCAAACAAAAAATAAGGACCTTAAAATTAAATTTAAAAAAATCTTTAAAAAAATTATAATGTTCGACAACGGAAATATAGCATATAATTTGTGAAAAATATTGCATTTTAATTCTTACTTAAGATACTTAACAAAAAGTTCATTATAACTTTAAATTTTTAAGAAAATAGAAAAAATTTGATTGATACATTCAGTATCATTTAGATTCGAAGATGTCATTTTCATTAAAATTTAATCATTTTGTCAGTTACATCAAATACAACTACTTTAGTTACTGTACATTATACAACGATAATTTTATTGAATTGTGTTTCACAGGATGATTTCAGTTTCTGAACTTTTTTAATCACGCAAAACGGGTTAAATCTTAGATGCGTAAATCGCATCTAAATAATTTGTTAATCACTGATTAACTGAAATGCATCCAGTAACCACGGAGCTGATCGAGTTAAAAGTACAAATTTGGTCACAATAGTCTTTATAAGGATAATTATTTTTAGTTTCTAACCTTGCTTGACAATAAGGGTTCGAGAGTGGAACTTATGTTCCATGGCGTGTTTGAAAATCAATAATCCAATATATATTACCTTTCAAACTTTCTCAATTGAAAGTTATTTTTGAATTTAGAAATCTAAAATATTAGGATATACGACCCTTATTACTACAAAACCTTTTCAATAAATACAATTGCTTAGATTGAATAGTTAACCTCTCATCATGTGATGTACAGTTTACCAAAGTAAAAAAAAATCTTCCCTAAAGCGAACCTCATCTGATCTAGACAGTATAAAGTTGGAATCCTCACATTTAACCTTCCGTTAGTCGCGCGCACCTCACAGGGGCATTCCTACTTTTTTCCTCCTCTGCCTTTATTTTTATTGAATTACTTGTGATACGATTTTTTAATAATTTTTCATTTTAATATTTAAATAGATTGTTTAATACTTTATATCCCCAATGAATCTTAAATTGGTAACAATCAACTATTTAAACTAGAATAAATTTCATTTGGCTTTCAAAAAACCTGAAACACCTCATAGGTGCAAAACGACTAACTATGTTGGAAAGCGGAAAGCAACTAATATAACGGAAGGTTAAAATCATGCAATCATAAGTGTGAAGTGGCACGTTATTGCTAAATAAGAAAACATCCTGAAATGAAAATACTTCTAGTATATCGTAAAAATTATTGTATTTGAATGTAGTTTCCTCATTTCTTTTTAATCGTTCTGTACCTTGAAGCAAGAGCTACCAATGTTTAAAAAAAAAAACTTATTAAAATGTTAAGTATATAAGTAGGGATATCTTTCTTTACATTATTAATGGTTAGAAAACAACAAAGTTAAGTGTATTTTAAATAGATGAATCACTTTACGATATTATGGGAACTATTAAGCAATAACGCTGAAGTGGCTGGGCTAAGAAGGAATTGAATGGTTGAGCGTACAAACAAATCAACCTTAAAGGCAAAGAAAGGGGCAGTACAAGAGAGATAATAAAAATCTCCAAATCACAGTTGCAAGTGATTCAAAATTTAATTCCATGTCAAGTAATTTGAGGCGATCCTTTATACAGAAGGTCTGTAAAAGCTGCGCCAAAATCACATTGTCGAGGGTTTTCTGCTACGAGGAATCATTAAGCATTGAAAACAATTACAAATTACTAAATAAAAATATATTTCTTAACTTTGCAGAAAGATAATGCGTTGCGAGTAAAAACAAATATATCACGAACTTTTACAATATTTAACTTGAACGACTTCATTACTTTACTAAGCGACAACCCTAGCACAATAACGCCAATCAGGGGGGTTCCGTGGAAGGGGGGGGGGATAAACCCTAACACTTTTAGCATGCGAAACCATCACAGCGCAAACCTAACAACCATCAAATACGCAGCTTATCCACAAATTCCAAAAAATTGCAGTATTGTATGGTTAGCTGGTACGCTTGAAATTAATACCATTCATAACCACTGGATTAAACAAGATCGTTATGAATCTCATTTTGTAATTGAAATGTGGGAAACACGGTTTAGTTGGTTGGTTTGTGCGCTGAACGACATCTTTATGCACAATAAAGGTTTATCAGGAAGGATCTACAACTTAGGTGGATTCCGAACCACAACGAACATACGCGCCCAACCCAGGATTCGAATCCGCCATCTTTGTCATGCGAGGTCAGAGAGCTAACCAAACAGCCATCAGAAGGGAGAAATACGATTTGGGTAAGCTATATAAAATATAGTTCAGTTGAGTTACTATACTAAGGTATAGTGTATTCTCGTCACCCGAAATGTTAAAAAATATTGTTAATATTAAAAATTGTAGAACCAAGTTGCATTAAGCATTGTATTTGTGAGACAACTTTCCATTTAAAAGACAGTCTCTATCTGACTATCAAGGTAGAAACTTCGGGTTAAATCCTTAATTTCCAATCATTCCCCTGTGCATTTGAATTGACTCTCCGTCAAACTCATCCGATCATACAATTTGGCGCAGTATGGCCCTCGTATTGCCCTTGCACCGTTACACTTAAACCAACCAACCCGATCATACAATTTTCCCCACCCATATCAACTCTTTAAGTGCCATGAAATATTTGAATGCAGGTTAGTTTCTCAACAATTATTTTACAAATAAAACATTAAATAACACCTCGATAAAAAAAATAAAGGATTTTACTTATAACTAACCCTAATACTAAGTTTCATCAACGATAAAAGAATACTAAACCAACAACTGTAGAATTTAGTGTAATTTTACGTCAAAAGCAGAAATACCAATACGATCAAATGACATTTGTTCACATTAGTTAAGACAGGAACAAACACCTTATTTTCTCCAATTCAGTTTTCAAACCATATTTAAAGTTTAAAATAAGATGGCAATAAAATAACTTATAAAAACAAAGTTTGCATTATAAATCCTTTATATGCATTGTCAATTTTTATATTCGTTAACACAGGCGCCGATTCTCTAAACAGCGTGTGCTTGGTATTTGCATCTAATTTTAAATATCAAAAGCACTTCTATCAGCAAAATGAACGGCAAACTAAGTTAAAATTTATTTATTAAAAATAAACGTACATTTATGCTTTCATATCCAAATATCACTTATTTATTCTAATTAAAGAAATTTTTTATTTATTAAAAAAAAAAAAAAACAGCAACAGGAAAGAGTTTCAACAATGGTCGGTTCAATGCTTAATTTTTTAATACGATTGGATGATGACAAGTTGGTTTATTTTTATTCCTTAAAAGCAACCTTTTAATGACAGTTACAACAGCAAAATTTGATAGAATGCATCGTCATCATCTGCTAAGTTTCAGCCCGATTGGATGACAGCAAGGGGATTAATTAGGCATCCGCATATTTGCCCTCCATCGAAAAACCCACAAAATCGAAATTAAAATGAAGGATTTAAAAATAAAAATTAAAAATCGTAAACTTGGATGCATTGGCAGCAAGAATCCCGATATGGTTAGTGGTGCAAAAAATTATAAATAAAGTAAAAAAATACAAAATCAGTGAGTACTTACAAAAAAAGATCCTAATGCAATTGTTTTAAAGCTTCACCTTTTATAATTCGTATTGTCCGAACAACCGCACTGGAACGGTGATACTGTTTCATGTTGCAGAAATATTTTGAATTATTAGTTTTTTGTATTAATTTTGGCAGATCTATATTTTTGTACGCTGAACGCGGTTGCAACAAGAAAAAAAGTTTCAACAAATCGAAATTTAAGTTGACAACGGTGACCTTCACTTACCAGCCATGAAATCTTTTACAAGGGCAGAAGGCTCATACATTTTAATATTCAAAATAGAATCAAATCAAAATTTCATCATGAATAATTTATTACTATGATGATCCTCACAATTCAGAATTACATTATTTATTATAAATACTTTTCAACTACGGAAAGAGAAAATAAAAGGAAATAAATTATAAAAGTTTTTTTTTTTTTAATTAGGAGATCATGATTTTTTTTTCTATGGAAGTTTCTGAAATACACACGCAAAGAAAGAAAAAAAAGGAAAAACAAATGTTCTTTCAAGAACTTTTCAAGAGCCCTCAAAAATTTAAAAACTTTCCAAGGACCTTCAGGTTAAAAATAAGGAGTTTTCAAGAACTTTTCAAGGGCCCTTGGAGACATTAAGTAAAAATAAGGAGTTCTTAAGAACTTTCAAGAACTGTACGAACCCTGTTTTGGTGTACTTTGATGTCAAAAAGAAACAGTAACTAAACATAACACACCTTAATAATGAAGTCTTGTCTCCATTTCACATCTACAATATGGTCATGGCAGTCTCCAATCCTGAAAATCGCAAAAGGAATTCTCTCAAATAAAAATTGAACTCGAATCATTAAAAACTATGAAGTCAATACAAAAATACTCAGATTTTGATCTAGAAGATTTTCAAAAGACTTAATTTTTTATATAACCTTTCAATTACAAGAAAATAATTTATATGTTTAAAGACTTTAAAAAATTACATACAAGAAAATCCACAATAGAGGTTAATGAGTTTATGTTAAAAACTTAAAATTGAACAAGAGATTATTTCAATCGATGCCCATTGAAATTGCAGTGCATTTTTTAATTATTACACTAAAATATACAAGATCTTTAAAATAGGAAGTTCTAGTAATGATCATTCCCTATACTGGCTATGTTACAATCTTCTAGCCCAGTGCATTTAGAAACTACTTTCTATAACCACCTTGAAATTTGTTGTGTAGGTACGAAAATGATCGCTTCATGAAGTGACATAAATTAAAAACTCGAAAATAGTGTCAAATATATTTTGTTTTATATTTGAAATCCTTACGTCAATGCATATGCAGTAGCTCCACTTGGTTATGTATTGTGCTATTTTAATTTTCATAATAGATAGACATTAAATGCTAACAATTAGTCATTTCATTAAGTGATCTTTTTCGTACCAACTCGCCCAATGTATCTCATAGAAAGTAGTTTCTAAATGCACTAGGCAAGAAGATTCTAACATAACGAGTATAGGGAATGATCCTTACTAGAAGTTCCTCTGAAGAAAGGATACCCTAACTTTGAAAGGACATAACTGCAAAGCAGTAAGAGGCAGAAAGAAAAAGCAAGTGATGAGTTAGATAGATGGCTATAGAATTTTAAATACTTCAGTCAGCAAAATTACTTACAATAATAAAATGTGGCCACAAATTGTTAAAAAATCTTAATGTAGTGAAATGAGTTTAAATAGTTTCTATCGTGAAAAAGGGCCCTATGATTCCTTTACTGTATAGAGCACCCCAAACAATCACTTTAGCAAGTGGTTTTACAAGACACACATATGGGTTTTTAGTACCCTATATTTACCAATTTTGTTTATTGACAAATCAATCAAATGAATTTGGCCATACACAGCTGCCAGCAAATTTAATCCAATCAATTTTACGAGGAAGTCCTAGTCCCTATACTCACTATGTTACAATCTTCTAGCACAGTGCATTTGGAAACTATTTTGTATAAAATCTTGACATTTGGTGAATAGGTACGTAAATAATCGCTTAATGAAATGACATGAATTGTTTTCATTTAATGTCTGTCTATTATAAGTTTAAATAAAAATAGCAAAACCTGGTGAAGCCAAGGCATAGGCATTGACATAAAGATTTCAAATATAGAATAAAGTATATTAGACATTATTTTCGAGTTTTTAATTTATGTAATTTCGTGAAGTGATCCTTTTTGTCCCTACTTGCCAAACGTCAAGGTGATTATAGAAAGTAGTTTCTAAATGCACTGGGCTAGAAGATTGTAACAAAGTGAGTATAGGGAATGATACTTACTGGGACTTCCTCTTAACAAATTCTATTTTTGACATTTTGCTTAAATACATTTTTTTTTTTTCAAACACTCACCTAGAAAGCTGAGCCTGAATTTCGTCCTTGTGTTTCTGTAGGGGGAAAAAAGTATTAAATCTTATTCAGTTGTAAAGAAAATGACAGCAGAAATTCAAGAACAGACCACATATTTTGTTTAGAAGAGCTTGCAAAATAAAACAAGGGAAGTTAAATAAAATTAATTTCTTTAATAGTGGTCAAGAGCTGTAACATTGTAATAGATGAAATACTGTTCAGAAGAGTCAACAAAAATAACTTAAATTTTGTCATTACACATACTTGTGAATGATTAGATACAAATACAAAAATGACGAGCAACTACAGACACAAGGCCAACTACAGACACTTTGTGTCACTAGAGAAACTATCTAAAAATTTAATTTAATAAACCACATCCTAAACACAACCCATTTAGCTATATAGAAAGTTGGTTCCAATTAACTTTACTGAAAAAACCCCAATATAGATACAACTGTCTTTTAAAACTGTCGACTCAGGTGCAATTTACGATGTAATTGTTCCACTTATCAATAACTCTATTGTAAAACTAATGTTTATCCTCCAAGTTAAAATTCCATTTAAATAGCTTAAATGCATGACCTCTTGTGCAGTTGCTTGTATTCAACTCTTGAAATCGTCCTGCTTGATAAATTTAAAAAGCTAAATTAAATCCCCTCTGGACCTTCTTTCTTCCAATGTACACATTGTTGTGTGGATGGGTTTAAAAGACTTGAAGCCAAAGCAGATTAAGCTTGAAGAAATTTATTTCGATATAACTCTTCGCAGATTCTTTTACAACTCCAGAACTTCCCGTTCTAATAGACTCAATACAGCTCTTTACAAAACAATGGAGCACAAACAGCAAATAAAAACTAGATACACAACTGCTAAAATCGACGCACAAGACAATGCAATACAGTTCACTTTCGGAACTACTCTGAATGCTCGCTGACAGGCAACTAACTAACTAACTCGATCACCCTCTCTCTTGGCCTTATATAGAAAGGCGAATCTTCTAGAGATAGAAATTTGGAGAATTTTCCAGATCGCAGTCAAAATGCCCTATACAGGTACATGGGTACCGAAAATGTCGCCAAATGGTTGCCAAGTTTGGCGATTTTGGCAAACCAAAATTAGTCGCCAGCTTGGCGAGATTGCCATTAACCATAATGTTAAATGGCTTTCTCCTTGCAAAACTCGTTTTCCAGCATTATCCCTGTAACACTCGTTTTCAAGCATTAAAAGATGCATTGCAGGAAAGCGAAGTAAAGACAAACTTTTGCACTGCCTTATGCAAAATGTACATAAATTTTCCTTTTTACATAATTAATACTATGAAATATTTACAAATATACCAGGTTCACTTATAAATATGACTTATTCTTCAAACCTCACCTGATATAGACTGATGAAAGAAGCAATGCGATTGGATTCCCATTTGCATTCCTCAAGCAGGGAGCTATATAAAGTATTCGTTTTAAAACCTCAAACTAAAATAATATTTTACAAATGTTCAATTTAAAATATAACTGACATTAAGTGTACAAAACAAAAATATTGTAGAAAAGATACTGAAAACAGTAAAATAGTATAAATAATTATGCTTGAGTATTAACAACATCATATTTCAAGGTATTAAAAGGAAGTCTTAGTAAAGACCATTCCCTATACTTGCTATGTTACTATCTTCTGGCCCAGTGCATTTAGAAACTACTTTCTACAAAACCTTGACATTTGGTACAAAAATTATCACCTCATGAAATGGCATAAGCTAAAAACTTGAAAAGAGCATCTAATATATTTTATTTTACATTTAAAATCCTTACGCCAATGCATATGCAGTAGCTCCAATTGGTTTTGTCTTTCGCTATTTTAATTTTCATTTATAATAGATTTAGACATTAAATGAAAAAAATTTATGTCATTTCATTAAGTGATCTTTTTCGTACCTACTCACTAAATGTCAAGGTTCTATACAAAGTAGTTTCTAAATGAACTGGGCCATCGTCCCCTCCGTTATTCTGGATTAAATAGAAAAACAAATAAAGATAACAACGAATATTTTATGTGTTGTTTATCAAAATTCTAATAAACAGAAGGCTAACACTGGTGTCCAAAACTAACACAAATATTTGATTTATATATATAATAAGTGTACGAACATGGTGAAAGATTCAATTAAAAAATAAAACCAATGTACTATATTCTTTTTACCGCTCACGTTTTAATGTGTGCCTCGCTCAGGCTATGGATGTAGTTAATCAAGATTTGAAGAATTCATACTGAACATCTTAGATAAAAATTTTCTTATCCCTAAAATTGGAGATGAAAAAGCCGAGGACAATGCAAGACAGCAATTTTTAAAGAAATCAAAACGACTTGATTATACACTTTTTTTAAAAAGTTGCTTGTTAGATAAAAAAAAGTAATATAATTATAACGTTTTTGTAGTTTAAATATAAACTTGTTCTACTAAATACATTGGAAATTATGGTTTTTTGTCCCGATTTAATTAGGTAATTATTGTTTTCCACCCCATGGTATAGTAATAAAACTTAGGAACAACACATTTTATATACACTATTCAACAACCCAAAACTACATTTTTTTCCGCCCCCTCCGTAATAAAACTCTGGATTCGCCCTTGAATAGCGAGTATAAGGAATGATCCTTACAAGGAATTTCTCTTAAAGCAGCATTTTAGCAACCTTTCAGTTATTTTACTAATTCTTGTACAGGCTGTTTTATTATGGGTTACAAATGAAAAGGTTGCTGAAACTTGGAGCATTTTTAACATCTTGGCATACAGTATAGTATAGTTAAAACTGAAATGCTTAATTAGTTAATGTTACTACACAATGAAAAAGTATTATCTAAATCTACTGTATATTTTCAACCAAGAGTCAATAAAAATAAAAGGAAATGCTGTACATTGCAAGGCAATTTCCGTCACAAAATAAAATTCTTATGTTAATTCTACTAAAGCGATTTAGACCCTTAAGTCTGTGAAATATCATTTGTAGCAAAATTATACTTTTTCAAGATAAATACAGAGAGCTACTGATAGTGATTTTCATTAGTAATTTTTGGTGTGATTACAGTTTGGCTAAAATCCTTGTTTTATAATTTACTGTAAAACTGCAACTATTCATTTTTGTAGGAATTAGACTAGAGAATGAATTTTAACTGAATTGCAGAGATCTTTGATGAAATATTATTTAATTAGAAATTTTAAGTATACTTTTAAGACTTAGAAGGGCAAATTCTCCTCAATATATGTAATGATTTTGTAAAACACCTTTACTAATTTCTTAGTCTACTTTTACACTACTACACACATTCAAGAGCTGAAGGCCATTCCCATATTTTCGATGCCTCATTATTAAACATTCATTGAACTGTCTTATTTCCTGTGTCTTATTAACTAAGCCCTAATTCCTACTAAAGATCCCCAAAGCAATTCCTGATGACAAACCATTTCAATCTTTTCAAAATATTGGGGGAAAAAATTGATTTTTTTCTATTCATTAAAAGGATTTTCACCGAAGTAATACATCTAAATGTGGAAGCTTAAACAAATGTTTTCTATTTCATTACCATTAGCAGCAAACCATCAAATTTTATGCACATTTGACTATACTTTTACAATACATTAGTAACAATCTTGTACCGGCGACGGAATATTCACAAATTATTATTACCTTAGTGACGAAATATCAGCATCATGTTTACATGCCTCCAATAGCAGACTCAATAAACAACTATGAGCAATTTTGTCATTCAAAGTCTCCAGATCACGTTTACTATCTATTAAAACAATAGTTTGCTTTAGATAAGAAGAAAGATCAAACAAAAAAAATTAAATCAAATATAAAATGATAATGTCACATGAAAATAGAATCGTACACACTCGCCTTTTGGGAGTTTGCTGCTAGTTGTTAGTTTAAAAACGTCTTGAAGTAGGATTTTAAACTCTTCATCAGAAATTTCGTGCGCATTTCCAGAAAGAGCGATTCCGTTCAAAGTAGTTCTGCTCAACTCCATTTATTATTAATTTTATCCTTTAACTCTCTTCTAATTATATATTTCTAATAATGAACAAAACTAAACTAAAATCTTTTTAGGAAACAAAAATTTTAAGCAGACAGCTAAATTACTTCACTTCATCACGAGGCTTGAAAACTTCCCACTGGTGTTTGAAAGTTTTTGCTCGAAATTTTTTTAATATTATTATTTCTTTTTAACTTTTTATTCTAATCATAATTGATAAAAAATATTTAGTCATATGAAATAGCTAATTTTATATTTAAGATTTTTTTTTTTTATTATTCTAATGAAAACTTTCAGCTTAACCTTGACCATGAATCATAATCTTCTGCTTAATTCTAGATTCTGTATTTTCCTTTAAATTTACTGCTGATGTAAGAAACGAAAGATGTCTTTAGATAATTTTTATTTTAAAGTTACGAATGAATGTCACTCGTCATGAAATGTCTGAAAATATTGTCATCTGATTCTTAAGTTAGTTTAACAAAAAATTTCTTTTAAATAGGAGTTACTATTCTTTGAAACATTTGATAACTTCTGTGAACGATTTCTTTTCCGTGGACCGTTCTCAAGTACATCAGGCATTCAATGAATTAACGTTACGTCACTAGTTCTTAATAATCCATATTTCGAAAAGACAAAGACATTTTTTAAAAGTAAGTAAAATATTAATGTTTTATTTGTTTCTTACTATATCATTGGGAAGTATTCAATTTAACAAATTGGGGGGCGGTTGAGTTGTAGCGCTAAATATCACTTCACACAAATAATACTTCATCTCTGTTTGCAGTTACATCGCTTTATTACGAAAATCTCCAACTTCGATGAAATAAATTTAACTGGCTTTTTTTGACATTGTATAGAGCCCCTTGCTGCTAAACTGTTTAGAGATCAATTGAATTAGGAATTTGTATTACTCAATAAATAAATTTTCAATTCTCTAGACACTATCGAGCATCTGGGTAAAAATTTTAAGTATGGTACTGATTCTGCGCCATGAATTGTTTACCTAAAACAGCTCCAAATCATGGCAACCATAGGCAGTTCACTTGACATTAAAAAATTGGCGGTGGTTGCCATTTGTTGGCGAAAATCACCTTGATGCAGTATGTATACCGTACTTGGAATTTCAATCGCCATCTGTACCAAAGATTATAAGAATGTGATAGCAACAAGTGGTGGTTTCCTTTCGAAATGAATGGAATTTGTTATTTCTAAAAGGAAATAAATATCCACACATTTTATATTAGAATATTATCTTTTTGGCCTGAATAACTAATTCAATCAAAATAACATTCCCATGTCAGTGTTCCTGATTGAAATAAATTTCTATCCTTGGGGCGATCTCTGAAAATTGCCGCTAAACGCAATATAGAATATCTTCCAAATTGCAATGCTCCTATAAAATTTACTACCGAGTTGGAAGAGCCACATTAAAACAATAGGACGACTGAAACAAGTAAACCATAAAAAGGTAAAATCCTAGATGGGCCCACCTCTTGGCGACTTATTTGAAATCTCGCCAAGTTGACTACGAATTGAATATTTGTTATTTTTCAATTAAAAAGTGATACTTGAAGGCCAGAAATAATGATAATATTTTTTAACAAACTTAACACTTATCATAAATGTGTTTGTTTGCCGGCGGAGGGTACGTGTTAATGATTTGCCGAATAAAATCCATGTAGGCATCATCGGCGATGATTCTAATCAGTTCTCCTCCATAATCAGTCTAAGTTGCCACATTGGCGACGTTATCGTCACTCGCTTGGCAAAAAGACGCCAAGAGGTGGGCTGTGCTAAGATCCACCCCCTTAAAAACATATATGGTGATTTTTGTGGAGCTACATATAAACAGGCTGAATCTTATTGATGGTAGCAAAAATTAAAAAGGTTTGCAATTTGGGAGTATTTACTTTTAACCCATTGAAGACGACTTCGAAATGAATAAATGGACATCATTTGTAACTTTGACCATGTTTATTTAAATCATTTAAGAGTATTTCGAATTTTTGATATTTTTTAGAATATTATTTTCATGATTTTTAAAAAACACAACGGAAACCACAATCGCATTTATTAACAAAGAAGAAGAAAAATTTGATTGGCAAGTTTTCTTGTCAT
Organism: Linyphia triangularis; assembly: GCA_963978545.1. Taxonomy (NCBI): domain Eukaryota; kingdom Metazoa; phylum Arthropoda; class Arachnida; order Araneae; family Linyphiidae; genus Linyphia; species Linyphia triangularis. The sequence goes on along the minus strand of OZ021729.1, from coordinate 82,739,521 downwards.
TCGTCATTAATGAGTTAAAATAAAATGAAGATGAATCACACAAAGTCGCCAGCATCAAGTACTGCATTTACACAAAAATAAGAAACGCAACCCTATGCCAATTTAAAATTGGGTTACCACAAACTGTCAGTACCTACTCTCTAGAATTAGGGTTTTCAAACTGTAAACTTAGTGATTGTTGCTAAACTTTGTAGGCACCAATAACTAGGAATCAACCCCAATTGAGAGGATTATTACTACATTCTTGATTTCATGTTGTTGCCTTTTAAAAGTTTTATTGATATTTTCTTATTTAAAACACGAACGCTGAACCTTGTTTATTAAAATACCCTTCTTGACTGCATCATCTTGCTCGCTGTTTTGGAGCAGTATAGAACTTACTAGATTTTACTGATAGAAAAGATACTGTGGCTAATTTTCTTATGGGAGATTTATCTGAAATTTTAAGTACATTTGAACATCGCATATTTTTAATAATGTCTGAATGCTATAATGATTTCTATAGTTTTTTTATTTGGCAAACTGAAAATGCCATTATTCAAGATTCTTAATTTTATTAAATTTTTCAGTGCATTTTTTTTTTTTTTTTTTTTTGTAATGTTACCTGATTCTGAAAAATACCTTAAGATAGATCAGCTCCACGTAAAGATATAGTTCTGGATAAATCATAACTTTTATAGTAATAATAATAACCTGCAGAAATAGTTTTCTATTAAATTTAAATATATGTTGCTAACAAATAGAAAATAAATGCTTTTATGTTTAAATTTCAATTAAAATTTTAACAAAAAGACAATGGAGCTTTGATTAAACTATTTCCTTGACGTCACTCACTTGATGAATCACAGTTGGCACACGAATATTTCCTTAATTTCTATCATGATTGAAGAACTGCAATCTCTCTGTAGCAAAATATACTTTTAAAATTGTGTTATCTACTTTTGATAAGGGCTTTGAACAGAAGTTATGTGAGAAACAAAGAATTCACTCTAAAAGGTTAGTATATGAAGTTTTAAATATTTTAAATGGGGAGGGGGATATTTTTTACATTGAATAAATGCTACATGCTTTCAGACCCATAATCTTTTAAAAAGCATTTTTTTAAGGGGGGGGGGGGAGGTAAAAACTAAAAAAAAAAAAAAAAAAGTTAACATATGCAGGAAAAATAAAATAGAGCTTAATAATTTTGCTGAAAATGCTATAATAGAACTGAAAAATATCTATAGCTTGGTACAGAAGCTTTTTTTGAAATTCAATTAATTAGACTGAAATTTTTATGATAATCACACCAAATCTGTCAACACGGCTCAACCTTTCTCTTCCGTTCTATGACGTCACATGCTAATAGATTAGTCCAAACTAAAAGACTTTAGTCGCAGTGCTGATACATCGCCATCAATCATAAGTCTTAAAAGCGGTTTACAAAGCCCTACAGCCGTAACATACTCTCCAGGCTCAGGTTAGCTTGTGAACAACTATAGTGATGTTGAAAAAAAAATAGTTTTGGTTTGAGGGCAAGTTACTCAAAGCGTCTGCTTGAAGGTGTGTGTGTGTGCGTGCGTGCGTCCCCCACAGTTCATGCATTATTGATACAAAATCGGCACCTTTGTTCTCCTTATTTTCATTGTGATCATTTTTAATATTTTTATTTACAAAGCGTATTAATATAATTACAGTTCAACTTTCAAAAAGCTGTAAAAAAACAAACGTATTAGCCCTTTGCTTGCCACGGGCGTATATATACGCCCCGCTAAGTCGATGCGTTAACTGCCCCGGGCGTATATATACGCCTTTCCGAAGTACGATTCTGGCGTAGTATGCCCATGAATAGCCCTTTGGCGATTAAAATCTAACAAACCAAAACCAACCAAAGTACGGTTCTTTGCAATGTGCGGCTCTCAGTAAAATTACTCCCATGGCTTTGGAATGCTATAGAATAACTTTGACCGTGTTTGCAGAGGATTTACTTATAAAGGGTGGGGGAATAGCTTGTTATTTTTTGTACAAATATGTCTGATACTGATGATAATGAGTTAAATAAGTATTTTTCTTCATCTTCAGAATCAGAAACTTCAGAATATGATATTACGTCAGATGAAGAGGATTCTGATAACCACTATTCTCTGCAAGATGCCCGACGTTGGGCACGATTGGATATAAACAAATTACCTGTGCCGAAACCACGCTTTGCCTTTTTGGGACAGCCAGGAATACAGAAAAATATAACGGATATTTCGATTCGAACCCTCTTCTCTTTTTTGAATTATTTTTTTATGAGGAGCTGGTGTTCCATATTGTAACTAAAACTAACCATTTTGCAGACCAATATATCGAACAACATACTGGAAAAGAGAAATCAAGAACAAAGTTGTGGCATCCAACCGATTCAGGGGAAGTATATGTTTTTTAGGTATACTGATTTTACAAGGAATAACAGTAAAACTTGACATTACGCTTTACTGGTCTAAAAATAAACTGATCGAAAGTCCAATTTTTGGAAAATTCATGAGTAGAAATCGCTTCCAGCTTATCATGAAGTTTCTGGTTTTTTTTTCCAATAACGATACTTTTGATGAAAATTCACATCCAAACCCTAAACTTAGAAAAATATGGCCGTTTTTTTTCTGACTTGATGAAGAAATGTTCAAGTTGTTATATACCCTAAAGGGATCTGAGCATTGACGAAAGCTTGATGCGTTTCAAAGGCAGGCTGTCGTGGGTACAATATATACCATTGAAAAGAGCTCGTTTTGGAGTAAAACTGTTTGTACTTGCTGAAGCAGAGTCAGGATATATTCACAATACGTACACAGGGACAATCTTTGATAAAAAATATGAGAACTATGGAGTTGCTACAAAATCAGTGATGACGCTTATTGAACCTTTTCTGGGAAAAGGTTATTGTGTAATTGCTGACAATTTCTATCTCTCACCCAGACCTTCTAATCCAAAATATCACTAACGTATATGGAACTCTTCGCCCTAATCGACGTGATTTGCCGGTAAATTTCAACAAACTTACTTTGAAGAAAGGGGAAATTGCTGCTTTTCAAAGAGGCAAAATTACAGTATTGAGATGGCGGGACAAAAAATATGTATCACTTCTTAGTTCTATCCATACAGCAAACTGCTCTGAAACTAATAAAAAAGTTATAAAGCCAGCTGTTGTCATAGATTATAATTTGACGATGGGTGGGGTAGATAGAGCGGATCAGGCACTAGTTTACTATCCAACTACTCGAAAATGACAGAAGAGGTATTATGTAACAATATTTCGCCATCTGTTAGTTATGGCTATTTGGAATGCTTTCATTTTATAGAAAAAACAACTCCCAAACTCTGATAATTACGACTTCCGAATGAAATTGGTGGAAAGCATAATTGAGAAATTCCATGTTACTGCACCACGAACCGCCAAACGACAGATGTTACAAAGTGACTGTCCTTTACGACTTACTGAAAGACATTTTCCGGATATAGTACCATCAACGACTTCAAAGAAAAATGCATCGAGAAAATGTATTGTTTCTTCAAGAAAAAAAAAATTTCGTGAATCTCGCTATCAATGCATGTGATGTTGGTTTATGTGTCCAACCATGTTTCAGGATATACCATATGACATCTAAATTCTAATATTTTTATTTTCTTATTGTACTGTTACTCTATACTTTAAATGTTGTATTTTCATTTTTTCTTGTAAAAGTAAACAGTTTTAGATTGAAAAGAATGCCTCTTCTTTTCCCCCAATACTCAAAAATGAGTGGCGAGGTTCTCTTTGTTATAGGGTTGCTACAACAAATAACTATGCGCGCCTGATTGAAAACCGGGGACACTGAAGATCGAATTTTGTAAGTTCTCCTCGGCAGTTAATGGGTTAATATAAAGCGGGGGGGGGAGGAATGTAAGCCCCTTTTTTTTCCTTCTATGGCATACCATTTCCCCCTTCTTCATGTATACTCAGATCATTCTGGCCAATGTGCCTTTTTTACAACTTTTTAAAAGTTGAACTTAATAATCACCCTGTATTTATTTAATTTTTATAATTCGCTGCATATTTTGTACATTATTCACCTAGTGGTTATTTATCTATATATTTGAATACTATCCCTTTTAATATCTTAAGCAATATCCAATACGGTTTTGTTCAACAGGCAACAAGAATGATGCTGGGTGGCACGAGCAGCGAGGTTAACCCTAACTCATTGTGGCTGAGCAGCCGTGGTATATGGCTCTCCTATCTGCTAGGGGTGCTCCTACTTCACCTGGTGCTCCTATCATTCCCCTTCCTTAGTGTGGCCCTTGTATGGACGCTCACCAACCTCTTGCACAACACTGTGAGTAGGAGAACATTACTGAAATTTTGTAAAGAGGAAGATTTTTTTTTTCTTTGAAATGTATGCTCAGAAAATTAAACAAATGCAAAATGTTTTGAGCATTGGTAAGACTGTCGGAAAAGGATTTTTTCTTTATTTTGGAAGTATTGGGGAAGTTTTCAAAATTACTCAAAATTCGGAAGAAAATAGTTTTCCGTCCTCTATACTGCTGTCGACATTAGCCTATATTTACTGAATATTTTTTTTTTTTTTTTTAAATACAGTAGAATCTCGATTAACCGACCTAATTCGGACCAAAGGTAGGTCGGTTAAGCGAAAATTCTGGATAAAAGAGAGTTGTAAAAAATAATAAAAAGTTAATGATTTTCGTTTATTGAATACAGGACTTTTAATGTTTTTTTTTTATAACATAATTGTTGGAAATGAGTTTTTGTTGCAATAGTCTTGATAATCTTTGTTTCGCTGCTCTATTCAGGAGTCTTTTTGAAGGCAATAATTCAGTTTGATCTGCATCCAAAGGTTGCTCGAACCATGTCAGGTCTTTAGAAAAACAGTCAAAAGCCTCGCCATTACTTATGTAACTTTAGATCAAGAGAAAGGATTACGGTTTAAAAAGGAACAAATGATTTATTACTCATTTGGGAGATTTTTGATGTCGACTAAATGATTGCCAGTTAACAGAGAGTTCCGGATAAAGGAGGGATGGTTAATCGAGGTTCTACTGTAATAATTGGGGTCTATGCAGAAGAAAATTTGAATCTGTTTACAGACCTTCTCAAAATTGCATGTCTGAAAAATAGACCTTTCAAAAATTTCTATCAACAAACAGACCCTTCACAAAATTCCATGTCCAGCAAACGGACCTTTCGCAAAATTCCATGTAAAAAAATAGGAGATATTTAAATCATCTAGAAGGTAAGATCATTGTAAATATTTGTAAGTACCTACTCAATATTAAAAATTTTAAATTGTTTTTATCATCGCATGAAAGTTTCTTAAAAATATATAAAATTGGCAATTTTTCTCAAAAAAATTTTTCTACAAAAATAAGACGCTGTAAAAAAAAAAAACCATTTATCTAGAACATCTTTTCTCGATTTTTTTTTACTTACGTCCCCTACGACCTGTTATCGCTGCTCTACATACCTAACACCCATTATGTACATCTACATACACTGTTAGATGAATGCCTATAATCCTATTCCTCTCAACAGGTACCAGTCCAGCATATAAAACGTATACCTAAACTGAGTTTAAAACATTAATTTCTTTCTATTTTAAAATTATTTCAGATTCAATTTTATTCTTCAAAATGAAGTATAATTTTCATTGGAAATGTTAGTTGTTACAACAACTTTTTTCCTTTTGCTCAATATATCTATCAATATCCACCATTGCATCTTTATTTTCTTTTACCTCCCGAGACCATTTCGCGTAACTCTTCAGGATTGTACCACAATTTGAGAAATGCCGATCTTGGAAAAGCATGATTTTTTATATATATATATATAATCTGGTGCAGCTCTGAGAAAAAAAATCATTTTTCTGAAAACGAACCTTTTCTTTGCCAATTTTAAATCCTTTCTATTAACTTTGATTTTGTGTGTGGGTATGTATGTTGATGGCGAGCAAATCTGTGGAGGCTTAATTAATCCCCTTGTCGCCATCCAATCGGGCTGAAACTTTGCAGATAGATTTGATGTCGATGTAAATACATTCTATCAAATTTTGTGGGCTGCCACTGTCACTGAAAGGTCACTTTTGTGGAATACTAATAAACCAACTTGCTGTCATTCGATCAGGTTGAAACCCATTGAAGAAACTCATTCCTGTTGTCAAAATTGTTTTAATAAATAATGAAAATGTTTCAAAATCAGAATAAATAAAAGATATTTGGCAGGAGTTCATAAATTCACATTTATTTTCACTGAATAAATATTGGAAAGTAGTTTAACTCATATTTTGCTAATAGAGATGGTATTTGCAACTAGTTTTAAAAATTAAAAACAAGCATACGCTGTCAACAGAAACGACGCTCTGTTAGTGAATATAAAAATTGGCAATGCATATAAATGAATTATATTATAAACTTTGTTTTTATGGGTTATATTATTTTTTGCATGCTAATGTTTTGTTTTTTTTCCCTTCTTGCAGGCCATGTTTGTTCTGCTACATGTGCTGAAGGGCACTCCCTGGGAGTCGGGAGACCAGGGCAAGGTGCGGTATCTCACCCACTGGGAGCAGATAGACAACGGGGAGCAGTTTACTGACACCCGCAAGTTCCTCACCGTAGTGCCCATCCTGCTGTGAGTAACATGGGTGCTAGTTGATGTTGTATTGCTAATTTGATACGCAGACTGGCACAATCGATGTCACTCTGAGGGTTTATTTAAACTTAAAGTAATAAAAAACAGTGTAGAAAGTTGGTCTTTTATAGTTGTATTTAAGGCTTTAAAACACCCTTATTTATTTTAAGGTTGTGTTACATATTCTGTGAGATTTTTATTTACTTGTACCTTCGAACAAATTTAACTTATAATAGATTAATGCAGGGGTTGTATTTGCCCTAAAATTCTTAGTATTCCTTAAATTTGTGTTCCTCCCTAAAATTGTACTTAAATTTTTCAATAATTTCTGGAAAAAAATCCCATAAATTCCCCGATTTTCCTCCAAAAAAACCTGCGATCCTATTGAGAAAAGTGAATTTAATTAAGTTCACATGTTATAGTAGTATTGTTTAATTATATAACTGCGATTATTTGACGTTAATTTTTTCATATTTTAGCTGGCATTGAAACAAGCTTTGAAAAAGGTCTGTTAGGAGTCCATGTCAGAGTAAATAGAAATATACCTAAAATTTTAAAAATTATTCCAAATGTTTTTGTTTATCCCTAAAATATTAAAAATTACCCCTAAAACTTAAGAATTATCTCTTTAAATATTCCTGATATTTTTGGAAGTATCCCTAAATTTCCTACCTTAATTTTTTAAAAAACTCACTGCACCCCCTGTTAATGTCTGTATTTTCTGTGATTTAAATTTACTTGGACCGACAAATAAATGCAACGTATAATGTATTAATATCTGTTGTGTATAATCAACTAAATCATAAGGTATTGAAAAATACAGGACACTATGGGAGAAACTTTTTTATCAATATTGACGTTTTAGTATTAGATTATAGTTTGAGTCATCTTAACTCGGTGCTAAGCACCCGGATAAAAGCACGCTATTGAAAGAATACTGCAAAGAATTAGCAGCCAATCGGAGCCTTTACTTGGTGCGTTTTCGTCCGGATACTTTGTTCAAAATTATATTGACTCAAACCAAGTTTAGAGCATGAGTTGAGTCGCTTTACGAGGCATTTGGTGTTCTATGGCGTTCCTTTTATTCCCTAAAAATACACTCATCTAACAACTTGTAGAGTTTCTTAATCTTTTCAACTGTTCTCAAATTGCTGATATCAAATGATTTATCACTTTTCTCAAGTTCTCTTGCCTCTCTTTACAGGTTCTTCTTGACCAGCTTCTACACGAAATACGACTCCGTACACTTCCTCGTCAACTTCGCCTCCCTCGTCGTCGTCCTGCTCCCAAAGCTGCCTCAATTCCACCGCGTCAGGCTGTTCGGCATCAACCGATACTGAGGAAGCCTTTGGAAGCAGCTCTCCTAATTCATTTTTGTATGCCCTTTTGTACTGAAATTGTGGTATGTCGGGACTGTCAGAGTTGATTTCTGCACAAACTATCACTCCTATTACAAAAAGATTTATGTCCATCGAAGTAGAAAAGTGTAAAACTTATTTGTTTTGTTCAAAATATTCTGTATAAATACAGGGTTTCCAAGGTCCTTGAAGTCCTTGAATTTTTAAGCAACCACCATTGATCTCTGCCTCCTTTTTGTATTTTTCTGTCAAAAGTATGTAATTTTCTGGTCCTTGAATTTTCTTAAAAAGGTCTTTGAAAGTCCTTGATTTTTTTGATTTTTTTTTCTCCTGCAATAGGAGTGGGAACCCTGTAACATAGAAAGAAAAAATATTACCCAAAATGTTTCAGTCAATTGCTTATTGTTTAGAACTCTCTGGGAACAAAAAATAAAATATTTCTGTTTGTATTTTTTTTTTTTTTTAAATTGATGCATGCTATAGATTAGTTCTTTTTTTAGAGTCCAAAGATATTTCGAAATTGATCTACTGAATGGACGTGAAGGAAATCCAATGTAAAAATTAATGACTGGTGTTTTTATTCTCAGCAATCCAGGTGTGATATGTCATTTAATTTTTTGATTTTTGCGATATCGTTAGGGTCTCAAAATACCCTGTGTTCATTAGCTCGAAAAGGTTTCCCCTAAAATACTGCTTTAAATCGTATTTGGCGTCCCTGAAAGCCTAATCATCATTGTATCTGGCAATTTTGTACAAAATGAATATATTTAAAACCTATATCTGAAAGTTAATGCAGAAAGCAGCTTTGATTGTCATGTGCGACAGGGAGATGTCACTTGTACATATGTAAATTAATGTGCTCACTACTATTGAATACTGATTGAGAGACTGTTAGTCTTAACATGTGCATGCCTGCCCATTTCTGTGGATTTTTTTTAAAAAAAGGACAGATGTGCAAATACCTAAACTAATGTATACATTTTGGAAATGGTAAAAAAAATGTACAAAAAATTTTGGAGACTTGTTTTCTATGCTAACTCCTATTTTGTCTCGAAATAGAAGATTTTCATATTTTATTTTGAATTGTTTAAATTTGCGTCGCAGATTTTCATATTTATAAGGCATTTTTTTTATTGATGTCAGAGTTGCATCTATTATGGATTCTATATTATTTAACGCATGCCTGTAAATTTGTTTAGTTAAAAAAAAAATCTTGGCATGTATCTGACAGTTTTAGTAAAAGTTATTGAAAAATCGGCAACATCAATCTTAATTTTTTTTTTAATTGTTGTAACAAATAGCCAATTATTTATAATAGAATGTTCAAGTTGTTATTTTTCCCTCCTTCCAGATAACATAGTTTGCAAAGAAAATCACGACCGTTTTCCTAATCTTTAAAACCCTAGTTTTTTCAAAATATTAATGTAAAAATCCCTTTTTCACTTTTGAATTAAATTTGAGTTATTGAGTTTTTTTTTCTTTTTTTTTAATAAATTAAACAAAAGAATGTAATATTTGTTCTCTCAACTTTAATAATTTTCTCAACCAGTAACTATGTACCACATTTTTAACTCATTCTGCATTCCCTTTATGCAGAATTTTTGTTTATCGTTTAAAGAATTTGTTGAAAGATTTTATTTTCAATCGTTTTTCAGCTTAGTCTTTTTCTTCATTTAAAGCAAAAGCTTTTTTTTATGTTCTTTAACCCCTTAGGTACAGATTTATTTGAAAAAATGCTTGGATTTAATTTGCTGATGCACAGAATAATATATAAAGATAGTAGATTTTATGTGGGAGTTCATTTATTTGAGCAATATGATATTCATATTAATTAGAATTGTAAATCAAATTTAAATTATAAAATAAACTAAATGAAAATATATTCTAGGAATTAGAAAAAGCAAATTATTAATATTTCTAGAGAACTATTTTCAAAGCAAGTGGATAATTGTAGTGGCACTTGACACTGCTTTACATTGATACAGTCTCTTTCCTAATTTTACGAGGATAGCAAGCTCGACGCCATTTTGTAGGGAGTTGCTTCAATACTGTGAAAGGCATATTCTCACAAAAGTGTGCCCAATTTTTAGCCTGCAATCAAAATGGTGTATAGCTGTTCGATGGATTTCCACAGCATCCGTAACTTAGGCGAAACGAATGCATGGCGAGTCGGTCGTTAAATGTACCCAAGGGGTTAAGTTCTTCAAGCGACATTCCGTTTTTGTTCTTAATGGTTTGGTTGTAATTTTTATTTTTAATAATTATTAATGTAAGTGCAGTGTAAAATGCACTAAGTATTCCATTTGAGATATGCTTATAAACCCTAAAAGATATTTTCCCTTGGAAAAATCCTACTGGATGAATTGTACAAGGGTGCTCATCCACAGCTTAATGAGGCAAGGGTCTGTAATTCTTGGAGGGCATGGTTTTAACTGTTGAACTTATATAAAATTTAAAGTTGATTTTGTAATGTTAACTATTTTATTATGAAATAGTTAATAACCTTTCAGTTAACAAATTACAAAAATGTTTAATGCAAGTTCAAAACTTATTTCTTTATTTTTTAACTGTTGGGTTATTTACTCTGAACTGATGAGGTGTACCGTACTGATTTTTTATGTATATATTATCACCTCTGTCTTGTAACAATTTAGCTTATTTACTTGGCTTCCCACAGTAACTGAAAGTTCTTAATATTTAACTTGTTTTCGAGGCCTTAAATGTCCTTAATTTTTTTATCATGGTTGTGTGCCCGACAGCGATATTTATAAAAATTCCACTCTTATTTGTTTATTCCCTCGAGACTGCCACTTATTCGCGCTCCTCAGGAACTGCCTGGTATATTTGTATTTCGTGTACGTCAACTTATACGTCGTTTGGTCTTTTTGCAAAAGCCTTTTACGGGTATTATGCCCAGAAAGTGCACCTTTAATGTGCTATGGCCAATATACAGTGCATATGAAAAATGGATTTCAACGTCATCAAAGTCTGTTCATAAGTCAAAATGCTAATTGTGCGTAACGGATTTTGATACCACACTGGTTTCGATCAGTTTTAAAATCACACTTAAAGACATGCCTGGAAACAAATTTTCGAAGGTCCTTAAAGATATTATTTAGGTCCTTAAATGTTCTTGAAAAGTCTTATTTTGTGATTTCAGTGGGAACCGTGTTTATATTAATTTCAAGTGGTTCCTGATATGCATTTTTTACGTTGTTATTGTGCAGCTATTTTAAATTGCCTTTTTGAATAATCGGATTACTAAACACTCCATCGTAGCCAGTCTTGTATCGTGGTGTATACTAAATATTTAAAATAAAAGTTATCTATTTGTTGCAGAGATTTTAAAATATAACTCTAAAAATTTTTAGTTTTTTTATTTTGTTTATAATATAGTTTTTTTTTTTTTAACTGGGGCGTACTTGAATCCGGAATACTAAAATGTTCCGAATCTTTGATTACTCTTTGTTCCATTATTATTATTTTTTATTGTATGAAGGAAGTAATCCAAGAAATGTTATGTTTTTGAAATGAAGATTATAAAAAAAAGATTGTTTGAAGTGATGTTTTTATGCTTCCTCTTTCTAAGTTAATTTTTTTTTTTTTTTTTTTCCAAAATGTTCAGATTCTATTCTTCAAAACTTTTATCAAACTGTTCAATATGTTTTAGGACCTGAATTACTAATGTGACATTTATATATTATCAGAAGTAATTTTATAACTCCCAAATTCAAATAAGCAGCAGGATTCCTGTGGGTATGTGTAATTGCTTGAATTTATAGTGTTTAAGATGCCTTGTTTTGTTTTATGTCCACTTTAATGAATTTGTTTTATAAGAAAAATTATTATATTTTTTTACACAAGGTATTCAACTAAAGCAATAATTCTCTAGCTGTGCTTCCATCATTATTTTCCATTTGTTTCAGTTATGAGTTTCCACTATAAAATTATTCTAATTGTATTAGTGCAAAAATTGCAACAGAAATACTACTTTTCTCCCCCCCCCCCCCCATTAAAAAAAAACTGTCAAACTACTTGTTTGTCAATTATTTAAAATTAACTTCTGAAATTTTCAAAAATTTTATGTTTTTTGCATAAATTTAAGCTTTTTTTGCTTGGAAGCTAAACCATTACTGAATCTGGCCTACCCTCAATAAATAGATTAACGTTAAGAATTTGATTTGGAAAAACAGAAACTTATGAAGTTTCTTAACATGTTTACTGTGTCTACTGCAAGATTGCTCGTGATTGGCTGTTTCTTGGTATTGTAGTCTTGACCGTCAACATGTTAAATAATATTTTAATTTTAAATGCATTTTTAAAGTAGTAAAAAAAGTAACCTAATACAAATTGCTGCTGTGTTTGAAAAAACAAATATTGTTTCCATTGTAAAATATTGATTATTTTTAACTCTGTTTTCACTATTAATAATTACACCATTATTATTTGTTGGATTTATTTTCATTTAAACTAATGGTATTAGCAGATGGTTTCAAGCAGAACATCTTACGTAACTTTAATTTAAAAAACATTGCCATGTTAGGTTGTAACTTAATAATGTTTCTTATTCATTTTATATTATGTTTTCATCTATATCTAACTAGTGCACGTTTTGCTTAGTATGAGTTATCAAGAAGAAAAATTAATGTTTTTTCTTAATTGAATTTAAGAATACAAAGGTAACACAATTTTGCTCAGTTTCATTTTTACAAATCTTCTGCTTTTTATTTTGCTTAATTTACAAATTTAAACTATTGTTTAAATGTTTTCTCTACTGATAGTGACTATTAACTTTTTCTACTTGTGAGTATTTATTGCAGCTATTTTTCTGTTTTGAAAGTTGTTGGGTTTTTTTAAAGAAATGTTTTGTCTTTTGAAGTTCTTTCAATAATATATCGTTTTAACTCCTGTTATTTCCACTGCTGCATTTGTAGATTTTTGCATTTGATACATTTTTAATTTTAGATATACAGCAAACTCATGGTTACCCGCACTTTTTTTTTATCAAAAATTTTGAAATATAAGAAAATGAAGTACACTTTTTATAAGAGAACCTCGGTGCAGAATCTATTTTTAGATCATGGAGGAGTATAGCCATGAAAGAAAGTCATGGTGGGATTCAATCAGCCAAGGTAATCCCCTTATCTCCCCACTTCCCTACAATTGAGGACACATCAGTTTGCGTGTTTTTGTCAAACTTTGTGTACTTGTTGATAACTGCGTTTTTGTGTAAGTTTAAACTGTTGTGCGTCATTTTTGGTGTTTCAACCTTACTGTCAGATAATTCGTCATCAATGATTACCAGCACCTACGAAGAATTATATGCTGCATTTTTAAAGTGGGTTATTAAATCATATAATTGTACATGCTGGGCACATATAAATTAAATGGTTCTAATGCCTTCTTGTGTTGATTTATGTAACTTTTTGACCATTTTGCCTATTATCCTCGGTTGCCGCACCACCTAATTTCGCAGATAATCGGGAGTTTACTGTATATAAATTAATAGATAATATGTATGATGTGCGAAATATTTCCATTATACGACATACTGTTCTTTCAAGAAACATTTTCTGCCACATGATGTAAAATTTAAAATAGTAGCAGAGATGAGTATGAAAGAGTACTTTCCCGTTTCTAAGATCTCGTAATATTGTCAAGATCGGTGGATTTTTTTCCATCGCCAAGGTTCATTTTGCGTTAATTGAACTCTCCACTGTCAGACATTATAATATTTTTATAGCTTTTCACATTTGATGTCAATCCTTGAAAATTCCTTAAAAATACTTGGTTTTTGAGTCTTTAATTTTCTGAACTGCTAAAATGAGGACATTTCCAAAAAAAAATTCTTTTTTATGTATATATTGTGCAATGTAAGAAATTTAAAAGGAAAAGATATACATTTTGTTGCTTGTTAAAGATGCACCAGGAAAGGTGCTATTTTGTTTAGTTGTTCCAGGGTTGCTTCTCTTAATTTTTTGTTACTTGCGACTTTTAATGTTCTTTTAAAATAATTTCTATCGACGAAAAGTATTTTATTGAGCTTGAACGTTTTTCGATTGTGTAACCTGCAGACTTTGTTCAGGAAACGTGTTTTAATAAATGCATCGATTTTACAGCTTAAGTAAATTGTGCATTTAGTTATAACTCAAATTTGATTTTTGACATTCTATGTGATAATCGTAAGGTAAAACTATCTTTTTTTATAATGTTTGATTATTTTGCTTTTATTAAAAGTGTCTTATAACAAACTGAAGCTGGATTTTACTTGTACTACTTCTTTTACTTGTTGGCCATCAGGTTAATCAATGTATTTGGGATTGCAAAAATAAAATTGGGAAATAGTTTCAAAAGTAAGGGAAAACTGAGTGAATTCTGCAAAATCTATTTATGAGAAAGTTTGCGATTACAGTGCATTAGGCCACACTAAGTTACTATTTTTTTTTTCCTTGATAGTTTTTATTATTCGATCAAGTCTAATTTATAATAACCAGTCTTATGTGTGAAATTAATACCAAAAAAATATCTTCTCCTTTAAAAATAATACTTGGACCTCATATTTTCAGAACAGTTAGAAATGCTAGTTGTGTATAATGAAGCAACAGCCGAACGATTCCTTTTTAATGCAAGAATAAATACATATTTTTAAAAATTCCCAATCCGTCTTGTCCGTCTCCTCCAATATCTTTATGTGAATTTTTTTATGCATTTTCTAGATTTTTTTACTTATAAGGAGACGCATTGCACCACTAAAGCTTGAGTTTTTTATTAATTTTAAATACTAATGGGCTATAAATAGATGCCTTTATCCCAGTTATTCTAAAAAAATACTGTTTTTCAAGTTGACTAAACTCTCATTTCTCTATTCCACAGCATTAATTTTATGAGCAACTGAAGAGAAAATCTTTGGATATTTTGGTTTTGACCTAATGCGTAGAAAGTACAACGAAATTGCATTTTAATATGTTTAGAAACAATGCATAACATATGTAAGCGAGTAGATGTCAATTCTTTATTTGCGTAGGAAACGAATAATATAAAATGCTCCTAACAAGACGATACCTTCTGTTATTTTCGGAAGTTCTAAATTGGAATGTTGATGCTTCAAAACTTGCACAATGTAACTCTTTCTACAATAACAAAACAAAAAAAAAGATATTACAGGAAGCGCAATCAGTTTTCTAAAAAAATTAGGTAATTTTAAGGATAATTTTCAAAAATTTTAGGGTAAATTTCAAAAAATGTTAGGGATATTTCTTATAGACTCTTAACACAGACACTCTTTTCAAAGCATGTTTCAATATCTTCCAAAAACTACCGATTTTTAAGAAATTGAATAATTAAAATCTCAGAAATGAATTTCTCTGTTCTTGTGGATTTTGGTGAAAATTCAAGAATTTCGTTTTTTTTTTTTAAATTTTGTAGGAATCGCCAAAAATTTTAAGTACAATTTTAGGGAGGAACAAGTATATTAGGAATTTTAGTGCATATACGACCCCTGGTATTGCCATTTTCTGAGACCTGGTGCAGAACATAATTTTGATTGAACACAGATAACTAAAGAAAATGTTTCATTTGACTGAAAGAAATTTCATTTTTGTGCAGCACAAATTAAGATAACCGAAGGCCTTAATTTCATTGTTTCACTTAGCAAAGGTTCCCACCTTTTCCTTCCTTAACATGACTGAAATATCGTCTTGTGGCTCTTAGGAATGGATAAAACCTGCCTATAAAGGCAACTCAAAATTTTGATAAAAGAAGCATGATAATGAAGTTTTTTTCATATTGCTGTAAATGTTAATAATTTAACTAAGAGGGTAAAAAAAATTTCACTATTGTTCATGATTTGACGAGACTTATTTATCATAACAATTGAAATGCCAAATATTAAAGTATAAAAATGACTTCTATTTAAATGTTTGTGACTGAAATGTACACTGTGTTAACGGTACTGTTGATATTAAGGAGCTTAATACTTTGTTAATGTTCTTCATTCGTGCATCTCAGTCCAAGTTTTATATTTTTTGTAAATCAAATTCTGATAATATTCAATGGCTGGTTTATGTATTTAACATTTTAATAAAGAAGTTTACATAAACAATTTGTTTTTATATATTCTTAAGTATAATTTTATAAGGAATTCAAGACAATTGTTTGATTCCTAAAAACTTATTATTATAGAAGAAATTGAGGGGGCCCCTACTCTAGAAATTAACATCCTCAATTGTTTTATATGTTTAGGTTAAATTTTTTTTTGTAGCGCAATGTCCAAGCTTAACTGAGCTATACTTTATAGGAAAAGATTCTGAAAAGGATCAATTTTGATTTTTTGAAGCCTAATATTTAGAATTGTTACTATACGCAAAATTTTACTATAACTTTTTATACAGGAACACTAGCATATGAAGAAAATTGTATATACAGTCAAACCCTGTTAACACAAGATTGCTTAACATGAAATAGCGGTTCTCCTTACCTAAAACTTAATTTATTCGGTAAACGCAAACAATTTCGGTGGCACCATCGACTTCGCATTAACAGGGTTTGACTGTATAATCACTTTTTTCTCCTTTCTTATAAAGAACTTTCCTTGCAAAATATGACCGAAAAATAACCAATGACGTGTTACATTTTAAATTAAACACTGGTGATTTAAAAAATATCTTTCAAAAAAGGACAAATAATTTGTAACATAACTTTATTTACAAAACATTAAAATGATATTTTCACATACAATGTGAAAAAGCCAATGCACAAAATAGGAAAGACTCATGTTGAAACTCCAGTTACTGCATTTTTAATACATATTTTACAATATTTAAAAAGGCACATTTGGTATTTGAATTAATTAAAAAAACTTAACTTTTCTTCAATTTAAATATTTATATCCAACCGAGTTTGACTTAACACTCGTTAACTCGTCTTTCCATGTCCAAACGTTGTTGACCGATGAAGAGTTAACTCGTCATTGCATTTAGAATGTTTTACTTTACTTCCATATTCAATTGTTTCATAATTAAAACTAATTGCTTAGAATGCCTTTTGATTTTGTCAATTTAGAAAATAAGGTTTTACAAGTACAATGTTTGTAATATACTACGAGTTTACATGTAACTTTATAAAGATGTACAAAGTTTACATGCTAAGAAATATTTAAAAGCTTTAGTTCATTATTTGAAAAACCTTATAGAAGACATTAGATAATTAACTTAGGAAATAAAACTTACATTTTTTTTTTTTTTTTTTTTTTTTTTTAAATAGTTGTAAATTTCTAGATTCACCAACACCAAAAAAAAATATTGATTGCTTTTTCAAAAACTATCACTAATTCATTGTAAAATAAAGTTTTGTTGACAAAAAAGTTACTTTCTGAAGTAATTGATATATTTACAACTTGAGCAAGAAGTCTGAAAACTTACTCTAAAAGCTCATCCCATTCATGTTTGCTCAATTTAAAGATAAATTATAGCTAATAATTGTATACTTTATTATATGATCTTTTCTTATGGTTGTTATTAAATTTATAATTGAATAGAAACTATTTTCAATCAAACAAATGAATCGCTTGATGTTAAAAAGAGACTTCTGATGGATTTTAAAGGCGAATGAAATAAAAAACTTTCCAACTTCCAATAGAAACAAACATCAAATGGGAAATTTTACAAGGCTACCACACCCTTAATAAAGAACACAGAAATTTGCTTTCAAATTTTATTACTGTATTGCCTTAGTATTTAAACAAAGAAAAAGTTAAATTTCAAAAAAGTCTCGTTTTAATATCAAGCAATTAATAAGGAAAATATAGCCAGTCAATACAGAATCTGATTCTTCGTTATCTTTATCACAACTCTAATATAAAAATGCATCTTGAAAGAGTCCCAAGTACTCTTGAAAGATTTTTGTTTTTGACAAAAAATATTTTAAAAGTATTATTGCTACTGCTTCCAAAATTAAAATTCAATTTTCACAGCAACAACTAATTGATATTGTCTTAAAAGTTATCTCATCTAAAGAAAGGAGGAAGAAAAATCTTCCGATTGTTAACTTGACTACAAATTGAATTGTAATAACATTTTAAATACTTTAGTAATCAACTTAAAATAGTGTGTGTTGTAGTATAATTGCCTATTGAATAAGTAGTTGAATAACAATCATCAACTGCCTTTTGTTGCAAGGATCTAAAGTTTATTTTCTCAGACTTAAATACTTGGATTCTTGTGTATCAGAATATTTCAAAATGTTTTCTACAAAAAGACACTTGGATGTTTGTGGTCCTTTATTTTTCAATGCAATTAATAGCTGATATGAATGATACTTGTAGGAATTTATGCAATTTCAAAATATATGGGTGGTTTTTTTGTTTTGTTTTTAAGAATACAGTGATCGATAATGGCCCACATCAAAAGATTGGCTCTTTATGTAACTGATCTGTTATTAAGTTTCGATAATAGTAGGATCACCAGTATTGCAAAATAGGGTTAAGAAACATTTTGGTAACTTTTCAGGTAAATCACTAGGTGTATATTTTCTCCGTTAATTTTAAGGTTTAGCTTAGTCAGAGAAGCAGAAAGCAAGGTATCTACATTCTACAACAAGCAGATTCAGAAAAACACCCCATAAAAAGGTCTAGAAAATGTCAACAAAAAAAAAGTTCAATGCTATGCAATATGGTGAACATCAAACAAGTTTTATTCTTTGCACTCTATTTCTATGTTTGGGCAGTCTTGGGCATTGCAAATGAATAAAAGATGTTGATTCCTTAACATTCTCTTGAAATAACAATAAGTTAACTATAATAATAAATAAAAATGTTAAAAGGGAGACAAAATAATATACAAAACCACAATGTTTGCAGAATATCACATCGGGATAGAAAATTCGCCTGGACTCTGACGGTGTATAGGAAAGCAGAGGCACATTGAATTTAAGAAATGTCCTACTGACGTTTTAAAAAGGGCTTTTCTAAACAAGTGATATTAACTCACTCCAACATAAGAATCCTAATATTGAACAATAAAACTTGAGGTGAAGTGCCTATACCGAAAAAATCATGTTTTAAAAGATAAAAGTTAACACATACACTTATGTGAATAATGCTTAGTGATCCTAGTCAAGAATAAGTACCTTGGAACTTTCGAAATTCTATCCTTGTAAAATTTACAAACTAATAATTTTCTGGCATTCAACTCCAAAGCTCAACGATTAGTTTTCAACAAGAGTTAAAAACCTAACAAGGATTCGAAAACACAAAGCACCAGTAGTCGCTTTATGTATATCATAACCTGGGTAAAACATTTTAGAAACCGGATTTTAAAAAGGATTTTTGACGCCTTCTATCAATACCACTACAAATGGCACATTCTTCGATCGAAATGCGTCGGAAGTTGAAATGGATATATTTGAGTTAGGTGGTGGTGAGACATTCAGTGCTCTGCAGTGGGTTTCTGTTCAGTTCATTTCTTCTTTATCTCTCTAAACTAGATCAAGTTAACAGAAACAGCATGCAAGTGGCTATAATGCTACCCTCTAACCTCATAAGCCTTTTTATATACATGTAGAGCAAATGTTTTTTCAATGGCCTATGAAGTTAGCTATAACAATTTATGCACAAGGTCTTCCAATCACCATACCAGAGGATCTGCAGGTGCTAACTATGGTGATCTTGAAGAACAGTTGTAATCCACAAAGGGCAACAGGTACAGTTTCTGCAATCGCAGCATACAAAAAAAAAGCTTCAGAGAACAATGTAAACCATATTAACTCCTGAGAAGAGACATGTATTGTCTTAATTTTTTAAACATAAAATTTTTTAGAAACATCTTCTGGAACTTAAAATGTGTTTGACGATTGTGGATTTTTGCACTATCTACTGTGATCTTTTACCACAGGGTAAGTGTAGGCATTCCATTTCAATAAAAAGTATGTGTCTGTTCTTCAAGAGTATATCCATATGCTTCACCTTGACCAATGTAATTGCTCCATGACTTTGAACATGCATGTAAACTTTTTAAAGAATATGCCGAACTTTCAATAAAAATTAAAAGGAGGTCATCAAGGACTTTGGAAAACTTTTTTTTTTCTTCTCATGCACGCTTTCCATGCAACCCTATAAAAATAGCCACTTTAGCAGTTGACTTTAGTCATTGCAATACAGTACTTCAGTCCCTTCAATCAATAATAGACTCTATTCCTGCAATACTCTTCAGTCTTCGTACGCAGTTGTTGCAATCGACATAAAAGGTGAACAGTGGCTCAATTACACCAAGAAAAAGACTCCTAGGTACATCTTCTGCAATCAACACAGAAGGCATTCAGAATAGTTGTACAACATGTAGAGTGCCAGATTAAGTGAGGAAGTTGTCCCATCTTCTTATCAATTTCTGTAAAATAAGACACAGGTGGAGAGGTCTTTAAAAACCGGTACTTTCCTAAGTATCCTTCAGTAGACCATGCCTACCCTCTCATCAACACAGATGTCTTCCGAGAAGACTATTCGTTTCGAAATGCCCTCAAATTGTGACACCATCATGTCCACGCTATTCCGGCTCTTCTGTTCTCTTCGGCCAGGGGAGGGGCTGTGGCGGAAGGAGCCGTTGCGCTGAGGACTCTTACTCAGATCGCTAGCATCAAGCTTGCAGTTTTCCTGTTCTTTGCCATTGCATTGCAAAGAGGAGCTCTGGCAGACACTCCTAGTGACCTTCAAAGAGTGGCTCGTGCAAAAGGCATTCTTGTCATGGACTCTCTTGATACGCTGTGGATTTTCACTGTCAATGCTCTGATCGAAGGTGTCACTACTGCAGTTTTCCCGTTTGTTACCATTGTAGTGGTGCAGGGAGGCGTTCTTGCTGAATGTTTCCACACTATTGGTAATCTTCAAGGACCTTGTGCTCTGGCAAAGGACTTTATTGTCGAGAGCATTGTCAACCTTTGGGCAGTAACTCTCTCCACTGTCCTTCTTACCATTACGCTGTGGGGACGAGTTCTTCCTGAAAGGGCTGCTACCTTCACAAGCACTCCTGGCGACCTTTGGAGACAGTTTACTCTGGCAAAAAACATTGTTGTCAAGGGCATCTTCTACCTTTGGGCATGAAGTATCTCCATTGTTAAGAGCATCGATTGATTTTGGGAATGGGGTCTCATCGTTGCCATTATACTGACACAAGTTATTCTGGAAGGGGACATTACCTTCTAGAGAACTCCTGGTGACCTTAGGAGATGGACTTTTGCAAAAGACGCTTGTGGCATTTGTGTCGCCATTGTGCTGAATTGGTGGACTCTGACAGAAGCCCTTGTTCTGATTGATGTTGTGACATAGACTATCAGAGTCTTCTTTCTGCATGTTACCATTGGTCTGTGGGGAACGGTCCTGGAGAAATTTGGTTTGATTCTTGTTGATCTTTGAGGTTGAGCTCTTGTGGTAGGCAGAATCATTTGTTTCACCACCACGGCACAAGGGAGATGGACTCCTTGTGGGAGAGTTCTCTAGTTGGTGCAAGTTGTCATCGAGAGTGCTCTTTGGGCTAAGTGTGAGCTGGATTCCGGGTAAAGTAGACCCGGTCCCACAGAGCCAAGGATGGGAAAGGCACTCATCTGCTGTCATGCGTTCTCTAGAGAGGGGGGAAAAATCAAGGTCAATTATGAGAGACTCTTTTAAAAGCAACCAAAAGTATAGAGTGATTTTGAAATTTATGAAACAAGGTGATTACAATGAAGGTCAGTACTTCTTTTAAATAATATATTTACAATCAAAGCGTTTGCCAAAGCAATGCTTCAAAATTCTTTTACAGCAAATAACAGCAATGCCTCTTAATTTCATGCCAATTTAATATCAATTAATCATGCAAACACATTAACCCTTTAAATCCCAAGGAGTCAGCATTATAGGTTTCTCAAAAACCCAATGCTTTTTCATTTGCAAAAACTGGGAATGAACTCGTCTACCTTTGGTCTACACCTAGGTTTACTATGGGGGGCCACTGGCGACCATTAAAAGATCATTATTCCACGTGAGAGAAGGGTCACAGTTCAGCACGCCTCTCAAGCAAATAAACGTGAAGTTGTGGACAATGTGTTTGGAACTCGCATGTTTATGCAAAAGATATATCTATAACATAGATTTCTGTTACATGAAGTAAACTCTATTGAAAAAATCATTAAATTTAATAATTTTTACTTTTATGAAATTTCTAATTCAAATGTTGTCTATAATATTTGTATTATGGGAATCTAATATTTGTATTTGTAATTCTAGGAAATTTTAAGTTATCTTTTTTTGCCAAGGCAATTCATAAAGAATTTTATTTCAGAATCAATTTAATTTTTAAGATCTAATATTGTGTTACCACTTTATTTTTTGTCTTCCATATTAAAAATATACTTTAAAAATCCTTCGATCTTTTGAAATATTTTGAATACTATTGTTATTCAATGATAAACGCAGAGTTAACTGTTAATGCTAGAATATTTCAATTACTAACGGTGTTTATTTATAACATAACGATAAGTAAATTGAGCTTAATTTTTATCTACATCAGAATAAATAAAATTAAAGTGTAAAATATAAATCTAACATATTTGCAATTATAAATGTAAAAAGTTTCTACATAAATGTTATAAATTCACTGTTATTATAAATGAATATTTGTTAAATAAATGAAAAGGACACATTTTAGAACAATTTAAAATTTTTAACAGAACATACTCTTAATGAGCATTAAACAATTTAAAAAACCACATACCTTTCAACATTTATATTTTCTATAGGAAAAGTTATTGTTTCAAAATGGTACAAAGCAAAGTAATAACATATAAAAAGTGAGAAAATATTAAATCCCAACAAAAAAATATGCGTGCAACACTCGAAATCTATATTATTCAGACTTAAATTTATTTAAAAATTAAAGGGATAACATGTTATAATATTCGCACTAAAAATTGAAATTGTTTTCACTGCTATAGGGCCTGAAACAATATAAATGAATTTAGCGAATTTTCTCACAGAAGTGTAGAGTTATCAATATTGAAAATTAAAAAAGTCGAAGTAAAGAAACAGTGACAAATTTCGGAAAAGATCAACGAAATATCTTGAATTCCAAGGTATGTAAGTTTATGTAATGTGCCGCCAAAAGTACTTTGGGGTAACAACTTCATAAATAATTCACCATGGACGAATTTTAAAACCTGTAACAGTGCTTTGTATTGAATCATCTACTTGACATGTAGCAGTATTTAGTTGGCATCTCATAGAGTGCATAAAAAAAATCCCAAACTGTCTTAACTCAGTGTTAAAAGGGTGGAGCAGTTTGAAAAGTCTTACTCTAACCCCATCATTAGCACCACAAAAGCCTATTGTCGAGGAGCTTCACGCTTCAGTAAGGTGGCGACCAGTGGCTACTCACCACAGTTTGAAATATCCCTACACCCGACCAGAAGGCGACTAGCTGGGAATTTTTCCACAAGGAGGGGTTAGGGCGCCTTGGGATTTAAAGTGTTAAGTATATATACTACTTCACTAATTGTATACAATTCCGTAGGATATGTTATTATTCAACTGTCTTAAGTTAAACTGCTCTAATTCTAAAAACGCCACCCAAAATCCAGAAATGCTTTTGCGTTCGTCCTTAGAAATTGCATATTTTTTTATTGTTGTAATGATTTATATTACTTAAGAACTCGAGTCATCCAATGAAATAAAGAAGAACTAATCTTCTTCTAAGAACTAATCAGAAAGTGTCAAAATATGCATTTTATTATTATTTAAATTTAGGACTTTTTAACTTACGATGCCAGTTTTGCATTGTACATATGCCAACAACTGAAGGATTAAAAATTTTAATTCAGAAATAAATGGTACAGTTACTTTATGTTATGGGCCACATAATTCAAAGAGTATTTTTGGCATACGCTGCAGTTGGTATTGGAGCCACAAATTAAGTACTAATTACTTAGGGTTCCTGAGCAACAGTCTCTGTATGAAATCCTTTGCACAGTTGGACACCCCAGAGAAGAGGTCTTGTGGGAAGTCTAGAGATCCTCTGGTGATGTTGCAGAATGTCTCCTGCTTAGTGTCACCCCCAAAGGGGGAGTGTCCGGACAGAAGGACATAAGTCAGGATACCCAGGCTCCTGCAAGAAAAACAGATTATAAGACAAATGTGCAGGGTTCCCACTCAAATCACAGAAAGAAAATCAATGACTTTTAAGGACCTAATTAATGTTTTTAAGGACCTCTGAAAATTTGTTTTCAGGCATCATGTTTGTATAAAAAAAAAATTATAAAGTATATTCTACCAAAACAGTTACAAGTTGCCGCATGTGTAATACAAACATGTCAGAAAATTCCGATATAATGGGGATAAGTGGCGGACAAGCGGGGATAGCAAGTCTGAGTTGCATTTTTGTAAATTTTGAAGTTGGTCAACATACACAGAAATTAAGGACTTTTAAGGACCTCTAAGCATTTTCAAGGACTTTTAAGCACCTCTAAGCATTTTCAAGGCCTTGAAAACAGGTTCAAAAATATTAAGCACTTTTAATGACTTTCAATGACCGTGGGAACCCTGAAAACTACCCATATTATGTCAGATTAGTTGAAAGCTTGTTCCAACAGTCATGAAATCCAGCATTGATATTAAGAGAAAGTAAGGATCATTCGCTATATTACAAACGTCTAGACCAGATTTAGAAACTACTTTCTATAAAACCTTGACATTTGGTGAGTAGGTACAAAAACAGGGTTCCAGCTCAAATCACAGAATGAAAATCAATGACTCTTCAATGACTTTTAAGGACCAAATTAATGTTTTTAAGGACCTTTGAAAATTTGTTTTCAGGCATCATGTCTGTATATAAATTTTTAATAAAGTATATTCTGCCAAAAAAGTTACAAGTTGGTGGATGCGTAATACAAATATGTCAGAAAATTCTGATATGGTGCAGATAAGAGGAAATCACGCGGGGATAACAAGTCCCAGTTGTATTTTTATAAATTTTGCAGTTGGCCACGCAACATCAGCAAAAATTAAGGACTTTTAAGGACCTCCAAGCATTTTTAATAACTTTTAAGCACCTCAAAGTATTTTCAAGCACTTTGAAGGCCTTGGTTGGTTGGTTGGTTGGTTGGTTGGTTGGTTGGTTGTATTCAGATTATCTGGCGCCGTCAGCAACACGAGATCTATAATGCGCTGAAACATTCGTCATTAGACAAGCCAACGTACATTTACAAACACCCATGCCAACACGGGACTCGGAACCCGCAACCTCGAGGTCTAGAAGCTAGCACGCCTTTGAAGGCCTTGAAAGCAAGTTAAAAAATATTAAGCACTTTTAATGACTTTCAATAACGGTGGGAACCCTGAAAAAGATCGCTTAATGAAATGACAAATTAACTAGTCTATTTTATTGTATGAAATCCTTATACATATGCAGTGGCTCTACCTGGTTTTGTCTTTTGCTATTTTAATTTTTATATAAAAAATAGAGATATTAAATGAAAACAAATTATGTGATCTCATAAAGTGATATTTTTTGTATCCACTCACCAACTACCAAGGTTAGTAGTTTCTAAATGCACTGGGCTAGAACTATATAGGGAATTATCCTTAGCATGACTTCTTAAGCTGGATGAGTTGTATTGCATTTTCTTAAAATAAAGACAATCCTTCAAACTTTGAAAAACATTTCCAAAACTCAAGAAGTTTCTCACAAGGTGGCCACAAAATTCAGGAAAAAAAGTTCCCTGATTTCCCTGACAGATTTCTAAAAAATTCCCTGATTTTTGAGCAAAATATTTTTTAAATTTCCCCAATTTTCTTAGGTTTTCCAGATGTCTAGACACTCTGATCAAATAGAACATGTATGCTAATTAGATAATATGCAATTTTTTTAAAAATATTTTTAATGGTAATGAAAAGTTTAAATTATTCCATAACATTAAACTTCTAATAGCTTACCAATACAAATCTCCAAGTACATAGTGCCAAAATATGGATGAACATGCCTTAAACGATACAAAATTTTCCTGATTTTCATGAAATTTTAAAAAGTTCCCTGACATTTCCCGGATTTTTCCAGAATCAGAAAGCTCCCTGACATTTCCCGGATTTCCATGTTTTCCCGGTTCTGCGACCACTCTGTCTCGTGTATTTTCCAGGATCTATTTTAAGTCTTAAGTGGAAGAAATATTCATATAAAGAATCCTGAAAAGCCAGGTGAGGCTTCAACAACCGTAGCCATCAACTGAAGCACTAACTGTAACATATTAAAACAAGGCTTGGATGACAAAATATAGGACACAAAAACTCAGATAACTATGCAACATACCACCTAGCCATCAATGGAGCATGGGAGGAGTCACTGTATCGGCTGCATTTATAAACACGGACCACCACTGAATTTAGGAGCTCATAAATAGTTGTCCTTATAATACGAGTTGGTAGCTTATAATAATACAAATAGTTGGTAGCTTATAATAATATCAATAGTTAATAGCTTATAAATAGTCGTAGATAGCATCCCATGGAATGTGTTTACAAGTAGACAAAAGAGCCAAATGCATACAACTAAGAATTGCACATTAGTTATCTGAAGCGACAACAGTAGCGTGTGGAGGCAGGTTTTTAGTGACAGCTCCCAAAACTTGACAGCATGCATCGTCATCGAATCTGTCTGTTAAGTTTCAGCACCATTGGATGCCAGCAAGTGGCTTAATTAGCTCTCCGCAGAATTGCATACCACACACAAAAATTAAAGTTAATTTAAAGGATTTAAAGAAAATTATTCAGAGATCACTCACCACATGTCTGTGGGTAGACTGATGGGCTCATAGTGAAGGACTTCAGGAGCTGCAAGAAAAATTCTGCATCAGAAAAGAAAAAAAAGTAAAAGTGTACAATGGGAAAAATGCTTTTAATTATTCAGAGGGCTGTTAGACCAATCTTGCAGAAGAGACAAAAATATATGTAATGTTCTCACATAATGGCGTAGATTAAAGCAGAGCGGCGCATCAGGAAACGGTCATTTTTTGGCAATCGACCGCATTCATTTAATTAATAATCTGGATACACGAAAAGATAGAAGTTACAAGTGAATTACATGGCAGATAAGAAACAAGTAAAGACGTTTCTTTGAAGAGAGCACTGTAAACTAGCATTGTATTAAACCGCAAGAATTGTGCTGAATTAACACTGAAGGTGTGCTAACAGTTGATGCAAGAACATGCAAAACAAAATACTAATTGTGGGACTCACTGTTAAAAAAGATGTTGACCTAAACGTTTTTCACACACTTGGCAGAGCGTGTGCAACTATTGAATGAATTGGAGAAAGAATTAAAAATAGGCTTATGCGCTTTGAAAAGATGAAATAAATTAATGTTGATTCTAAAAAAAGATTACTATTACACATATATTTCTTTTCTCTCGTAGGGTGCTTAACAATTAATGATTATAAGATGAATCATCATGACTTCCCTGTCATCTATAGACCTAATTCAATATTTCCAGAAAACATTGGTGAAGTATTGTTACTTCCAAACCTATGATATATAACACATGTAGCAAAAACAATGCATCTCATATTAATACTTGTTTAATGACGATTCCTAGATTTTAAATTCAGAAAAATAATTTAGAATTTCAGAAAATACTATGTTTCTTCTTAAAAAAAAAATCAAAGAAATACATTTTTATATGTTAATAACAAAACAAAAATTCACCCATAAAAACAAAGATTTTAACGTAAATCCTTAGTATGCATTCCCAACTTCAGGGTGGGCACAAAATTCAGGGGAAAAAGTTCCCTGATAATTCCCTGATTTCCCCGACAGATTTCTAAAAAATTCCCTGATTAAAGGGCGAACTTTTTTCCAAATTTCCCCAATTTTCTTAGGTTTTCCAGATGTCTAGACACCCTCAACAAATAGAACATGTATTCTAAAGAGATAATATGCAATTTTTAAAAAATAGTTTCGCTGGTAATGAAAAGTTTAAATTATTCCGTAACATTAAACGTCTAATGGCTTACCACTACAAATCTCCATGTAAATAGCGCCAAAATATGGATGAACGTGCTTTAAACAATACAAAATTTCCCTGATTTTTATGAAATTTTAAAAAGCTCCCTGACATTTCCCTGATTTCCAGGTTTTCCCAGTTCTGTGTCCACTCTGAACTTTTATGTGCAATTGCAATTCATTTAGACGAATTTGTGTCCAGATCTATTTTTCAGTGTTTGACCACAACAAAGAAAACCAATTCAGCATCTTTAACTTTTTTTTTTAACCTCCAAACTTCATCATCGACAACAAGTCTGTTTATCAAATTTCAGTTCAATTGGATGACAGCAAGTGGATTAATGAGTCCTCCAAAGGGACAGTAGAAATGTGTGTAAAAAAAAAAACCTTTTAGTTACAGCCCCCAAAACTTGATAGAATACTTATCAAAATTAAGTCTATCTGCCAAGCCTCATTTTGATTTGACGACGGCAACTTGGTTAATTAGCCCTCCGAAGATTGGCAGCCACAAACACGCCAACAAAATCAAAGTTAATAAAAACGGATTTTTAAAAAAATTGTAAATTTCTATTAAAATTTTGTTGATTAGCATTTTTTATTGTTACAAACAAGAAAAAAGTTATATTGGGCAAAAGTAACCCGAGGACTATATACTAACGTCAAATAGAAGAAAACGCCTGCCAGGTGGCCCGGAAAATTAAACGAGATTGTCTATCATAATAACTGTCGTAGATACACATTTCTAAAGAACTTCAAGGAAGAAAATACTTATGAGAAGAACGGGACTTACCAACATAGTCTGGTGTCCCCACGATCTCGCGTATCTCGATTCCCTTTGTAATGAGCCTCGAGATTCCAAAGTCACACAACTTCACCTCTCCCTCTGGAAAGGGCTTTGTCAACAGCAGATTCTGGGGCTACAAAATTCAACCAATAACAAAATATTATTGCTTAAATATTTGTTATCAATTTAGAATATTTCATCATATTTTGAAGAAA
This sequence comes from Linyphia triangularis, assembly GCA_963978545.1. NCBI lineage: Eukaryota > Metazoa > Arthropoda > Arachnida > Araneae > Linyphiidae > Linyphia > Linyphia triangularis. The sequence goes on along the minus strand of OZ021729.1, from coordinate 82,710,515 downwards.
AAAAGGGATTTAAAAAAAAAAAAAAAAAAAAAAAATTGCTACATCAGATTAAAACGTATTCATTTTAGTAGAAATAAAAATTGTTTAAATATTAATAACCAATTTTTAAAAAAAAATCTAACCACATAGCAATCAGGGCTGTAGTGGTCGTTTTTTTTAGAGCCAGCACGCCCTACCAGTACTTTTAGGAAATTTTTAATTTAATGACTAATCAATAATAAATCATAAATCTTTATGCATGTATTGTGATAAAAAGTTAGAGAGAAAATAAAAACGTAAATTAAGAGAATTTGTCTTTTTTACATCATAAGTTATGCAAAATATTGTGAATTTGCATTTTATAATTAAAAAATCCCAGGTTTCAGTTGAGCCACAATCGCGAAGCTTGCGTACCCGGGAATTTTTTTTTTTTTTAGCATTACAATCCAGATAGGAATTATTTTCCAGATAAAAGAAAGTACCGTAAAATGGAAAGAATCGGAACACTTTTCAACTTTCAAAGTAAATATCGGGTGTATCGAGCGATCGTTACGAACATATTTTTGACTTGGAGACTTGGGCATTACCTTCTTTTAGGATCGATCTCAAAAATGTTGAAAAAAAAACTGGCTTGCATTTATTTTGATTACCGCCCCCTCCCCCCCCCCCCCCATGATGTTCCGATTCAAGCCGTAGAAAGGGGTCAATCGGAACATTCATTACAATTAGGGTCTGATCTTATTTAAACATTTACAGGATGAAAAAACAAGTACTAATGCTTTGGGGTAAATCAGAACACAAGATTACAATAAAAAAATTCGGCAATGACAGCCAAAAAAAAAATTTTTTCAAAACAAACCATATGTTTGAAAGTGTGTCAACTCTTCTCCTAACATAACACAGAACAAAATCGTCCAAATAATCTTTAAAACTAATAATATTTTTCAATATACTCGGATTTTTGCACGCAATAAGACTGCAAATTCCTTAAAATATTGTGAAAAAGAAGAAAAGCCTCCGCATCTGGGTCAGAAAATCTTTGTTCCTGGGAGCTTTTTATAAAAGACACCTATATGGCCAAAATCTTGTAGGTGTAAAACTTTATTCGCATAGGGACTTCATACATAAGATTGGGTTTTTCCATATACCTTAAAAATACTACTAAGTTTTCTTTTTCTACTGGGCCTTTCAGTCGTTGAATCCTGCGTGGAACATAATCTTGCCAAAAAACCACTTTTTAACACCATTTTTCTTGTGTTCCGATTCACCCCGCAAATCTCAAAATCAAGACGAGGTAAATCATAAAAAGTCGTAAAATTAAAAAGTTTTTAAAACCAAGTTAAATTAAGTATATAGCATGCTGTTTTGGATGTTTATTCTTATCTAAAAATATATATGTTATGTTTATAACAGGTACAGGTTAATAATAACGGGATAAGTTTTGGAAAGGTTAAAACTCTTTGGAATGTGTACAACGACAACGACGTGCGCTAACGGGACAAGATCACCACACATGCTATTTCAATAATATGTTGTTGTTTTTTTCCCCCTCCTCCAATCCCACAAAACACATGTTTCGAGATTCCAAACACATTAGCCAAATAAAAAATGTGTATACAATTAATAAAACTGCTTGATTTGAATACAATAATAATTTCTTTGTAATTTCATAAATTTTCGTTCCGATTCACCCCGCTGCTCCTATACACTCCATTTTACGGTAGATAGACTTATAAAGTAAACATAAGAATGACGGTGTACAACACACTCACTCAAATTTGATCACTAACTAAATACTACTTTAAATAAAAAATTTAAAGGGTTATCATCTGGATTCTGCTCGATCACTTTGTTGAATACCCGTGCGTGATACTTAGCAGTTCATCACAGATTTCCTACCACGATGTGGGGTGGAGATAAACAGCTCGTGTATTTTGACGTGAGACAATTTTAGTTCAGAAATCGCACCTTTCCGGGAGTATAGCTCCTTTTCAGCCCAGAATGTTCTTTTTCGGAGTGGTTGAGTTGTTTACGTTCTGCCATGTGCGTAAGTCGTTTCGAAATGCTTCTCTCGCCGACGCCAAACAACCACTTGATTTCGCAACGTAGAAGAAAGAATGCATTTTAATAATCGCGTTGTTATGAGAATGTGTCACAATAAGTGCCCACGCCGAGCACTTTTTCCACTCAAACGAAACCACTTTATCATTTTCCCTGACCAAATTCAGTAATTCCTCCGACCAAACGGGCAACACAGATATGCGGAACTCTGTCGCGATTTTATGCCAAGACATTCAGTACAATTGTTAGCCTCGTTTTGGAGCAGCGATTCTCAAACTCTTAAGACCACTACTTGAAAATTAATTTATAATGCGGTCCAGAACCCTACGAAAAACGATTCTTTCGCTCGAATTGAATGTGACGTCATTTAATCTGAAACAACTTGGCTTGAAACTCAGTAGTGGAAACCAGTTTTACAAATTTCTTGAAAATCGCACCAACCTGTACAGGATACGGCAACTGTCTACCAAACCAACGCCAACTACTTGGCAGAAACCTCACGATAACCATAGAAACGGAAGGATGTTTTGACGTCACAGCTATACCGGATCGTTTTGATGGGATTTCAATCGGACTCTGTTTTGGCGCTATTATTTAAATAACTAATTTTTTTTAAAGAACTTTTGTTTGAATGTTTGGAATCAGGAAGATATTATTCATAAATATAAACTAATTTCAATCGTTTTTAAAAAAATACGGAAAGTGTCCATTGAAGAACAAACTTCATAGAAGTGAATTTCCAAGACCCAATGGATATCAAAGTGTTTTAATTAAAAGGAAATCCTAGTAAGGATGATTCCTTTTACTCGCTATGTTATAATCTTCCAGCCCAGTGCATTTAGAAACTACTTTGTACTATAAAACCTTGAAATTTGGTGAGTAGGTACGATCACTTAATGAAATGACATAAATTGTTTTCATTTAATGTCCATCTACATCTCGATTAACCGTCCCTCCTTTATACGGAACTCTCTGTTAAGCGGCAATCATTTAGTCGACATCAAAAAATCTCCCAAATGAGTAATAAATCATTTGTTCCTTTTTTAAACCGTAATCTTTTCCCTTGCTCTAAAGTTACATAAGTTATGTTGAGGCTTTTGACTGTTTTTGTAAAGAACCGACATAATTAGAGCAACCTTCGGATGCAGATCAAACTGAACTATTGCCTTCAAAAAGACTCCGGGATAGAGCAGCGAACAAAGATTATGAAGATTATTGCAACAAAAACTCATTTCCAACAATTATGTCATAAAAAAACATTAAAAGTCCTGTATTCAATAAACGAAAATCATTGACTTTTTATTGTTTTTTACAACTCTCTTTTATCCGGAGTTTTCGCTTAACCGACCTACCTTTGATCCGAATTAGGTCGGTTAATCGAGATTCTACTGTATTATAAATGAAAATTAAAATAGCAGAAGACAAAACCAGGTGGAGCCACTGCATAGATATTGATGGAAAGATTTCAAATATAAAATAAAATATATTAGACGCTATTTTCGAGTTTTTAATTCATGTCATTTCATTAAGTGATCATTTTCGTAGGTACTCACCGAATGTCAAGGTTTTCTAGAGAGTAGTTTCTAAATGCACTGGGCTAGAAGATTGTAACATAGCAAGTTTAAGGAATGATCCTTACTAGGACTTCTTCTTAAAGTATACGTATAGGTTTCAACATTTTTTTTTTTAATTTTCAATTTAAAAATTAAACCTTTGCACCTTGAAAAGTATGAAAGAACTGTTTCCAATAAAAAAAATTAAATTTCTTCAATTTTAATAATTAATTAACATTTAATCAACTAATTAGGCTAATTTCGAACGGTAATGACAAAAATTCTAATTCACCCACATATACAATTTTGGTGTTCAATAATGCGGAACACCCTGCTCTATGTTTTGACCCTATTAACAGAATTTTACAGTGTGTTTATTTTGTGATATCTTGTTTTAACTGAATCTTTTAGAAAAATCCAAGTTTTTTTTATACAGAATCTTATCTTTAAAAATCAATTAAAAAGATATATATTTACAAATCACTTAGTATTTAGGGTCAAAACATTCAACAATGTATGTAGATTATATAGCAAATAACAAATTTCAAAAATAATATTTAAACTGGAGTTATTACTGTTTGAATGAAATGCAAAATAGAAAAAAACTACAATCTGAGAATAACTTTTAAAAAAGTATTTTTTATATAAAAAACTGCTATTATTATACTAATTATTATATATTTCCTTTTTAATATGCTCCTCCATCATAGGGTTTCCTTCTTTTGTGTTGTTTTTATTTTGCTTTTGTTTTTTACGGCCTTACAAAACTTCCTCGATTTTTGCGAGTTTTGCGATTTGAAGCCTATACGTATACCTTAATACAATGCAATGAGAATATTGTCGGACTTATAAATCCCGTCAGTAAATAAAGGCTCTTTGCATGAGATCCATTGTCACCGACAACTACTAATTTCAATGCTTTAATTGATACTGCACCATTTCTCGCTCACTTTGAAATTACAGGATCACTTTCGTAGAGCGGATGTTTAACGAATTTTGTAGGTCGGGAAAAAGTCAGTCCTACATTCTTTCCGCGAGATTCAGATTGGTCAATCCTTCCTTTCTCTAAGAAGACGATGTTTCGAAACACTAACCGATGCAATCATCGGCAACATCCGAAAAAGAATTGTTCCTGGGGAACAATGAAGAAGTGATTTCTCAAATGTGGGCTAATGCCACCTGCTTCTTGCATTCTTCCTCGCATCGGGGTGTGAGAATGGCCAGCTTCCGGATTCGAAACGCCCACAACGACAGATCACATCCGATTAGGAAAACAACAGTTGACACGTATGAACAAAACTCCCAAGTTAATGAAACAAAAGGGATTGTTGTCACTGTTGTTACTGTTGTTACCAAATCAATACTTTTACGGTCTCATTTGAGTGTATATCCGATCAGAACTTACACTGGTGTTTGATGGAGTTGGTTGTTTGGTGAGCATGTTGTACATTGAACCCTCTGATCCTTTGTAGCGCCGATCTATAACTTTAACGTTGAATTACCGCATAATTTTTACGGAATTCATTAAATCGATACTTGTTAATAATACTAAGCAGATAAATCACCATCACTGAAAACTTAATTTAGTATATAATAGTTTTGCTTCTTAGAAAAAGATTATTCACATATTATTTAAGACACAGTTGGTTGGTTGTTTCAGATTATCTGGCGCCATCAGCAACACGAGGGCTATAAGGCGCCGAAACATTCGTCATTAGACAAACCAACATACATTTACAAACACCCATGCCTAACACGGGACTCGGAACCCGCAACCTCGCGGTCTAGAAGATAGCACGCTAACCACTATACCGTTTGGTCGGCTTTAAGACACAGTTATTTCCTATTTGAAACAAGGCAAAGTATACTTTAAAAAAAAAAATGAATTATATTTATAATTATATAAAATAAACATGTATGATCCTCAATAACTCTAGGAGGATTTGTAAAAGGGTCAGGACTACAAATACTCAATTTTATAAATAGCGATTAATAAAAGATAGTAGATAATACTCAGCATGACCTTTCTATTATGCTTATTCAGTTTTAATTTTTTATATCGCCAAACTCTATCGGTGAAAAAAAAAAAAAATTTTAAAAAAAAAAAGCCTTGCATGTTATCAATTTTAAGAAAGGAAGATTTCAGTTTACTAAATGTAGACAGATTGTACAGGTGTGATCAAAAATAATTATCGTCAAAGAATATACCAATCGTCGTTATATTACCAATATAACGAAGCCATCAATCTCAAAAGAAGCGACCTGCATTATTTTGTAAATTATTTTGGCCTGAAGCAAAGCTAATATAATTAATGCGAAACGCATTAATAAAAACCGGCCACATCAACAGCGTTCACTTGTTAACCATCTGTACAACACATGTTTCAGTTTTGGTTTGACCTCAGACAGGAAGGTATCCTTTGTATATGCTTTCAGTAAGTGAATCCAAAACCGAATTAGAGCTATTACTCTATCCTCAACAAAGAAGCAACGGGACTCCGCTAGAGTGACTATATGGGGAGAGTGGCGACAAGACACCTTATAATAGCGAGTGCGCATGCGCTAGAAGTCCCAAAATGTCCAACTTGTTTCGTTAGGGTTGCTATACGGAAACTTGCTGTAAGAATTGGCGGGATATCGCTCGAAAAATGATTTACGCAATGTATGTGTACATTGTTACAGCTGTAAGAATCTTAAGAATATAATGAACTATATTATTTTACATTATATTTTCTTTCACTATAATTTTATTATACTTTTTAATTATTACATAATTTAAATAAAAGCAGATTATGTATTATAAGTTCACATAAATTTAAGCAGATTATTTTTGCTATAAAAATAATTTTAATATAGGAAGAATGCAGCTTTCTGTGTCTAATTTACTTTTACATTTTTGCAGTGTATTTTAAAAAAAGAAACTTAATATTGTATTACCATTAGCAGTTTCTTGTATATTAAAAAAGTAATTTTGCAATTGTAATATATATTAATTACCACAATTGTTATAAAGTTTTATTATTAACTTTTATGTTGCTACTAAACTAAGTTTTACTGGAAATTATTTTTATCAAAGCAAAAGATTTATTCACTAATAAACTTTTATTTCATTTCAAAATTATTTATTAATATATACATTTCTTACGGATATAGTTAACTATCCCAATTTAAATTATGAAATTTTCTTTCCCCATAATTTTTTTATACTTCTTATAATTATTACATAATTTAAGTAAATGCAGATTAAGTATTATAGGTTCACATAAATTTAAGCAGATATTAAAAATAATTTTAATAAAGGAAGAATTCAGCTTTCTGTGTCTAATTTACTTTTTTGTAGTGTATTTTAAAAAAAGAAACTAAATATTTTATTACCAATAGCATCAGTTTCTTGTATATTAACAAAGTAATTTTACAATTGTAATTCATATTAATTAGCATAATTATAAAAAAGTTTATTAACTTTTATGTTGCTACTAAACTAAGTTTTGCTGGAAATTATGTTTATCAAAGTAACAGATTAATCCACTAATAAACTTTTATTACATTTAAAAATTTTTTATAAATATAAACATAATAATTTTGCTATTTTTTTGCTTAACTTTAATTCCCTTAAATAAATCTATTATGCTTTCTAAACATTGTATTGTTTCCTTATAAATTTTTGGTTTCGTTTTACTCAATGCCATGAGTAGCTTCGTCAGGGGGTGACTACCGTAATCAACGCCAAAATACGAGAATTTGTCTGTATATGATATGACAAAAGCCTAAATAACATATTGTTATCCCAATTAAATCCATTTTAATACTAAAGAACAAGACAAGAGTTCAAAAGATAATTTATCATGTTAATCCTTTTTAAAATAAGCTGTTATATAAAAAAAACTGAATTAGAAATACTAAAAAATCCCGATATAAACATAAGTATCTGCATTGTTAAATATATGAATTTTAAAGGTAACTGAACGTATATGCTGGAATGTATCTACATGGTTCTTGGCGCCATTTACGTCGCCAATATGCGCCAAAGTTCGCAAAACAGCCGGTGTCCGAGATAAATGTTTCCAATTAAAAGAATTGCAACAAATATACAAAAATAACTCGATATATTCATACATTAGACATTTCTACATTGAAATATATTCAAAAAATAGTATTTAAGTAACTTTATATTAGCGATACTTGGGATTTAAAACCAGCTTCTTCGTCGCTCTATGTATTTGCAATGGAGTGAAAACTGAAAACCCCCTCAGGCGGTCATTTTCAACAGGCTACCAATCACCGCGTCGATCCTTGTCGTCACTCTCCCCATATAGTCACTCTAGACTCCGCCATCTGAACGATCGCTCGTGGTGGAAGGAAAAGGTCTTTTGTTTCTTTCCGCTCGGCACTACTTCCGCCATCAAGAAGAACATCCCAAATACAAACACAACCTCTACGTTCTTCAATGCGACCAGCAATACAGGCAGACATCAACGCAAAAGGACATAGAATAAGTAAGAAGGAGTTCAAATTCACCACAGTTTCAATTTTAATTAAACAAATTAGTTTTCGTTCACTGCAAACATGGAACAAAGCGTTCCCACTCAAATCACAGAATGAAAATCAATGACTTTTAAGGACCTAAACAATTTTTTTAAGGACATTTAAAAATTTGTTTTTAGGCAACATGTCTATATATAAATTTTTAATAAAGTATAATCTACCAAAAAAGTTACAAGTTGGCGCATGGGTAATACAATTATCAAGCGGGGATAGCAAGTTTGAATTGTTTCTTTATAAATTTAGCAGTTGAGCACACAACATCCGAAAAAATTAAGGACTTTTAAGGACCTCTAAGCATTTTCAAGGACTTTTAAGCATCTCTAGGCATTTTCAAGAACTTTTAAGCACCTCTAAGCATTTTCAAAGCCTTGAAAACAACTTCACAATTATTAAGCACTTTCAGTGACTTTTAATGACCGTGAGAACCCTGATTCAGATGGAACATTATAAAATCAGTTTACGCTGAACTGTACCATCCCTGAGTAGCTGACAGAGACAAACCAGAAATTTTGAAATGAAAAATCCAAAGTACGCACGAAATGTTACCTAAACACGCATAAATGAAGCACAAAGAACTGTACTGGGACTATTACGTTACATTACACCTACAGACGCGAGGGTTTGGTTCAATGAGGGTTCTGAGGTACATAACTTACTTAATCAGGTGTTCTCCTGAGAATTTTTTTCTACAAAGTTCTTACCGAGACAATGCATTGGCCAGCGTACTCACCTTGAGATCTAGGTGGGCTATATTGTGCTGGTGCAGGAATGCCACCCCATCCAGTATCTGCCGGAGAAGTTTCCTCCCCTCTGCCTCCGCCACCACCTCCTCGTCGTCCAGGACACGCTGCAGCTCACCTCCTGGAACACTGATTGAAAAACAAACATCAATTCCACATCTCACAGAATAGAAGTAAGTATGCGAGGACTTTAGACTATGCCAAATGGCATCGTCCGAATTTATAACTTTTACCTTTACAGCGGGAGCAGTTAGTTTTCTAAAAAAAAAAAACTTATGTAGGAATTTTAGGGATAATTTCAAAACAAATTTTAATATTTGGGGGATAATTTTTTTAAATATTAGGAACAATTCTTAAAATTTTAGGGATAATACTTCATTTTAGCGATAATTCTTAATTTTTTAGGAATAATTCTTGACATTTAGGGATAATTCTTAACAATTTAGGGATAATTCTTAATTTTTTTAGGGATAATTCTTAACATTTTTGGGATAATTCTAAAACATTTCGTAATATTTCTTTTGAAGCCAGACATAGACTCCTAACACAGACCGTTTAATTAAATCCGTTTTTCACATCTGAAGGAATATCGGGTTATTTTCGCGGGTTTTGAAGAAAAATCGGAGAGTTTTCGCGAGTTTAAAAAAAAAATTTAGGAATTATCGAAATATTTAAGTACAATTTTATGAATTTTAGGGAGAAACAAATAATTTAAGGAATAAACGGAATTCTAGGGCGAATGCGACCCTTGCCTTTATTTAAACTCAAAATACATTCCGGAAAAGTGTATTGGGGAAAATAAGTTTTCAAGTGTCACTTCTTAACGCTCACAGTTCAAGCAGCAGAATGATCTCCGAGGGCGTCTCGTACACTTCGTGCATTCGCACGATGTGCGGATGCTTGCGGCTCAGCTCCAGCACATGCGCCTCGTGAAGAATCTCGTGACGCACGTCGGACGCGCGGCGACGCTTACGCATGTACTTGGCCGCATACTCGACGCCAGTAGTACGGTGACGGCAGCGGCGCACGGTAGCGAATTTACCCCTGTAGAAGAAAGAAAAAATACATCAGCATACGAGACCATAAAGACGAAGTACTTTGCTGAAATACATTTGCATCGCCCCTAAATCGCCAGGGTATATACTATGTTGATTAGATGTAGAGTGTTATATATGTGCAAAGTTGTAATCTCAACCCTTTACTGCATAATGCAGTCGTACGTATTGACAAGATAATAATAAACTACACATCACAACAAACGTCAAGTGGCAATAAAAGTTTCTGCATTCAGTTTCTTGATGTTTTGGGTGAAATATCCCAGGACACTTACCGAATTTTGCCAGAAGTAACGATAAACTGGGCTTACAGACCCAACCAGATCCGAGTACTTAAGGGGAAAAGGTATCTAATCTTCAATTTTTGCCACTTCTCGACTTCCTTTTTCAATAGGACTCTTATATAATTATTTACGATACAAACAAAACTAGTAAGTAGCTAAAGCTTACATTTAACATTGGTGTCTCATTTCTACCAAGTAAACCTAGGTTACTCTGAGGTTTTCTACAAGACGTATTCTAAGCAAAATTTACGACTGCCCAAATTACCTCCCCTCCCACTCCCTCACCTAAATAAAAACTAGGGTATAATGATGTCGAACAGTGGCATAAGCAGGATATGTTTAGGGATTATGGTAATTTGGATGTTTTGAATTTAGAAATAATGTTGTTCAACAAAGTTAACCATCAAAATATTCACCAAGAAAAAAATCCACGTCTTTGTCAGGAAAAATTTCTCTCCTGAGGAAAATGTAATAATTCCATCAAGAGTGTCAAAGATTTCTTCCTATATGACAAATCTCTTATTAAATATCATAAATATATATTAAATGAATTACAATTAACAGTAAGTATGTAAGCACATTGACTATAAAATATTTTACAGAGTTCCCACTCAAATCACAGAATGAAATTCAATGACTTTTAAGGACCTAATCAACGTTTTCAAGGACCTTTGAAAATTTGTTTTCAGACATCATATCAATAAATAAATTTTTAATAAAGTATATTCTGCCAAAAAAGTTACAAATTGGTGGATGCGTAATACAAATATGTCGGAAAATTTTAATACGGTGCAAATATGTGGCGGTCACGCGGGGATAGCAAGTCCGCGTTGTATTTTTATAAATTTTGCAGTTAGCCACATAACATCTGCAAAAATTAAGGACTTTTAAGGACCTCTAAGTATTTTCAAGGACTTTTAAGCACCTCAAAGTATTTTCAAGCACTTTCAAGGCCTTTAAAACAAGTTCAAAAATATTAAGCACTTTTAATGACTTTCAATGACCGTGCGAACCCTGTTTTATCAGGTCTAAAATAGATGGACTAAGTGGATGAAGAAGAAGAGATATGTATTAAAAAATATTTTTGAAATATCAACTCTTCCAAGCTTTTTTTTTTCTATTTATTTATTTATTTATTTTGTCCTTTTTACTACTATTCAGTTTTCGAATTACGACTGCCCATTTTCAATTTACGACTGCCCGAAAGAATAGGCCCTGGTTTAGACTCCGCCACCTCGAAACGAATCAACTGAAGAGACGCTGCCATTTAGTTTGAACGGCACAGTCGACTACCGGCCAGTATACAATGTTATATCACCATCATTTTAGGTATTTTTCTTCCGACATAAAATATTTTATAATAAAAAACACATGACCTCTAGGCAACGCAAACAGGAGGGGGGGGGGGGGGAACCCACCTCCATTTATCTACAATACGGGCTCGTTAGAAGGGACGATTCAATCACACATGCGTTTTTCAGCTTTGGGGGTCAAAAGCCTCGGCCACCAAAAGCGGCACCGGGTTCGGTGGCCGCCCCATCCAACAAAGCGTTGGAATGCTCTTCTCACTCCAATTAGCGCCCAGCACAACATTGAAACAAACTTCTGTTTCAGCCCTTTTATTCCCCGCACAATGTACACAAACTAATAGCCCCGCTTTATGCCAGAGAGAGAAGAAAAAAAACGAATCACCAAGGTTCATGCACCCGAAATACAACTTAAAAAGGAAAACAGTGAGGAGGCGCAAAGGTCAGAACTTCTTTCTTTCTTCCTTCCTTCTTCACAGAGCATCTTCCTTGGAAATATGTAACTTCTTTGCTGATGGAAGAAGGTATCTTCTCTTATTGGTGCGTTACCTCATTTTGTAATTGAAGAATCGACCTGTGAGATTCGGTATCGAGATCAGCAGGGCGTCTCTGTAGCAGACAATGCTGCGTGCCGCCATTCTTCAAAAACGATCTTATTTGCACAATTTCCCGTAACACGATACCCATTTCAAAACAGTGACCCAAGAGTGGGACGAGTTTCTATAGAGTACCAACTTTTGGCGTATTTTGGAGAGAAAAAAAAATAATAATAAATCAAAATTTAGGATAAGCTTAAAAGAATAAATGGGAAAAGAACAAATTAAAAGAAAAAATCGCTATAAATTATAAGACATTAAAAAAAAAAATCCCAAATTGGATAGGGATAAATCAAAATTAAGAAGAGTAAACGGATGCATCTTCAAAAAGCATAGACACATCTTTTAAAAAGATACATATGATACATCTTTGAAAAGCACAAAACAAAAAGGAATAAAAGTAGAAAGTAGAGCTGTGGTTAGTTTGTGAATATTATTAATTTCATTTTGTGTTTTTTCTGAAAAATATTATTTAGTTTTCTTGGTAAGTAAAATGTCCAAGTAGTACGCTCGGAAATTCACTACGTAAAGTAGAAAAAATACGTGGTATGTTGTCTGGCTAACAAAAAAATTCAAAGAAAACTATTGGACTGCTCGGGGGGGGGGAGTATAGCTTTTTTTTTCATGGTCGGAGAAAAAACTATTATACTGATTAATAGATTTTTTTCAGAAATTAACGATGCACTAATTAAGTGTTGTTATGAACTCCAATTACTTTAACACACTTCAACATGTAACAACAAGTGCCTCCTATGTAGATCGGAGAACGTGGCACTTAATACAAAATCCTCCAACATTTTACGACAAACAAAACCAGCCGACCAAACGGTATAGTGTTTAGCATGCTAGCTTCTAGACCGCGAGGTTGCGGGTTCCGAGTCCCGTGTTGGCATGGGTGTTTGTAAATGTATGTTGGCTTGTCTAATGACGAATGTTTCGGCGCATTATAGCCCTCGTGTTGCTGACGGGGCGCCAGATAATCTGAATACAACCAACAAACAAAACCAAGATTACCGTTTTCACATATTCCGAGCTATAAAAGAAGCGCATGTTGGAGTTTATTTAAAGTAATTGGTGTTTATAAAAGAACTTAATTAGTGCACCTTTAATTTCTACAAAGATATATTAAACAATTTAATAGTTTTCGCTCATTATTATATTTTTTTTTTATCCGAGTAAGACTTAACACTCGCCCTAGACAAAAAAAAAACTGAAGCCCTCTCCCATTGTTATTCACTATTACCCAGATGGTAAAAGCAAAAGTCAATACTTACTGCAGACATGGTATAGCTCAAAAAGAAAAGAAAAGCTGAGCTTTACCCGAAATAGACAAAAGCCAGCAAAATACCAAATGTTCAAACTATCAAAATCAAACAACTTTAAACAATTATACTATACTGTCAAACAGATAAATCTACTTAAACCCAATTTTCCATTTTTTTTTAAGCTACAATTCAAAAGAACTGAAATTTTAATCAAATATTTCGCTTTAAACGTAACCATGTCTGTTACAGTCTTACACTGCCCATAAAAAATAAAAAATCCCTGATGTATAAATTTATTCAAGTAGAAAATCGACTAATTTACTTTTTATGGTGGGTTGATGGATACCATATGACAACATCCAAGCTCAGTGGAAAGCGACCCACCTATAATTGAAGTGGCGGCAAGAAACCACTGCCACTTGGAGCAGTCTCGACTGAGTGCCTGATGTCGGAAAGTGGGCATTGAGCCGAAAAGGTCTTCTGACCCCGAGTGATGACAGATTCGATTATGGTACCGGATGGTCGACCACCGAGAAAGTCACGAGAGGTGAATGCGATTTCACTAGAACAGGGCATTGGTGTGTGACAATTTCTACTCAGCACTTGGAACGAATATTACTTCTTGAGACGATAAGTTAGAAAGAAAGGTTGCAAGAAGAGAATTGCTGGCATTGATATCCACGTTCTTGAAGATTTGAGTTCATACGAGATTTTTTTTTTTTTTTAATTAATATAAAAATGTTTTTAATATAAATCCTTTATATGTCTTACGAACTTTTAGGGGCAATTGCAACTTATTTAAGTAATTTTGAGCTCATCAACTTTTCATAGCGTTTGGCCACCCTATGAAGAAAACCATCGATTCGGTGCAATTGACTACAACTTTTCTTTTGTCTCTAAAACTTGATAGAATGCATTGTCATTGACAACGAGTCTATCTGTCAAGGTTGGTTGGTTTGTAAGCTCAACGGCCTATTTTTATGCCCAATAACGGCTAATCAGGCTGGTATCTACTGCTTAACGTGGATTCCGAATCACAAACAACATCCATGCCTAACCCAGGATTCAAACCCGGCACCTTTGGCATGCGAGGCCAGAGCGCTAACCACACAGCCAACCACACATCAGGTGGACCAATCTACCAAGTTTCATCTCGATTGGAAAGTGGGTCAATTAGCACTTCGAAACAATAGAAACGCGTGTAAAAGAGGCCTTTTAGTGACAACCCTCAAAACTTGATGGAATGCATTGTCATCGATAACGAGTCCATCAAGTTTCAACTCGATTGGATGACGGCAAGTGGGTTGATTAGTACTCCACTGAACAAAATCGAACTTACAAAGGATTTAAAAAGTGCCAGTTTGACTAAGAACAACATACCTACAGACCTACCGGAACTCTGTATACAAGTCAGGTCCAAATCACTAATGTACACGAAACATGACAAACTAGGATTTTGTAAAAAATAGTGCATGCGCAGAGTTAGATGTCACTGAAAAATTTAGATACTACAGATACTCAACAGAAAGACCCGGCGTTCCTACTAAACAGCTCATTCGCTGTATGTTACTGAAACGATTTTATCCAAGCACTTCTACAAATCAATTACATTGCCATCCTTTGCGACTCGATGGTTCCACCCCCCCACCCCCCATATCATCCCCGAAATTTTTTCAATATCTCTTTGCACGTCCGCTCGCAAGTACCCTTCGAGTTTAATATAAATAAATAAGATAGAAAAGCGAGTGAAACTCACCAGTAGAGGACAAAAAAAAAATTGTAAATTGCTATATGACTTTTTTCGTCTTCGAGAGGGAGAACGAGCCCCTTTCAGCTCCTCTCTCTGCATACGCCACTGCCCCCCCCCCCCCACACTTCCGGTGTCGCCAGCAAGCCGAGAAGAATAAGATGGCGCAACACGAGAGCAGGACTTTTAAATTGAAAGGAATCCGGCCATTGTGTTGTGTGTGTCACTGGGAACCGGTTGTATCTTCTCTCCAGAAAACTCGAGTTTTTAATCCGAGGATTGCGTTTCTCTCTAGAAAGACGAACGGGTCGGATGGACGGAAATCGATTTTTTTTTTTTTTATAGTCCGAAGATCAAAGATGGGACTAAAGAAATTAAAAAAAAAAAAAAAACCTTCTTTCTTCCTGATTGGAATGAGCAGAGATCTATTTCGGCGGCCCTTCTGTTCCCCAATTTTATTGCAGCGTTCTCCATTCCAAATATCGGATTTCCCTGACTGAACGTGAAACACGGTACATGGGTGTGGTTTCTACTTCAAACTTTAGCACGCACGTGTACGGCTCCATATTCAGTTGGGGAGTCAGAATTGAATAGAGAAAATTGTAAAATACGGAGAAAGAAAAAAATGGATGAAATAGGACAGCACTGTCTGCTAGACAGTTATCTCTAGTCTTTCACTGTCTCATAAACTCAATGCAATATTTTCAGAAGACCTTAAGGGGAGGGGGGACTATGAGATAATTACAACTCTCTGGGAACTATGAGGTAAATACAAGTCTCTGGAGGCTATGAGATAAATACAACTCTCGTGAGACTATGAGATAAATACAACTATCTGGAGACTATGAGATAAATACAACTATCTGGAGACTATGAAACAAATACAACTTCATGACGACTACGAGGTATATACAATTTTTTGGGAACTAAGAAATAAATACAACTCTCCGTAAACAAAGAGATAAATACAACTCCCTGAGGATTCAATCCTATCTATAGGGTCTGAGAACTCAATGAGACCGATATATAATACAACTTTATAGAGACTACCGAGATAAATACAAAATACAAGTCAGTGAGGACTTTGCAATAAACACAGCTCTCTTGTTGACTGTGGAATAAGCAGCTTAATGTGAACATTCCGAAAATAACGAATTCCAAAATTCTGTATGAGGAAGCAAATGTCATGGTGTGGGTCTGGGAGATATTTCTAGAGGTGCTGAAGCAATGCAAACAAATAATTCAAGTTGAGGAATAAACGCCTTGAAAGGGTGCCAAAGGGGTGCTTGCTTGTCACGTCAGCACCGCTTCCTGCAGACGAGGCTTTATTCGGAAAGAAAATAAAGCCACCCCTTTCTGTTCTACGACAGGGCAGTCTTTGTTGAAATGGAGAACAGTTTATAGAGACCAATTGAACCTATTGTTGTTGGAGAGGTCTCTTTGGCTTGGGTTAAGTCGGATTGCACCACATGTGACAGCGCAATAGATTCTCAATTAAGATGGCTTTCTTGGGAAAATCGCTTGAGATGAGTTGGACACTTTTCAAGGAATTCGAAGTGGACCGAGTTGAAATTAAATATACCAGCGAATTAAAGCGAACTTTCAGGTTCGGGTTTCGCGTTATTTTGAACTCGCGATACACTTTTGAACGACAATTGCAAATGAGTGGAAAGGAACAAAACACTTTTGATTGAATTTGAAGTATATAAGGTTTCAAGCGAACGTCTGGACTATTATCACCCAATAAGAACTTAAATCTTTTCGTGTAGATTTGCGTTTATTTCACAACGAAATTTGAAATCGAGTGCCATTTTCATACGATGGATCATGGGAGCATGCATTACATTCTGAATTTCGACATCAGACTCAAATTTTGGAAAACAATCTACAAAATTTTGTACTTTATTTCAGAGCAGAATTAAAGCTGTGTTAAGTACAAGAAAAACACAAGATGTGGCTCCCCAGAGTAGTTTGAAGAATCTTTTGAAACCAATTTTGTCGTAAATGAAATTTTATGCAAATTATATGCAGTCCAAAAATGATGTTTGAAAATCTCAAATACAGGAAATTCATGGATACGACAGTAAGGGGCTTGCATTTGAGAACACCCATTCTAAAAATAAAACTTTTGCACAAATCTAGCACGTACGTATGTGGCACATAACCGGACTTGGGACATGGTATTCTTCAGAATTGTAATCGAAAGATTTCTACCCTACATCTGAAATATTCTAGTTTGAGACTCAAGGAACAATACAAAATTTCGTTTTCTTGATTGATTTTTTTTTAAAAACTACGAGACAAAACATAACTTAAGAAATAGGACAGCGACAAAGAACACATTGTTTTTGTAAGATGATTCAATACGAAACTTGATTAAATAGATAAAAATGGCCCCTACTATCAACTCATATTCGAACTTCCCACTCAAATCACAATGATTATCCGGATATCCAATATTCGGAAAATCGATGACTTCCAAAATCCTAAATAATGTTTTTAAGGACATTTGAAAATTTATTTTCAGGCATGTCTATATATAATTTTTTTAATAAAGTACATTCTACCAAAAAAGTTATAACAAGTCGGCGCATGCGTAATACAAATATATCAAATATTCTGATACGGTTCGGATAAGTGGCGGTCCTGCGGATATAGCAAGTTCGAGTTGTATTTTTATAAATTTTGCAGTTGGGCACATAACATCTTAAAAAAAAATTAAGGACTTTTAAAGACATCTAAGCATTTTTAAGCCTCTCTAAGAATTTTCAAGTACTTTCAAGACTTGAAAACAAGTTCAAATTTAATAAGCACTTTTAATGACCGTGGGAACCCTGGTTGGTTGTATTCAGATTATCTGGCGCCGTCAGCAACACGAGGGCTATAATGCGCCGAAACATTCGTCATTAGACAAGCCAACATACATTTACAAACACCCATGCCTTACTCGAACCCGCAACCTCGCGGTCTAGAAGCTAGCACGCTAACCACTATACCGTTTGGTCGGCTGTGAGAACCCTGGATCAGTGATCAAAAATACTGGGTATATTTATTTTTGTGTGTCAATATCCTGAGTATATAGCCAGATACTTATTGAAATGGGGTATTTTAGTGGATATTTATGATTTTTCTTTAGGTTTAACTGCTCATTACGAGAAAATCAATTAACTGTTTTAAAGAACGTTTGTTTGTTTTTTAATTAAAAAAAAAAATTTAAAGTCTAAAAAAACCATTAGGGCCGAAATTTTTGTATTGTAATTTTAGGGTAGGCAGGGTTATAAGAAACAAACCAATATTTTTTTCTTTAGCCTGTGGTAGAAAAGGTTTGTGTTGGTGATGGAAGAATGCAGAAAAAGTTTAAAAACCACTTTTTTTTTTTTTAGCTTCCCCAGGGTGAAGTCATGTGTATCGACCTTGTGGAAGTTGAGAGCGTAAAAGACGTTGACCGAAACTTGACTTGTGACAACTGACTCAAACAATGTCAGCGAAGCGTACTGAAGCTATGTATATATATTTTTACAGCGGACTTACAGATTTGTACTCTTTGAGTTTTTCGATAACACACAATTTTTTAACGGCTTAACTGTTTGATGTTTATCATCAACTTCGATTATGCGATAAATAATAATGTTTTAGTAAAATGTTCTATTAAACTTTGATGAAAGAGCACCGGATTAAATTTCTGGAAGATTTGAAAATACTTCTAAGTAGGTATTATGACACCGTGAACGGTTCAATCAATAATTTTGTGAATGCTTCGAAGCATTGTGATTTTGTGTACAGTTTTACTGTGGTTGGTTGGTTGGTTGGTTGGTTGGGGTTTAATGGCGCAAGGGCTTCACAAGTGCCATGCTGCGCCACAGTTTTACTGTGGAATAGAGAAAGTTGTATCAAGAACAGTTTAGCAATTGTTTTATCTCACTGTCTCTGGAGAACACAAAGTATGTTAAATGCCAAAGAAATTTTAGTAGCGACTTAATGGCATCAGATTAGCCTTCCGTTCCAATTTTGCTTTGTTTTAAGAGGAAGAGGGGTTTTTTGGAAAATTTTATTAAAAAAAATTTTAAAACATTATAAATTCTAAACAAAATTTTATTTTTACAAAAACAAATGTCAGTCTATGTAAAAGTGTTTTAGTATTGGCCAAAATTTTAAACCGATGCTATGAGTAGTTTTTGAGAAAAAGGTACGTAAAAAACGCCTTTTTAACTAATCCTTCCGACCCTCTTCAAAAGAAACTGAATCCACAATGACGTCCCAAAGGGGGGGGGGGGCGTAAATATTAGACGAATGGGAGGCGGGGGTAGGATACTATGAACACAAACAGGGCTGCCACTGACTGTAAGCTTTGAAAATAGTTGCTTTAGTAGCCTCAGATGTTAAAAATAGTAGCCAAAATAGTAGTCTCAAACATTGAAAATAGTAGTCTCAGACGTTGAAAATAGTAGCCTCACTTTTCATATATACATATTTACTAAACTTGAAACTTAAATAATCAGCATTTTGCTATTCAGTCACAAATTTCACTAGGTATAATGTTTCATAATGTTGTGTGGATGGGTTCGAAAGATTTGAAGCAAAAGCAGATCAAAACTTGCAGAAATTTATTCCGATATAACTCTTCACAGATTCTCTTACAACTCCAGAACTTCTTGTTTTAGTAGACTCAAAACAGCTCTTTTCACAACAATAGAGCACAAAACAGCAGTTAAAAACTTGACAACACAACTGCTAAAATCGCTGCAAAAGACAATGCAATACAGTTCGCTTTCGGAACTCTCTGAACGCACTGAGACTCAGTATCTCAACTCGGTAATTCCAGTCAACTAACTAACTCAATTCGCGGCCGGCCTTATATAGGAGTCAAACCTTCTTGAAACTTCAAGAGGTAGGTATTTGGAGAACTTTCCAGATCACAGTTGAAAAGTCCTATACATGTACATGGGGACCGAAAATGTCGCCAAATGGTCGCCAAGTTTGGGGATTTCTCGCCAATTTGGCGAGATTGCATTACCATGATGTCAAATGCCCTGCTCCTTGTAAAACTCGCTTCCCAGCTTTATCTCTGTAAAACTCGTTATCAAGCATTAAGATACATATTGCAGGGAAGCCAAGTTAAGACGAACTATTGCACTGCCTTATGCGAAACGTACATAAATTTTCCTATTTACAAAATTAACACTACGAAATATTTACTAATATACAAAAATTCATACCAATAAAAAATTATGTCTTTTGGATTTTGACTTCTTATAAAAATTAATTACTCATAAATGTATGGAAATAAAATTTTGTACAACAAAAATATTATTTTAAACCGCTAAAGTACATATTAAATGAAGTAAAAAATCGTTTTCATGAAACATGACAAGCATAGCATTCGGCAGGGGAAAAACATGCATGGACTTTTTTAAAAATTCCATGACCCTTTGCCTGAATGTATACAGTATCGCATTCAGATTTTTTATTTTTTGGAGGGGGAGGAGGATGTTTCAATTCTTTGTTTGATTTATATTAAACATATAAATCAAAAACACATATCAATTTCAGTTAATTATGTTTAGTAAAATGTCAAAATTAAAGTGCAAAAAAAAAAAAAAAAAAAATAATAATAATAATAATAAAAAAAATAATAATAATAATAATAAATAATAATAATAATAATCAAGTACAGGATCTAACCCTTTTTGCTTATTAATGCCTATAGATTTGTTGCACATATATAACAGTGATGTAAAGGGTCAATAAAAAACAAAAAACAAAATATGATGAAATCAATTTGAAATATTAAGGAATTTAGGGTTCTAATATATTATATTGACAAAAAACACAAGACAAGAAGAAAAACAATCATGTCTGTAAAGGATGCAGTCAGATTTAAGTTTGAGGATATTTTTTAACAATAACGGGCTGGCGATCGCGAAGCTATAAGATAATCAAAAATCTAACAGAAATAATGTGTATATAAAAAAAAAAAAAAAAAAAAAAAAAAAAAAAAAAAAAACCACGGAACACGAACATGCGATTGTGGGCCGAGAATAGGGGATTGGCCAGTTTGGCTCAGCTGCTGAGAATAGGAAAAGGTCGAAAACTTCGTACTCTCAAATCGGTCAACTAGCCAGATATTGAGAGACTTTTACGAAAAAGCACATGAAAAAACCTGTATTATTCAACGCACCGACGACATGGCATCCACATCTTGTGACGCGAGCCGGAGTAGATGTCCGCAACCGCACGGGGAATGCCTCAGAAGGGAAACTCAAAAATTTCAAAATTCCTCGACTAAAGAGTAATTTTACGAATTACCTTGACATTTGTCTGAATTCCCGATTCTGTCGCCACATTGTTTAAGCTACATTCAAAGTAATTAAATTGCCTCAAAATTTAAATTATTTTATTATTTATAAATTTAGCTACAACATCGAAATTCTAATCATTCTGCATCGATTGACCTACACGGCGAAATCGTCACTAATCTCGGACATAACGTCTATATAACATCAATTCGGTCCATACTGATAGCGTTTTCATCCGGGCGCTCACCACAAATTCATTTTTGTTAAGTAGAGTAAATAAAGCGAAATAATTTGATATTTCAGAATATTTTCAGTGTATGCTCTTGCACAGCAAAAGATAAAACATTGGAACAACAGGTAGGCGAAAATGACAGCGGTTGCCTTCAAAAACAACAAATCTCGCGTGAGCAGTAACTATCGTCGAACTAGCAAAATGACCACTGTACCCGCGAATATGAACAACTATTTCGGTAGTATTTGCTCTCTCCTACCTTAAAAAAAATCACCGTTTTGAGAAAAATTTTAGTACCTTAGTGCCGATTTTTTTTTCGTGCTACCATCGAACAGTATCCAATTTCTTAAAAAATAGTCGCCTCAGTCCAAAAATAGTTGAAGGTTTTGTTAAAAATAGTCGTTTTAGGCCCTTTTTTCATTGAAATAGTCGCCATAGTCGCCTGGCCACTAAAATAGTCGCTTTAGTAGCCTTTTTAGTCGCCTGTGGCAGCCCTGCACAAACCAAACCTGCATGAAAGAATGCAACACCTCCTTTTAGAAAACATTTACAAACTCAGAGTACCTACTGCAAATAACTAGCAATGCCTTTCGAGAAGTTCGAATGAACACAGAACATATTCAAAAGGTACTTTAACCTTTTTAAAATCAAATAAATCGAGGAACGAACCCTGAATACCAATTAAATTCGGCAGAAGACAGAGGAATGTCCCCCACCCCTCCCCAGACGGACCACCCGACGGACGTACAAGTTTGCATCGCCAGTGGGCCTTGGTCTCTCTCTCTCCTGAATGTGTGATTGGACGCACGTGTACAGAATGTCTCTTCAGCTGCGGCAAGACGCCGCTTTTCAATCAAACACTGCAAGTTCTTTTGACTAGTATTAAATACCGCCTGTTACTTTACGGAAGTAACTTGGAACTAAATTGGAGAAATTATGGTACTTGTCACAAGGACCACACAAGTATCCAACGACGACAATTATTCTGAAAATAAATAACTTGGATGGAAAAACTACCGTCGAACAAGCCATTAAATAAATTTAAAAATCTTCAAAGAAATTGCGCCCGGAGTTTAGTTGGTTTTGTGCACTGACCTTCAAATATAACTTCTGGATAGCGCAGGCTCGGTTATCGACTTAAAGCCGAAGGAGGCTTAACAATCATCACGAAGATCTATATTAGCCACTTCTCCCAAAACTAGAATCTGTTTAGAACCATGTTCAACTTATTACACAGCATTATGGGGTTTGCTGAAATAACCCCTAGAATATTAAAAGATACGACTAGTATTGAGTACCCAAAGAAAGTTGACAAAATGTCTAAATGTGTACGTAAAATTTCAGATAGTCATAGTCATAGTGAATGCGGGAGGTCAACTGAGCCTAGGTGCTGATTCCACTAGGAAATATTGCACCAACCCCTTTATTTTACGACACCCCTGTCAAAGAAAGCCAGATTCCTTAAGAAAGGTCAAAAGGCTTTTGACAGGTTCCTCGTGGATTGTATCAAGTTCTGTTCCAAGACCTAAACTTGAGTGCCTAATGTGAAGAAGAGCTTCACATTCAAAAAGTATATGGTGGGCGGTTTCCTCCAACATATTGCACTTCCTACATAAAGGTTCTTCTTTAAAGATTCCCATTCTATGAAGGTGTTTTCTTAGGTGATAGTGGCCTGTAAGAAATCCAACTATCACTCTCATCTTATTCCTGCTAAAAATTTCAGATAACCCAAAGAAGGGCACCATACAGGGAACATAAAAGAAAAAGCAGTCTCGTTTGAAACACAATATACAACGAACAATAAAGTGTTTTAATAGTAAAAATGGCGTCTATTCCATGTGTTCCTTTCTTATTGATAGGCCTCAATAAGAAAGAGGCCTACTCAACCAGCTACTTTTAGATTACCATAAGACGTCGTTCCATAAGGATACAGAAAATACAACGAAATACTTATAAAACAAATCCCACAATGGAACAAGGGAAGGGGGGGGGGATGAAGTAACAAATGTAAGAAAAAAATAGCTCCATCCCAAAGACAAAGGAAGTCATTTTTAGATCGTGTTCGACAAGACATGATCTATCGCGGGTGACTGACTGTTCGAACACAGGAATAATCATAGTTGTTCTGTTTCAATTCGATCGAGTGTTCGGACCTTGATCCAAAAAAAAAAAAAAACCCACTTCTCTTGTCGAGTTTCAAATACCAGAACATATCCAAGAACGAGAACAAAAAAGACTCAACCCGAAAAAAGTCGTTTCTTCTGAGTGTGTCTGTTGTGGGGCGAGCATTGAGCATTGTGCCCACAAAAAGAAGAATCGAGAAGCCTCTTTTTAAAACACGTTAACGAGAATGCGTTTGCAGAAGTCCAATTTCACTATTTTCTTTCGGTCTTTTCATCTATCCAAAGCAGCTATTTTCTTTTTTTTAAAATAGCAACAAACAGATATTCTACGGTCAACAAAACAAAAGAAAAAAAGGGAACAGCCCACAAAGGAGGATGTTCACCAAGACAAAAGAAGTGGAGTCCAGGGATCAGAAGCGTCAAGCACCAGATCAGCCATCTTGAAAAGGGTAACTGATTGAACATCAATTTCCATATATAGAATTCTATTTGCGGGTTTGATCACAATGAGAAGAAAGTTGTTTCACTCCTCGAGAGAGAGCACTTTCTCGAACTCATTAGTTCCGTTGTACGAATGGGGACTCCAGCGGAGCATGGCGCACACAAACAAAGCCTCTTTTGGTTGCCTCAATGATCCGTGATTTGGCGAGAATTCCCACTCAATATTTCTGTCTGACTATACGCTAAACTGCTAAGTTCTTAAGAGGAAGTCTTATACCAAACTCCAACTTAACTTGACATCACTAGACGATAGATCTTCACCGTGCTCATAGGCAATTAATCCATTTTAGCGGAGTGAAGACATGATTCTCGCCAAACCTTACAGCCTTTTGTTCTCTACAGGGTTGTGGTTTGGCGAACATTATGCTTTCACGCCGCCAAAATGGATTAAATACCTACGATAGTACTGTGACGATCTACCGTCTAGTGATGTCAAGTTAAGTTGAAGTTTAGTATAGTAAGGTTCATTCCCTATACTCGCTATGTTACAATCTTCTAGCCCAGTGCATTTAGAAACTACTTTCTATAACCACCAAGACGTTTGGCGAGTAGATGCGAAAAAGATCACTTAATGAAATGACGTAAATTTGTTTTTATTTAATATCTGTCTGTTATAAATGAAAATTGAAATAGCAAAAGACAAAACCAGGTGGAGCCACTGCATATGCATTGACGTAAGGATTTCAAATGTAAAATAAAATCTATCAGATGCAATTTTCGAGTTTTTAATTTTGTGTCATTTCATTAAGTGATCATTTTCATACCTACTCACCAAATATCAAGGTGGTTATAGAAAGTAGTTTCTAAATGCACTGGGCTAGAAGATGGTAACATTGCGAGTATAGGGAATGAACTTCATAGTACTGAAATTTCGGTTAAAAAAGCTGAAATCCGTATTTCCCCTCAACTACAATGCCTGTATTAAACAAATTTTTCGGCAAGAAAAAATTAAACATTCGAGGCAGGTTCAAGTTGTTAATTTCTCTTCAGGGTTAAATTTTTGTAACAAGCGTTTATTTTTTTTTATTTCACCCCCTATTTTATTTTATTATCTTTTTTTTAACCAAATTTTACTTTTATGGTCAACTTCAGTCACTCAATTTAGTTAACATTGCTTACAAACATCGACCTCCTACTAGAGGATATCCCAGCCTTTTTAGTCCGATTAACGGCCCACCTATTTTGCAAGAAAAACTTTGATATTATGCGCGTGAGCGTGCATCAGTAATAAACATTCTGTACAAGATGGATTAAAAAGTATTTTTTTAATAAAGAAAAGAACTTTCTTGTATTCACTTTGTTGTCCCAACTATAAGAAAACTAAAAAACAAGTGGTCACAGTTAAAAAAAAAAAAAAAAAAAAAACTAATGGTATATTTGACATTGTTTGTATCCCTCGAGAGAGACAATATCTGAAATAAAACTGGATATTTGTAGCCATGCTTTTGAATTCACTTATTATTTACTCGTTAAGGGGTTAAGTCAAAAATAAAATTTCTTCAATTTTTGTCCAAAATTCATGAAATTTTTTGTGCAGTTCAATAGCAATTAGATAAAACAAAACCCAAAATTTCAAAAATTTATATTGATTTTTTTTTTCAAGAAATTAAATTATTTATTTAAGAATTTAGCATTTTTTCCGTAATTTAAAAAACGCTCCTTGCGATTCAAATTTTTTGCAATCTGTCTCAATTTTTTTGTACAAGCTATGCGAGTATATATTGACATAATTGTGCATGGATTTTGAATTTGACTCATTGGTTAATTATATAAAAGTAAAACTTTGGTACAACGGCAAAAAATGTAAACTTTTTAAATAGAAGCATTACGAAAATTGCTGTAAAACAATTAAAAAAAAAAATACCAGATTCCAAAATCCATGCACAATTGTGTTCAAAATAGTATAGTTAACAATATCTCCAAATTTAAAAAAAAAAAAAAAATACATCAAATTTTAAATCGCAAGGAACAAATCGAACACCCTAAAATTCTAAAAATACACATGAAGAGAAAAATGCAATTTAAGAAAATGAAAAACAGACGATTTCTCTTATATGCGCGCTTACAAAAACTCAAATAATATTCTTAATTCTTCTCGGATCAGTAAAAGTAAGGTATGTACCGAAAGCTAGAATTTCAGGCTATATTTTTCCACTAAAATTTTGACATTTTTGCCCTAACAGTCCCCTTAAATCATAAAAAAAAAAATACAATCGAATAATTTGATTGTTGTTAACAATCAATTGACTTTATTGTTCCCATCAATAAATCTGAAGCTGCTATAACATTTATCTTGGCTTAAGATTCTCGATCAGCGTCCACAGCCCAGTACTACACTACCCGCGTCCCATAGGTAGGGAATCGCTGGGATATGTACAGACAGTGCTAGAAGTGTGGGTAGACGCGGGGTGACGCGTCCCCCCCCCCCCACTTTTCAAGATAATACCCATGCGTCCTCCCACTTCTAAAACCACTGAAATCCATCCCCTCACTTTTAAAAATATTCAATCTGTCTAAAAACTACTAAAGAAAAATAATATGAAACTTTGAATGTAGTGACACTGAGAAAAAGTTATTCAAAGTTTTCAAATGTTAAAAAAAAAAATTAGTTATGATATTTACATCATACTAGTATTATAAATATGTATTATACCAATCTGCATAAAGATATAAGAATTTTTATTTAAAAATAATGTTCATGTGGTCAACTTTTAACTTTGGAGGAGCTTTTTTTTTTTAAATGTTTTGGAAGAAATTTCTATTCTTGCTATTTAAAAAAAACTATTAAGGACAAACTATTTAAAAAAAAAAAAGAAACATTTTAGAATTCTCTATTAATTTAATTTCATGAAAGTATGCACATTTGGAAGTACTATTTAAATAAAAAAAGAAACTAACTATAAAATCTCAAGTCCCAGAATATTCATTAAAATAACAATAAATTTTGGGACCCTTGTTCAATGTTAGTGTTTGGCAGTATAAATTATTTCCTTACCATACTAAACTTCAACTTAACTAGACATCACTTAGACGGTAGATCGTGACAGTGCTCATAGGTATTTAATCCATTTTGGCGGCGTGAAAGCATAATGTTCGCCAAACCACAACCCTGTAGAGAACAAAAGACTATAAGGTTTGGCGAGAATTATGTCTTCACTCCGCCAAAATGGATTAAATACCTATGAGCACTGTCACGATCTACCGTCTAAGTCAGCGTTCGCCACTAACTTTTAGAGACGGGCCGTAATGACTTACGTTGGAACTTTCCACGGGCCGCAGATTTATACTGAATACGTCAATAAATATATTGCTTTACTACATATGTTCAATGTTAGAAATGTAATAAACAATTTTGAAAACTGAAACAATAATTTAATTTTTTTATATTAATAAAATAACAATTGATATTTGATTCTTGTTTCAAATAATAGAATTTTTTTTTTTTTTTTTTTTTTTTTTTTTTTTTACATCGTGAATCAAAGTCATAAAAGAAGTTAATCTTTAGTGACAAGTCATAGAAATCGCGATTCTTCTTTTCACGTCAAAACAAGAGGTCAGTATGCATTAAAATACCCAACTCCTGCCCATCACATTCAGAAAAGCAGAAATCGAATTGTGCCATTCACCGAATCGAGTAGGGAAACACAAGTACAAAACTAAGCAATGCGAAGCTGTGCGTCATTGGTAATAATTCAAACTTTTGCTTTTTTTTTATTTATTCTGGCAGTCTCAGAAAGAAAATAAAAAAATTAAAAAAAAAAGGATTTTTCAGATTTATTGCCACTTAATGGAAAACGCGGTTTTTGGTAGTAAACACATACTATTGTAGACAAATTCTAGTGGCTAACGCTGGTCTAAGTGATGTCTAGTTAAGTTGAAGTTTAGTATAGTCAATATTTTTATTGTAAAATGCAAAATTATAAAATTTATTATAGGGGTGGGAGGAGGGTACACTTGTCTCCAACTTTTGTGCATCCCCCCCACTTTTCTTTTCCCACTTCTACCACTGGGTACAGGTGATATGTGAGCAGTATTTGGAAGCAGGGATGCCCAGTGACGCACGCTTCTCAACGTGGGCTGAACCGGCGGCACTCCGGCCAAGGGCGGCCCACCTACGGACACATTCAGGTGGATGAAAAACTAGTCTCTTGCGCAGCGGGAAACATCATACGCTGTTTTGGCTTCCTTCCTTGCAAATAGGGTCCCCGAAGAGGAAGAAACTCCAACTTAACATCACCAGACGATAGATCTACACCGTGCTCATAGGGCAAATAATCCATTTTAAGCGGAGTGAAGACATAATTCTCGCCAAACCTTAGAGCCTTTTGTTCTCTACAGGGTTGTGGTTTGGCGAACATTATGCTTTCACGCCGCCAAAATGGATTAAATGCCTATGATGCCACTGTGACGATCTACCGTCTAGTGGTGATGTCAAGTTAAGTTGAAGTTTAGTAGAGTAAGGGATCATTCCTTATACTCGCTATGCTACAATCTTTTAGGACCAGTGCGTTTAGAAACTACTTTCTATAAACCACTTTGACCTTTGGTGAGGAGGTGCGAAAAAGGTCACTTAGCGAAAACGACATAAATTGTTTTCATTTAATGTCTTATCTATTATAAACGAAAATTAAAATAGGCAAAAGACAAAAGCAGGGGGAGCCATTGCATAGGCATTGACGTAAGGATTTCAAATATAAAATATTACATATATTAGAAGCAATTTTCGAGTTTTTTAATTTTTTATATCATTTCATTGAGTGATCATTTTTGTACCAACTCACCGAATTCGAAAATTTTATACGAAGCAGTAACTTCTCAAAACTGAATCTAACATTCTTCTCAGAGATATTTATACTCCCCCCCCCCCCCTCCCCTCTCTTATCTCCACCATCCCATAAAATTTCATTGCATTGATGATCTCAAAAAATGACGAAACTCCATGTCAAAAAATCACATCAGCGGAAAAAGAAGTCTGTCTATATACATTGAGACAGGCTTACTTGAAGTATACGCTACAACGATGTGCAATCCGGTTTTACTAACCTGATTGGCACAATGTGTGGCCAATTCTCTCTTAAACTCTTATAGCATCCGTGGTTAGAAAAGTAAAATATTAATTAAAATTCATTAAGTTTAAAAAAAAGAAATATGTGCTCATGCTATCAATATTGCTATAAAAGTTGTGATTTGTCGGGAACTATATCTTTGGCGCGGAGGGATCTATCCTAAAACACAAACCCAAGGCTCAAGTTATGTTGTCCCGAAGTATAGTACTATTTATGGAATCAAATGTACCCTGGCTTTGAAAATCGAGAAGCTCTAGCCTAGACGTATCCTCATCAATCAGACAAGTAATACGGTGTTCCTCATTTCCATGGTAACCTGGTCGGTATCGAAAACACATTCCAATGGAGTCATAAATCACATTCCCTCTCACGAAGTGCTTCCGACTGTCGTCTCACCTGTCCAACCTTCGTTTTTGTCCTTCGACCACCTACCACACAATGCCACCTTACCTCAATAAAACAATCCAAAAGTCACGAGGGGATTATTTTTTATAGTAGTATATATACGTATATTCACAGTATTGTTCGCATTCTTCGGTATCACTCATTCCACTCAAAGCGAACAAAAAAATACGTATACATTGGGACAAGCTTACTTCAGCTCATTGAATACGCTACTAAGATGCGTGAACCGGTTTTACTATGCCGTGAACCGGTTTTACTATGCCGTGATTGGCGGATTCGTTAAAACTCTTATGGTATCCGCGGTTAGAAAAGTAAAATATTAGTTAAAGTTTAAACTCAAAAGCGCTTATTTTCTTTTTGTTATCGATATATATTTAAGTTTAATATAAAACTATGTGCTCAGGTTATCAATATTACAATAAAAGTTGTGATTTGTCCGGAACTATATCTTCACGCGGAAGGATACATCCTCAACACTCGAGTAATGTTATCCTGATGTATAAGTCCAATGGAACCTCCAAATCTAATATAATAACTAGAGATGAGAAACATTCGCACAACTTTCAATTACACTATAATATTGGTCTCTGCGTTAAAATTTGATAAAAGTGTTATTTACCGTTTTCATATTTTCACTCATTTAAATAAAAATGGCGACTTTAGCGATATTTTTGGTAATAATTTTTAGATGGGTTAAAAAAAAAAAAAAAACGTAAAATGGTGATGTTATTCGATAGACATTTACATTGTCCTTTCTTGAGCATGAAACAGAAAAAAAGGAGCAAGAGAGCTCTGTGCTAAAGGCACTCGTTTTTCAACTTTTTACGCTTTTATCGCATTTCTATGGGAATTTTGGAGGTAGGGACGATTAGAACACTTTAAAAGGCATGAGCACAGATTTTAATCAAAATAGTTAGAGCCGTTTTCTAATTAATTACTGCATGATTTTTCATTATTCCAACCTTATGCGCATGCGCGACTTTGACGAAAATCTTACTGCTAGGTCCCATGGCCCCCAGTAACCCCACACCAAATTTGAACATCGTTAAGTCAATTTGTTCGGGAGGTATGCTGACCACGTACACACAGACAATACATTTCTTATCGGCCACTTTTTTGAAGTCAGAATGTTCCAAAACGTGGAAAAATGCAACAAAACAAAAACAAAAAAAAAACCGATTTTTTGTTTGTACCTTCATAGAAAATTAAACAATTCTTTCAAGATTATGTTTTAATAAGTGCTATCAATTATACATTTTTGATTTACAACTACCTTAATTTATTTTAAATCTTCGCAGAATACAGATTTCGTCTGTATACATCAAATATTCCATACTGATAATCCACCTAACAAATCAAGTTGTATTTGTTCTGTATGCACTTGCAACATTTATGCTAGCAGTATTCGTTGAAAGAAGTCAGAAAATGTACGAAACAGAATGAATTTACAAAAGCACTTGTTGGTTTTTCTTTTTTTCCAAAAATCATTTTCATACGATCTTTAAAAAGTACGTATCCAGAATTCTAGGAAGACATGCTCAACAGAACCGGCTCTGAAGTGTCAGTTACATTATCCGTCAATAAAAAAAAAAATTATAAATTTTATAATAATGAACAGAAACAGTAATCTATATTAGGCGACTTATAATTATTCATAATTTATCACGATATTATATTCATAATTTATCACGGCCAAAGTAAAAAAATTTGCTTCTTCCTGCAAAACTGAGAGATCTACAGAGCAGACGCTATATTTTTAAACTGAACAGCTGAGATGTGTGAACATATTTTTCAGGCTGTCGGTTTTTTTCTTGGTGAATTAACCACAAAATGAGGAGCATTAACTGAATACTCCGGCGATTCAGAAACTTAAAAAATAGTGGCTTTCCCCAAAGACAAAGACATTTTACGAGAACAAGAATTTAATGGGTATGTCCTCCCGCCCAAGAACACGTTTGTTAATAAAAACAAACAATGGCAACCTTGTGTCTCCGGAACAGCTGTCGACGCTTTTACCCCATTTTACTTTCGGCCGAGTTTCTTCAGCTGGAAAATGACAGAAAATAAACCTTTATTAATCACGTCTTCTTGAGAATTCATAAATACGAACACTTCTTCCCTTCGCTTCAGTTGCTCTGCGAAACGGTTTAAAAATCTTGCAACACCGTCTTGTATAATAATAATAATAAAAAAAAATGTTCCGAATCCGATCGTTCGATAATTGAATTACTTGCGACACTGCTTAAGCTTGATCATTAATTTCGAACCCTTTTCGGAACAGCAGTTCCAGAACATCGAAAATTACGTTTTGTTACAATCGTCTGACCCAGTGCATTTAGAAACTACTTTGTATAAAACCTTGACATTTTCGTGATTAGGTACGAAAATGATCACTTAATGAAATGGCATTAATTAAAAACTCGAAAAAAGCGTCTAATATATTTTATTTTAGATTTGAAATCGATACGTCAATACATATGCAGTGGCTCTACTTGATTTTGTACTTGACAATTTTAATGTTCATTTATAATAGATAGACATTAAATGAAAACAATTTAAGTCATTTCATTAGGTGATCGTTTTCATAAATACTCACCCAATGTCAAGGTGGTTATAGAAAGTAGTTTCTAAATGCACTGGGCTAGAAGACTGTAACATAGCGAGTAAAGGAAATGATCCTTAATAGGTTGTATTCAGATTATCTGGCGCCGTCAGCAACACGAGGGCTATAATGCGCCGAAACTTTCGTCATTAGACAAGCCAACATACATTTACAAACACCCATGCCTAACACGGGACTCGGAACCCGCAACCTCGAGGTCTAGAAGCCAGCACGCTAACCACTACACCGTTTGATCGGCTGATCCTTAATAGGACTTCCGCTTAAGGGGACTTGGTAACCCCCCTTGTTTTCACAAAGTATATTACAAGGCAAAACTTTAAAAAAAAGAAATTAGGGAAATATATTGAAAAATGTAAAAGATAGAATTTAAAATTTTGTGAATTTTTTTTTTAATTTAAAAATTTTGAAAACTGTATGAACTTTTTTTAATAAAATTAAGGGCATTATTTAGGGTCATTATTTAATTAAAATTAAAGGCATTTTATTTGTGGCCACAAAATTCAGGAAAAACAAAGTTCCCTCATAGATTTTTAAAAAAAAAAATTCCCCGATTTTTCGGGAATTTGTTTTTCTAAGTTCCCCAATTTTTCCAGATGTGTACATCAAATAGAATTTTCATGCCAAAGGGATTACATTCCATTTTTTTAAAAATACCTTTGGCAGTGATGAAAAGTTTAAATTATACACCGTAACACGAAACTCTTACCGATTACCACAATTCTCCGGGAAAATGGCGCCAAAATACAAATGGGGAAACATACGTTCGAAACAATAGAAAAATTCCCTGACATTTCCCTGTTTTTTTTTACAGAATTCCTAACGTTGGGCACGTACTACATTCCTACAAACGTTTAAAGACGTTCGAAACAATAAAAAAATTCCCTGGCATTTCCCTGATTTTTTACAGAATCAGAAAGCTCCCTGACACTTCCCTTATTTCCAGGTTCCGCGGGCACTATGTTATTTATTCTGCCATTTCATTCCTACAAACGTTTAAAGACATTTTTTGTTTGTGTTCTGTACTCCAAAGTAAAAAACAACTGAAACAAAAAAAAGTTCCAAGCAAATCCAACCAAAATAATTTAAATATGTAGTTTAAGTTTGAAAAACTTTCTTAATAACGTTGGGCACGCACTACATTAACAAGTTGGTATCCGCACTTACTATTGTTTTTAATATTTTTTATTATTATTATTATTTTGCGTTATTATTTTTAATTATTTTGCAATAAAAAGTTTTGTATTTAATTGAGTAAATTCAAGATTCAACAGTCTGTCGGACGCACAAGGAAAGGCAACATCTCAAAGGTCCAACACCTTCAAGCACAGTCAACAAATGGGTATGGACTTGCCAACGTTGTTCATACATTTCTTTTTAAACAAGTTTTCATAGCACATCCTGACGTAGAATTCAAAATTCGTCACACCAAAACAAAACCGCCAAATTTGTGTAATGCCTTCATTTGAAAAAAAAAATCCTTTCAATTGAAAAACATTGTGGCTGATCATAGACAGAAGTTCAAAGTAACCAGCGGAGATGGGAATTAAATTGCAGGCGAAATCATTTCCTTTCACTTCGTTCCACAAGCAACTATACAAGACAACCGTCTGGTCTCACCTGGCAACACCTATTCGACCTTGAGCAGCTGCCCGCAACGCACAAAGCCCTTCTTTGCAGCCACGCATGGAGTGGCGGGGGGCATGAAGTGGATCATCAGCAGAAACACTTTGGGCAGACAAGAAAAGCCCTTCCAAATGATACTTCCACTTCCTTCTAAATCAAAACAAGTTGGACTTTTGCGGATGCAGAAGGTACACATGAATGAAAGCTGAATTTCGCCCAATGAATAATTTTTTTATTTTTTTTATTAACTTCGATTTTATGTGGGGGGGAGGGTTGACTGTGTATGTCGATGGCAGGCAAATCTGCGGAGGCCTAATCCGCCGTCCAATCGGACTGAAACTTAACAGATAGATTCGATGCATTCTATTGGGGGCTGTCACTGTCACTAAAAGATCGCTTTTACGGCTAAAAGTAATCAATGGCCTTTAACAATCCCAAACGAATATCTAATTGCATCTTAAAACCACCCATTCCTATTTGTCTGTTTATTTGGAACTTCCGATTGCCTATTCCTGCCACAATAAAGTGTCTGAACACAGCCATATACGTCCATAGATATAGATAAACAACTGGATAGACTGCTTAACGCTGGGAAAATGAAGCCGTTGCCAGATGCCGTTGGTGGGATAAAAAATACGGATTGCTGAGGATTGAAAATAAAATTTTGGGTTGTACACAGCAGAAATGTCAATAGTAGACCTTAATTAGTAATAATGTGCAAAAAAATATATACTCTAAACACTTTACAAGGTTTTTCGCATTCCCATCCAACTATGAAAGTGAACTGTGATTGGTTAATCTTCCCACCAGCTTCGCAATCCCCGGCGCATTTTTCTCTTTGCATTGACATTGGAACAGTCTATCCAGTTGTTTATCTATATCGATGTATACGTCTCGTAGTTTTGAGCATCTAGCAAGAATACGAAATAGAAATCTTCTTCTGTAAGCCCCTCTCTCCAACCCCACCACACAAACGAGAGGACATCGAGGCCAGAACAGATTTAATGTGAACCAGCCCCCATTAGGTACACACCGATCTTGCCATTAGCAGGATCGAACTCAAAACCCTCCGATAAAAAGCTCAATACACTGACCACCAGAATAACGCCCCCCCCCCCCCCATTCCAAAATTGAATTCACGATATCCACAAGCAAAGAATTTTATTCATTAATAACTCTATTGTTGAAATATCGATTTCTTTAATTTTATGTCGATTGGGAAACACGTCATTAACCTGTCCCGAGTTATTTTGTCCCACCTTCAAATATTCAAAAGGACAATTATGGGGGGGGGGGGGGGGAGGGGAGGCGAACATCAGAAAATTAAACTATAGACGCATTCTGGGGCAGAGTACGTTTTTGAAATGGATACATTGTATTCGAAATGACGCGAGTAAACAAACATGTGTACTTATCAGGTAACCACAACACCCGAGACATACGTAAAAACATGACATCAACAACTATTAGCCAATGAAACAATGTCCGTATCTTATCAAGCCTGATGAAATTCGTCACATGGGGACGTCCGCCTAATACGTAATTTCCACAGACAGGGTTTTCTTTTTTAAATCCTTTATATTACCTTCGATTTTTTTTTTTTTTTTTTTTTTTTGCGTTTGTGGATGGGTATGTCGATGGCGATTAAAGGAAGCCTAATTAACTCCCTTGCCGGCATCCAATCGGACAGAAATTCGGCAGATAGATTCGATGTCAATGCATTCTATCAAATTTTGGGAGATGTCACTGTCACTAAAAGGCCGCTTTTACGGAATATTAATAAAACATCTTGCCGTCATCCAATCGCGCTTTGGTTAGCATTTAACCGATCATTGAAGAAACTCTTTCCTGTGGGCTAAATTTTTTTTTAATAAATAAACAATAAAATTGTTTAAATCTTAATTAAAATTATTTTAATCAGAATAAATAATAAAATTGCTTTATAATCGGAACATAAAATAAAATTATTTTAATCAGAATAAATAATAAAACTGTTTTATAATCAGAACATATAATAAAATTATTTTAATCGGAATAAATAAAAGATATTTGGATGTGAGTGCATCAATTCACATTAATTTTTAATGAATAAATTTTGAAAAAATAGTTTGCCGCATATTTTGCCGATAGAGACATTTTTAAAATTAGATGCCAACACCACGCACAAGCTGGCAACAGAAGAATCGGCCCTGTGTTAATGAATATAAAAATGGGCAATGCATATAAAGGATTTATATTAAAAACTTTGTTTTTATGGGTTATATTATTATCTCTCTCTCTCTCTCACTTGGCGCGTCGGGCGACCCAAAGAGCTTTCAAGAGCTCTCCTAAAAGGAGTGATAACAAGAGTGGAAAGCTCTTAACCCTCTCAAGAATAGGGATAAAAGGATGCGGAGCTCAATCTTTAAAAGTTCCTTTTTTAAAAAGTCAAATGCAATACCGGAAATGACAAAAAAAAATCTATAAGCGCCTCTTATCACAAAAGGAGATAGGAGGCTTGATGCAACCACATTTTTACTGTTTTATAAGGAAAAGGATATTTAATAGTTTATTTTGGAATAAAGAGCAGCGTTTAAAAACTGTGGTTTGGGCGACAATTTTGCGTAACTTCTCTTTGACTTTCAATTAGGGAAAGGTGCAGACGATTTCAGACCTCCGACGCCAAATACTTGCATATTTTAAAAGTGAGCCAATTTAGCGATAAATATTACGTTGACGTAACTAGACTCATTTAAAAAAAAAATTCAATTATTTGGCGCCAGAAATATGAAATCGTCAGCTCTTCAATAAAAATTAAAGAACGATGGATTATCAAATAAAAAAGAACGTACATTATATGAAGAACTCATTCAAAGTCGACTTTTGAACAGCTTCGGCCATGTTTGCCCAAGCAAACCATTAATATTCATAATCTATTAGCATTTCTCTATCAATAATACAGACATGCGTCTGTGCCATATATCAATTAGATGGTCTCTGCAAAATTAAGATTACATAATATTCTACAGCTTTAAAATACGACTGGACGTGTGTTTTCATGGTTCACCTTGGCTATCAATAAATATAGGAGTGGAATTTGGTTCTACTGGGGCAAGTTTTCGCTCCAAGTTTATTGCCAAATTCGCCAACGTCTTTTTTATACAAAACTCTGAATTAGCAGATTTTCTTCTGATAGGATATTGTCAAACTTAAAAGGATGAAGTTTCAGTCATTAAATGTAAACGTTGCCAAATTGCACACACTTGGCTATCTGGACCTGATGTTACAGCTGCCAGAAACATATGCAGATGCGGCGTTTCAGTGACAATGGCTGCCACGATCCAACTTCTTTGACGCAACGAGATTCAGAAATAAACTTGACAATAGATCCCCCAACTCTCCCCACAAAAGGAAAAAAAAAAACTTTATGGATGTTCCCCTGGTCGGAATCGACTGAAGTTTGATAATTTAATGGAAATGCGTCACCGTCGCGTTCCCCCTCAACTACGCCACTGCTTATTAAGTGTGTAGGATCTCACTTGGATCCCTTTTTCAGGTTCAAATTATGGAAGGTAACAAACGCCAGCACACTTAAGAAACGAGAGCAAAATCCTTCACGTCTTTCTTTTATTACAAAAAGTTTAGAACAACAACTATATAAAACGACCGTTTTTACATTCTAAGGAAAATTATCGTTCGCACTTTTTCAGCTCTTAACAGAAACTCAGAACAAGTTGAGTTGTACAAAAGTCAATTCTTATAAGCAACTCCATGATGACGCAACAAAGTGCGTTCATTTTCCCCAAGCAGAAAATTAAGACTCGTTATAAATAATACAAATATTATCCCCCCCCCCCCTTTTTTTTTTTTAAATATAATTCGTGTGGTTGCATTTCCAACTTTTGGTGTAATTAAAACATAGTGATCTTAACAGCTAAGAATAAGAGTTTTCATAGCGTTTGACCTTTATGAAGAAAACCATAAATTTCGCGCCATTCACAAACTTTTGGATGGCGACAAGTATATTGGTTGGTAGGTGCGCTCAACGACCTTTAACGGCTATTCAGGACGGGACCTACAGCTTAACGTGGATACCGAACCACAACGAACATCCATGCCCGACCCGGGATTCGAACCCGGCACATTTGGCATGCGAAGCCAGAGCGCTAACCCCACAGCCATCAGGTGGGTTAGTCAGCCGTTTGAAGATTTTGCCGCTACAGACTCACAATCGAAATTAATATAAAGGTTTTTAAAAAAATAGAGAATAAACGCGTGGAAAATTGGAATTTTAGTGAGATTGCAATTGCATTGTTGTTGTTGTGAGGCTTGAAAGGAAAACGATATTATTGTTCGGGGCATAATATCCAAAATTCCTTCCGAAAGAAACTAAAACGACCGTTGGACCCCCCCACCGAATTCAAAAAACGACTCCTTCAATGAATTCGTCATCACTGGATTTTTCTTCCTCGTGTACCCGATGCCATTCCAAAAGAGATGAATAGGGAGGGGAGCAGGTAGGACGGAAATGAACATTCTCCTTCCCAAGGCCGTCTGACTCACGCACCTGTTCGTTGGAGACCAAAGAACGCGAGATTTTTTTTTTTTTTTTTTTTTTTTTTTTTATGGCACCTGGGTCGCGTCACGGTTAATCACCAAAATTTAAAAATAAATCCAGATAACAAGAAGCGCGTTTCTCGACTTCTTCCAAGTCGTGAAATTAAGTAAACAGGAGGCGAAGATTCGGAAATGTTTGAATGGCAACTGATGTTTGTTTTTCCATGTTCGTTTCACAGTCGTGTTGTTCATTTGTTTGGGGGTGAGGTCTTTAAACTTGCTCTTTTACAGCATCTTATTCATTTCAAACACTGCGTTTTAGAAATCCTTTATATTAACTTTAGATTTTGTGTGGGGCTGTGTATGTAACTCGATGGTGTACGTCGATGGAGAAAAGTAAATTATTAATTATTATATTATTCATTATTAATTATAAATAAGTCGATTAGAAAATGCCATAAACACAACAATTTCTGCTCACTACGCTTTTTCTTGCCTTAACTTGCAACGCAAGTTTGCTGATTTATTTAGGCGGGAAAAACGACTCATTCAACTCAAAGCTAATGTGACGTCACTTGTTCCGAACTTGGCTTGAAACGCAGCAACGGAAACCAGGTTTTGCAAGTTTCTCGCGCCAACCAGCACGGGATATCTCGCAAGTGTATAAAAAACTCACACCAATTATTTGGCAAAAACCTCACGATAACCATAGAAAAGGAAGGAAGTTTTGACGTCACAGATATGAAGCAGCGTTTTGATCGGACTGCGATCGTACGAGAATTTCGGGCACTTTCTTTTCTTAATATTTAAATAACTAATTTTTTTTTAAAGAACTTTAGTTTGAATATTTGGAATCAGAAAGAAATTCTTTATAAATATAAACAAATTTCACTCGTTTTTAAAAAATGCGGGAATTGTCCATTGTAAGAAAAAAAAAAACGGTTCTACCGCAACAGAGTCTCAGCCTTGAAATCAAATAATCGTTTCAATTCAAAGAAAGTAGGTGGCTATAGCCTTATAGTTCTCGCAGTCGATCACCAAAATTTCGTTTCAACAAGAATTTCCACCAATCGACCATCAACAAAAAAAAAAAAAAAAAAAAAAATGGTTAACACGTATGATCCCATAGGATCATACATATTAAGCCATCGACCTTTTTGTAGTAACGAAAAGATCGTCAAACGCAGTCGACCAAACGTAGTAACCAATATATTAGCGTCAACCTTCTAAACAAATCAAAATAGCTGACGATAAAAATAGTCAATGACTTAAAATTCTATTTCAGGATAATAAAATTAAAAATACAAAAAACAAAAAAAAATGAAGTCGTTTGCTTTCTGCTTGACCTCTAAATAAAATCCATGCAAGAATGACGCATTGAATTTATTTAAAGACCAAGGGAGAGAGAGCTAAAATTTAATTTTAAAGAAATTAATAAGTTAAGAGTATTTAATTCAAGTGTATAATCAACAATTATTTGATATATCATTATTACAATTGATTTCTGAATAAGGGAATAAGGGTGCGCATATCACCCCCCCCCCTCCCCCCCAAAAAAACAACCTGGCTACGCCCCTGATTAAAACCGCACCGTCTGGAATACTAGCTGGTTCCTCTCTCGGGCACACTTCTGCAGAGCCATCAGTCTTGCGGCATGTGCTAGGCTTCCAAAAGAGAAAAAAAAAGAGCTCCCGATGAAAAAGGATTTGAGGGATCCGTGCCAGTTGCTGAACTTGCAAAGCAGTCATGCCCCCCATCTTTGGGAGGTTTCCCTCCTATTTGCAGAGCTAGAAATAAACCGAGAAAGAGACGGCCGTCGCCACGCCAGGAATGCGACAACAGAAAAGGTCGCTCCCTAACAACGTGCTCAACCCTTTTCACGATGCATCGAAATCCTAAAAGGCATATTTCAGCAGATATAAACTAAATAAATACATTGCGAGCTAGAACTGAAGCTGTACGTGGGACAAAGTAATGCATTTTTAAATCCTATATATTAACTTTCGATTTTGTGTGTGGGTGTGTAGTATGTCGATGACGGGCTATAATCTGTGGAGGCCTAATTAACCCACTTTCCGTCATCCAATCGGACTAAAACTTGCCAGATAGATTCGATGACAATGCATTCTATCAAACTTTGGGAACTGTCACTAAAAGGTCACTTTTACGGAACACCAATAAACCAACTTGACGTCACCCAATCGCGCGAAAATAGCATTTAAACGATCACAGAAGAAACTCTTTCCTGTTGCCAAAATTGTTTTAATAAATAAATAAATAATAAAATTATATTAATCAAAATAAGTAAAAGATGTCTGGATGTGAGTGCATAAATTCGCATTCATTGTTAACAAATAAATTTTGAAAAATTGTTTACCGGATAATTTGCCGATAGAGATTGTTCCTAATATTTAAAATTAGACGTCAACGCCAAGTACACGCTGGCAACAGAAACGGCGCTTTGTCAATGAATATAAAAATTGGCGCTGCATGTAAAAGATGATAAAAGATTTATATTATAACTCTTTGTGGGTTTTACTGCGACTTAAATATTCATAATTTACACATAGTAACTGATTTACAAATGTAAGTACCCTTATTGGAGACTATGTATCCCATGTTAAATTCACCTAATGTATCTTTTCACAGAAAAATGACTTAAAGGGGTTTGGCACCACCATAGGAGCCTATGTTAAATTCAACAACTTTAAGGGCATCTCATTTATTAACCGATTCTTCAATCATTATGAAACTTTCACAGTATAATATTTAGATACCTTTAAATGCTTTATAACGAGAGATTTTTGTTATTTTTTAAAAATTAAAATAATTATGATTTTCCTAAAATATGTTTTACTGTTAGACTAATTATTTAAAAAAAAAAAGTATATTACTTATCAATAATTCCTGGTGTTAAAAGTACTTAATTACATTAGAGAAACATGTATTAAAAATTACAAGCATTTATGTCTTATAGATTTTAAGCTATGTGCCACCCCAAAAACGAAAAAACGGCATTTTGAGAAATTCGGCTTTCAAGTTAAAAAACATGCATTAAATACCTCATTTATTTTACTTAAAAAAAACTATTAAAAATACTTTGAAATAAGATATAATCCCGAATGTGGCATCATTTTAAAGAGAAAAATTTAAATTTTTGTAACCAGTAATAAACTCGAAATTAATAATCAGAAATTTTTTCATGCGCCGGTACCCATTAAAGTTTAGTACACAAATTCCTTATACAATTCTAATACTACTGAAAATAAATTACTTTCTACATAAAGTTGGAGAGGAGGGGGAATGAGATATACAGCCAGTTAAAGTTTCTGTATTGCATAGCGAAAATACAGTAGGAGGAATATATTAATAATAATAATATAACTATAAAAACAAAGTTTTTAAAATAAATCCTTTAAATGCATTGTCATTTTTTTTTACGTGCAATTGCAACTTATTCAGTTCAGATCGAGTTTCCATAGTGTTTGACCACTACGAAGAAATAAACTATTACGAACTATTAACTAGCTTTCTTTTGATCCCAAAACTTTGATTGAATACATCGTTATCCCCAACGCTGGATTAGATGACGGGCAAGGGGAGATGAATTAGCATTTCAAAAGATTTTGATTCGTCAACCTTAATAGGGGAATGTTTCGATTATCATTTTAATATGTTCTCTTCTTTAAGTACGCTCTTCAGAGTAATCTGAAACCTGGAGAAATTAACAAATCTTCAGAGAAGTATGGTAATTTGTTAATTTCTCCAGGTTTCAGACTGCTCTGAAGAACTTCAGTTTAAGAAGAAGTTCTTAGTAAAGATCATTCCGTACACTCGCTATGTTACAATCTTCTAGCCCAGTGCATTTAGAAACTACTTTCTATAACCACCTTGACATTTGATGAGTAGGTACGAAAAATATCACCTTAATGAAATGGCATAAATTAAAAACTCGAAAATAGCGTCTAATGTTATTTTATTTTATATTTGAAATCCTTGCGTCAATGCATATGCAGTGGCTCCACCTGGTTCTGTTTTTATGCGATTTAAATTTTTATTTACAATAGACAGACATTAAATGAAAACAATTTTATGTCATTTCATTAAGTGATCTTCTTTGTACCTACTCACCAAATGTCAAGGAGGTTAAATAGAAAGTAGTTTCTAAATGCACTGGGCTAGAAGATTGGAACATACCGAGTACAGCCAATGACCCTTACTAAGACTTCCACTTAATTAAGGATCACCTTCATTGTTTTTCCTCACATACTCATCCCAAGTGGACAGTAATGTCATTAAAAAAAAAAAAAAAACTATCCGAAATGAAAAAGAATCAGTTCTAAGCGCAGCCGCAACTGTTAATCCCATTGACCAGTTCCAGCGGCTTGTTGTGTAGAATGTAGATACACCGCGGAATGAATTGCTCCACTCTTCGAAGTGAAGAAGGAACCCACGCTCCCCTCCAAACAAGTTTCCAGAAGTCCAATCTCCAAATCCTGTTCACCTTTAAACGCTGGACTCGAAACAGCTACGGCGTCGACTTCATCGACGACAAGACAAAGAAAATATTTTTAGATGGAGAGGGAAGGGGGGGGGGGGTAGATATCTAAGGGCCTTATTATACACAGGGTTCCCACTCAAATCACAAAATGAAAATCAATGACTTTTAAGGACCTAATTAATGTTTTTAAGGACCTTTGAAAATTTGTTTTCAGGCATCATGTCTATTTATACATTTTTTATAAAGTATATTCTACCAAAACAGAAACAAGTAGGCACATACCTAATACAAATATGCCAGAAAATTCTGATATGGTGCGGATGAGTGGCGGTCACGTGGGAATAGCAAGTCCGAGTTATATTTTTTATAAATTTTGCAGTTGGACAAAATACACAAAAATTAAGGACTTTTAAG
This sequence comes from Linyphia triangularis, assembly GCA_963978545.1. Lineage (NCBI taxonomy): Eukaryota > Metazoa > Arthropoda > Arachnida > Araneae > Linyphiidae > Linyphia > Linyphia triangularis. Next base: position 82,667,063 of record OZ021729.1, on the reverse strand, counting down.
GACCTCTAAGCATTTTCAAGGACTTTTAAGCACCTCTAAGCATTTTCAAGGACTTTTAAGCTCCTCTAAGCATTTTCAAGTACTTTCAAGGCCTTTAAAACAAGTTCAAAAATATTAAGCACTTTTAATGACTTTATGACCGTGGGAACAATGTATACAGAGCCACTCGAGTGGCGAACGCGCGCCACCCCTTCTGGTCACTGCTGTGGCTCAGTATATTAAGCTCCATAGGATTGGCTATTTCGCTTAGGGTCTGAGCAACACAAGCGACAAACGCAACCTCTACAGCCATAGCAGTGGCTCATTATAATAAGCTCCATAGGATTGCATGTTTCACTTCCGAGTGGCTCGTCTGAGCGACTGAAGCGGTGGCGCGCGTTCGCCACTCGAGTGGCTCTGTGTTAATAAGGCCCTAAATGTCCAGATTGCACATCATCTGCACTCCAATATTAATTAAATGCATAGCAAAAAGAATTATACTAAACTCCAACTTAACTTGACATCACTAGACGATAGATCATCAAAGTGCTCATAGGCAATTAATCCATTTTAGCGGAGTGAAGACATAATTCTCGCCAAACCTTATCGCCTTTTGTTCTCTGCGGGATTGTGGTTTGGCGAACATTATGCTTTCACGCCGCCAAAATGGATTAAACACCTATGAGCACTGTGACGATCTACCGTCTAGTGATGTCAAGTTAAGTTGAAGTTTAGTATAGAAAGGGTTGGTTGTTTTCAGATTATCTGGCGCCGTCAGCAACACGAGGGCTATAATGAGCCGAAACATTCGTCATTAGACAAGCCAACATACATTTACAAACACCCATGCCTAACACGGGACTCGGAACCCGCAACCTCGCGGTCTAGAAGCTAGCACCCTAACCACTATACCGTTTGGTCGGCAGTATAGAAAGGGAACACTCATCATAAATATGACAGGTTGTATTGTACTTGGTGTAAAAGCTACATAAAGATAAAACTGCGCCGACACACAAGACATTTCTGAAGGGGAAAATCAGTATTATTGTCTCGAATTGGTAGTAAGTTATACCCGACATTTTCTGGCATAAGAGCTACAAAAAGGTAATAACTCAGACATGGTACAACTCCCGAGCAAAAGACTCGCATACCGAAGGTGCTGGTTTTGAATCCCGAGTTAGGCATGGATGTTCGTTGCGGTTCGGAATCCATGCTAAGCTGTAGGTCCCGGTCTTGTTAGCCATTTTTGATCTCATTACCACAACAATGCAAGGAGGATGACTTTTATGGCGAAACAACCCCGCGTTTCGGGTAGTTGTATTAGATTTAACATTGCGCATTGGCCTAGAATGAGCCGACAACTAACATCCTAACAGAGAACGTCTCTTGTAGAGCAACTTGAATTTTTTAGGAACTTTATTCCAGAGGATTTCCAAAGGGGAACAGTTTCGCATGTGTCTCAGAATGGGTGAAACAGGCAGTCCGATAGCTGCACATCTGTCGCAGTCGCCGTCGTGACAACTCGTTTCCGAAAGCGTAGAATCTCACTGGGCTAGTAGCAAAGGGTGGAAGGGATTTGGAGAGTGGTTTGTTGCTGGGAATATGATGCGGAATTGAGACCTTCGCAAATGTGTTGGCCGACGCCCCAGCGCAAACCGGACCTCTTGGGCGTGGGAATACCCGCTCCGATTTTGAACGGTCACGTAGGGGGGGAGGGGGACGGTTTTCCTCGTCGCCTATCAAAGCAGATTCATTTTTCAATCACTGGAATTTATTTTGTTGATCACATAAATAAAGTGCTAACTAACTGCAAATGAAAGATATTTATTGTGCAACGTTAATAAATATTTCGTTGCAGTAAACGGTATAGGTCTTCTCCGATTGAAATCCATTCACTTGGTGTATGGGTTGCGATACCACGAAGGAAAGCGGTTGGATCAATGTCTATCCTACAGAAAAACCTACAACTTAACCGTTGGTTACAGTCGCGCGGTTGACAAATGTTCCCCACAATCAGTTTCTCTATAGATAGCCGCCCATGATCAAAATCTTCTTACAGTTATTTTAAAAGTACGTTTAAATTTTTACTTTATTCTGTTTAATAATGTTATATTTTTAATTAAAATATGCACTTACTTTGATATTTGGTCACGAATCTAATGGTATGCACGAAAATTTGAATTTCCGGGGAGGGGGGGCATTTGTCCCCCACACGACTAACCGCGAGACAAAAGGTCGGGCACCAACGATTAACGAAAAAAGTCATTTCATCTTCATTACTACAAATATGCCACCCTATACACAAAACCTTCGCATCAACAAAAAAAATATATATATCTTCCGACTTTTTCTTCTTGTATTGAAATCTGTTCACTTATGTATATAGTATGAGAGGCAGCGACGCTTTTGGGTCAGTCATTTTATACCTTTGATTGCAAATTAGAAAAAAAAAAAAAAAAAAAACACGTTTTGAATTTTTTTTTAAGTGGATTTTTGACATTTCCTAAAAGTTAGCTTTCTATTTTTACACAATTCAGGCGGTATAAAATGACTGACCCAAAAGTGGCGCTGCTTCTAGTACAAATAGGATGGGATGCAAAAAAAAAAAAGGTTGAGCCAATGTTTATTCTAAAGCAAAATGCACAGATTCCAAAATTCATGCCGGGTTTAGTTTAATATTTGAAACAACACGTGAGGATTGGCAGGTTTGTAAGCTCAACGACCTATTTTTATGCTAATGACGGCTAATCAGGCTGGGATCTACACCTTAACGTGAATTCCGAACCACAGCGAACATCCATGCCTAACCCGGAATTCGAAACCCGCACCTTCGGCATGCGAGGTCAGACCTCTAACCCTACAGCCCTTAATGTGCACAGCACTTGAGGAAGAAACATACATTCCGAATAGTAAACAATTCATTCGCTTTGAATATAGTGCCTTGCTGTAAGCAAAAATTTAAGTTCTGAAAATCCATGGTTCTGAAAGTAGAAGTATTTCAAGTTGGTTGGTTGTTTTTTCAGATTATCTGGCGTCGTCAGCAACACGAGGGCTATTTTGCGCCGAAACATTCTTCATTTGACAAGCCAACATACATTTACAAACACCCATGCCTTACACGGGACTCGGAACCCGCAAACCTCGCGGTCTAGAAGCTAGCACGCTAACCACTATACCGTTTGGTCGGCGCAGTATTTCCAAGATCTTGATTGATGATATTGATATTTTCTGCCGCAAGAACTACACGAGAACATTGTTACAACAGAATCTTATATGGATGGTTGTTGAAGTTTAACCGCGCAAGGGCAACACGTGGGCCATACTGCGCCATGTTTTGCATTTGTGCTTCGAAAAGGAGAAAATCCTTGGTCTATTTGGTACTTGGATTGGTTGATTGATTTGAAAGCTCAGCGACTTATTTGTGTGCACAGTAACTGCTAATCAGACCGGGACCTACAGCTTAATGTGGACTCCGAACCGCAACGAACATCCATGCCTAAACAAGGATTCAAACCAGGACCTTTGGCGTGCGAGGCCAAACCACAGACATCAGGAAGGTTGGTTGGTTGTATTCAGATTATCTGGCGCCGTCAGCAACACGAGGGCTATAATGGGCCGAAACATTCGTCATTCGACAAGCCAACATACATTTACAAACACCCATGCCTAACACGGGACTCGGAACCCGCAACCTCGCGGTCTAGAAGCTAGCACGCTAACCACTATACCGTTTGGTCGGCACATTAGGAAGGCTCTTGCTCTTTATAAAATATGGCATTAAATCTATGGGGAGTGAAAAAGGCTGAACATTATCAGACACCAGAAGTTGCTGTTTTGAATTTACAAAATCAACCGCAAGGGCTAATCGAGAACGAATCTCCACAGAAACATTGCGACAGCAACATAAAGAGCATTGGACTACATAAGAGAACTACCGAAGTTCAAAGGGAGTTCCGGGAGGTCGTTGTCGGGGAGCCTCATGGCACAAGCACAGGAAGCTGATCTGCATACGGACGATAGTGGAGAACACTCGGGACCGTTTTTCGAGTCATCGCCCAAAAGAAATGTCGCCAAGGCAGCGGGAGAAAGGGATTTTTGCGGTCGGAATGAGTGAGTCACGGCAGCGGCCGCAAAGAGAGTGGGAAAAGAGTGAGTCACACGCGCGTGGGTGGTTACACCCGTAAAAGGGCCGAGTGGCATTCACCTGATGACAGGGACTCCTTTTCGAGAATGAGGTGAATAAAAAGGAATCGTTTGGAAGTGGTCGGTCAGGCTATATATCTACTCCTCTATATACGCCTAATGCGGTATTTTTTCCAAAAGTGAGAAAGGATTGAAATTCTTCTGTTGGAAAAACTCGTTAAACAGAACATGAACAAAGTACGTAAGTGAACGAAATTCTGAAAGGAAGATTAGGTGCGGGGTTTTCTACTATTGGCGTTTAAAAAATTATTTTTATAACAACGTACAAAAAAAATCAAATTTTTTACTTTCGATACCTTTTACTTTAAAAAAAAAAAAATCTTTTTTTTTTTTTTTGTGCATTTCTCCATGTTTTAGAACATCCTGATTTCAAAAAAGTGATCTAGAAAAAATGTGTGTGTGTGTGTGTGTGTGTGTGTGTGGTCAGCATAACTCCCGAACAAATTGACCTAAGATGTTCGAATTTGGTATGAGGGTTAGTGGCGGCCATGGTACCTACCATTAAGGTTTTCGTCAAAATCGCGCGTGCGCATAAGCTAGCTGCCATTGAAAAAATAATGTTTTTCAATGATTGCTAAAATACGGCTCTAACGATTTTGATAAAAATTGCTGTGGTAATGCCTCTTAAGGTGTTCTAAACATCCCCACCTCCGAAATTCCCGTAAAAATGTTTTAATGGCGTAAGAAGTTGAAAAATGAATGCCTTCAACTCAGAGCTCTCTTTCCTTGAGCATAAATGAAAGGTTGGAAATATACAAACGACACAAGTCCAAGCCAGTATTATAGTGTGATTGAAAGTTGTGCGATGTTCCACACCCCTAGTTTTAATCAAAAATCGTGGCGAAAGTTGCACTTTATAGCAGTGTGAAAAAGTACTTTCTCGCACGCCTCGTGCACAAATATTATATAGACTTGGCATTGAAATGACAAATGTTCAAAAGAAATTCATTGACAGTAGTTGCCCACGTTAATAAATATACATTAAAAATATTTTTGTACGTGATTATAAAAAAAATGTTGTATGCAACACGTGGGAAAATACTTTTTCGAACTCGGTAAATTATAAGCGTTTTACCTCGTTTAAAAAGGTATTACTTTCCCCACTAGTTGCATAAATAGTTATTCTTTGGCCCTTTTTCACAAATTTATTGAGTGCCAGTTGGTTGGTTTGTACGCTCCACAGTCCATTGTTGTGCACAATAACTGCAAATCAGACAGGGACCTACATAGTCTGAGAGGCGACTGCAATTTTTGGACCTCATCGAACATCATTCTGAATATTTTATAGAAATTGTAGAAAAGTGAGTAGATTACGAATCCACTGGTCTGCTGTGGCAAAAATGGCCGAAACTGATAAAAAATCGACTTGGAATGAGTTGAACTAAAATCCGATTGCCAAATATGTCACAACTTGCCAAAAAGAGAACAATTTTTTTCGTCTGGCAACCCACTGCATTTTGAACTTCAATGAGAAAAAGCTCAAACGATTTCTGATCTCTGGCTCGGGAAACTTGTATATTTTAAAAATAAGCCAAATTGGCGACATCAGTTACGTCATCAGTGACGTAATGTTTATTGCCAACTTGGCACATTTGTGAAAGATGCAAGTAAGCCATAGCCACACATCCGAATCGTCTGCAACCTTCTTAATTGAAAATTAAAGAGTGAGGGTTACCAAATTAAAAAAAAAGTGCTCATTATTTGGCAAGTTATGGCGCATTTGGCAATTGGATTTAGTTCCAACTTATTAAAAGTCGATTTTTGACCAGTTTCGGCCATTTTTGCCACGGCAGACCAGTGGATTCGTAATCTACTCACTTTTCTCCAATTTCTATAAAAATTTCAGAATGATGTTCGATGGGGTCCAAAAATTGCAGTCGTTTCTCAGTCTAACAGCTAAGCGAGAATTCCGAAACACCGATGCCTAATCCAGGATACGGTAAACAAAATCATGTTTCCTAGTATTTGCTAAAAAAAAAGGGCTCTGACAATTTTGATCAAAGTCGCCGTGGTAATCCCTCTTAAGAAGTCCCTAAACATATCCACCTCCGAAATTCCTTTAAAAATGCCATAAAGGCGTAAAAAGTTGAAAAACGAATGTCTTTAGCACAAGAGTTCTATTTCATTCATCATCGCTCATCAAAGACCGTTTTATCTCCTGTTTCACTTACCAGAAAGAGTAATATAAAAATTATCTATAAGTATTCAGCCAAAATCGCCATTTTGGCGGTGTTATTATTTATTTTTTTAAAGTTCCATGCAAGAATTATCGCCAAACAAGCCATTTTTTTTCCATATGAGTGATGAAAATATAAAACACTAATTCACGTCAGTGCAATAATGTAATAGAAAGTTGTGCGATGTTCCACACACCTAGCTTAAACTGAATGCAAAGTACCTAAATATCGGCCAAAAAAAGCTGAAATCAGTGTTTCCACTGATCTGTAGCATGATTGATTGATTGATTGACTCCTTTTCAATAAACACGATTGCTGATGCTCCATGCAATCGCACTCGAATCAAAACTACTAGGTGAAGGTGCCTTTTTTTAAGGTTAATTTTTTTATCTTATAGTGTACGAATTTTTATCAACACATGTCGTTGGAAATGAGTGATTCACACAGCTTTCAAGGACGACAAACAAGATTACGATTAAGAAATGCAAAATGGAATTGAAAACAGATGCAAACCTCCGCAATTCTTCCGCCTGTCGACAGCCTGATAAATGAGTCACCTCCAAATGAACTTTAGAAAAAATTTAGTAAAAGACATTTTAAAAATCCTTAGCTTTTCATTTTAAGTTGCATTAATATTTCAATTGAGATTTTGGTTCTCAGATATCGAATTTATGCTTGTAGTCGCCTTACCTCTGTTCGTTAAAAGTAATGATTTTTTTTTTTTTTTTTTTTCATTTCTCCACGATTTTGAACATCCTAACTTCAAAAATGATCAAATTGGTTTTGAAACTATCTAGGCATGTGACGCATGTTTTTAGAGTATTTTTTTTTTTTTTTATGCTGAATCGAATGAAAAAATGTAAGACGATATGATATAACCAATCTAGAAAAAGTTAAGTCTTTTTTTTTAAACCGAAAATACATTTAGAAAGCAAGGAAAGATATAATACATCAGGAAAAAAAATTGGTCCGCTCATGAAACTTGGTAAAAGTGTTTTATTTGTCAAGAGAATAAAGAAACAAAAGAATCTATAAAAATATCTAGCATAGAAGGGCGTTTTTTGAGGGGGTGGAGGTTTTTTTTTTAAACTGAAAATAATTTTTGTGTAACCTAAGCATGTGACACAAGTGTGTGGAGTATTTTTTAACGCTGAAACGAATGAAAACAAAAGCAAGACGATATAACTATCCTATAAAAATCAGCATCAGAAATGGCATTTCCCTGATGCTGATTTCCTTGAATTCCAAGTTCTGTAGCCACCCTGCTTATGTATTGTTGCGTGGGTGGGTTCGAAAGATTTGAAGCCAAAAGCAGATCAAAACTTGCAGAAATTTATTCCAATATAACTCTTCACAGATTCCTTTACAACTCCAGAACTTCTCGTTCTAGTAGACACAATACAGCTCTTTTCACAACAATAGAGCACAAAACAGCAGTTAAAAACACAACTGCTCAAATCGCTGCAAGAAACAATGCAATACAGTTTGCTTTAGAACTACTCCAAATGCTCACTGAGACTCAGTATCTCAACTCAGTAATTCCAGTCAACTCACCAGTCAACTAATTCAGTGACTCAAAATCAGTCAACTTCAGTCAACAACTCCGTCAACCACTCTAGTCGACTAACTCACTCCCCGCTCACTTGGCCGGTCTTATATAGGGGAGGTGAACTTTCGTGAATCTTCCCGAGATAGACATTTGGAGAACTTTCCAGATCGTAGTCAAAAAGTCCTATACATGTACATGGGGACCGAAAATGTAGTCAAATGGTCACCAAGTTTGGCGATTTCTCCCCAAATTTGGCGAGATTGCCATTACCATAATGTTAAATGCTCTGCTCCTTGTAACACTCGCTTCCCAGCGTTACCTCTGTAAATCCCGTTATCAAGCATCAAGACACACATTGCGGGGAAGCAAACTAACGACGAACTATTGCACTGCCTTATGCGAAATGTACATAAATTTTACTATTTACAAAATTAACACTACGAAATATTTACAAATATACAAAAATTCGTAACAGTATACATGAGTAATTGAAAGTAAAAAAATAAAGTATTAGAGCAGGGTCAGACTGACGTTTTCTCTTCTTTAAATCACTTCTGGAATTACGATCAAAAAAGACTGAAATCAGTGTTTTCACAGGACTGCACCAAGTAACTGAGAACAAGCGCGGCATGACACATGTTAAAGTCACGAAGTCACTGAATTTCTTTCCCTATACACTCGAATGTTTGTCCTACTAAAAAAACTGTCTCATTTTCCTTTTTAAATGTGCGAATTTTGTTTACTAAGAAGGGGGGGGGGGAAAAAGAGTTGTAAAAGTGGATGTGTTTTGAATTGGGTCGCCAAACCACCCGTGACTTTGTCGCTCTTTTTCTGCAATCGTGCGGCAGAACAAAAACGGAAAACTTTCTCTCTTTTTTTTTATTTATGCGAAAGCGAAAGTGGAACAAACGCCCACGCTTTTATCTGGCCTAAAGGTCTGTTTCCAAAGCCGAGCATATAAACATAAATTCGAATCCAAGCAGAACGAACAACACTGATCCCAACCACTTTTTTTTTTTTTTTTTTTTTTTTTTTTTTTTTTTTTTTTTTTTTTTTTTAGAAAACTAGCTCGTTTTTAAATTCACGATGGAAGAGAGGTAGGTCACGGTTGAGATAGTAGATTCCCGTTTCTAGGAATTTTTTTTTTTTTTTTAATTATTCGTTGCAGTTCTAACCTCAATGCTTATAATTGAAAAAAATTGTCATTTGTTTTGTTTTGAAACCACCGACTGTCTATTTCTGCCACTTTATAAAGTGCTTAACACAGCCAAATACGTCTCGTAATTTTGAGCATCTAGCAAGAATACGAGATCGAAATCTTATAGCGTAAACCCCTCTATCCGACCCCACCACACCAACGAGAGGACATTGAGGCCACGACAGATTTTAATGTGCACCAGCCCCCATTAGGTACAACACCGATATTTGGCGAACGGAGGCCCGAACCCACAACCCTCCGGTTATGAGCTCGATACTCTACCGCAAGGCTATCGGGAGCCGAAAATTGTCGTTGAAGACCACTATAATATTAGGCATTGCATTAAAATTTATGGTGTTATTTACCGTTTTCATATTTCACTCAAATAAATAAAAATGTTCATTTTGGCGATATTTTTGGCAATAATTATTACATGGGCTTAAGAAGAAAAGAAGAAAAAAAACGCCCAGATGGCAAAATTGGCATTGCTATTCGATAGATACATTGGCCAATACATTGGCCTTTCTTGTGCGTGTGCAATCGTTGATGGACGGTGCTGAAGGGCAGAGAACTCTGTATTGAAGACATTCGTTTTTCAACTTTTTAAGGGAATTTCAGAGGTGGGGATCTTTAGAACACCTTAAATGGCATTACCAAATCAATTTTGATAAAAATCGTTAGAGCCGTATATAGGCAATCATTGAAATACATGATTTTTTCAATGGCAGCTACCTTATGCGCATGCGCGATTTTGACGAAAACCTTAATGGTCGATCTCATAGTCACCACTAACTCATACACCAAATTTGAACATCATAGGTCAATTTGTACGGGAGTTATGCTGACCACCTACACACAGACAGAAATTTTTTTATAGATCACTTTTTTGAAATCAGGAAATCAGAAATGCAAAAAAATAAAGTCGAAATTTTTTTTTACCTCAATGGCCTCATTTTGACGGAATGATATTCTTTCATTACTCATGTATACATATGGGAAATTGAAAGTTAAAAAAGTCTTGAAAACACAAGAGACGGAGAGGCGACTATAAATTTATGTAATCCATCAAGCATCATTCTAAATTTTTTAGAGAATGTACTGAAATACTATTATACTAAACTCCAACTTAACTTGACATCACTAGACGATAGATCTTCACCGTGCTCATAGGCAGTTAATCCATTTTAGCGGAGTGAAGACATAATTCTCGCCAAACCTTATAGCCTTTTGTTCTCTACAGGGTTGTGGTTTGGCGAACATTATGCTTTCACGCCGCCAAAATGGATTAAATGCCTATGAGCACTGTGACAATCTACCGTCTAGTGATGTCAAGTTAAGTTGGAGTTTAGTATAGATGATGAATAAATCTGGCGGGGGAAAAAGCAATAAATTAATCCATAAAAACAAAGTTTTTAGTATAAATTCTTCACATGCATTGCCAATTTTTATATTCATTAACGTAGCGCCGATTCTGTAAACAGCGTGTACTTGGTGTTTGCCTCTAATTTTAAATATCAAAAAAAAAAAAAATTAACAGCAAAATGTGCGGCAAACTACTTTCAAAATTTAATTATAAAAAAAAAGCAGGAATTTATGCAATCACATCCAAATATCTTTTATTTATTCTGATTAAAACAGTTTTCTTTTTTATTAAAACTATTTTGGCAGCAGGAAAGAGTTTCTTCAATAGTCGGTTAAATGCTATTTTAGCGCGATTGGATGACAGGAAGTTAGTTTATTAGTATTCGGTAAAAGAGACCTTTTATTGACAGTTAAAGATCCAAAATTTGACAGAATGCATTGTCATCGACATCGAATCTATCTCCCAAGTTTTAGTCCGATAGGATGACGGCAAGGGGGAGTTAGGCCTCCGCAGATTTGCCCGCCATCGACAAACATACAAAACCGAAGTAAAGGATTTAAAAAATACCCGAAACTGTTAAAAAATCGACTTTAAATGAGTTGAACTACATCCGATAGCCAAAAATAAATAATGAGCATAATTTTTTATTTAGTAACTCACTACTCTTAATTTTCAATGATGCAGACGATTTCAGATCTCTTACGCCAAATACTTGCATTTGAGCCAAGTAGGCTATAAATATTGCTTCTTCGATGCCGGAATGTAACTGCACTGATGTAGTAAAAACACGGAATGATGATTGATTAAATACCTACACTTGGTGTAGGAAGTCTTCAAACAGACAAAGGGAGACATTTCGCTTGTTTGATGTCACTCATATATCCCTCTGCATACGCATTCAAAACCCCAAAATAAGTTTCCGAAAGAAATTATGGCATTAGTTAGAAATTACGCACAATACCCATTTGTTAATTTGTGAGAAGGAAAACTCTGCAACAAAACTGATTTCCGCATTTTTCGACAAAAGTTTCCGAACTCAAAACATTTCTTTAAGAAGTTACGACCATATACGACCATAAAACCTAAAACTCAGTTTTGATAAAAAATAAACCAGGTACGACTATTACATTTAGTACGGCTGTTTGAGTAATGAAAAAAAATGTCAACGATTTCCAAACATTTTGGTCGATCCAGTAATAGGGGGAAAAAAAAAAAAAAAAAAAAAAAAAAAAACTACTTAGAATTTTTTTTAACTCAGCAGCCTTAAATCAATCAATAACCGAGACAAAATAATCAAAATAAAATTCCATTGTAAAAAGTGATCTTGTGATGCTTTGTTTGTGACCTCAGGTGAAATATGCGAAGGTCGCTGGAATATTTGAGCAGCGGCGGCCATATTCCGTCATTTGCATTATTTTATTATTCAATTCCGCAAACGATTTAGTTGTACTTAATTCTCTTCGCGTGATCACAGTGAGGCGTTTTTTTTTTCTTCTTTAAATCGTTTTCACCAGGTGATTCCTTGGGAAGAAACGCGTACGGTTAAAGCACTTCTTGGTTATTGACTTAGAGCTGACAGACTGAGAGACGACTGCAAATTTAAGTACACCATCGAACATCCTACTGAATATTTTATAGAATTCGGAAAAAAGTTAGTAGATTATACCAATCCACTGGTCTGCCAGGATAAAAACGGCCGAAATTGGTCAAAAATCGACTTTGAACTCAATCCGATGGCCAAATATGTCATAACTTGTCAAAAAATTAGCACACTTTTTCGTCTGGTAACTCACCACACTTTGATTTTCAATGAGGAAGGGCGCAGACGATTTCTGATTCCTGGCTCGGAAAACTAGAATATTTTTTAAAGTAAGCCAAATTGGCGATATAGGCACGTCATCAGTGACGCAATATTTTTTACCAACTTGGCTCACTCTCGAAAGATGCAAGTAAGCCGTCTGAATCGTCTGCAACAATTGAAAATTAAAGAGCGATGGGGTAACCAGATAAAAATTAATTCTCATTGTTTGGCATAATGGCAATTAATGGCATAGTTGGCAATCGAATTTAGTTCAACCTATTCAAAGTCGATTTTGGACCAGTTTCGGCCTTTTTTACCACGGCAGACCAGTGGTTACTACTTTTCTCCACATTCCATAAAAGAATTCAGAAGGGTGTTTGATGGGGTACCTAAACTTGCAGTCGTCTCTCAGACAACGAAGGATTAACAATCACCATAGTGATCTATAGTATAACAGCTTTTCCCAAAACTAGTTAGAATGTATCTGTAACCATGAGCAACCTATTTTTATCGTTGGAGCCGTTTTTTAGCAATCATTGAAAAACATGATTTTTTCAATTGCAGCTACCTTATGGTTGGTTGTTTTCAGATTATCTGGCGCCGTCAGCAACACGAGGGCTATAATGCGCCGAAACCTTCGCCATTAGACAAGCCAACATACATTTACAAACACCCATGCCTAACACGGGACTCGGAACCCGCAACCTCGCGGTCTGGAAGCTAGCACGCTAACCACTATACCATTTGCTCGGCGCAGCTACCTTATGCGCATGAGCGATTTTGACGAAAACCTTAATGGTAGATCCCATGGCCAACCAGCAACCCGCATGCCAAATTTGAACATCGTTGGTCAATTTGTTCAGGAGTTATGCTGACCACAGACACACATGTTTTCTAGATCACTTTTTTGAAATCAGGGTGTTCCAAAACGTGGAGAAAAGCAAAAAAATCAATTTTTTTAAAAAAATTTTTGGACCGAATGCTATACTTTCATTACCCTATGTATAATACATATAGGTAATTGAAAGTAAAAAAGTTGAAATCAGTGTATCCTGTGTACTATTCAATGAATCAGTCAACTGACTGGACTCGATTCACTGAACTGTACCGTGTCTGTTCAAAAGCATAAATTGTACTTACTTTTAGAAAATTAAATTTCACACTCGAAAGGAAATATTTATTTCGCTTGGCCATTCAGGAAGGGAAAAAAAAAAATCTTCGTCCAAACATTTCACAAGAACGTCCAACAAAAACACTTCATTGCAAAAAAATAAACCTGAAATTGAAAGAAGCGAAGAGATTCCAAATAAAATTCTTGACTTCGAACAGAAGAACAACCTCAACCCTGACACTACCACCACCAGCCATGGATCATTAACCAGGTGCCGATGTTTTTTTAAACGAAACCACATCCGCCCCCCCCCCCCCATTATCAAATGCGAGAGAGTGACCTTGCCAAGGTCGTCCTTCCTCGCATGGAATTCCACCAAATGGGGTTCATTATAAGAATGAGGTAAATTCGTACCTGCGGTCGGGGGAATACCGACCACTGATATTCTCTTTTAACTTCAGGGTTCAATTCAAAGCGTAAAAAAAAAGATAACAATATAACTGTGTATTAGAGACCCCTCCAACTGATGAAAGCATTCCCCTATTTGAACGAGCCAATTGTAAAATCCTAAATCGATGCTTATTAAGGTCTAGCGGTTAAATTAACTGACTTATCATTTTGCTCCACTGACCTTCCCACATAACCCATAAAGTTTTTAATATAAACATTTTACATGCATTGCCAATTTTTATATTCATTAACAAAGCGCCGTTTCTGTTGTCACCGTGTGCTTGGTGTTTGTATCTAATTTTAAATATTAAAAATATCTCTATCGGCAAAATATGCGGTAAACTACTTTTCCAAAATTTATTCCTTAAAAATGATTGTGAAATTATGCATTCACATCCAAATATCTTTTATTTATTACGATTAAAACAATTTCATTATTTATTTATTTGTTTATTACGATTAAAACAATTTTATTATTTATTTATTAAGATTAAAACAATTTTATTATTTATTTATTATGATTAAAACAATTTTATTATTTATTTATTTATTTATTATGATTAAAACAATGTTATTTATTTATTAAAACAATTTTGGTAACAGGAAAGAGTTTCTTCAATGGTCAGTTAAATGTTATTTTAGCGTGATTGGGATGACGGCAAGTTGTTTTATTAGTATTCCGTAAAAACGACCTTTTGGTGACATTCACAGCCGCCAAAATTTGATAGAATGCACTGTCATCGAGATTGAATCTATCTGCCAAGTTTCAGCCCGATTGGATGACGACAAGGGGTTTAATTAGGCCTCCGCAGATTTGCCCGCCATTGATAAACATACCCATAAACACACATACACACAAAATCGAAGTTAATATAAAGGATACAATAAAAAAAAAAAATTTAAAAATTTAGAATTACTACGGAGTACCATTGTCCATTACATTTTTACAAAATACCTATTATCTTTAAATAATTATTCATCCAGTTAAAAGTGATCTAAACTTACTCGAGAATACTATACTGAGGAGTTAAAACCTTCTTTTTTCTTTTTTTTTTTTGTAGTGCAATAGTTTATTAGAAATCTTTTGCAATGAAAAATTATCCAAAATTACAAAATCCCCTCTCTTATTAACTCTTTTTCCACATCGTCCCATTTGCTGGACACTGCGTTACAAAAAAAAAAAAAAAAATTTAAAAAAAAAGATTCGGCTTTTACAAAATTTAAATAATCAATGTTTTACTGTAATTTCAATGGCACCAATAACAAAAACAGTAAAGGTGGGAGTATTTGCCCCCCTGGTATAGGCGTCTGATGGGACTTACCTCGCGAATGGCCTCGCCTCCACCGTGTAGTGGTCCGTAATGGGTTCGTTCTTCACCACCACTGCCCTTTTGCACACGGACTCGCTTAGGAGACCCTCCATATCACCCTGAAATAAAAAAAAAGATACACAATCGTTACACCAACCTATACACTGAGTGAACAGTTGGCAAGAAAAAATTTAAGCATACAAGATTTGGTGTCGCTATCTTAATACTAGACTGGTAATAACATAACCCGTACAAACAAAGTTTTTAATATTAATATTACAGTACTATGTATTGTCAATTGTTATATTCAAATTCATAAACAAAGAGCCATTTCCCGGGTTCCCACTCAAATCACCGAATGAAAATCAATGACTTTTAAGGACCTAAATAATGTTTTTAAGGACCGTTGAAAATTTGTTTTTAGGCCTCATGTCTATAAATAAATATTTAATAAAGTACTATAAATAAAACTTATAAGTTAATGGATGCGTAATACAAATATGTCGGAGAATTCTAATACGGTGCAGATAAGTGGCGGTCACGCGGGAATAGCAAGTCCGAGTTGTATTTTTATAAATTTTGCAGTTGGCTAAACAACTGCAAAAATTAAGTACTTTTAAGGACCTCTAAGCATTTTCAAAGACTTTTAGGCACCTCTAATCATTTTCAAGCACTTTCAAGGCCTTGAAAACAAGTTCAAAAATATTAAACTTTAATGACTTTCAATGACCGTGGGAACCCTGCATTTCTGTTGCCAGGGTGTGCTTGGTGTCGGCATCTAATTTCAAATATTAAAAAACATCTCTAGCAGCAAAACATGCGGTAAACTACTTTTCAAAATTTATTCATTAAACATTAATGTGAATTTATGCACTCACCTCACCTCCAAATATCTTTTATTTATTCTGATTAAAACAATTTTATTATTTATTAAAACAATTTTGGCAGCAGGAAGGAGTTCCTTCAGTGATCGGTTGAATAGGATTATTAATATTCCAAAGCAATTATAGCAACGTGTGTAAAAGCGACCTTTCAATGGCAGTGACAGCCGCCAAAATTTGATAGAAGGCATTGTCATTGACATCGAATCTATCAGTCAAGTCTCAACCCAATTGGATAACGACAAGATTGATATGGCATCGGCAGATTTGCCCGCTATCGACATATACAGCCACCCACACAAAATCGAAGTTTATTTGTTCGCTCAAAGACCTATTTTTGTACACAATAACGGTTAATCAGGCCAGGACCTACGGCTTAACGTGGATTCCGAACCACAACGAACATCCATGCCTAACCCAGGATTCGAACCCGGCACCTTTGGCATGCGAGGCCAGAGCGCTAATCCCAGTTATCTGGTTGACCAAAATCGAAGTTAATTTAAAGGACTTAAAAATTGAAAATGTTTGGCAAAAAAGATATGGCGTCGCGTTGTTAATACTAGACTGGTAAAAATAGGCAAGCTACGCACTAAAGACAGAAGTAGAAGTGATATTTATAAAGAGAAAACTAAACAAGCGAGGGATGATTGTAGGAGCTCGGAGCCATTCCATCCAACAAAACATCCACATTCCTGGAATGTTTAACACTTTATTTACTTAAGGGGACTTATAAATTTCGTCACTTTTCTCGTGATACTGTAATAGTTTAAGCGCAGTGGCACTTTGAGATCCACTTCTATGAAGTTTGTTCTTCAGTTGCTGGATGGCAGCACAAGTTCATTTATCTTTGTACGCAAACTCATTGACAATCTTCTAATCATGCCACTGATCTCGGAAAGTTGAGGAGAGTGCAACCATGCTTGGTTACTGATTTGAAGCCGGAGAAAGCTTAGTTGGCTGTGGGTTAGCGTTCTGGATTCGCATGCCAAAGGTGCCGGGTTCGAATAACGGGTAAGGCACGGATGTTCGTTGTGGTTCGGAATCCACGTTAAGCTGTAGGTCCCGGCCATATTAGAACGTAATTGTGCATAAGTATAGATCGTTGAGCACACAAACCAACCAACCAAACGAAAAAAGCTTAACAATCATCGCAGAGATAGATCTATGTTTTAGCAACTTCCCTCTCCCCCAAACTAGTTAGAATATGTTTGTAACCAAGGGCAACTTATTACATATACTCATTCAGTTGGCTTCTTATTCTTCAGAACCCAGAAGTTGTAGCCACCTGATTGCTGTATGGGTAGCAACTCTTGCCTCGCATGCCAAAGGTGCCAGGTTCGGAATCTAAGTAAAGCTATAGGTCCAGGACTTATCAAAGCGAAATAAGCTTGTGCTGCTATCCAACAACTGAAGAACGAACTTCTTAGAAGCGGATTTCAAAGTCATGAGGGGTCTTCAATACGTTTATATTAATACGCAAGGTTTCTGCCAAAATAAAATGTCAAAACTCCATGACTTTCCAAGACTGAAGCAAATAATTTTCCATGATGCAAGAAATCAAACCACAAAAAAATATTTAAAAAAAATAATAATAATAATCTCGATGAGTTTTACTAACACGAACATAGTATATCAATGTACCAAAATTATTTTTATAAAGGTTTATTTTAAATTAAGTAAAAATTCCGTATTTCAGTAACTTCCAAATTAAAAGAAAAAAGGAAGAATAATTTTCCATTCCTTGATATTTAAGTGTTAAAAAAAAGATAATCAATCTTTAATAATAAAAAATATTTGAAGAATGGATAAGTCAATATATAAGTCAGAATATCATTAAAAATCAAATATTTTGATATCAACAATCAAAACAATGTAAACACAAGCTTATCAAAACTGTTCATTTCAGTTCTCATACGAATTTTTTTTTTCACATATGATACCTTACTCATGAGATGTCACAAATTTGGAGTTCGGAAATGTTTTCATTGGCCAGGTTTTAATTATGACCGTTGTTTCCGTTAAAACGTAAATAAAAACATACATGAATTTTCAATGAACGTTTCGCGATCATGGCGTTTATGACGTCACAGTTACGTGCCTTTACTTAAAATGTTTAGAAATCCATGAAATTCACTGTATTTCCATGACTTATGGCCATTTTTTTTTTTGCTCCAAATCATGACTTTCCATGACAAAATTTACCCAATGTCCCAAATTCATGACTTCCCATATGATACAACACCATGAGAGGATGGACGAAAATTCCTTTCAGTAAGAATGACCGACAACTAGTTCTTACCCCATAGACCTAACGCGTTTCATATTTTTGGTCATAATATTGTTGCGTGGATGGGTTCGAAAGATTTGCAGCCAAAGCAGATCAAAACTTGCAGAAATTTATTCCAATATAACTCTTCATAGATTCCTTTACAACTTCAGAACTTCTCGTTCTAGTAGACTCAATACAGCTCTATACACAACAATAGAGCACAAACAGCAGTTAAACTTGACACACAACTGCTAAATCACCGCAAAAGACAATGCAATACAGTTCGCTTTAGAACTACTCGGAATGTTCACTGAGACTCAGTAATTCCAGTCAACAAACTGACTCAACTCACTAATTCAACTAACTGACTAACCCATGGCCGGGCTTATATAGGAATCAAACCTTCTGGAGACTTCTATACTAAACTTCAACTTAACTAGACATCACTTAGACGGTATATCGTGACAGTGCTCATAGGTATTTAATCCATTTTGGCGGAGTGAAAGCATAATGTTCGCCAAACCACAACCCTGTAGAGAACAAAAGGCTATAAGGTTTGACGAGAATTATGTCTTCACTCCGCCAAAATGGATTAAATACCTATGAGCACTGTCACGATCTACCGTCTAAGTGATGTCTAGTTAAGTTGAAGTTTAGTAGATATTTGAAGAACTTTCCAGATCGTAGTCGAAAAGTCCTATACATGTACATGGGGACCGAAAATGTCGCCAAACGGTCGCCAAGCATGGCGTCATTTGGCGATTTCTTGCCAAATATGGCGATCAAAATTAGTCGCCAAAACCGTAGCCAACTTGGCTCTATCTCGCCAATTTGGCGAGATTGCCATTATTATAATGTTAAATGCCCCGCTCCTTGTAAAACTCACACATTGAGGGGAAGCAAACTAACGACGAACTATTGCACTGCCTTATGCAAAATGTGCATAAGTTTTCCTATTTACAAAATTAACACTACGAAATATTTACAAATATATAAAAATTCGTAACAATATTTCCCGAAATATTGCTGTATATGAAATTTTTACATAACAACAGTAATAATAAAAGATCATTAAAATAAGGTTGGTTGGTTGTATTCAGATTATCTGGCGCCGTCAGCAACACGAGGGCTATAATGCGCCGAAACATTCGTCATTAGACAAGCCAACATACATTTACAAACACCCATGCCTAACACGGGACTCGAACCCGCAACCTCGCGGTCTAGAAGATAGCACGCTAACCCATTAAAATTAGGATTGTGGAACATTGCAGAACTTTTAATAACACTACAAATTTGGTCATTGCAATAAAATTTGATAAGGTGTTAGCTACCGTTTGCATATTTTCACCCACTTAAAGAAAAATGGAAAATTTGGCGACATTTTTGTCAGTAATTTTTACATGGGGCAAGAAGAAAAAATACGCCAAGATGGCGAAAGTGACTATGTTATTCGATTTGCATTGTCCTTTCTGGTGCGTGAAACAGAAAAAAAAATCAATCGTTGATGGGCGATGCTCAAGGGCAGAAAGCTCTGTGTTTAAGGCGTTTTTCAAGTTTTTAAGCTGTTATCGCATTTTGGATCCTTTTATCCAAAATACTTCACAGAATGAGAAAGTTGATGATATCTCCAAAACGATAAATTTATAATTTATTTAAACAGTTCATCAAACACGTTTGGAATAACTGTATTCGCAACAATGACAAATACGATACGATTATTAAATATGGAATGAGGTCGAAGTACACACGTAATATCTCTCCCGAAATCTTAAAATGTTCGAGTAAAAGGAGAAGAAAAGAGTTCCATGGAATCAGAAATTACAGATCAAAAAGCATAACCCATCAGCCAATTGAAAATCGAGCATTTTTAAAAAGGACTGTGAGCAGAACACATTTTTAAAGAATGTTTCACTTGTGTTGCCGACCCGCCGTGGAACAAAAGAAGAACGTGTGGAACGAAGAATGGAACAAAAGTAAGAAAAGGTGGTCTGGCGAGATGTTTCTATTGCGTCGGGAGGGGGGCAGCGGTCAAGCAACCCATTTCAGGAAGGAACATTCGAATGACGACACCCAGAGGAGATATTATCCATATCCTCTTGAAATAAGGACTCATTTGTGCTTTGTCGGTTTGCAAACAAATGTCACGTGACCACGCGAAGAATTCGATTAACTTGCGCATCCGACTGCAGATTTAAATTAATAATGTTCTTGATTCGTGTTTTCTCAGTTCTTCAAACCATTCATTACGAAATAAAAATTAACAAAAAAACTTTTTTTATATTTGGGGTCGTTCAAATATTACGTAAGCATGTTTTTGATAATTTTTGACCCCCTCCCCCCTTGTCAGCAAAAATAAGCAAATCGCATACCCCCCCCCCTCCCTCTATAATTACGTAAGCATACGGTAAACAACCCCCCGCCCCTGCTCCTGTTTTTTTTTTTTTTTTTTGTAACGTTAGTAATCTAAAAAAAGTTAGGATTCAATGCAAATAATGAACTTTAACTCGCCTTAAAAGGGAAAAAAAAATATTTTTAATTTTTTTTAAATCTTAAGTTTATCACAATTTTAATGGCACATAAATGTAATTTTCATAATCAATTAAGTCTATCTAGTCAGATGTTATCCAGGGTTGCTCTAGCCAGTTTTTAATGTCTGAAATTATAGGGTTTCTGGCATCTGATGTTATATTGCTTCATCACTTGTTTCGCACAAGGAATCTGGGCAAACTTCCTCTTCGCTTATCCACTCGGTATCTTCCATGCCTTCTACATAATTGATGACGCACATCAGTTCATTTGCTCGACGAGCAGCAATTCTCATAGGCCGAACTAAGCAGGTTCTCTGGCTATTTTCGCCATGAACAATTTTCTTATGACGAATTGTCGATTTTAGTGAAGCGTGGTACAAACCACATTTCCCACAAGTCCTTGCAGACAATTGTGATTTGATGTACTGACAAAAATAGTCATATGGCATTTTTAAAAATCCCCCCAGGGGGACATGCAGGTTCAAGCTTAGCCGGAGACTTAATTCCAGGAATTCCCTTTCCTCACTTGTTATTAAATCGTGTGGTGTTTGGGCCATTTTGATAGGTGGAGGTATAAAGCGTTCTTTTAAAATGCGAAATAATCCACTACGAGCAGGAGAGCAACACTGCTTTTCTTCGCATTTTACAATTTGTAGAAAGTATTGACTCTCTTGCACGTGATTCGAATACCAGTTCATATCACAGGTTTTTTTTAGAAATAAAGGGATTATTAAATGCTTACGTAAGCATCACTCATACCCCCTTTCCCCCCCCCCCCCTAGGTGCTTACTTAATACTTGAACGGCCCCTTTCAGCTGATTGCAGGTATTTGAAAGGAGAAAAGATATAGGAATATCATGCCAGTCCTCGTCAAAAAAAAATTAATTTAATAAACTGCAATGATGCAAAATCATTACAAATAAAAAAATTAAAAAAATGGTGTGAAACATCGCGCAACTTTCAATTACACTATCATACTGATTATTACATTTAAATTTGACATGTTATTGGTATTATTAACAGTTTTCATATTTCCAATCATTAAAAAAAAATGGCCAGTTTCGCGATATTTTTCGCGGCAATTACGGTAGTTAGACACTGGTTTAAAAAAAAACACTAAAATGACGAATTTGGCGATACACTTTTCTACAATTCTTACATTATCCTACCTTGTAAATGAAACAGAGGGAAAATAATCATTGATGGGCGATGCTCAATCTCTTAAGAAATGCTTCATTCTGTTCGAATTCGTAGTTGTTAGGAATATTTAAAATATATATAATATAACCAATAAAAACAAAGTTTTTAAAAAAATCCTTTAAATCCATTGTCATTTTTTATATTCATTAACACTGCGCCGATATCAAAAAACATTTCTATCAACAAAATGTGCGGCAAACTACCGTTTCAAAATTTATTTATTAAAAATGAACGTGAATTTATGCTCTCACATTCGAACGTTACTTATTTATTATGATTAATGTAATTTTATTATGCATTTATCTATTTACAAGGTTTCTGCCAAAATAAAATGTCACAAATCCATGACTTTTCAAGACTGATTCTATTAATTTTCCATGACTCAAGAAATCAAATCACAAAAAATAACCTATATGAATTTTCCTAACACGAACACCGTAAGTAAATCAATGTACCACAAACTGATTTTTATTAAGTTTTATTTTAAATTAAATAAAAAAATCCTTGTTTCAGTAACTTCCAAGTTAGAAGAAAAAGGGAACAATAATTGTCCATTCTTTGATATTTCAGTGTTAAAAAAGCTATTCAATAATAAAGAATAAGTCAATAACAATAAATTATATCATCAAAAATCAAATGTTTTGATGCAAACAATAATGTAAACAGAAAAAAGAAGACGGGGAAAAAATAATAAAAATATAAAAACAAGCTTATTAAAAGTGTTCATTTCAGATCTTATATTCAGAAAAAAAATTTCACCTATGAAAGCTTACTCGTGTGATGTCACAAATTTGAAATTCAGAAATGTTTTCAATAACCATGGTTTTTAACTGTGACCATTGTTTCTGTCAACACGTAAATAAAAATATAATTTTCGATGAGCTGAATAGCGATCATGGTGTTTTTGACGTCACAGTTATGTGATTTTACTTAAAATGTTTATAAATCCATGAAACTCACTATACTTCTATGACTTATAACCATTTGTTTGCTCAAAATCATGACTTTCCATGACAAAATTTACCCAATGACCAAATTCATGACTTTTCATGACATTTCTATATGCGCGGAAACCCTGTATTTATTAAAAAAAGTTTGGCAACAGGAAAGTTTCAACCATTATCAATTCAATGGTATTTTAATGCGATTGGATGACGGCAAGTTGGTTTATTACTATTCCATAAAACCGACTTTTTAATGACAGTAACAGACCCAAAATTTGATAGAATGCATTGTCATCGACCCTATCTGCCATGTTTCAATCCGATTGGATGACGGCAAGGATGTTAATTAGGACAGATTCCGCCGCCATCGACAAACCTACACAAAATACATGTCTTTGTGAAAACTATAACAAAAAATCTACTTAATAGTCCGAAAGGCGACTGAAATCTTTGGACCCCATCGAACATCATTCTGAATTTTTTATAGAAATTAGAGAAAAGTGAGTAGATTAGGAATCCACTGGTCTGCCGTGGCAAAAATGACGAAACTGATCAATAATCGACTTGGAATGAGTTGAACTAAAATCCGATTGCCAAATTTGTCATAACTTGCCAAAAATAGAACAAACTTATTAGTCTGGCAACCCACTTCATTTCGATTTTCAATGAGAAAAAGGGCAAACGATTTCTGATCTTTGGCTCGGAAAACTTATATCTTTTAAAAGTAAGCCAAATTGGCGACATCAGTTACGTCATAAGTAACGTAATATTTTTTGCCAACTTGGCTCCCTTTTAATAGATGCAAGTAGACCGTCGCCAGATATCTGAATCGTCTGCAACCTTCTTAATTGAAAATTAAAGAGTGAGGGTTACCAAATAAAAAAAATTCTCATTATTTGGCAAGTTATGGCGCATTTGGCAATTGGATTTAGTTCAACTTATTAAAGGTCAATTTTTGACCAGTTTCGGCCATTTTTGCCACGGCAGACCAGTGGATTTGTAATCTACTCACTTTTCTCTAATTTCTATAAAAAAAATTCAGAATGATGTTCGATGGGGTCCAAAAATTGCAGTCGCCTCTCAATCTATAAGTAAATGAGAAAAAAAAATCGTCCATTTTAAAAACCCATTCTCGTTATTAAGAATTTGGAGTGTCAGCTTGTCAAATGTTTGCGATAGTGAACTAGTAACTGAAAGACAACCCGTTTCTATCATATCGGAATATTGAAACAATTTCAGGCATTTTTGGTTCAAAATTTAACGTAAAATAAACAAACCTCATGTAATCACCACTAGATGGAGAAGGGGAAAAAAAAGGGTTTAAATTTGTGAAGGTTTAAATAATCTAAGTCGAGCGATAACAGAGTAGTATGAATTCGCATGCTAGTATATGTATTCGGTTCGCTCCATGGTTCGCAAGTTTCAAAAATTGGTAGACCTGATGGCTATTGCAAACATTTAGTAAATTTCGTTTGGAATTATTGAGATTTATTTTTTTGTAATAGGGATAATGTATAGAATATAGATACGATTAAAATCGTGCAATTTTTTTTATGAGAAACAATGCCATAATTTTGATTTAAACGTAAGACGTAAAACTAGGGGATGACAAAATAATACAACCCATAAAAACAAAGTTTTTAGTACAAATCCTTTATATGCATCGCCAATTTTTATATTCATTAACAAAGCGCCGTTTCTGTTGCCAGCGTGTGCTTGGTTTTCGGCATCTAATTTTAAATATTAAAAACATCTCTGTCAGCAAAATAAGTGTTAAACTACTTTTCAAAATTTATTCGTTAAAAATGAATGGAATTTATGCACTCACATCCAAAAATATTTTATTTATTCTGATTAAACCAATTTATTTTATTATTTATTTATTAAAACTTTTTTGGCAACATGTAAGAGTTTCTTCAATGATCGGTTAAATGCTATTTCAGGATTTCATCGCGATTGGACGACGGCAAGTTGGTTTATTAATATTCCGTAAAAGGCGACCTTTTAGTAACAATGACAGCCGCCTACATTTGAGAGAAGGCATTGTCATCGACATCGAATCCATCTGCCAAGTTTCAGCCCAATTGGATGACGGCAAGGGGGTTAGTTACGCCTCCGCAGATTTGTCCGCCATCGATAAACATACTTACACATAAAATCGAAGTTAATATAAGAGTATTTAAAAATGTGTGTGTCTGTATGTCGTCAGTATACTACTCGAACGGATTGGATTAACCAATGATTTTGGCATACGGGTTAGCATGGCCGTTACACATGTCATCAACAAATACTATCCATTGAGCTTACTTATAAAATATTATTCTAACAATTTAAACCTTTTTTTTTGGGGGGGGGGGGGCAACCTTATGAAGCTTATTATACTGAGCCACATTGCTGTGGCCATCAGCGGAGGCTCGCTTTCGCCACTCTAGTGGCTCTGTATAATAAGGTCCTTTATCTCGTTAATGGGGATGTAGACAAAAATCTTCGAAAAACGCATTTCAAAAGATTGCCGTTTGGTTTATATTAGTCACACAATATTTTTGGGGTTTTCTGGTTCTATACTGTTCGTCTGTTCCGGAACGTTTTTGCGATCACGATTTGTGTGAAGGAGATGGAAATGCAATCGGGGAGTTCTTTCAAGAGGAAAAACTGATTCGCATTTGCGTCTCGAATGGCTGGAAAAAAAAAAGAGTTTGTTTTGCGACTATTCTTACTGGTGTGGCATTTAAAGGCACTCTGCCCTTTTCAGTAGTAGAATATTGGTCCTATTTTTTTGCTGGATGATCTTTTTTTGACCCTTTCCCTCCCCCTTTCCTGTTTTTGTTATTATGTTCTTGTTAAATTGTATGAGTTAAAATTAACGTTTTAGCTTTCAATTACCTGTATATTTACGTAGGGTAAGGAAAATATAGCAATCATTCCAAAAAAAAAAAAAAAAAAAAAAAAAAAAAAAATATATATATATATATATATATATATATATATATATATATATATATATATATATTTGCATTACTTTACGTTTTGGAACACCCTGATTTCAAAAAAGTGGTCTAGAAAAAATGTCCCTCTGTGTGTACGTGGTCAGCATAACTCCCGAACAAATTGACCTACTATATTCACATCTTGTGTGCGGGTTAGTGATAGCTATGGGACTTACCAGTAAGGTTTTCGTCGAAATCACGCACGCGCATTAGGTTGAAATAATGAAAAATTATGAAAAAAATTATGTTTTTCAGTAATTGCTAAAAAACGGTGCAACGATTTCGAGTAAAATCTCTGTGTTAATGCCTCTTAAGGTGTTCTAATCGTCAAAATGGTGATTTTGGCGATATACTTTTCGATAATCCTTATATTATCCTTCATTATAAGTGAAACTGAGGGAGAAGAAAAAATGATCGTTAATGTGGAATGCTCAAGGAAAGAGGACGCTGTGTTGAAAGCATTCATTTTTCAACTTTTTACGCAATTAAAACATTTTTACGGGAATTATTTCGGAGGTGGGGATGTTTAGAATACCTTAAGAGGCATCACCACAGCTATTTTGAACAAAATCTTTAGAGCCGTTTCTTAGCAATTACTGAAAAACATGATTTTTTTCAATGGCAGCTACCATACGCGTATATGCGTGATTTTGACGAAAACTTTATTGGTATGTCCCATGGCTACCACCAACCCGCGCACCAAATTTGAACATCGTAGGTCAATTTGTTCGGTAGTTACGCTGACTACGTACATACAGACAGATATTTTTTCTAGATCACTTTTTTGAAATCAGGATGTTCCAAAACGGGGAGAAATACAAAAAAAAAATCAAATTTTTTTTTTTTTGACCGAATACTATACTTTCATTAAAAAATCATAATAGTCCGAGAGGCGACTGCAATTTTTGGACCCCATCGAACATCATTCCGAATTTTTTATTGAAATTGGAGAAAAGTGAGTAGATTAGGAATCCACTGGTCTGCCGTGGCAAAAATGGCCGAAACTGATCAATACTCGACTTGGAATGAGTTGAACTGAAATCCGATTGCCAAATATGTCATAACTTGCCAAAAATAGAACAAACTTATTCGTCTGGCAACCCACTTCATTTTGATTTTCAATGAGAAAAAGCGCAAACGATTTCTGATCTTTGGCTCGAAAAACTTATATCTTTTAAAAGTAAGCCAAATTGGCAACATCAGTTACGTCATAAGTGACGTAATATTTTTTGCCAACTCGGCTCCCTCTTAATAGATGCAAGTAGACCGTCGCCAGATATCTGAATCGTCTGCAACCTTCTTAATTGAAAATTAAAGAGTGACTGTTATCAAATAAAAAAAAAATGTTCATTATTTGGCAAGTTAAGGCGCATTTGGCAATTGGATTTAGTTCAACTTATTAAAAGTCGATTCTTGACCAGTTTCGGCCATTTTTGTCACGGCAGACCAGTGGATTCGTAATCTATACACTTTTTTCCAATTTCTATAAAAAAAAATCAGAATGATGTTCGATGGGGTCCAAAAATTGCAGTCGCCTCTCAGTCTATAATGAAGTACCTAAATCTGCCGTCGCCTCTCGGACGTTCAAAGAGTGGCTACGGAATCAAAAATCCCGATTGAAATGACGTAAGGAATCCACCAATGGAGCAGAAACGTGCAAATGTTGAACAACCAGTAATTCCAAACAATGACGTGGTCGGTGGAGCGCGACAGCGATTCGCTTGGGAGTGCTGCTCCACTGCGTTCGGGACCCGCTCTCCGGGGAAAAGTAAACATGATTCCGCGAAAGGAAAATTACTCCCGTTTATTTTGTTTCCCGGAATCAAGGTTGGTTTGATTTTTCATGGTAACATATAGAAGACATTGAAGGTGCCTTTCGGAAATTCAGGAAACGTGAGACTGGATCGGAAGAAAACCATTCGACAGAGCCCCTGCACATTTAACTGGAGGGCCCCATGTCATACAGCCCTTTGTGCTGATAAAACTAGGAGTGTGGAACATCGCACAGCTTTCAATTGCACTAAAAATACGCCAAGGGGGCGAAATTGGCGATGTCATTCGATAGATATTACATTGTGCTTTTTTTCAGCGTGAAACAAAAATATCAATTGATGATGGGCGATACTCAAGGACTCAGAGCTCTGCGTTAAATGAACTCCTTTTTCAACTTTTAACGCTTTTATCGCATTTCTAAGGGAATTTCGAAGGTGGAGACGATTAGAACACCTTAAGAGGCATTAACACAGAGATTTTACTCGAAATCGTTGCACCGTTTTTTAGCAATTACTGAAAAACATAATTTTTTTCATAATTTTTCATTATTTCAACCTAATGCGCGTGCGTGATTTCGACGAAAACCTTACTGGTAAGTCCCATAGCTATCACTAACCCGCACACAAAATGTGAATATAGTAGGTCAATTTGTTCGGGAGTTATGCTGACCACGTACACACAGAGGGACATTTTTTCTAGACCACTTTTTTGAAATCAGGGCGTTCCAAAACGTAAAGTAATGCAAAAAAAAAATATATATATATATATATATATATATATATATATATATATATATATATATATATATATATATATATATATATATATATATATATATATATATATATATATATATATATATATATATATATATTTTTTTTTTTTTTCTTTTTTTTTTTTGACCGATTGCTATATTTTCCTTACCCTACGTAAATATACAGGTAATTGAAAGCTAAAACGTTAATTTTAACTCATACAATTTAACAAGAACATAATAACAAAAACAGGAAAGGGGGAGGGAAAGGGTCAAAAAAAGATCATCCAGCAAAAAAATAGGACCAATATACTACTACTGAAAAGGGCAGAGTGCCTTTAAATGCCACACCAGTAAGAATAGTCGCAAAACAAACTCTTTTTTTTTTTTTTCCAGCCATTCGAGACGCAAATGCGAATCAGTTTTTCCTCTTGAAAGAACTCCCCGATTGCATTTCCATCTCCTTCACACAAATCGTGATCGCAAAAACGTTCCGGAACAGACGAACAGTATAGAACCAGAAAACCCCAAAAATATTGTGTGACTAATATAAACCAAACGGCAATCTTTTGAAATGCGTTTTTCCAAGATTTTTGTCCAAGTCCCCATCAACGAGATAAAGGACCTTATTATACAGAGCCACTAGAGTGGCGAAAGCGAGCCTCCGCTGATGGCCACAGCAATGTGGCTCAGTATAATAAGCTTCATAAGGTTGCCCCCCCCCCCCCCAAAAAAAAAGGTTTAAATTGTTAGAATAATATTTTATAAGTAAGCTCAATGGATAGTATTTGTTGATGACATGTGTAACGGCCATGCTAACCCGTATGCCAAAATCATTGGTTAATCCAATCCGTTCGAGTAGTATACTGACGACATACAGACACACACATTTTTAAATACTCTTATATTAACTTCGATTTTATGTGTAAGTATGTTTATCGATGGCGGACAAATCTGCGGAGGCGTAACTAACCCCCTTGCCGTCATCCAATTGGGCTGAAACTTGGCAGATGGATTCGATGTCGATGACAATGCCTTCTCTCAAATGTAGGCGGCTGTCATTGTTACTAAAAGGTCGCCTTTTACGGAATATTAATAAACCAACTTGCCGTCGTCCAATCGCGATGAAATCCTGAAATAGCATTTAACCGATCATTAAAGAAACTCTTACATGTTGCCAAAAAGTTTTAATAAATAAATAATAAAATAAATTGGTTTAATCAGAATAAATAAAATATTTTTGGATGTGAGTGCATAAATTCCATTCATTTTTAACGAATAAATTTTGAAAAGTAGTTTAACACTTATTTTGCTGACAGAGATGTTTTTAATATTTAAAATTAGATGCCGAAAACCAAGCACACGCTGGCAACAGAAACGGCGCTTTGTTAATAAATATAAAAATTACCCTATGAAAGTAAAAATCAATAAATTTATTTCTGGCACTGAACGTTGGGGAAGCGACTTTATTGAATGTTGACAAGTTTCTGTGCGACATTAAAAGAATAGAGTGAAAAAACCACAACAGCTACGAGACAAAGTGCAAACCGCCCTAGCGGAACACAGGATACGCCGCGCCGCCATTCACAAGTCAACTGATAAAACAGAACAAAAAAAGATCACAATTCGCTTTTACGTCAAAAACTTTCATCCGTTAGTGACGTCAAATAGCAACGGAAGATAGGAAGCCACAGACTTTCCTATTTTATTATTTGTTTTCGTAGCGCCTATGTAGATCCGCAAAAAAGGTCAACTTTTAAATAAAGGAATTTTTTAAAAAATCAATTACCTATGGGTTTGCATCAAAAACGATCATTTTAAAAAACGGTGGAAAGGACACGAATTTATTTTAATATTATTCCACCAAAAGTGACATTTATATATAAAAAAAAAGTTCTAAGGTTTTTGATTCAGCGAACGTTTTTTATTGTAGTGCCTACAAATTTCTATCTACATCAAATCTAAAACGTTACATACAAAAAAAGACTCGTAATATAGTACCTTTCTTGTTGAAAATTCAAAAGCCATGTCACCTAACATAGATATTCTTCTCAAAGCATGTTTTAATGCTGGAAAAAAACTGCCAATTTTTAAAAAATTTAATAATAATTAAAATCTCAGAAAAGATTTTTCTCTTTTGGAGGAATATCTGGGTTTTTTCGATGGTTTTGGAGAAAAATTGAGGAATTTTCAAAGTTTATAAATTTTTTTTAAGAATTATCGAAAAGTTTGAGTGCAATTTAAGGAATTTTAGGGAGAAAAAAAAATGTAAGAAATATTAGGAATTTCGGGTCGAATGTGACCCTACAATATCTACTATAATTCAAGGTAGGGAACGTCTTACAATTACGCAATTTGAATGGTTTGTTTTGTTTTCAATTTTGTTCCAAACGTGCGAGAAAGCCCAGAAAATATCTAACAAGCACCCGAACAGTTAAGTACATTTACTTAATACACTGCTGGCATACTAATCTCAATTAATTAGATCTCGGGTCAAATTTTCACACCTCATTTGAGGAGTGGGAAGTAACGTAAACAAATACATGCCAAAAATGGGTGGGCAACTATATAATGCTAAGAAAATTGTCAGCCAGTGGTAAAAGTGGGGGGAAGCCCAAATGTTGGTGACAAGTACCCCCTCCCCTTTTAAAGATAAATTTTATAATTCTGTAGCTTATAATAAAAATAGTAACTAGTAAGAAAATAATTTACACTTTCTGACACTAACATTGAACAAGAATCCAAAATGTATTGTTACTTTAATGAATATTCTGCGACTTAAGTTTTTTTTTACTTGGTAAAAATAATAATTCAACATTATATACATAACTGGATATTTAGATTTAAATAGTGCTTCTAAATTCATGACATTAAATTAATAGCCATTAGCCTGTCTTAATATGAAACCAGAATAGAAATTTAATTCAAAAGAAAATTCCTCCAAAGTTAAAAGTTGACCAAGTATACCAGTATTTGTTAATAAAAACACTTTTATCTTTATACAAAGTAGTATAATACATTTTTATAATAGTCTGATATGTTGATATGTAAATATATATAGGTACAATAAATAGGTTTTTTTTTTCCCCTTTACAATTGAAAACTTTAAATGTATTTTTCTCAATGCCCTACATTTAAAGGTTAATGTTATTTTCCTTCAGTAGTTTTCAGACAAATTGAGTGGTTTTAAAAGGGGGAGGGGGGGGGGATTTCAGAGGTTTTAGAAATGGGGGGACGCATAGGTATTTTCTCAAAAAGTGGGGGGATGCGTCACCCTGCTTCTATCCACACTTCTAGCATTGTTGCCAGTGGAGATTGCACCATGAAGAAAATATTAGATGAGCATTCTGTATCTGGATTGTCAAAAGAAAAATCCGAGAAGAAACAAACAGGATAATAAAGCATTCCTTGATCTTAGCTCATACATCCTTCGTTGGAAAACTTTCAGGCAAAACGCTCCACTACAATGATAAGACACAGTTCAATTGCATCAGAAAGAAAAAAAACTGACAATCAATTGCTAAAAAAAATGCAAACGATTGACAAGAATTTTTCTGTACAAACCTGTGCAAACCATTTGAATTCTACTCCAACAATCAGCAAATAGGAACCCAAACGACATACAAGTTGATGCAGGCAAATAAACCAAAAATTTTTGGTGCAATGCAGCAAAGTAACAAAACTTAAAGACTTTAAAATACCTATAAGCAATTTCAAGTAGTACTTATAACAGGGTTCCCACTCAAATCACAGAATGAAAATCAATGACTTTTAAGCACCTAAATAATGTTTTTAAGGACCTATGAAAATTCGTTTTTAGACATCATGTCTATATTTAAATTTTTAATAAAGTATATTCTACCAAATAAGCTACAAGTTGGTGGATGAGTAATACAAATGTCGGAAAATTCTGATACGGTGCAGAAAGTGGCGGTCAAGCGGGGATAGTAAGTCAGAGTTGTATTTTTATAAATTTTGCAGTTGGACAATATCTGTAAAAATTAAGGACTTTTAAGGACCTCTAAGCATTTTCAAGGACTTTTAAGCACCTCTAAGCATTTTCAAGCCCTTGAAAACAAGTTCAAAAATATTAAGCACTTTTAATGACTTTCAATGACCGTGGGAACCCTGTATAAGGACTTTTAAGGTATTTTTAAGGTCTGGTGGAAAACTAGTTAAAAAATATTTCACACTTTTAATGACCGTGGGAACCCTGAGAGAGGACTGCCTACCTTTAAAATGACACAATTGCAAAACAAAGAGAGACAGGTGGTACATTGGATAGACAGGTAAAGAAGTGCAAATACATTGGTATGCAAAATTATTTACAATATTCAAATGTGGCAACAAATTGTTGTAAAATCTGAATATAGCCGAAAGAGCTCATTGTTTCCCGCATGAAAAAGAGCCCTGTGATCCCTTAACTCGATAGTGCAGCAGTCCCTTTTGCAGAACATAATGGTTTTGCAAGACACACTAGCGGGGTTTTAGTACCCCCTAATCACCAGTTTTGTTTATTGTCAAATCCGTCCAAATGAAAAATGGCCTCCAGGGGTCTATGCAGAATGAAATTTGGGTCCGTTGACGGACCCTTCACAAAATTACATAACCAACAAACGGACCTTTCACAAAACTGCATGTCAAAGAATGTGCATCTATAATTGAGATATTTAAATCATCCAGGAGTATAGGAGGTATCATTGTAAATATTTGCAAATGCGTACTCAGCATTAAAAACTTAAATTTGTTTTTATTACTGCATGAAAGTTTCACAAAAATATTTACAAAATTAGAAATTTTTCACAAAACTATTTTTTTCCCATAAAAATAGGACCCTGTAAAAACAACCTGG
This sequence comes from Linyphia triangularis, assembly GCA_963978545.1. Lineage (NCBI taxonomy): Eukaryota > Metazoa > Arthropoda > Arachnida > Araneae > Linyphiidae > Linyphia > Linyphia triangularis. The sequence goes on along the minus strand of OZ021729.1, from coordinate 82,633,731 downwards.
ATAGACCCTTTGTCAGCATTGCCAGACTTCGGAATTAAAATTCTTAGGTAGGCAATTTTTCACAAGGACATTTTACACATAGTATATTCAATAATATTTTTACCTACTGAAATATCAATAGTAGTTCAAAAATTAAGACTACCTGTACTTTAAAAAGTACCAAGAAAGGCACTATGTCAATTTATAGGTGTGGGAAAAAGAACAGCGCAGTATTAAAAATATTATGTCTGGCACACTGCCCCTGGCCTCATCAATAAACCACATGAAAGCGCGTTACGAAACTCGTTTCTATTGATAGAAATGGTTGATTGATCAATCAATTTTGCATACCAGTGAATATAAAATTCCATTCCTGTCAATCCAATATACGTACTTGTCTCTCATTGTTTTGCAGTTATATCATTTCAAAGCTATGGAGTCCTTTCAGAAAGACCCAATTCAAGATTATTTGGAAAGCAAGCAAATCATAAAAAGTATAAAAGAGTTATCTTTAAACAATTTTAGATAAATACAATGAGGTAGCACCCATTTCTCACTTTTTTTTTTTTTAGAAGTGTTTGCAAACAAAAAGTAAACAGGAATCAAACCAAAATATTTTTAAATAGAATTTTGAAAAATTTGGTTTCTATTATAAAGTCCTGGGTTTACATGCAAGAACCAGTTTCACTCGCATATTCTTTCAACGGTGATACACATGTTATACAATCAACTATTAACCAGAAGAATTTTTAAAACCTTTATGTTGAAGATGTTTATCCTTCTTTTGTTTTTGTATTGAAAACTTTGCAAGTGAAACTGAAGGAAAATATTTAGGAAAAATTGTTGTTAAACAAAAACTTCTGAGCAAACACTTTAATAAAACCTATCAATCGAAAAACAGCAGACTGATTAGATAAAAATTAGTTTTCTTTTTCGAGTTAAGGACCCCTCACGCAATTTATCATATTACCCATTCCATTTGCAAGAGTCAACAAATTCATGTTTGGGATGAAAACCAGTGAGGTTTTATAAGACACCATGATAATTGGTCACCATTTCAATATAAAACTAGTCGTATACAAAAAAAGAAAACATCGCAAAAATCAGTACTGATCTCGAAAGCATTTCTGCCTCAATTCGAACTCATTCATTAAACGGATGCAAAATCGTGGGCTTACCTTGGAACTCGTTTTATCCACTTGAGAGCAACAACAACAAAAAAACTAAAACACAGAAAGATCTTGTTTCGGCAGCCCACAATTCCGATGTGTTTTTTTCCGAATTTAATCCTCGGGAATATTTGTTGCGTTTGAGCACAGAATCACATCGTGAACTTGACAAGTCTAAAAGAACAGCTGTGATGTTTATCGCTCGTGCACGCTGTTGTCTCCCTTTCTCTAATGAGCAGAATGAAGGAAACGTCAACAGAGCGAAAACAAATCGCGTCCGTTTTTGAATTGTTGGCCTCGGGATACAACACCAATCGCCTTCATTCCACAACAACAGGGTTACCGTGCGATCTCTTTTTCTCGCCAAATTCAAACTGGTGGCCAAAGGGAAGCGCAAAATAAAGCTAGAAAGGAGGTTTTGAATAAAGCTCGTAGATAAATGGGATGGTATTCTCGTAACTGTTCTCTCAGATGAGAATGCCTCCACTTTCTATAAGGCAAGAGTGAATTCACTGAGAAATCATTTTTATTTTATCTTACCCATATGGGGTTTACATAGGGTAATGAAAGTATAGCAATAGGTCCAAAAATAATTTAATTTTTTTTTTTTTTTTTTTTTTTTTTTTTGAATTTTTTACGTTTTGAAACGTCCGGATTTCAAAAAAGTGGTTTAGGAAAAATGTCTGTCTGGGGTCTGTGGTCAGCATAACTACCGAATAAATTGACATACGAAGTTCCAATTTGGTGTGCGGGTTGGTGGGGGCCATATGACCTACCATTAAGGTTTTCTTCAAAATCGGGCATGCGCATAAGGTTGCAATCATGAAAAAATAATCCAATGATTTTGATTAAAATCTCTGTGCTAATGCCTCTTAAGATGTTCTAATCTTCCCCGCCTGCGAAATTCCCGTAGAAATGCGATAAAAGAGTAAAAAGTTGAAAAACGAGTGCCTTTAACACAGAGCTCTCTTTGCAATTGAGTATCGCCCCATCAACAATTGATATTTTTTTCTGTTTCACTCACAAGAAAGAACAATGTAATGCTTATTGAAAAACATCGCCAATTTCGCTATCTTAAAGCATTTTTTTTTTGGGGGGGGGGGGAGGGTGCCTTTGCAAAAATTATAGCCAAAAATATTACCAAATTGACCATTTTTATTTAAATGAGTGAAAATATGAAAACGGTAAATAACACCATAAATTTAAATGCAATAACCAAAATTATAATGTAATCGGTGGCGGCCGTGATCGAAAATGCTAGTGCAGAATGAAACATACGTGTCCCCCCCCCCGCCTCCTCCCCCTACACCACACACTCATTCATGAACGATAAGTCTTTAATCTTAATAATCTTTAATACTGAAACTCAAATCAAATTTTTCTTTTCATTTTTTATAAAATGAATAAGATGAGAAAGAAAACACTCACTTATTTTTTTAAAACAAAATCAATCCACCTTTCTTTTAAACTTGCGAATCAGTCAATGATGCCGTCATAAAATGGCGCTGTCTTGGTAACACACTCACCCCCACCCACGCAGATTTTCACATGCTGAACCAATCATCTCATTGAATTCTCAAAGGCAGCCGAAGTTAGAGATAATACTCGATCGGCAGCACCTCTATTGCATTGCGTAGAGGGAAGGCTTCTAATGCTCTCCATTGGTTACCATGGCAACATGGCTGCCCGAAACACGTTTCAGGAAACACGGCTGCTGTGTTCGGTGGAAGATCACTTTGATTGGAAGCGGGGGGTTTTCTCGTGAATTATTCAGCCAAGAAGATTGCCGTTTATCGGATTTTTTTTCACTTACCTCAGAAATCGATCTTCATTTTAGAAAATTGTAAAATAAATAATTTTAGTTTTGAACTAATAAATTCGGCTGCAGGAGTCGCCACTGAGTGTAACTGAAAGTTGTTTGATGTTCCACACCCCTAGTTTTCGATGAAGACAGAAATTCATTCCAGTTAGTTTTCCATAAAAGCACCGCTGGAGCATTAACGCAATGGGCGATTCCCACATTTTTTAAAAAAGAGTGAAATTAGTTTATATTTATGAAGAATTTCTTTCTGACTCCAAATATTCAAACAAAAGTTCTTTAAGAAAATTAGTTATTTAAATATTAAGAAAAGAAAATGCCTCAAAACCGAGTCAAAACCCAGTCCGATCAAAACACTAAACTACAGCTGTGAAGTCAAAACCTCCTTCCTTTTTTATGGTTATCGTGAGGTTTCTGCCAAATAGTTGGCATTGGTTTGGTAGATATAGTTGCCATATCCCGTGCAGGTTAGCTCGATTTGCGAGAAACTTGCAAAACTGGTTTCCGATGCTGCATTTTAAGCCAAGTTGCTTCATATCAAGTAACGTCACATTCAATTCGAGCCGAAGGAATCGTTTTCTCAACTAAGTCTAACAGGAAAACTTTGCAAATTTTAAAAAAAAAAAAAAAAAAAGCGCATTAGGCAGAAATTTTTGTGTTTATTGCCTTTTCGAAACATTTAGAATTGAATAAAAAAAAAATACAGGAATTATCCAATCTATGTATTTAAAATTAAACAATGGGCGTTTAAGTGCCTTTTCATCCAGTGAAATAATGGATACTTCTAAGGTCAATACTCAGAATTGAATACTGCTATGTATTAGGTTGCCCATGATTACAAACTGGTTTTAGTAGTTGCAACCACAAGACTTTCTAAAATATTGTCTTTTATAAACATGAAAAAATGCATTTTCAACTGAAATAGCATTTTAGATTCGATGATTCTGACAATGCATTCTATCAAATTTTGGGGGCTGCCACTGTCACTAAAAGGTCGCTTTTACAGAATACTAATAAACTGCATTGCAATCATCAAATCGCTCTGAAATATATAGCATTCAACCGATCATTGATGAAACTCTTTCCTGTAGCCAAAATTGTTTTAATAAATAAATAATAAACTTGTTTTAATAAATAAATAATAAAATTGTTTTAATCAGAATGAATAAAAGATATTTGGATGTGAGTGCATAAATTCAAATTAATTTTTGATGAATAAATTTTGAAAAGTAGTTTGCCGCATATTTTGCAGATAGAAATGTTTTTAATATTTTGAAAATTAAATTCTAACACCAAGCAGACGCTGGAAACAGAAATGGCAACATGTTAATGAATTTATAAATTGGCAATGCATATAATATATATTAAAAACTTTCTTATGGGTTATATTATTTTACAGTAAAGCTCAATTATTGAAAGCGTGCTAGTGCTAGTTTCTAGACCGCGAGGTTGCGGGTTCCGAGTCCATGGGTGTTTGTAAATGTATGTTGGCTTGTCTAATGACGAATGTTTCGGCGCATTATAGCCCTCGTGTTGCTGACGGCGCCAGATAATCTGAATACAACCAACCAACCTTCCAAAATCCTTCTGAACAAAAATGGTCTTCTTCAGTACTAAAGTTTCTGGGGACAAGTGTTGAATGAAGGTTTTTACCCATTTCCATCAGCACTTAATTGAAATTGCCAATTAATATGATAACTGTGGAATTCCGGCTTCAGTTTGCCGGGAACAATTGCTGCCATTGAAACAGCATTTTCTGTTGTTAATAAAATTTGGACTTCTGAGAAGACGCAACTTCCTGTAGATACTCTGAAATCTTTGTGAAATAACTAGAATGAACTTTTTCATATTCTTGCAGAGAGTTTCTGAATTTCCTAAAATCAAATAAAAAAATTTGTTAAACCCAATAACGTCAAATAAGAACTATATGTAAAATATGGCTGAAAATTAATAATAAAGTCAAATAAATGTATGAAATAAAACATGCATTGTGTACCTTCAGAAAAAAAAAACCTCGAACGTTGAAAATTTTATAATTGCGTGTTCCGAACCCCCATAAATATAATACGAAAAAAATGGCCCTTTCCCATTAGGCAGAGACGGCCTGATTTTTAGTCAGAAAAACCTGGTCACATTAAATGAACTATAATACAAAAATAAGCTTAAAGCAAAAATAAGCTTAAAGCGAAATTTTTAGACCCCCCCCCCCCCCACTCCTTATCCCCTGTACACAATCCTATTGGCGCAGCGCCCAAGCTGTTAAAATTTTACTTTACATCACAGACTGGGAAAAAGCTCTCAGGAAATATCCGAACATCGCTAAAATGGAGGATAAAGCACGCTGCTTGGCGCTCTCTCGAAATCGAGGTCGATTCTAGCGTCATCTATTTGAAACCACGTCAGTTACAATGTAATTTTTCGCCTATTTTTTTTTCATTTGTCTATTAATTTATAGATTACGGAAAGCTCTTAGTTCAACAAAAAAAAAAAAAAAAATATCAAGACAAAGAAGAAGTTCAAAAATATTAAACCTCAAAAAAGAATATTTCTTAGAAGAAGGAAAAAAAAAAAAAAAAAAGATCGCGTGTTATCCCCGTTTTTCACCGCTTTCGTTAAGAACTCGACATTCTTTTAAGAAAAGTGTTGTCATAAAAAAAAAAAAAAAAAAAGAGGAAGTTTTGAAAAACAGAGTTCTCTGTAGGAAATAGAAGATTCAATCCAAATTGTGTTATTTGTTAAACTTTGTTAGTTAGTTTTCCTTTCTATTATTATATATTACGGATTTATATTCTTTATTGTTGTGTGTGACTTTCTTATGTTTATGCAATGGGGGGAGGGGGGGGAGAGGCGTGAAATTTATGTAAACATAGATTCGATCCGTCGTAATTGGTTAAAATTATACTTTTAAAATGTTGTTTTTTTTCCATCTTTGGATCTACACCAGCGTTCGCCACTATCTTTTAAAGGTGGCCGTGTGACTTATATTGGAGCTTTTCGCGGGCTGGATACACCAATATATGTATCTTGAACCATTATTAAACTGAAAAAAATATATTGATTTTTTTATCTTAATAAAATTACAATTAATATTTGATTTTTTTTTTCCTTCAAATAATTAAAAAAATAATAATTTTGATTATTAGTACATCAAAGTCTAAAAAAAAGAAGTGAATCTTTCGTTACAACATGACAACGCTACTTGATCATCTAACTTTGCATAAAAGTATTTAAATTGTACTTCCCCAGATAACTCGGTTTTAGTTGACGTCAATCTGAGACGATGGCGGTCGAAAACGTTCAGTTTATTTTATGATAGAGTTGATGACTTCCGCAGTATTGATTGTAGACAATCTTAATAAATAGTTCAAATGATATTCGATAAAGTTACTCCTGTATTTATGCTTAATGAAAACCATCTTGTTGGAAGCTTCTTCATATAATTTCTACGTGCACGTAGTGGAGAAACTCTTTTCTACATAGTTAAAGCATACTGTTGCACAAATTGTCTGTATATACACTGTTAAAAAATTCAGTTCAACGTTGAACCAAATTTTGGTGCAATTTCATGGCTGGTCGGCAGTTGCACCAAAAAGTGGTGCAACTTCCATCAACGAAAAATACTGATGGGGAGATTGCACGAAAATTTGGTGCAACCTCGGATCACCGCAACCGTAACCGATTGAAATCGACAACAACCGCATCAAGACCGAAAGCCAATGTCTAGCACAGAGTATTTAAATCATTAATCGAATATCAAGGTAAGTAAAATGCTTTATTTTACATATATGGTAAATGTTTTTTGCTTACTGTAAATTATTTATCGATGCAGAAACTGATTTGCCCTGTGTTCAGTTAGGCTTAAGTGATGTTGACAAATTCGCAGCAATGCATTACCAGTGAAATTACATTAAAATTTCTGATTTCGCGATGTTTTATCGCACTCTTGCTACAAAAGTGACACAACCCAAAATTCTTTTTTTTTTAAGTTAAAGTGTATACATAATCATAGATTATATGGGCTGGAAGGACGCTTAAGTCTATTTCAGCTTGAATTTAATATGAAAACAATCTTGTGCCATTCAACTAGCTTCAAGTACATGCAGTCTCGGATTTTTTACTCAAAATGATAAATTTTGACTTATATTGCACCCTTTCTACAAAAATGACATATGTATGAATAAAAAATTATTTTATTCAATAATTATTAGCATTATCCTAAAGTTTATAAGCTTTAACTGTTGTATGCAGTTTCAGACCCGAGTCATTTTTCATGAAATGTTTCCACCCTTGAAAGTGAACAATGGTCCCTCCTCTTTTCAAATAAATAATAGTACTTAAATAATATTTTATTAATTTTCCGTCAACTTTTAATCACGCTTATGGAAGAATGGTTTGAGAGGCCACTCATATGAATTATGTAACAGTTTATGCCACTGCAGTTGAAAGTTTAATCATACAAAATATTCAAAAGTTCAATTTAATCAATTTCTCGAACAATCATCAATTTCATCTAAACATGTTTTCTGAAAAAGAATGTTTAAGGCCCCTTTCGTTCAAATTATACGTTTTCAATTAATGCTATTTTAAATGTATTTTTTTCACGCGTAGTTTATTGTCTTTTTATATATCCTTTATTTCAATTCTACCTGTATCACTAATAGACTAAGAGACGACTGCATGTTGAGGTACATCATCGAACATCATTCTGTATTTTTTATAGAATGCGAAGAATGTAAATCCCCTCGTCTGCTGTGGCAAAAATGGCCAAAACTGCTCGAAAATTTACATTTAATGACTTGAACTAAATCCGACTGCCAAATATGTCGTAACTTGCTAGTATATTAACTCACTTTTTCTTCTGGTCAGCCAACGCACTTTGAAGAAGGAGGCAAATGATTTCTGATTTCTGGGTCAGAAAACTAGCATATTTCAAAAGTGAGCTTAATTGGCAACATCAGTTACGTCATTAGGGACATAATATATATTGTGTACTTGATTCATTTTTAAAAGATACAAGTAAGCCGTCGCCTGATATCTGAATCATCTGCAGCCTTTAATTGAAAATTAAAGAACTAAGGGTTATAAAATAAAAAAAGAATGCTCATTATTTGGCAATCGGATTTAGTTCAACTCATTCCATATCGATTTTTGACCAGTTTCGGCCATTTTTGCCACGGCAGACTAGTGGACTCATAATCTAACTTTTCTCCACATTCTGTAAAAAAAATTATAATGATGTCCGATGGAGTACCTTAACATGCAGCCCTCCTTCGGACTATAAGAGTTTAATTGAGAAATAAATTGCATAAATAATAAATCGTCTCGGATAGTTATCGATTAAATAATAAAAAAAATTATTCTGTGTAGAGCGACCAGTGATATTTCAATGAAATTGCAGTAAAGTAAACACAATTTTATACATAATAAAAATAATAATTAACTCGGGACTTAATCATGCTCTTTTGTATATTTCAGTTTCCCGATGATGATGCTCAGCTCAGCTCACAAATCCATAGGAGTGCGAGGTGGTGGAGATCTCTTCTGATCATCACGTTGCAAGGCATCCCAGATATACTAATATTCCTGTCTGGGGGTTTAAGTGGTCAACGAAGATGTCCCAAGTCAAAAGAGTGTCCCTGGAGCCAGTTTGTAGCTACTCGTGGCATGTGGAGTGTCCCATTGTCCTGCTAGAATTGCCCAAGTCCAGCTGAATGCGCCATGGACATGAATAAGTGCAGGTGATGGGAGAAGATGCTTACATACCTGTCAGAGTCGTTTCTAGACTAATCAGGTGTCACATATCGCTCCAACTGCATATGCCACATACCATCGCAGAGGCTCCACTAAGTTAAACAGTTCCCTGTAGACATGTAGGATCCTTGGATTCATAAGGTTGTCTCCAAACCCTGCTTGTCCATCTGCCCAATACAATTGTAAAGGAGACTCATCAGACCAGGCAACAGTTTCTTGTCATCAACAGTTCAATAGCGATATTGGTGGGCCCAGGCGAATCGTAAATCCTTGTGTCATGTAGTCAACAACGTCATGTGTGGGATTCCGCCTCACATCATTGATGGTTCTTTGAACTGTTTGCACATTGACACTTGTTGATGCCCCAGCATTGAAATTTGTGGCAATTTGTAGAAGTGGTGCACTTCCATCTTGTTTAAGGATTCTCCTTAGTTGTTGATGGTCCCTGTCTTTCAAGGTATTTTCCTAACCGCATCGATTTCTCTGAGATTTGATGTTTTACCGGGTAATAGATACACGGTTTATTTACCACCTCGGAGATACTATGCCCATCTTTCAAGCGCTGACTATAATGCCACGTTCAAAGTCCATTAAATTTTGATAACCTATCATTGTAGCAGCAGGAATGGATCTAAGTCAAATGAGTACACAATTGAAGACTATGCTGCACCAGAACGTGGTTCGTATATGATCTGGATAAGTAACCTGATGCTCCGTTCAAGAAGACTAGAACTTATTACAAGTTTTATTCTAAAAAAACCTTAAATAATCTAGTACATGTTTTATATTTAATTTATGTATAAACAATGTTTCTACTAGGTCTTGCTCTTTAAGAAATCCTTACTTTTAGTTTTCATTTATAAAAACCTTTAATAATTCTTATTTTTCTCTAATAGTAATTTAAAATTCCAGCTTATTTATTACAGCTAACTAGATTTGACTCATTTTCGATATTTTGTGGTATTAATGGTTTCAAATGTGTTGTTTATTTTTAAATAAGATAGTTTATGCTAATTATCATACAAAATCTTGTTCAGGTTTGATTTTTAATTCATGTATGCAAGTTAAGGTTAGTTCTTATGAAAAATATTAAAGGTGTTTAGTAGCTTCTTATTGTATGAAAAGTGTGGGAACCCTGATTAAAAACAATGTTTTTGTGTGCTAAATAAAGTAGACTTTCAAAAGTTTCATTTCTACCCTGCTCGTAATAAACATAAACATGAACTATCTTTTTCGGTATGTTTGTGGTATTATTGGTTGTCCCTCAGCTTTTTTTAATTATTCTTTATTAAGAATTCCCCTATTTCAACATGAAAAACTTGCATTTAGTACAAATAACAGTAAAATGACTTCCTCTGAAGGTGACTTTAAATAATTTTTTTAAAAATATATTCTATTTTAAGCTACATGATACCATTGCATAATGAAAGGTTGCTGTAATATGATAAAAAATATAATCTGCAAACTAATAAGTTGATTTAGTGCTCAGTTACAGACTTTTAATCAACTAAATGTTTTAAAAAGCCGCTTCAGTACTTTTCCGTTAAAGGAGGCCATTGTGGCAAAATCCAAGTGTGGTACGGATTCTGCGCCAAGATAATTTTTGCCAATAAATGGCAGCAGCTGCCATTTTTTAATAAGTTAACTGCCTATGGTTGCCATGATTTGGCTTGGTTTTACGTAAACAGTTCTTAACGCAGAATCCGTACTGTACTTGGATATTTTTTGCCAATAGCACCCTTTAAGGGAAAAGTACTGTCTCTTCTGTATTAAAAATGTATGTTTATAATATATTACTTTTTTACAAATATATTTAAACAGAATTTGTTTGATAGTATAATTTAGATACACATGTCCAACAGGGCAAAATATAATGGTATTCTGAAGCTGTGGTTTCCTTAACACAAGTTGTGGTGTAGAAAGTGGGATGCTAATTTTACCAACCGTATTGTTATTCATAAAATGTTTTGTAATTACATCTGTTCAGTTTGCTTTTTTGTAATGAGCAATTAATAAAATATTTTGATTTTGTATTTTCATTTATAATGTGAAGCTGCTATTTAAATTTGAATATATATATATGAAATTGAGGGTGTCATGTGACTCATTTTTATTGCATTTGAGATCTGATTAAATAAGTAAACAATGTTTTCCTGTTCAAGTATTCTGTGTGAAATATACAGGGCTATAAAAATAGTTTGCTAAAATATGAGAATTGTTGATCTGATCATAATTTTAATTATTTAAAAGGGTTATTGTTGGTAACAATAAATAAAGGTATTCAGTTTTTAAATAAATAGTAATGCTTATTAGAAATATAATTTTTTTTAATTATATTTTCTACTTAATATGTGGATATTTTATTTGTTGAAAAAAAAATTACTTTAATATTGGTTGTTTCCAAATGGATATATTTTTAATTAATGCATGATTATACTACTTCATTGCCCTAGCTGAAGAACCCATGCAGTTATATCCTCATTGAATGTTGAAATGATAACTATTTTTTATTTATAATACATTAAAATAATTTATATACAAAATATTATTTATAAAACTATATAATATATGAAAAAGTAATAATTTAAAACAAAAAAAATTATTTAATACAAACAATATTTAATTTAAAAATATATATTCTATCCACAGCTATAACAAGCAGGGGGGGGGGGGAGGGGGGAAAACGCATTATTCAACATTTAATGCACCTTTGAGTTGAGGACAGAAATCATAAATATTGATTCATCCTTAACTTCAAAATGCGGCACAAAAAATATAAAAGGGGGTTTAAACTATCACCATAAAATGGAGTAGCGAAAACACTAATTTTGGTGCAACCATGCACCATAAAATGGGGTAGCGAAAACGGGAATCTTGGTGCAACCATGCACCATAAAATGGAGTAGCGAAAACACTAATTTTGGTGCAACCATGCACCATAAAATGGGGTAGCGAAAACGGGAATCTTGGTGCAACCATGCACCATAAAGTGGTGTAGCGAAAACGCGAATTTTGGTGCAACCTATCACCATAATATGGTGTCCGAGGTAGCACCATTATTTCGTGAAACTAAGCACCAAATGTTGGTGGCAGCTAAATGGGCACCAAATTTTGGTGCAGGGTGGAACCAAATTTTTAACAGTGTAGTGTAAATAGTGACGTATTATTTAAAAATTCTATTGTAATTTATTTTTATCTTATTTTAATTTATTAACAGCGATTATACAGGTTAGAAAAAGGTGGCAACACCTAAAGCAATCGAGAAGTTTCGAGATATTTCTTTTCCGATGAATTGGCTGGAAATTTCGAGAATGTCTCACGCGCTTGTATATAAAAGACTGGAGAACGGGAAAGTTTTCAGATTGACTTCGGACTTCGTCGAAAGCTGATCGCTTTGTTTACCTATTGGAGTGAGCTTGTATAATCGCTGAATTCGAAGCTATTTTTGTTGAAGCTTGTGTTGAAGCTTGAGAGTAATTAAACTGTTGCCTGTGAATAAATTTTGTGAGTTTTCTGAAGAGAGAATAAATACTTTTAAACCGTGAAAACTGTGCCATCATTGCCTCAGTGGAAAAATTCATAACAATACTATTTCGGATAAAATACAATTGTGTAAAAAAAATCCATACCTTAAAATTTGATTATTTCCTTCTTTTTTTTTTTTTTTTTTTTTTTTTTTTCCTGTGGTGCCGGCCGGCCGCATAAAAATCTGTTGCTAACGCTGATCTACATGAACGTTCCTAAAAAAAACACCCAGAAATGTGCCAAATTAGTAGATTTTGTTCAATGTTCCCCCACATTTCTAGTGGTTATAGAAATTAGACACTCTTAGACGTTCTATTTTGTGGTATGTAGAAATAACAATTCATATTTTGATTTTGCTCTCAATATTGAAATTTTACTCTCAATAATGAAATTTTGATTTTGAACATTTTTAAGCACATTTTAGGTCAAATCATGATCATAATGGGCCGACCAAAAGGTGTAGTGGTTGAGCGTGCTAGCTTCTAGACCGCGAGGTTGCGGGTTCCGAATCCCGTGTCCGGCATGGGTGTTCGTAAATGTATGTTGGCTTGTCTAATGACGAATGTTTCGGCGCATCATAGCCCTCGTATTGCTGACGGCGATAGATAATCTGAAAACAACCAACCATGATCATAATAATATACATGACTCTAAACAACATTGTGTTATAACGTAACACATTTCGTTATGAGCATAATTGAATTTAAGAGTAAATTTTAAATTAGCATCATTTTAACTCCTACACTGAACTAATGTAGTAATAATATAATCCGTCAAAAAAGTTTTTAATCAAAATCCTTTATATGCATTGCCAATTTTTATATTCATTAACTTATCGCTGTTTCTGTTGCTAGCGTGTGCTTGGTGTTGGCATCTAATTTTAAGTATTAAAAACATCTCAATCAGCAAAATATGCGGTAAGCTACGTTTCAAAATTTATTAATTAAAAACGAACGTGAATTTATGCAATCACATCCAAACATTTTTTTATTTTTTCTGATTAAAACAATTTATTTATTTATTTGATGTATGTATTTATTTATTAATTCATTCACTTATTTATTTATTTATTTCATGTATGTATATATTCATTCATTCACTTATTTATTTATTTGTTTATTTATTTGTTTATTTATTTGTTCATTTATTTATTTATTTGATGTATGTATTTATTTATTAATTCATTCACTTATTTATTTATTTATTTATTTATTTATTTATTTATTTTATGTATGTATTTATTCATTCATTGACTTATTTATTTATTTGTTTATTTATTTGTTCATTTATTTATTTATTTGATGTATGTATTTATTTATTCATTCATTCACTTATTTATTTATTTATTTATTTATTTATTTATTTATTTATTTATTTATTTATTTTATGTATGTATTTATTCATTCATTCACTTATTTATTTATTTGTTTATTTATTTGTTCATTTATTTATCTATTTGATGTATGTATTTATTTATTAATTCATTCACTTATTTATTTATTTATTTATTTATTTATTTATTTATTTATTTATTTATTTATTTATTTATTTATTTATTTATTTATTTATTTATTTATTTTATGTATGTATTTATTCATTCATTCACTTATTTATTTATTTGTTTATTTATTTGTTCATTTATTTATTTATTTGATGTATGTATTTATTTATTTGTTCATTTATTTATTTATTTGATGTATGTATTTATTTATTCATTCATTCACTTATTTATTTGTTTATTTATTTATTTATTTATTTATTTATTTATTTATTTATTTATTTATTTATTTATTTATTTATTTATTTATTTATTTATTTATTTATTTATTTATTTATTTATTTATCAAAACAATTTTGCCAACAGGAAAGAGTTCCTTCCAGGATCGGTTAAGTGCTGCTTCAGGGAGACTGGGTGATGGCAAGTCGGTTTATTAGTATTCCGTAAAAGTATCGTTTTAGTGAAAGTGACGCCCCCCCCAAAATTTGATAGAATGCATTGTCATCGACATCGAATCTATCTACCAAGCTTCAGCGAGATTGGATGACGGCAAAGAGGTTAATTACGCCTCCTCAGATTTGTCCGCCATCAACATACCCAGCCATCCAACCATAAATAATACGTCTTCAGTTACGATACACATTTTAACGTATATGCACGTAGTACATTATTATGTATAGTCTACGTGAGTATATACTTCGAAATATTTGTCTATATTACTACAATAGACAATTCCCGCATTTTTTTTAATTCAATTATAAATGTTTCAAAAAGGTCATAAACACAAAAATGTCTGCTCACTGCGATTTTTCTTCTTTTTAATTTGCAACATTGTAAAATTAGTTTACTTGTTAGTTTTGGCGGCAAAAAACGACACATTTGGCTCGAAGCGAATGTGATGTCCCTTGATCTGAAACAACTTAACTTGAAATGCAGCAGATGAAACCAGTTTTGCTAGTTTCTCGCGAATCGCGCCCCAACCGGTACGTGATATAGCAATTGCCTACCAAACACACACCGAAAATTTGTCAGAAACTTTACGATAATCTTAGAAACGAAAGGATATTTGGACGTCACAGCCACAGTTGAGTATTTTGATCGGACTGGTTTTGGCTCGGTTTGGGGGTATTTTCATTTCTTAATATCTAAATAACTAATTTTTTTAAAGAACTTTTGTTTGAATATTTGGAATCAGGAAGAAATTCTTCATAAATATAATTTAACTAGCTAAATACCCGTGCTTCACCACGACCATGTGAAAAATTTTACCATGTGAACCATGTGAAATATTTTAGCCAGCTGTGAGGCCCCACGTGGCGGAAATCCATCATTGGTGTACAGGCCCCAATTTTCGGTGCTTTGCTCGCAGGAAGGTTCATCGCAACTCAAAATCAAGCTCGCTTCGCTTGCTGAAAAAGTCATTGACACATAAGCACCGGTTTACTTAACTCGTTGAAAGGTTCATTGCTGCATAAGCATGCAGTCGCTTCACTCACGAAAATATAATTGTTACGTAAAGCCTTAATATTAGAAGCCCCTCACTTGTCGTGAAACAATAAAAAAATTCCCTATTAATAACCGTAATACAACACCCCTTTAAGAATATTTTAACACCTGATGTTTGTAAAAAGCAAAATTAGAAGGTCAAAACTACTTATGTTGAAACCTTCAGAGCTCTAGGCCTATTAGAAGTCGCTTTTTGTGAAAATATTAATTAAAAATTCATTAAACAAAATTAAAATTTTAACGTTCTTTTTGTCAAAAGTCCAATTAAAAGGCTAAAACTACTTATGTTGAAAATTTCAGAGCTGTAGCCCTATTAGAAATCGTTTTGTAAAATATTTATTAATTAATTTAAGAAATAAATTAAAAAGGACCTAAATAAAATTTTAAATTCTGTTTTTCAAAAGTCCAATTAAAAGGCTAAATCTACTTTTGTTGAAATTTTCAGAGTTGTAGCCCTATTAGAAATCGTTTTGTAAAATATTTATTAATTTATTTAAAAAAAATAATTAAAAAAGAACAAAATAAAATTTTAAAATTCTGTTTTTCAAAAGTCCAATTAGAAGTCTAAAACTACTTAAGTTGAAAATTTCAGAGCTGTAGCCCTTTTAGAAATCGTTTTGTAAAATATTTATTCATTAATTAAAAAAATTAATTAAAAAAGAACTAAATAAAAAGTTTAAATGTCTGATTTTTAAAAGACCAATAAGAAGGCCGAAACTACTTATGTTGAAAATTTCAGAACTGTAGCCCTATTAAAAGTCGATTTGTAAATTTTTTTAATTATTTAAGACAATTAATTAAAAAATAACTAATTAAAATTTTAAAATTCTGTTTTTCATAAGTCCAATTAGAAGGCTAAAGCTACTTATGTTGAAAATTTCAGAACTGTATCTCTATTTGAAGTCACTTTGTAAAATAAAAAAAAAAATTGAAATATTAATTAAAAAATAACTAATTAAAATTTTAACATTCTGTTTGACATACATAAAATTAGAAAGCCAAAACTTCTTATATTGAGCTCTACTGTAATTTTAAGTAGGTTTCTATAGATCCACAGAGCCACAGACAGACACACAGCTTGCTTTATTATGATAGATTTCAATCGTTTTTAAAAAATGCGAGAATTGTCCCTTGGGATCTTAATTGGTGGATTGAAAAGAATCTTTCTTTTCCCAAAAGTCAAACAAAGACTAAACTGCACTTTTAGGTTATTCATAAATTCAAGTGTAAACTTCTTTCACAGGTAACTGCCTACTATTTACATCCCGAATAAAAGAAAGCCTAGAAACTCCTATTAGGTAGCCCAAAAATTGATGCGAGTTATCACAACATGCTGGTCGAAGTAAAATCTCTATATGTATGACAAAACCCCATTGAATGACGGACTCACTCATCACTTATAAAGAACTTGCACAAGTGAGGAAAATAAATATTTCTTTTTGTATTTTCCATTGTTATTGAACGAATATATTTGTGCAGTGCAATTATTTTTTATCTTTATGCTTTCAATTAATCAAAAATCGAGTATGAAATCAAAGCAAAAGTCACGTTACCAAAAACACATAAAAAAAACGTGACGTTGTTAAGATAGATTTCGTCGAAAATCCAAGGAGGAACCTCACTCCCTCCTCGTCTAAAACAGGTTTTAGACTGGTTCATCATCTTCGCGCATTATGACGTCAAAAGCAAAAGTAGCTCTTTCCCGCCGAATTACAAAGTGAAAATTTAAGTATTTTTTTTTTTAACTATCTATCAGAGCTCAAATTTTTGAAAGAATGGTATTGTTTTTCATGATTTTTTTTTTCTTTACTTTTATTTAAAAATAAAACCAAAAAATGTGAAAGTTCCTCATTCTCCGACTTCCCGACTAATTCTCTGACGATATATAGTCACAACTCTGAAAATTGGTGCAACTGTCAACAAGGACAAACGTAGAAAAAGCAAGCTATTTTAATCTCGATTAACTAACTTTAAGGGGTCGAAAATTGGTCAAACATTCCAAACGAGGGATATTGGAATGTATCCTTTCCAATGTAGTCTCAGCTCTGACATTTGGTACAAATATCAAAAACGGCAAACGTAGATAATGTAAGCTATTCCGATCTTGATGAACCAGTTTTAAGAGTCAAAAGGGGTCAAACGTTCCAAACTAGAGATATTAAATGTTCCACTTCCAATATAGCCACAACTGATATTCGGTACAAATGTCAAAAAGGATAAGCATATGAAAGGTAAGCTATTCCAATATAGATTAATGAATTTTTAAGGGAAAAAAAGGTGTCGAAACATTCAAGCTATACGAGGAATATTCTAGTGTACCACTTCCAATACAGTCAAAATTTTAAAATTTGGAACCAAGAACAAACATAAGCAAAGCTAACTATTACAATCTCGATTAATTCATTTTAAATGGTTGAAAGGGACTAAACGTTCTAACGAAGGAATATTCGAATGTCTCTTTTCCAATATATAGTTGCATCTTTGAAAATTTAAACCAAGAGCAAGCACAGATAAATAAAAGCTTTTCTGAAAAAGGATCAAAACGTTCCATACGAGGAATATTCCAACGCCCCACTTCCAATATATTTCCAATTATAAAATTCGAAACAAATGTCAACAAGGGGCACTCAATCAGTGAACAGCAGCGCCACCCGTAGCGACAGTGGCGCCACCAAGCTTTATAACAGCAGCGCAGATGCCGAGAACTCATTCGGATTCGGACTTCAGATGCTGCGAGGACCTCTTCGGATGCAAGCGAAATCTTTAATCAAGGCTTAACAGCCTTTGTAACTCTCTTATTCGTTCATTAAAAGAACGATGCAAAGCCAAACTGCCTCATTCTTGTCAATTCACCCCCCTAGACACCCCTAGCTAAAACATGGGGGCTCCACCGGTCCTGAACTCTGTTTCGTTTCGCAACCAGAAGTAACGGCTACTAAAACAAAAGTGCTGGAAGAAGAGCAGCAATCATCAAAGAGAAGCAACCCCACCAAAAAAGCGTAGCAGTCATCGATATCGGAGCAACCCCTCCAAAAGCGTAAGAATCATCGATATAGGAGCAACCCCTCCAAAAGCGTAAGAATCATTGATATAGGAGCAACCCCTCCAAAGTGCAGCAATCTTCATCAAAGAAGCAACAAAATCATCGAAAGGCCAACTCAACGCCTCGTGAATCTACAAGCAACAACGCCGCCAAAAGGTGCAGAAATCTTCATCAAAGAAACAACAAAATCTTCGAAAGCCCAACTCAACGCATCCAAAATCGTCAACTAACAACGCCGCAAAGAGCAGAAATCTTCACAATGTTAATCTTCGCTACCCATCACTAACCCATCACAATTAAACATAAGTGTTTAACGCATCGTGTGCATCGAAAAGTGTGGTGCTACTATTTCCAGTGATTAAGTTTCAGCTAATGGATAGCCTAAAAGCGAAGTACTGTGGGCCCCAACAAGTGCAACTTCACATCTAGAGTCATCGACGGTAAACCCTCAACAGTGGAGGTGGGATCTAAAATTTATTATTTAAAATGTATTAGAAGGCCAAAAAAGAGGATCTCGTCCACGTCGCCCAGGAACTAGGCGTGATAGTACCGGAAGGTGCCGCAATAATTAAGTTAAAAGAACTTATTGAGAAAAATGATTTGTTCAAAAGCGAACCTGATTTCATTAAAGATCTCATTTATTCAACTGTCGAGGAAAGGAAGGCAAAATTAATCGAAGAAAACAAAATAGAACTGGAAAAAATTAAGCTCCTGCAATCAAAAACAATCGAAGAAAACAAATTGGAAATCGAGAAAACTAAATTAGCACAAATTGAAAAGCAACTTGAACTCGCAGCGATCAGAAATACTTCAGAAACAAACCAAACCGAACTTAGAAACACGAACACAACATTCGAAACATCCCCCCCGGACATTGTAAAATCTGTGTTATTTTTTTCCCCCTTTTCTTTCTTTTTGATTTATTTTCAGATTCCACTGCAAAAATTAGTTCGAGGTCGAACTATGGCCAGGATGGACGAGTGTCGTATAACACTCAATCAGTGAACAGCAGCGCCACCCGTAGCGACAGTGGCGCCACC
The DNA here is from genome assembly GCA_963978545.1 of Linyphia triangularis. Classification (NCBI taxonomy): domain Eukaryota; kingdom Metazoa; phylum Arthropoda; class Arachnida; order Araneae; family Linyphiidae; genus Linyphia; species Linyphia triangularis. The sequence goes on along the minus strand of OZ021729.1, from coordinate 82,614,401 downwards.
GAGCTTTATAACAGCAGCGCAGATGCCGAGAACTCATTCGGATTCGGACTTCAGATGCTGCGAGGACCTCTTCGGATGCAAGCGAAATCTTTAATCAAGGCTTAACAGCCTTTGTAACTCTCTTATTCGTTCATTAAAAGAACGATGCAAAGCCAAACTGCCTCATTCTTGTCAATTCATCCCCCTAGACACCCCTAGCTAAAACATATATAAAGTAAGGTCTTCCGATTTTGGTATACCAATTTTCAGGGGTCGAAACGGGATCAAACGTCCGAAATGTGGAATACATGAATGTCTTTTGATTGCTAAAATCTACATGGTAAAATTTCGTAGCGTGGGTATTCAATTAGTCTTTGTATAAGTGCTGCGTATTTAAAAAGTCAAGAGAAAACTCCTTCGTTAAATAACTTGTTGCGTGGATGGGTTCGAAAGATTTGCAGAAATTTATTCCGAAATAACTCTTCGCAGATTCTCTTACAACTCCAGAACTTCTCTTTCTAGTAGGCTCAATACAGCTCTTTTTTCACAACAATAGAGCACAAAACAGCAGTTAAAAACTTGACAACACAACTGCTAAAATCGCTGCAAAAGACAATGCAATACAGTTCACTTTCGGAACTCTCTGAATGCTCGCTGAGAGACAGCTAATTCAGTAACTCCACTCATTCAGTAACTCAACTGACTAACGGACTCAACTAACTCACTGAATCAACTCACGACTGGCCTTATATCGGAGTCAAATCTTCTTGAAACTTCTAGAGGTAGATATTTGGAGAATTTTCCAGATCGTAGTCGAAAAGTCCTATGCATGTACATGGGGACCGAAAATATCGCCAAATGGTCGCCAAGTTTGGCGACATTTGGCAATTTCTCGCCAAATTTGGCGACAAAAATTAGTCGCCAAAACCTTCGCCAATTTGGCGAGATTGCCATTACCATAATATTAAATGCCCTGCTCCTTGTAAAACTCGCTTCCCAGCGTTATCTCTGTAAAACTCGTTATCAAGCATTAAGACACACATTGCAAGAAAGCAAACCCTTGCACTGCCTTATGCGAAATGTACACAAATTTATCTTTTTGCATAATTAATGCTACGAAATATTTACAGAAATTCGTAACAAACTAAACAATGATAAACAGCATTAGATTATTAAACAGCAGGAAGTTAATTTTATTTTGCAACGGAGAGAAATGTCCCCAAAATTCAAATTTTCGTTCCTAAAATCAAATTCGTGACCAAATATCAAAAAAAGTTTGTATTTTAATAAAAAACACAATATTGTTGAAATGGATATGAAATGAAGTAAAAATTAAAAAATATCTTTAATATAACTTGGGGAAAAATTACTGGGATCATAGGCTGTCATCTATTGAGAAATTGATTATGGGGGACATTTGTCAACCATGCTACTAACCAAAGTTTAAACGAAGTTGATTGGCTCTCGTTACAGAGATAAGAAGCTTTGTCCTTTATATAGGAGATGTCGCATAATGAAATGTATTTTTCAGTCGGAGGAAGTATAATGAAAAAAAAAAAAAAAAAAAAAAAAATCTTTTACAGAGAGAGGCTGGGGATTGTATGATTGTATTAACAGGGAAGAGGTTTAAAAGATTATTTCTCGTAGGAGAAGGGGAGGAGGTGCGGGTCGTAGCAGTGGCGGCCCGTAGTCAAAAATGTTAGTGCTGTCGGAACAGTTACTCCCCCTACCCCTCACTTCCCACAGTCATTCATGAATGGAAATCTTAATTAATCAAACACTAACTTTCCTTTCAATATTTACAAATGATATAAGTAAGAAAATAGAAAGAAAAAAAGAAGAAGAAGGGGGAAAAAAAATATGCTTATTTTAACTTACTAATAACGTGGCTAATAATGGTTCAATTATAAATGTTACTATTAACTTAAAAAGTAACAATGTGTGAGAAGAATATGTGTGAAATTATCACGGAAACTATTTCCGTTTGGTGGAGAAAGTTCTAAGAAATCCTCACTTTTCTCCCACTTTCATGGACTTGATCTGATGTTCGGCAACTGAGTTGTGAGGCATCTGATTGGTCCCCAACTGAGTTGGATAAAATTATCCTTGATTGCTGCCAACCAAACTGTATAGTGGTTAGCGTGCTAGCTTCTAGAACTCGAGGTTTTTGGTTCCGAGTCCCGTGTTAGGCATGGGTGTTTGTAAATGTATGTTGTCTTGTCTAATGACGAATGTTTCGGCGCATTATAGCCCTCGTGTTGCTGACGGCGCCAGATAATCTGAATACAACCAACTATCCTTGATTGCTTCGTTTGGAAGGAAGCAGTCATAGATCGAGCAAAAACAGGTTTTGCCCCTGGAAATGGGCTTCTCGAGTTGACGATAGAGCTAAGTCAACGATATTCTACTCGTTTGACAGTCCCTTTACGTCACTGAGTGTTGTTTATTTAATACCATCCCCCTTGTTGCTCTCTCCACTAGACCCTTTCGTTTGTATGTTATTACATTAATCGAAAAAGCTTGTAAAAATTGTAAAAGTATATTAATTTTCAATTAATCCCGCAGTGGTATTGCAATGAGAAAGTGGAAGTTTTTTAAAGTATTGGTATCTGACGTCGCCAAAAATCAAGTCCATATGAAATTATCCCACTTGCATTAAAGCCATTTGATTGGTTCAATGGTTCTTATTTACATCACGCTATTTTACTATTGGCTATCGGTTATACTTGTGGATAAAAATTAGCACTAAGGGGAAAAAAGTGCTTTCATTGAATATTACGTATCCGAAATTCAAGAGTGCACTCATTATAAACATTTTCATCTTGACATTAAGTTTAAGGAATTTAAAATTTTGTCATCTGTGGATAAACCACCAAATATTTTTAGGTGGTTTCGGTTTCGTATTTCACGTCACTTTATTATTCATTTAAAAAAAAAAAAATCTTTTACTTTAATTTCATGATATTCGATACGAAACACTGATTGAAATTCTTCTGAAATTTCACAGAGCAAAGAGCAGTTTTATTTTAAAGTCAATAAATTAGAAAAGTAACAATAAAAATGGATAGGGGTGGGGGAACGGTTATCGGTCTTGCTTGAGGTTATACATCTGGCATTTGTAGCATCAGAAACGCGTCATTTTGTATGGCTTAGTTTAATGTTTCCGTTTGAGGCGTGTGGAGATTGGAAACAAATTATTAATTCCAATTTTTCCTTTTATTATGCCACAAATTAGGATTTCATAAACTTTGCACCACTTTCCTCGGAAGCCGAATTCTATTGCTCAGTCAACGGAATCAAGATGGAGGTTTGTTGATGTATGTCAGAAATTTGATATTGTCAATGTTTTGGTTTATGAAAATTCTGTTTACAATTCGCAGTGATCAATTCAGCGCATGTTATATTTTCATTTCTCAGTGAATTTTTTACTTTGGCATCCAACGCGTACTGTTCGAATATAAACCATTGCCAATTTGAGCTAATAAACATAGTTCCGGTTACTGTTAAAAAAACAACGTGCAGTTGGTGGTTTCGGAATCTATTTTGTTCGTTTCGGAAGCCTAATCAAAAGGAGAGTAAACCTGATTAATCTACTGAATGAAAGATACAATTACTCGGAAAGGGGGATATAATAGACTGATGTATTGACAATTTGTACCAAAAGTTGATATATTGAAGCTTAGGTGCCTGATATACACTAACTAAATTTTGAATGGAACTCTTAGAAGATATATTAAAGCAGACTTACTTTAAGTGATGTTAAAAAGGTGATGTTGGTGATGTGTGTCTCAGTAAGTAGTTAAATCTTAAAAATATAGTTGGGAGGGGTGGGACATCAGCACTTATGCCTAAAAGGAATATGGCTTTTAATTTCTGACTCTTGCACTATGTAAAGAAAACATGTTATCATATTTATTCCTAAGAATCATTTTAGTTACAGATTTATTTGAGTTTATGTTACAGAAAGGCTATTTTTCAACACCAAAAGTAAATAAATATTTAAATTTTAAGTCTCATTCCTTGTTGCTGCTATAATTGTTATAAACGTTTTGTAGGCTTGATAACATTACTTTTATGAATTAGCAGTTAATTTAAGTGTAAAATTAGCATGTTTCTATCAATAAGCTATTTTACTGAAATATTATGTGTAGGGAGGGATGGGACGTGTTCCAATTTTTCGTATGATACATCAACCAAATAATTATGCTGAGTATAAAAATTTTGTAGCATTTTATTTTTGTACGACTATCTTTTTTGTAATTGAATAGTGTAACAAATCAAATAAAGTGTTCAAGACAAGTAAGGCAAGCAATTGCAAGAATGCAGAAAAAAGGTCAGATTGATATCAATTGAACATAAACACTACATGTAGTAGCATTAGTTCTTATTGATCACATTTTATATTGCAAATGTTGTGCACTACCAAGTAGTGCAATGTGATGCATCCTCTTAGTAAAACAGGGTTGCCATGGTCACTAAGAGTGCTTCACATTTGTTAACTGGTTTTCCAGCCCTTAAAAGTACTTGATAGCGATTAGAGGTCATTAAAAGTCCTTTATTTTTTCCTTAAGTTATAAAAAGCACAGTTTAACAGAGTGTTGATAGATAAATATTCTGAAAATTAACGTTGAGTAAGATTATAAATAAAATATTGGATGCATAGTCAACATTTTATTTTGTGATTTATGCTTTATAGGTGTATTGGTAAAATTTTGCTCTTATGTGTTAAAAAACTTAGAAAATGAATTTTGTATTGTAACCCTTACATTTTTATTTTTTAATAAATTGGATTACAAAATTAAATAGGTTTTTTTATGTTCTAGAGCTAGCTAGTAAAAATTGTTGGGTACCTTTACTTTTTAAATGGAAAATTAAATTTCCTTTTATCCTGAAGAGGTATAAATTTAGTTATCAGGGTAATTTACAATATAAAACAGACAATTATTTTGACCCTTTCTGTAAAAGAAAATATGGTATTCTCCCATTAGACGGGTCCTAGATAAACACTGCCAAATTGCAGTGATAACTCATCCTAACAACCTTCAAATATCCTTTATAATTCCAATAACAAACTGTTATAAGATTACTATAGCAACTCTATACAAATTGTTAATATTTAAGGTTTCAGGATACATTTTCTTGTCTTTTAAAAACATAGTAACATTTTAGGCCGACTGGTACCCGTTTATTGGAAGAGTTACTGAAAATTATATGAAAATATGCATGCAAAGTATACAACATCTCTTATATTTCTTATACAAACATCATTTTGATTGAGACAATGCTGTGATAGAATATTTTCCTCACTTTTTAAAGCCTTTATAAAATATTTAAAAAAATTGGATATGCTGCTTCGAACAGGTTTCCCCCCCCCTACCCTCAATTGTGCATTGTGCAACAAGTTTGCAATTTATTTTTTTACTTACTGTAGGAATTCCATCTTTGTTTGCAATAAATAATCAAAGTTGATTAGTATTTAGTAAATTTTAATTTTAAATTAATAATTTAGATGCAGTACCCCATGAGCAGCCACTGTTAAGGAGAAACAAATTAATTAAAGATGAATACATTCCCATGGCATGCCACTATGCACCTGACGTAAATGAATTTAACACATTGTTGACTAATTACGAGTAAACTAGTGAAACCGTTTTTTCCTCAGTGCGCTATTCAAGGCCTGATTTGCATCCCTTGGAGCCAGAAGCATATCATGTTTTCGGGGCCATATACAAAATTTTGGAGAGGGGGGACAGTGATTGCCGGAAAGATTTTAGTCTGCAAGTTTATTGATAACCATTTTCTAAAGTCCAAATCACACAACAAAAAATGTAATTCACCTTAATTTTACTCTTTTTTCCCCCCGAGATTTAGTTGTGTAATGACTGCTACTTAAAATCAGTTTAAGTTTATTGTTTATTTGTGTTCAAAACTTAATTAAAAATGTTAAAAAAGAGTGTTCAATTTAACTACAATAACTTTGGAAGTTTTGGGGCCCCTAGCCTTGCCAGTTACAAAATAATAGCCAATGACATGAGATAAATTTCCAGTAAAATTGACGGTCAACAATTAAAAAAAAGTTAATTAAAATTTTTGGTGACTTCCTAGTTTACATGGAAGGGTTGGTGTGATTCTGAAAATCTATCGACAAAGCTGAAATATCGAAATCTATAAGTTTGCTGATAATTCAAAATGGCCATTAATACTAAACTTTGACTAAAAACATAAGGAATGGAAAAATTATCATTTAGCAATTATAAAAATTAAAAAGCAAATGAAAAAGTATGGAAAAACCCCTTTAGAAATAGGATTGCTAAATATTAAACTTTATCGCTTACCAATTTGCGCCAAACTCTTTTGGCGATATTTCCCACTAAAACAAGGAATAGACCAAATTTTTTTCAATTTTTATACTAAGGAATAATTTAATGCTTTTTATGTTGATATTTCAAACTAGTAAATAAGATTGAAGATAAGATATTTTTACTTTTTTTATTTACTTTTTGTAGATACAGCATGCCTTGTATCTTTAAATTGTAGTAATTAACTTTTGAACTTTGATGTTATACTACTTTGATTCAAATACTTGTCAAAACATAAGATGGACTAAGAACCATGATTGTGTTTAATTGTTGTTCCTTGAAATAAATAACTCATTTCAACTTTTTGTGTTATGTTAGTTCTTAGTAGAAGGCCATTGCCAGCAGTTTTAAATTTTGTTAAAGATTTGTAGGATATTTCTTTAGTTATAGATACTTTTTAGTTTTTTTAAATAAGTACTTGGTCTGCATTTGCATGCCAAAAATATGCATGCATATTAAGAGACAGTTTGCAATTTTCTTGCAAATTACAAAGTTTTGCATTGTCCTTATTCTCATCTATTATAAAAATTATTTTGAAAACAGTTATTTTAAAACAATTTGAGTATAGTGATTACAATTCTCATTTGTCGTTATTATGTGGCATTAAAAATAAAAATGCCATCTACTTTTTAATGATAAATTTTCTTTTGGAGGATTTATACTTAAGTACTTTTTTCATTTTTAGTAAAGCTCTGTGGCTGTTTGAACAAATAATAAACTTGCATCTTTGAGGTTATTTCAAGTCTATGGTGGCTGAAACTTGTGGTCCAAGGGGCGACTGCATATTTAGGTACCGCATCAAACATTCTGAATTTTTTGTAGAATATAGAGGCAAGTTAGTAGATTACGAATTCACTGGTCTGTCGTTGTAAAAATGGCCAAAACTGGTCGAAAATCTACTTTGAATTAGTTGAACTGATTCCGATTGCCAAATATGTTATAACTTGCCAAATAACGAGCATTCTTTTTTATTTGATAACCCATCGCTCTTTAATTTTCAATTAGGAAGGTTGGAGGCGATTCAGATATCTGGCGATGGCTTACTTGCTACTTTTAAAAGTGAGCCAAGTTGGCTCACTTTTAAAGCTCATGTCACTGATGACGTACTGCCGACCAAACGGTATAGTGGTTAGCGTGCTAGCTTCTAGACCGCGAGGTTGCGTGTTCCGAGTTCCGTGTTAGGCATGGGTGTTTGTAAATGTATGTTGGCTTGTCTAATGACGAATGTTTCGGCGCATTATAGCCCTCATGTCGCTGACGGCGCCAGATAATCTGAAAACAACCAACCAACTGATGACGTACCTAATGTACGTTATGTTATGCTAATGTTGTCTTTTAAAATATGCAAATTTTTGGAGCCAGGGATCAGAAATCGTCTGTGCCCTTTCTCATTAAAAATCAAAGTGCAGTGGGTTACCAGATAAAAAAAAAGTGTTCAATTTTTGCAAGTTATGACAAATTTGGCAATCTGGCGTAGTTCAATTAATTCAAAGTCGATATTTGACCAGTTTCAGCCATTTTTGTCATGGCAGACCAGTGGATTCAGGGATCTACTAACGTTTCTCGACATTGTATAAAAACTTTAGAATGATGTTCGATGGGATACCTTAATGTGCTGTCGCATCTCAGTCTATTAGTATAAGCTTGTTGGGGAATCAATTATCCAGAATAGCACAATAATTTCAACTGACAAGTTCTTTATTTTCAGCTGCGTCACGATGTGATGTGGGCAGCAGAGGCCAGATGCTAGCGGAGCGGCCTCTGCCCCCCCCTTCTCTGCGGCTGGCCCCTCCTCCTCCCCTCTCCTCCCAGGAGGACCCTCCTCCCCCTCCTGCCAGAACAGTCTCCTCACCCACCGGCCAGCCCCTTCCCCTGCCACCGACCCACAGGCCACCACGCTCCGCCCTATCAATATCCAAGACGGAGCATGGACTGGACAGCTCAGAACCCATCGTGCTTAAGTGGGATATTAAGGAGGAGGCGTCTTCGTCTGACTGGATTGGGCTCTACAGGACAGGTAAGAACGCCAATACAAGTCAATTCTTAAATAAATTTGTTTATATATATGAATAGTATTTGATTAATATATATGAATGATTATAATAGCCTTTGTAAGGTTTCGTTAAATGTTTTTTTATTAGCGTGTTAAATGAACATTATTTTTTAAGTTCGGAGAACTGCTTTTACTTCGCGTTTAACGGGATTTCATGTTAAGTGATTTCACGTTAACGGGGTTTGACTAGTTGAAATGGATTTTTTCTTTTTGTATATATATATAAGGTTTTTACCCATCCAAATAGTTCATAATTTGGGTAATTGATCTTTAACTGATTTGTTCAAAATAAATTACCAGTTGCTTAGAATAATCCAGGATAACAAATTCTTTGCAAGTTTGCCTGAAATTATTTTAAGTATTATCTTTACATTGCTTTTGTTAAATAAACATACAAACTTATCCATAGTCATTTATATATTGAGTTGTTATTCAATACAGCTTTCTTCCATTTTTAGTATTCTTTTGTTCAATAAGCTGAATATATAAGGTTTAGTGTACTAGACATCTGTTAGTCAAACAGGCTTCCTCTGAATTCATATTACACTTTAAATTATTATAAACATAACTTTTTGGGGCAATTAACTTTTCTAATTGATGTTATTCCTAAATTTATCCATGACTTTTTGTACTGTAATTTATATTTTGTTATTTGTAAGTAGAATTTATTTTGACTTGTACATATTATGGGCAATTCTCTGCTCTACACACAAGACTTTTTGGCTCTTTTTTCTACTCGTAAATAGATTGTAATTTTAAAATTATGATAAATTTAGCAGTTATGCTTTTGTTTTATATAATACTAGTTTTTTGCAAAGTTATATGGAAAATAATTGTTTTAACTAGCAATAAGTCTAATATGCATCTCGTAAAGACGCACAGAACACGTTCTTGTCCCATGCATCAGTTTCTTATAAATGTGTATTTGATCTAGTTAAATGAATTATTTTTGCATGTAACCTTGCCACAAACTGATTTTATATAAAACAACAGTTTCTTATAAATGTGTATTTGATCTAGTTAAATGAATTATTTTTGCATGTAACCTTGCCACAAACTGATTTTATATAAAACAAAAGCATAATTACTAAATTCAAAAAAGGATCGTTGTTGAAAGAGAACTCAAGGAAAGATAACTCTGCATTGAAAGCATTCGTTTTTCCACAATTTACGCCATTAAAACATTTTTTATAGGAATTTCGGAGGTGGGGATATTTAGAACACCTTACGAGGCATTACCGCAGCGATTTTTATCAAAATCGTTAGCAATAATTGAAAAACATGATTTTTTTTAATGGCAGTTACCTTATGCCCTTGCACAATTTTGACGAAAACCTTAATAGTAGATCCCTGTGCCATCACCATCCTGCTCACCAAATTTGAACATTGTAGGTCTATTTGTTCGGGAGTTATGCTGACCACAGACAGACATTTTTTCTAGATCATTTTTTTGAAATCGGGATGTTCCAAAACATGGGGAAATGCAAAAAAATAGAATTTTTTTTGGCCGAATACTATACTTTCACTACCCTATGTATACATGTGGGTAATTGAAAGAAGGAAAAAAACTAGTTTGAAGAGACATTTTTTTTTCCATCTGAAACAGGATTTTATTATGAGAAATTTTGTGTAAAACTAATAAACTAACTTCAAGTTTAAGCTTTATTGTGCGAGGAATTAGTTTGCTTGCATTAAATGAGATTTCGTGTTGAGCGATTTCGCGTCACCTGTACCTGCATAATTGTGAGCGAGGTACAAGTGACAACTTTTACTAATATGCATCAATGTTTAGTTCTAATTTTAATTGAAGCATTCAGTTGATGTTTGTACTTAACTGTAGAATGTGCTTAAATGTTTTAGTAAATGTGTGTTTGTAAGCTTAACTTTCTCCTTTTCCAGATGAGACCGACCCTTCTCGTTATTTAGAGTGCAAGAATCGGTGGCCCTCTTCGACTCCCCGTGGTCAGATTCTCTGGACAATAGAAAATAAGGATTTATTTACAGATGGTAAGAAATCTTACTTTTTACATGCATCTTATGTCGGTATGTAGTGCTGGTTACGGGGAGGATGGTTTTCTCCCAGAAATTCGTATTAGTCCTTAAATTTTTCTTTCTCCCTAAAATTCCTGAAATTGTGCTCAAATTTTCCGATAGTTCCTAAAAAAAAATTTAAAAACCTTGAAAATTCCCTGATTTTCCTCCAAAACACAGATAATCCTCTTGATGAGAAAATCTTTTCTGATATTTAAATTATTTTTTGAAAATTGGTAGTTTTTTTGCCATTATTGAAACTTGCTTTGAAGACAATGTCTGTGTTAGCGAGCCTATAAGTCAACTTTAAAAGAAATATCCCTATAAGTTTTCAATTTATCTCTTACATTTTTGAAATTACCCCTAAAATTTTTGGATTTACTCCTAAAATTTTTAGGAATTATCCTCAAAATGTTCCTGAAAATTTTAAAATTATCTCCAAAATTCCTACCTAAGTTTTTATAAAATTCACTGAGCCCTCTGTGATTGGCATGAAATGAAGAAGTTGCTTCTCTTATTTTTTTTGAGTTGTTCAAGTTGCCTGATGGTTAAATTGAACTTGTACCTCATTTAATTTGAACGTATCTACATTAATTTCAAAAAAAAAAATAATAATTGGTATGTTGTACACATTTTAAAACCTGTGGCTTCATATTTGAATACAAATTGGTAAGCTTTAAATAAAGGTTTTAAAGAATTAAGAAAAATAAGAGTTAACATGATTTTTTGATGAATTGTAATATATATTAATATCAGTTGTAAAAAGACTTTTAAGGGGACTTCAAACTTTTTTTATTTAAGGATTTAAAATTATAATTTTTATATATTGGGAAGTATTACTAAGTAAAAATTAAATTTTATTAAAAAAAAAAAAATCTCACATAGTGCTCTAATTTTTTTAAAAAATTCATCAAATTTCAAAAAATTCTATCTTCATTTTAATTTTTAAATATTTTCCCTGATTTTTTAAAAAAAAAAATTTCTGATAATATACTCTAACTTTTTAAGCATTGGATTTAGAATAAGTAAAATAGTTTTCAAGAAAAACGATAATTACTGTACCTATAGGTAAAAAAAGTGTAAAAAACGGGTATTTTTCGGTATTTAAGTTTGTATAAAAAAAGTTTTTATTTTATTCAAAAATTCATGCCTATTTTTTTCAAATATATATTAAGAATGACTCCAAAAAAAATTTAAGTCATTTCATTTATATTTTCTTAAGTTTTAGCATTTTGTGTAGGGGGGGAATTTAAAAAATCACTAACTGAGAAAAATGCTTTTGAAATTTCGAAGGAGCTATTGCAGCAATGCTAAATTCTCCATAAAAATATAATTTTTCTGCATTTGCAGTTATCGGATCAGCTCAAAAACTTGCCAGAATAAAAATAAGGTTTCAAATATTATAAACACATAAAATATAGGGAATTTGTATTTTTATTATATTTTGTTAAAACAACTGGTACCAAGTCCACGTAAAACATAATACTTCTGAGGCTTGCTTAACAAAACTCTTGCTTAAATGTTAATGTTCATCTTCTGCTGGCAAAAGGGGTGTTATATTTTTCATATTTTATTCAGCTTTGCATATTTTAACTGTCCTGTATTCAATTCTATGTTTTATCGCTTTTAGGAATTTACTACCTCTTCAGCACATTTTTTTGCAGTCAAACCCCATTAACGCAAAAACGCTTAATCCAGGATTCTGTTTAAAGCAATATCTATACAGTTTTCTGTACACTTAAGCCTAAAACTTAGCGTTAATTTATTTGTTTTACGCAAAATCGCATAGCATAAAGTCCCGCTTAAGACAAACTGCTCTTTGAACCACTTTTTTTAAAAGATTAAGTCTTTATTATTGGAAAAATTTTTTTAAGGTGTTCTGAAAACATTCATAAAGTGAAACCTTATGAACCAGGAAAAATGCCTGAGTGATAAATTTTAAGAAATCGCTGGGAAATTAACTGATTTCGACTTAAATTTAGACATCCTTCTGTAATCTGGTTTTGTGATGTCATTTGCCCCTCCTGTATCCAACAGTAAGTTTAGAAACTAAACCCAGTTGTATTTGCATGATGAATTTTGTCAATATGAGTTGAAAAAAGCAATCGTTATCATTGGAAAACCAAGAAAAACATTTTAAATGAAATTGATGATAAATTCTTTAAAATATATAAAATAAAAAAAACATCCAGAAATTGCAGTCAAGTATAGAATTGCCAATTGCACTCCATCAGCAATTTAAAAAAATCGAGAACAGATTGAAGTGGCTTATGCTGCACATCAATTTAAACCTGCAAAGAAAAGGAGGGGGACTGGCAAAAATGAAGGTGTGAATAAAAAAAACCATGAGTATTAAGTACATATATAGCTAGAAGTTTCAATCTGCATTAACTAAATGAAGACGTTTTCAAACGGTTAACACAAAAATTTGTGAAGGCCCAATCGACTTAGTGTTAATGAGGTTTGACTGTATATAATTATGCAGTGTTCCCATAGTCATTAAAAGTCCATAAAAGGGCTTTAATATTTTTTAATTTGTTTTCCAGGTCTTTAAAGTAGTATTTGAAAGTACTTGGAAGTCCTTAATTTTTGTCACTTATCCGCACTGAACCAAAATTTTCTGGTATATTTGTATTACGCATGCATCAACAGAGTAGTCACAGAACCGGAAAAACCTAGAAATCAGGGAAATGTCAGGGATTTTTTTAAAATTTCATGAAAATCAGGGAAATTTTGTATTGTTTAAGGCACTTTCATCCATATTTTGGCGCTATTTCCCCGGAGATTTGTGGTGGTAATCATTAGAAGTTTAATGTTATGGAATAATTTAAACTTTTCATTACCAACAAAACTCTTTTTAAAAAAATTACATATCTCTTTAGCATACATGTTCTATTTGATCAGGGAGTCTAGACACCTGGAAAACCTAAGAAAATTAGGGAAATTTGAAAAAAAAGTTTGCCCTAAAATCAGGGAATTTTTTAGAAATCTTTCTGGGAATTATTAGGGAACTTTTTTTCCTGAATTTTGTGGCCACCCTGATCAACTTCTACATCTTTTGGTTTGTATTTACTGGTTGGTGGAGTAGAAATCGAATGGTTTTAGTTACACACTGTACTCTGCGAGAAGAACTTGTTGGATTAGTGTTAATGTTTTGCAAGCCGAAACATCAAAGTATGCTTATAATACAAAGTGTGTATGATCGATTTTGATATTAATGCTGTGGTCAAGCAGCTGTAAAGTCACACATTAAAGACCTGATGCATGAAAAAATAATCCTTAATTCGAAGGTCCTTAAAAATATTACTTAGGTCCTTGAAAAGTCATTGATTTTTATTCTGTGATTTCAGTGGGAACCTAGTTACTGCCTACTGAGGAATTTAAGTTTTTGATCTTGGACAATTGCAGTCTATTGATTTTGGGTATTTATATCCAAATGGATTTGTCATTAGGCTTTAACAATAAAAATTTATATAAAAAAACATTACTGTATGATTTGATGTTAGGTAACCATAATTTTTGTGACATTGAATGGACTAATTTCCCATTGAGAACTTTTTTAATCGGCTTCAGCGTGGATTGTTTTTTCAACTTCAAAAATTTTTGTTTTTGGTGTACTTTTTTTTTTTTTTTTTTGTTACCCTTATTCCTAAAAAATTTCAATCCAACATGATCTAAACAGAAATAAATGTCTAATAAAAATTGATCCAAAAGAATTAAAAAAAAAAAAAAAAGTATTGTCATAGTTTCCAGAAAAATTAATTTTATTCATTGGGTTTTCTTGGACAAAAATGTATCTAATAACACTTCTCAAAAGATTAATATAACTGATGGCGCTGGCTGCCAAAAGAGTTGACCATTTCTTAACTTCTCAAATATCAGGTGCCTTAATAAACAGTAATTTGAGAGCACTCTAGGAACCAGTGCTCGAGTACAGTATACTGGCTTTGTGAGTATTTACACCAGACCGTTTCTTAAATACTAATGTTATTTGCTCCACTCTTTTATGATAAGAAATAATTTCTATTTGTAGAAGTGACACATGTTTGTTTCAAGTACTACCATGGCATCTCTGGAACACTGCGAGCTGTTAGTCCTGTGGTCACAGTGCGTAGATCAATGGATTCTTGTGGACCTCAGGTAAGCACAGGAGTAGCATTTGCCCTAAAATTCCTTAAATTTTTGTTTAACCCTAAAATTGTATTTAAATTTTTTGATAATTCCTAAAAAATTAAAAACACTGAAAATTCCTTCAAAATTTGCAAAAAATCCATGATATACCTCTAGAAAAGAAAATATTTTCTAAAATTTTAATTATTAAATTTAATTATTAAAATTTTATATATTGACTAATTAAGTTTACGTTTTGCTATAAAGTTTGATATTAATTTTTTTTCTTAAAATTGGCAGTTTTTTGCTGGTATTGGTACAATCTTTCAGTTCTGCCACTGGAGACTAAAAAGGCTACTAAAGTGACTATTTTAGCGGCCAGGCGACTATTTCAATGAAAAAAGGGCCCAAAACGACTATTTTAAACAAAAACTAAAAGTTGTTTTGCAAAACTGTAAGATTTTGCCCAATATAATGAAAATTCTGTGTATTGAATTTTAGCTAAGGAGTTCAAGTTCTTAGATTTTCAAAGTGACAAAACTTTCAATTTTAGTTGTAACACATTGTAAGAATATATCGTCAGCTTACAAGCGAACACACCAAGTCAGTTTTTGAGTTTTGGAGTTATTTTCTTATCATTTATACCCCCCCCCCCTCCCCCTCTACAAAAGTTAAATGTCAGCTCTGAAAAAAAATTTACTTGCAAAGAATGTTTTAAGTATTGAAGTATGTTAGCAAATTATGAAACTTGACATTTTTTTCTCTTCGAAATTTGAAAAGGTAGTTATTTTTACTTAAGTGTGTTTCCCTTGTAACCCAACAAATATATAGCATTGAGTGAATTTCATGTTTCTGAAGAACAGAATTCAGTATTGAGTTTTGCTAGAATCTGAAGAAGCCTTTAATGCTTGTTTTGCAGACGAGTCATGGGTCTGAAGATGTGTTGGTGGGCTACTCTTCTCAGCAGTATCCTGTAGAGATGGTCAAGTTCACCTTATCCAGTAGGTCTTACTTTTCTCTGCCATTGAAGGTGTACCCTTGAATTTTTTTTTTAATTATGATTTTAAAAATCTGATATTTTTGCACCTTAAAGACGTAATGATGTTTGCATTAAAAAAAATACAGTTTTACATAAAAATCAATTAGCTAATTAACATATAACTCATTAATTAGAATATTTTTTAACAGTAATTATTCAAATTTCACTAGGCTGATAAAAAAAATTATGGTTGAAAATTTTTCGTAATATCTTTCATAATATTTTGATCCTTCATTCAAATTTCTGGAGTATATAGTTTTTTTTATATAGAATTTTTTTAACTTTGAAAGTTAAAAAAAATCACAATTTTTAAAAAACTTTTGTTTTTAAAAATCTGGCAAAATTCATTTTCTTTTCAAATCAATATTAATTGCGGCTCAAAACGTCTAATAGTTAACATAGATTTTAGCTATAAAATAATTAAAAAAAAAAAAAAACTGCACCAAACTTTAGTTATCACTGTTTAAATGAATTTTCACGTGTTAAAAAATTATTCTTAAGGTAATGAGTGGAAAATTTTCAAATTTATTTTAATTATAAAATAATACTTTTAACTAATAAAATAGCTCACTAGCGCTTTAAAATGATACCATTATCGTCCACAAATTCCATCCAGAAATTATTTTAAAGCAAAGAAAGTGAAATCTCCTTTTCGGATATTTGGAGAATACCTGAACTGGTTTTAATTCCTAACTCATCTACTTGGAAGCAAATAGTTTATATGTTATGATCAGACATTTCGTAGTAGAGGTGAAGCAATAACTTTTCTATTTTTGGAAATGTCAGATTTGTGTATTGTTGCTTCTTTTTGTATTGTTTTTATGAGAATCTTGTACCCTTTTTTTATATTTCTTCAAGTAGGGTTACTTGTAGAGTTGAATCCTGTTTACCTGATAGCAAAATACATTTTTAGAAATCTCATGTTGTTGTACATTTCTTTTTAATTAAGCGTGGTATTTTTCTTAAAATGGTTTATATAATGCAATTTCATTACAAAATACATTGCATGAATGTTTCATTACAAAATATTAAATGCAATTTATCAAAACAAATAATTTAATTATATCCAAATGAAAACTCTTTGAGAACTGCTACCACTGCCCTTACTATCAATATAGATTATGTGTATTGAAGTGCATATTTTGACATGCAACTAGTTTTTTGATGAAAGTAAATTTTTTATTCTTCACAATACATTTGAAAAGTCAGTCCTTGCAAGTTTTCATTTTTTAAAAATACACAAAATACAAACCTGTAAAGGCCTAGCCAAATTATGTTTTTCAGTACTATATAGTTTGCACATTCAGTTCTTAAATATGTATAATTTAAAAACTTATACTTCACTTCCAACCTGTGTATTTTTTATTGAAATTGAATCTCAAATTTCAAAAAGGTCTTATCCGGGATTTATTTAAATTACATTTTCACTTTTATTCTTGTCCGTTTTGTTACTACAGTCAAACCCTGTTAACGTGAAATCGCTTAACATAAAATCCTGTTTAATGCAAAGTAAAAGCTGTTCCCCTTACTTAAAACTTAATGTTAATTTTTACGGTTAACACGAAGAATTTCAGCGGCCCCATCGACTTTGCGTTAACAGGGTTTGACTGTAAAACTGAATAAAAATTCGAAAAGGGCCGTTTTTAATATCTTTTTTATGTAATACAATGTTTAGCAGTTACAAGAAAATCAATTACCAACTTTAATTCACTTTGTTGAAAGAATGAACTTGTTTTGATCTTTTGCAAAATTTCAGAATCAGACAGGGTTCCCATGGTCCTTGAAAGTCCTGAAGAGTCCTTATACTTTTTTTGAGGTAATTTGGTCCTTGAAAATCCTTGAATTTTTAAGCGACCACTTATAATCTCCGCCTCCGTTTTGTATTCTTAACCTTAAAGTATCTAATTTTATGGTCTTTGAATTTTCTTAAAATGGTCCTTGAATTTTCTTCAATAAGAATGGGAACCCTGTCAGAGAGGAGTCTGTTTTGAAATTTGTAATTCAATTATTTCTGTTTGAAAATTCTAATTGGTTCTTGACTGTATGCTCTTTCAGATCTGTGTGCAAGGAACCTGAGAAAGGGTCTATTCTTCAACCCCGACCCTTATGTCAAGATCTCTGTGCAACCAGGAAAAGGGGAAGGGGTCCTCTTACTGCCACACCATGGTCAGGTTTGTCGCACCCTCATTGCAGAGTCCACTACACAGCCATGTTGGCCAGGACAGGTACTACTTTTTGAATCCTTTATATTAACTTTGGGTGTGGGTGGGTGGCTGTATATGTCGATGTCGGACAAATCTGCCGAGGCCTACTTAACTGAATTGTCGTTATCCAATCGAGTTGAAACTTGGCAGATTGATTCGATGACCCCAAATTTGATTGAATGCATGTCAATGATAATGCATTCTATAAAATTTTGGGAGCGGTCACCGTCACTTAAAGGCCGCTTTTACGGAATACTAATAAACCAACTTACCGTCATCTAATTGCGCTTTAATAGCATTTAACGAAGCATTGAAGAAACTCTTTCCTGTTGCCAAAATTGTTTTAATAAATAAATAATAAAATAATTGGTTTAATCAGAATAAATAAAAGGTACTTGGATATAAGTGCATAAATTCGCATACATTTTTAATGAATAAATTTTTAAAAATGGCTTGAATAGAAATGTTTTTAATATTTAAAATTAAATGCCAACACCAAGCACACGCTGGCAACAGAAACAGTGCTTTTTTAATGGATATAAAAATTGGCAATGTATATAAAGGATTTATATTAACTTTTTTATGGTTTATATTATCCTTTTTCAAAACACATTGTGTATTGACTAAGCTAGTTTTGTGCTTAATAGATTTATTTAGGGTCACTGCTGTCATAAGTTAAAAAGTCCAAAAACCCAACATATTCAAATGCATATTTTGTTGCTTTTACGTTCATCTTTTGAAGTTACACATTTTTTTTTCATTGTTGTATAGGTTTGTATGACTAAGACAAACTCTCTAAGACAAACTTTTTATTTCATTCAATGAAATAAAAAGATTACTTTCTAAGAAGTAATCAGCAAGTGTCAAAATATGTGTTTGAATTTTTTTGGATTTAGGGTCTTTTAACTAATGGACGGTAGCACTGTTGCTACAATTCAGTCATTGCAGTTAACCAGGAAATCAACTATTTTAAATCTTATATAATCTGTTATTTTTTTTTTTTTCAATATATAGTGTGTCCATAAAGTCATGGTGCCCTTTTGACCGGTCACAGGAAATCAACGAAACAAGATAGAAATGTGAAATCTTCGATTGAAAGGAAAACTCAAAGTTTTGTACCTATTCAGTGCAGTTTGATGTGGCTCCCATTTTGTTGCCCTACACACATCTAAAAGATATTCAAGCTCTTCCCACAAACAGTTGAGGACGTTTGATGAGTGAATAACGTCTGTGATTCTCTGTTTTAAATGATTAATGTCGTTGATACGTTCACTGTACACATGTGCTTCACATATAACCCCACAAATAAAAGTCTAAGGGCATGACAGAACCCTTGTCTATCCTTCGCTGGGGGAAAGTTGCAACCAGAAACTCATGAACAATGCCAGTGTAGTTTAGAGGAGCACCGTCATGTTGAGAGTTTCGTGTCAACTTGGAGAGTTTTCCTTTTATTTGGTGCAGATTTCACATTTCTATCTTGTTTCGTTGATTTCCTGTAACCAATCCAAAGTGCACCATGACTTTACGGACATACTGTAGTATTTATATGTAGGGCTGCTGATGTTTGAGGTTTAAACAAAAACATCTTCTTAACAGGAACATAGTTTATTTAAAATGGTGTCTAGGGCTTTTAACTTTAAAATACTATTGTTGGACATTAAGAACATAGCTCCGAAGAGCTCTTCATTATACATCTTGCAAAATCAATTACATGGCTAGGAATGAATTTATAACAAGATGGTTGACAGGAAGCAGTGACATCACACAGTAATGTTGCGCTGATCGCAACCAATATGATTCAAAGTGCTCTAAATGGGGGAAAATCTCACATGTATGTTTCGTAATCTAATATAAAAGCTTATTCTTTGTAACCTTGTACAAAACACTCGTTTATTGTCACCTAACACAATATCTTGACATATTGTCTGTAAATTAGTATATGGAGAATTCTGTGTAGC
Organism: Linyphia triangularis; assembly: GCA_963978545.1. Lineage (NCBI taxonomy): Eukaryota > Metazoa > Arthropoda > Arachnida > Araneae > Linyphiidae > Linyphia > Linyphia triangularis. The sequence goes on along the minus strand of OZ021729.1, from coordinate 82,594,668 downwards.
TTAGCATATAGACATTTTCTTCATAATATTTCTGAATTATATTCAAGACATTTTATTAGTTACAGTGTATAGAAAAATTGTTTGTAATACAACTTGTTTGTATTGTTACCTAGTATATTGACTTTCTTGATCTAATAATGTTCTTGTGCTCTATAGTGTAACAATATATCCAGCACAACCACCTTTGTATTCTACTATGGACTTAGTATTCAGGCATATACTTGCATTCTTTGCAACTTATATTGAATATATTGAATCATTCTTTGTAACCTAGTATATGATGTAGACAAACCCATTAACACATAATCGCTTAACATGAAATCCTGTTTGGCGCAAAGTAAAAGCAGTTCTCCACACTAAAAACTTATATTTGATTTATTCGTTTAACATGAAATTCGGTTAACGCAAACAATTTTGGCTACCCCATTGGTTTCTCGTTAATGAGGTTTGACTGTATTAGTAAATAAACACTCCTCATCTCCGCATAAATTGAATAAAAATCAATGAACAAATTTCAACTTCAGTTATTCAGTTCAATTTGTTACTTGAAAATGATATTGTTCCAAAATAGATTTTGTTTGGTGAGATATTTCGTGATCATTGAAGTCTACTTTGATATTTTTATATCAGGGTTCCCACGGTCATTGAAAGTCATTAAAAGTGCTTAATATTTTTGAACTTGTTTTCAAGGCCTTGAAAGTGCTTGAAGATGCTTAGAGGTGCTTAAAAGTCATTGAAAATGCTTAGAGGTCCTTAATTTTTACAGATGTTGTCCAGCTGCAAAATTTATAAAAATACAACTCGGACTTGCTATCCAAGCGTGACCGCCACTTATCAGCACCGTATCGAAATTTTCTAACATATTTGTATTGCTCATCCACCAACTTTAACTTTTTTGGTAGAATATACTTTATTAAAAATATAAATATAGATATGATGCCTGGAAACGAATTTTCATAGGTCCTTAAAAACATTAATTAGGTCCTTATAGGTCATTGAAAAGTCATTGATTTTTATTCTGTGATTTGAGTGGGAACCCTGTATATGTACTTTGATATTTTTACAGAAAATGCGATCCTAGTAATAATTAGTAATACGCTTTGTTCTAGAAGACTTTTTTTTCTTTTTCTAGTTTGAGTTTATTGCTTATCCCTCTGATGTTTTGGAGTTTGAAGTGAAAGACAAGTTTGCGAAAAGTCGACCCATCATTAGTCGTTTTCTAGGAAGATTTTCCATTCAAATTTGCCTTCTTCTCGACCAATGCACTGGGTGAGTCGATGGGAAACACGAGTTTTCTGTGTTCTATCTGTGAATTGATTTCTACATTATCCCTTTCATTTTGTTACATTGGAACCCCAAAACTAACGATGCATTTTGATGCTGTTCATTTAACTTGGAAATTAATTTTATATGTGGTTGTGTAAGTGTACTGTATGTTTGATATAATGATTCAATTGTCATTTTCTCCAAGTTAACTGTAGAGTTTTCAAAGATCTTTTCATTATATTAATGTAAACCAACGTACAAAACTCTTCGTATATTTTACTTTAGAACAAGAACTGCTGGGAATGTCTTGGTTGTTTTGTAACTTTATAAATCGAGATTGGCTAAACTGGTATAGGTGCTCAAGGTTTTCTTCGATTTTATTTTGCATTTCTCCATTGTTTTGAAACATCCTGATTTTAAAAAAGTGGTCTAAAAAATGTCTGTGTACGTGGTCAGCATAACTCCTGATTGAATTGATCTACGATGTTGAAATTTGGCGTGCTGGTTAGTGGTGACCATGTAGACCTGCCATTAAGGTTTTCATCAAAATCGTACATGCTCATAAGGTTGAAATCATAAAAAAATCATGTTTTTCAGCAATTGCTAAAAATTGGCTCTAGCAATTTTGATTAAAATATCTGTGCTTATGCCACTTAAGGTGTTCTAATCTTCCCCATCTTCTAAATTCCTGTAGAAAAACGATAAAAGCGTAAAAAGTAGAAAAACAAGCGCTTTTAACCTAGAGCTCTCTGCCCTTGAGCATCATCCATCAATGATTGATTTTTTTCTGTTTCAAGCATAAGAAAGGACAATGTAATGTGTATAAAATATTATCACCATTTTGGCGGTGTCTTTTTCTTTTCGTGTCCTTGTACAAATTATTGCCAATTTGGCCATTTTTATTTGAATGAGTGAAAATATGAAAACGGTAACTAACACCACATCCAATTTTAATGCAATTACCAGTATTGTATTGTAGTTGAAAGTTGTGCGATGTTCCACACTCCTAGTTTTGTTAAGTGCTGTGTGTTTGTGTTTCAGTGTTCCGATTGAGTTCAGCTTCAGCTTGTGTAACAAGAATCCATCGGATCACGTGACAGGGCAGCTCTCCTTCACCTTCACCCTGGAGAACGGGCCAGGTAATCCATTTCTTTTGCTGATTTTAAAGGGTTTTTTTTACACCAACATGGAAAAATAAATGTAGTGTAATTAAAACTACACCATGTACTTATTTTTGCGTAAAATATGTATTTGAGTAAGGCAGTACAGATTTTGTTTGGGAAAATAATGCTTAAATTTTTCCTTATTTCAGTTACAGGGATCTCACTCGCCCTAAAATTCTTATTATTCCTTACATTTTTGCTTCTTTTTAAAATTCCGAAAATTGTATATACATTTTTCGCTAATTCCTAAACAAATTAAAAAAAACCCCAAAAATTCCCCGATTTTCCTCCAAAACCTGCGAGAAAGCCACAATATTCTTCCAAAGGATAAAATATTTGAAATTTTAGCTAAACTTGTGTTTAAAGTTGAAGCAATATTCTTTTTGAAGCAGTACTTTGAATGTTGCTTTAAAATTAAATAAATGGATGCAATCAAATCCTCATGTATGTCAAAATATAATTGTTTGATTATATAGTTGCGGTTTTGCTTAGTTGTTTGATGTTTAATTTTTTTTTAAATTGGCATTTTTTTTGTCAGTATCAAAAATAAGCCTTGGAATGCATGTCTGTGTTAGAAGCCTATGTCAGTTTTTAAAGAAAAAGAAATATCCCTACATTTTTAGGAATTATTCCTAAAATTTTTGGAATTATCCCTAAAGTATTCTTAATTTTTTTTTTTTGGGGGGGGGGGGATTATCCTTAAAATTCCTACCTAAATTTTTTAGAAAACTCACTACACCCACTGCAATTATATTTAATGAAAGTACACATATTTTGTTTATTTGATCTTATTAAAAAAAAAAAAAAAAAAAAAAAAAAAAAATGAGTTTGGCAACAGTGTATTTTAGTGGTTCCCAAACTTTTAATGTTGCAGAGCCTGTTTTGAAGCAAGAATTTCTCATTTAACCCTAAGAAATGTTTACTCATAGTTATATTTATTTTTTAAATCTACAATAATTTAACTTGTTAAGATATTTGAAAAATGTTATAATAGTGTTACATGTACACTTAAAGTTAAAGTGAACTATGGGCCTGCTATTTAAAGCAGTGTTTGTCAATGGCCAGTGTCACAGAAGTCCACTGAGTGCGCATATTGTTCAAACGAGTTCGATATTTAGTTATTGTAGTTGTACACCCATGACAATTAGTTTTTATTAGTGCTAAAGTTTTTTTATTAGTGTTAATTAGAACAAATAAGTTTTTCATATAATATCAAAAGGTCCTCTCTTAATTCAGCCCAAAGTTCAAGAAGTGGTTGCTTATAAATGATGATGGACAGTGGCTGTCCCAAATAATGTCAATGTCACTGAAAGTGTATCTACTATTCTCGTAGAATTCTTTTGATTCGATTCCCGATTATCCATTGAAAAATACAAATTCAAATTTTTAACCAAATTGCTAAGGCATTCTTTTATTATTGTTGGCACAGATTCAGTCATTGTTATGTTAATTTGTATTGAAGTCAGTAAAAAAACGTGTTAGATCCTTATTCTCAGCGCTTTTCACGTAAAATTCTGTCTTTTTCTTTAGTTCCACAATTTTGATAAAGTGCCTGCTAAAAGTTTGTGTCGTTGAAAAATGAAAGTAAACGGGACAATAATTTTCATCGTGACAGCCATCATATGTCAGTGTTTAATAATAACGACAGTGTTTAATAACCATGATGTGTATATTTCCAAAATCTTCTCTCAGTATTTTGAGTTGACTACATTATTTACTTCAAAGCCTTAACAAAGTTGATGATCTCAACACGGCTATCTAATACCTGCTTTAATAACAATGTCATGTATTTTTCGTTGCAAGGGTGTGTCGTTAGACACATCTACTACTTATGCATTTTTTTAAAAAATAACTTGATTCTAACAACAGTAAAATAAGCTGGCTGGGCTTTCAGACTAATTTTTTAAAAACAAATGATGAACCATTTTGTAAATTGGATATTTTGCTTCAAAACTGTCACTCGTTGCTCGCTCCATAAACTTCTACAAAACACTTGAGGACGGTTGACACCTATTATGTTGTCATAATTCAACCATTTTTATTTTGTATTAAAGACTTGTCAAATCATCCATATTTTTGTGGGGCTTCTTGATTCTAACTACAGCAAAAAACATTCATAGGACATAAAAATTGGAGTTTGCTATTGAAAATTATGCAATATGCAAAAGGCATTTATTTACTTTAATCACCTCAAATGCAAATTGAAGATTTTCATTTTTTTTTTAAATGATCAATTTGTCGTATCAAATTCTTTGTTTTGCTCTTAACCTGCTTCCTCTATTTTAGTGGATCCGTGGACGCACATTCGTCAGGTGCACAATCCTATCTACGCCACTGACCTCTCCGACGCCCAGATTGGAGGCTCCTCCGTCCCCAACACCCCCCAACACATTGTGCTTTCCAGTCGCTCCCAACCCCATCCTCATAACGGAAACCTTTCTGGCAACGGTCAACAAGCTGCTTCGCAGAGGGACGCAGCCCCACAACGGAGGACGGAGGGACGCAGATCTGGTTCCGACCAGAGCCTCAACAGCATAGCGGCTGTCCCCCCGCAGCGGAGAGCCTCGGCGGTGTCTGTTGCCAGGCTTTCTATACCACCGACCCATGAACGATCTGCATCTGCAGTTGCCTTTACCAACATGGAGTATGTGCTAAACCCAGTGGCGCCGGACGCCACTACGGACAGCGTCGAGGCCTCTCCTGACCCAACCCCTGCCAAGGACTCAGGGTCGGCAGACGTGCCCCCTCCCCTACCTCCGAAGCAGAAATCTTCCAAGGTGGGACACAGGCCCTTAGAGAGGGCAAAGGCCCACGGTGGCCCCGGCACATCTTCTTCTCAGGAGCCGGCAGAATCTAGTCAGACGACGCAAAAGCCGCGGCATAGCAAGCCGGAGGACAGCTTCTTACTGGAGATTGTGGACACTGATGAGCAGAATGATGACACAGAGGGAGAGGACTGCCTCCCACGGGAAGACTCCCCTCCGCCTCCTGCCCTCCCCCAGCGCACGTCCAGCGGGTCTGCCCAGCGGCCAAAAGCCCTGGCTGTCCACCCAATGGGAGATGTGTACTCAGACGGCCACTACATCAACCAGAGCGTGCGGACCGCTCCCCTCGCCACACCCGAGCATGACTCTCTTGTTGAGGGTGTTGGAGGGCCCCGCGAGGAAGGCTCCCTGGAGAACCTCCATGAGGCTACCAGCTACTCGGAGCTGGAACCCAGCACCCAAGACCCGTACAGCTCGTCGGACCTAGATCACGAAACGTACTTAAGTCTTAGCGAGGCAAGTGACCTGGCAGCAAGGGCGGCTTCAGCAGACTTTGGCGAGTTGAATAACCTGGACGAGAATGACGATATCCCGGGCAGCTACAGCGTGTGCGTCCCCAGCAGCCCCTCCTCCTCCCAGACCCTGAGCGCCAGCGAGAGTGGAGAGCCGCCGGGAGACGGAGACGAGAGCTCGGACGACGCCATGGCCTACCCGGCGGCACGCGACCCGTCCATGCCGCGCTGTGCCGCCGGGCTGAGGTGCAGCACTAGCTCGCTCAGCCTGCTCTCCACGCCGGTACGTAATGAACACAGTGTTCCTAAAGAACATATTCTATTTATGTTCATCAATATATATTTGTTTCACTTTATTGTTCGGTCATCTCTATTTTATTCTTATTTTACTTCTCAGAAATCGGAATGCAATTTTATTTATTTAGCAAAATATTTTTCATTATTTTATATTGTTTATTAATGAAAGTTAAGTACATTCATTCAAGTTATATCTAGTATATTATCTTTATGTTTGTTTTTTTCTCTCAAAAAGTTTAAGATATGAAATTCGATGTATGTCTAATTTTCATAAAAATATTGGCGTTTCTTTAGAGTATTAATTTGCTGCATTTTCTTAAAACTGCTACCATGAAAATGCAACGTGATTTATATTCTCTCCTCAATGTATTCTTTTAAAGTAATGCTGAGTCTCTAGGAAAATCTTTAAAATTCCTTATGTAGCGTATTAAATAAAAAGTTGGAACCCTTATCAAGAATGTTTTATTTAAATTATGTGTCTTTCTGCAGGACAGTGTCCAGACGCCCGTGAGTCCAGGCCTGATCGTGAGCCCTGCCAGCGACGACCTGAGCCCAGCCAGTCCCACAGACGAGACGTCTGATGATGGTCCGTCTCCATGCTCCTCGGAGGAGAGGGATGGCGTCCCTTCTTCATGTAGGCCCACTGGACAACTCTCGTACATCAGGCCGGACTCGGAGCTGTGGGCCCAGAGGAGAAATTCACTGGGGTATGTGCTGGTTTGTTTGTGGCTCACTCATATTAGCCAACTTGGTACTTAGCCGTATAACATACAGATTTTGCTTGTTTTGTAATCTTTTATTGATTTTTCATTAAATTGTATGAATTTTGCATTTTGTCCAGAAAATGGACATTTGCAGTTAACAGAAACCAAAATGATCTTAAGTAATATATATTTTTTGTTAATTACTGTTAGGTTTTGTTAAATGCTATTGATATCAAGATCACACTCTTCAGTTGGTCTTCATTTAAATATCGTCCATTAATTTTTCAATTGCACAGATATTTCATTACTGTAGTTAGTTTTCCCCTTTTCAATTTTTCACGCATTAATATTTTTTTCTTACAAAAAATAGAACTTTTAAATTGATGTCTTCCTACTCTTGGTTTTGTTTATGTTAGAGGCAAGCATTGGAGCATTAATTTACAAGTAGTATTAGCAATGTGTAAGAAATTTGCTGCAACACTTTTCCCGACTACAGAAATGAAACATTTCGGCTTTGTTGTGTATTTCTTGCAGATTTTTTTGGTATCGAAGACAAAGATATTGCAGATTTTGTGCTTGTTTTATTAAAGGTTTTGAAGTCATTGAATGGTGTAATTTGATTACCAAGGTCCTTGAAATTCCTGGAAAGTGCTTGAAAATGTTTTGATTAAATTTAGTCCTTGAATTTTTAAGGAACGACCACCGATAATCTCCCCCTCCATTTTTCCATTTTTTGAATTTTTATGTGGAAAGTATGTAATTTTATGGTCCTTGAATTTTCTTAAAAAGGTTCTTGAAAGTCCTCGAATATTTTTCTTTAATAAGAGCAGTAATCCTGAATTCAGTAAAAGCAATTATCTTTAATCCATTGTGTTTCCCAATTTTAAAGTTAACAAAACATAGATTTTACTGCAAAATATGTTTTTAAAGGTTAGGAGGGCCTTATAATAAATTAAATCTGTTAGATTTTGTACAAAATTGCAAATTTGGCACCTCAATTCTTAGATTTCGAGGATGAAAAATTTAGATTTTATCACAAGTTCTGCACAAGGTTTAAAGTTTGCATCCTTTTTGGATTACAATTCTGTATGGTTTTTGTTGCCAATTAGTGCTGATAGATTATGGTAAAAAATCACCTTCTTTGACATGATTAGAAAGAGAAAAATTTTCCAAATTGTGGACTTAAAATTGCAGATTATTTTGTCTTCGTTGTATTTAATCCCTTGTTCTTGAAGGTAGTTTAGTAAATAAGATACCAGCGTTTAACAAAACGCAATTCGGGACTTTTTTTTGCAGACCAACCTGGCTTATTGAAACCCAGGTCTTCCACTCATCCTTAACAAATAAAAACTATTCAATAATCTTCAATGGAATTACACTATTGCAATATTTTTATTTCTTTTAAGTTCAAAAAGAATGACTTGTGTAACATTCGTAATTTTCATTTGAACAAAGTATTCCCGTAGCAGCAAATGAACTATTCCATTGCAAATTGTAAAAAGACCTTCATTTCTACTTTTAACACATCATAAATATAGTCTCCTAGAACATAGAAGATCAATTTTATTATTTCTAATGCAATTGGAAAATGAAGAATTTTAAGCCATTTTCTCTACATTCGCTGTGCTATGGATTTCTATTTAATTTTATAACATCTCACTCGAAATTTTAACTGAGTTGCCCCTGTTTCCCTATCATTTTATTGAATTTTTAGTAACTCACACATAATCCCTCCCCTCCCAACTTTTCCATGAAAATTGACTTAAATTCCACATATACACAGTAACTTCCAGAAATCAAAATTTAAGGACCGTGCTCCAAACTTAACATGTGCCGTAATGTCCTCTAACTTGCAAGTATAAGATATTTTCTTTGACATTGTATCTGATTACCTTTGTTTGAACAGCCTGGCTAGCCGATCGCTGAGCTTTTCCGTAGGGGGCAGCAGAGATGTGTGCACCCTACAGCATCTACCCACCACAAGACTCCCTTCCATACCAGAGAGGACCATCCGCTATCAGAGGGTGGACCTGGAGGATCCCTTGCCTCCACGTGAGTAGCCTATATGTTGGCCTATATGTGGGTTTCACCTTGGTCAGGCTGATTTGAGTGTGAGCAAACCCCTCTTTTTTGTATTGTTTGTTTGGAAGAAAATGCATAGAACTACAATTCTTAATTTGCAGTGATTGAGTATCGAAAGTTTTCCTTCACTCTCAAAGTAGTACTACGAATTTTGTGTATGGTGTCAGGACTAAAATTGTTACACTGTCCTGTATGGTATTTGTTGCGATATCATTGTATTATTACCACGCCAAGAATAATTTCGTCTACCCGTCGGAAGTTTCCTGGCCTTAGATTCGTTTCTAATTAAAGCTGAACTGCATGTACAATTTTATTTAAAGAAGTGAGGTAAGTCACACTCGCCTCATTTTGTGTCTCCTTGGTCAGACAAGAACGATACCACGTCATTTTCTAAACATCTTTCTTTATTCACAACACAACAAAAACACTTCTCTTGACTACATTCCACAAGCGTCTCTAAACCCTGCAAAGCAGGGGCTTTCTTCTACTCCCTTATCAGATAAGAGGAGGGAAAAGAGGGATGATATTACATTACAAAGGGGTGGGTGGTTAGTGGACCATAATGTGGTGTCATCTAGCTATACTTATCTTATACTTAAAACTATGTTAAAAGTAAAACATTCTCCTGATGGAAATAATTAAAAACTACAAAAAATAAGTAAAATCTACAAAAGAAAGCATAGAAACGTTGGCTTCTCTGTATTCATTGTTTCTTTATGCAAAACAAAATGTTGAACTGTAACATTGTCCTAAATGAATAATATCATATTAGATCAACACACAGTGACCAATGTATAAATAACTTGAGATCAGCATTTTATTGTGTCCCCTTTTTGCTTGGATAGTTAGTTATGTTTAGTTAGATGTTTCACTTAAATGTTTATGCCGATTGCAGAGAGGAGGACTTTTTTTTTGTCGTACAATTTGCTACAAGTACCGCTAATCATGCTCCTGTTTAATAGTTTTAGACTAACAGTTAAATAATTTTTTTTTTCAACCTGCAAAAATCTTGAAATCGGAGTAGGTTCTTTTGTTCGGAACTTGACATCCAAGAATTTTGTCGATTATTTCGATTTTCCAAAAATATTCTTGTATTTTTAGTATAAACTAATATAACCAAAAACAGAGTTTAAAATTAACTTTAATATTACTAAACATTGATTAATGTTTATTTATACCTCTATCTTGAAATGAGAACAGTCAATGTTAAATTTTTCTAGATTGTTTTTAAAGCTGAATGCATTGGCATTGTTGGCAATTGCCTGTTATTCCATTTGTAATATGTACGTATTAGTTTTTCCATGCACTAATGCTAGTTTGCCACTTTGTTTAAAATATATTAGTTTTTGATGTATATTCTGATTATAATGTTAACCTTAGATGTGTGTATTTCAGACTGGGAGGCCCGTGTGGACAGCCATGGTCGTGTGTTTTACATTGACCACCTGAATCGCACTACCACCTGGAGCAAACCCACTCCCTCACAAACACAGACGCTGACGCTGGGGACAGCATCCGAACTGCAAAGGCAACAGCTGGATCGCAGGTAACACACACTTGATTACAACACCCACATTTTGACAACACACTTGTTGCACTTCGAAAAAAATTCCATTATAATAATAAACCCATTAACCCATCAATGTTTTTCTTTCTAACATTTTAATTTCAGAAATTTAAGTTCCTTTATTATTTTACCTTGATTGTTAAAACTTTTCTTGTTATAAATTTAATTTGGAAATCATGGCTTTATTCTCTAAAATTAATTGGGGAAAAATGCCATTCATTAAAAAGAATAATAACAGTTAGAAATCGTAATGCCATATATATTGTTTGATATGAATTTAGTTTTGCAGTTGATTACTTGGAAAATAAAGACTTATTTAATATGATACGAGGGCTATCCAGAAAGTAGATTACGTTTTGGAATAAAAAAATAAACAAAGTATAGGAAACAAATTTTATTATATACAGATGAAAGCCACACTCAAATACTACTTTTCTACATAGTCACCATTCAAATTAAGGCATTTATCGTAGCGATGTACGAGCTTGGAAATTCCTTTGTCAAAAAATTCGGCCGCCTGCGCCTTCAACCACTTCGTTACCTCTTCTTGCAGCTGTGCGTCGTCATCAAAACGCTGCATCGACAGCCACTTCTTCATTGCTGGGAATAGGTGGAAGTCGCTCGGTGCTAGGTCGGGACTGTACGGCGGATGAGGAAACAACTCCCACTTAAAAGATTCAAGAACTTTACGAGTGACATTTGCCGTGTGGGGCCGGGCGTTGTCGTGAATCAACAAGATCTTAGAGCTCAACATTCCTCTGCGCTTGTTTTGAATTGCTCTTCTGAGTTTTTGGAGAGTTTGGCAATACCATTGAGAGTTTATTGTAGTGCCTCTTTCCAGGAAGTCCACCAAAATCACACCTTTTCTGTCCCAAAAAACAGTCGCCATCATCTTCCTTGCCGACATTGTTTGCATGCATTTCTTGGGTTTTTGGGGAGAACTTGTGTGCCCCCACTGCATTGATTGCAATTTCGTTTCACAGTTCACGTGTTTCACCCACGTTTCGTCACCAGTAACGATGCGATCGAGTAAAGAGTCACCATCCTTATGGTAAGCGTCCAAAAAGTTCCAACGCTGCAGCCATTCGCTGATTTTTGTGGTCCTCTGTCAAGATTTTTGGAATCCATCTTGCACAAAACTTGTGGTAACCAAGCTTTTCGCTGATGATTTCGTGCAACAAACTTCGCGAAATTTGTGGAAAACTCTAAGAAAGTTCCGTTATTGTGAAATTTCGATTTTCACGGACTTTAGCATCGACTTTTTCGACAAGTTCGGCAGTCACTATGCTGGGTCTCCCACTTCGATCTTCGTCGTGAACATTGGTTCGGCCATTTTTAAATCTTATGACCCACTGACGCACTCCACCTTCAGTGATAATGTTGTCCCCATACACTTCACAAAGCTGCCGATAGATTTCTATCGGTTTACAGTTTTTTGCAGTCAGAAACCTTATTACTGCACGCAGCTCGCGGGATTTTCAATTAACGCAGACATTTCAAACCGTCACAGTATCTGAACGGAGCACAGCACGAACCTCTCACTAGCACGGCTAGATGCCGACTGAGCTGCGCAACGCTCTGACCCCAAGATGGCCGCGCTAGCCCCGCCCCTAGCGGACACAGACGAAAACGTAATCTACTTTCTGGATGGCCCTCGTATTAAAGGCATGGTGCTAGAAAACAAGATCAAGACAAGAACAAGATCACAAATCTTGTGCAAAATTAGCAAGTTTCCTTATAGTCATATTTTTTTTTTTTTTTTTTTTTTGCATAGGCAAGATAGGTGTGATCAAAATTACACTTCAAGGCCAAAACTAAAGTTTAAATTCCAATTTGAATAGTTTTATTAAGCTAGAAAAAAATTTAATAACCTAAAAAAGTAATAACCTAAAAAAATTTAGGTTATTACTCTCTTCAAATTAGGACTTTGATCATTGACTCATTAACCTAAGCAGTTTATTGTTTGATCAATTCCTACTCATAAAAATTTCAAGAACAAAAATTATTTCACAAAGTGCGTAAAACATTATATTATAAAATTATGATTGGAAAGTCAGTAGTAAGTCTACAACACCATTATAAAAAAAATTAACAAATCTCGAAATTTTTAGAGGAAGAAATATCATCTTCTCATTTATGTTATCTGCTTCTTTTGTCATTTAATTCACTACATCAAAACTTCATTCCAATGTTGGTAATATTTTGACGTATCATTCAGAGTTATTTTAGGTTTAATTGATAGCTTTGATATTTTTATAAACTAAGAATTTTCTCCGCAATTTTTTATTTAGGTTTAGTTTTAAATCATTTCAATTTGCATTATGATAAAAACATGGGGGACCTGGAATATAAGTGATATATGAGGCAAACTCAAATTATTTCCCCTTATGCATAGCCCAGCAAGACAGTATGAGTAATGCCGTTCCTCCCCTTTTTAGGTACCAAAGCATTCGTCGTACCATGACGTCTCGTCCCCCTCCCGACGATTCCAGCGTTCCTCCTCCTCCCCCAGCTGTGCCTTCTTCCTCTTCACCAGAGAACCAGCGGCTGCTCACCATGAGATCACCAGCGGTCAGATTCCTCACCCGACCAGACTTTCTCAATGTCCTGCACATGAACGACGTAAGCTCCACTCTCTCCTTTGCACGTTTTGATATTAGTTCAATGTTGTTTGTTTTATGCATATTGTTGTTCACATAATGGCCACAGAACCTGGAAATCGGGTAAATGTCAGGGAGCTTTCTTAATCTAGAAAGAATCGAGGAATTTTTAATAATTTCGTGAAAATCGGTGAAATTTTCTGTTTAAGGCACGTTTTCCCGTTCATCTGTATTTTGCCCCCATTTACCCGAAAAATTGTGATGGAAATCATTAAATTTAATGTTATGGAATAATTAAAACTTTTCATTACCACCAAAACTGTTTAAAAAAAAATTGGTATATTATCTCTTTAGCGTACATTTTCTATTTGATCAGGGTGTCTATGCACTGGAAAAGTTGGGGAAATCAAAAAAAAAAAAATTGCCATAAAATCAGAATTTTTTAGAAATCCATCTGAGATATCAGGGAACTTCTTCTCCTAAATTTTGTGGCCACCTTGCTTCAATTATGTGAGCTTTCGAAACTCTTTTTAAGTATTAGTCCGATAAAGAGTTTTTTTTATTGTGGAAATATTAGGATAGTGGCTGTTACTGTTTCTTCTTCATAACAATTCTGTCTAATGTACTTTTTGACATTGAAAACATTTCATACTTTCTCACAACGTAACTCCTTGTTTATTTCTTAAGTTTATAATATATTCCAAGAAAATGCTAAATTGATTTCCTCTGTTTAGCATTGTACCTTATCTCGTATTCAAAACAAACCACTAACACATCTTTTCCCAAGTTATAACAAGCAATTAAGCAAAAAAATTATCAAGAGTGGCTGTATACCAATCTATTATTTACGTTGTGTTTTACCAGCTATGACATTTCAATATGCTAATATTTTTATTAACAATTTAACCTGAAAATCTGCGTAATCTATCTGGAATATAAGGGACTAGCTGAATACCTGTGCTGATAAAATTATCAAGAGTGGCTGTATACCAATTTATTATTTACATTGTGTTTTACCAGCTATGACATTTCAATATGCTAATATTTTTATTAACAATTTAACTTGAAAATCTGCGTAATCTATCTGGAATATAAGGGACTAGCTGAATACCTGTGCTTCACTAAAAAATTTTCCATGTGCTTTTTGAACAATCGAAAGAATTTGCATTTTGTACGCTTGACCTGATTTCAACCATTGAAAATTGATTTTTCACAATCGGAGTAGCTTACTTTATGTGTACTTGCCCTTGTTGACATTTGTTTGGAACTTCTGACTGTCTATTTCTGCCTCCTATAAAGTGCTTAACACAGCCAAATACGTCTTTTTTGAGCATGTAGGAGAATACGAGATTGAATCTTCTAGTGCAAACCCCCTCTCTGCAACCCCGCCTCACCAACAAATGGACATCGAAACCACGACAGATGTAACGTGCATCAGCTCCCATTAGGCACACGCTGATCTTCGGCGGCCTTCAAGGATAGAACCGATCATGAGCTCGATACTCTGACCTTCATTGTTGACATTTGTACCAAATTTCGGAGTTGCGACTACATTGGATATTTCCTAACACTGTGCTCAGCAGTGCAATGAGTATCACCAATAAAACAAGTCCAATCGCCTGGTTTTATTTTATCCTAAATAGGGGCTTATGAACACTGCTTTAAATAAATATTAGATCCATATGGTTACAGAAGATGTAGAAGTCTTACTGTGTGTCATCTTATCTGTCTGATGGAAGTAGGGCGAGTTTTTATTTATTGGGACTCAAATGCAGAACAGTTCTCTCCCCCCCCTCCCCTCCTCATAGAAGAACATGCTTTCGTTAATGTATCTGTTGTCATTGCACAAGCCTCAAGAATTACATATATTCGAGATTGCTGTGTTGCAAAAGCTAATGTTTTACAATGTAAAGAATTCAGTTAGATTTTTCGGCTAGAGGAACTTGGGAGTGTTTTTGTGATAATATCATATCTGCCAACTTGTACGGATTATCCGTACAATGTACAGATTTTTACTATTTTGTACGGTTGTACGAACAGCTAAAAGAATCGTACGGATTTCACTGTACTTTTCGTTTTTTCCTTAAAACCGAATTTTTTAATATTTTTTCAAGTCGGCAACGAAACCGAAACGATTTTCCAAAGCTGTTGCGTCTGTCAAAATGTTAACACTCCAAGGTTGCACGTATGTACAGCAATAAAGCGCGTTGGCGGGGATGCATGTTTTCATCTGTATTGCCGACGAGATTTATCAAAACAAACCACTGTTTCGTTGTTTCGAACATTACAGATTAATAAAGAAGTAGAAAACTGAAAGTGCTTTTTTTTTTTTTTTTTATTATTATTATTCCTTCTTTTGGATAGGACTCCAACATTGCGCTTAAATAATAGCACTAAACCACGGCGCAGGGGATGCACTGTTTTCAGTGGTGTTGCCGACGGGACCTGGCGAAACAAAAGCTGTTTTGTTGTCTCGAACTTAAGAGATTAATAAAGAAATAGAAAACTGAAAGTGCTTTAGTTTTTAATTTATTCTTCCTTTGTTTGGATCGGACTCCAACATTGCGCGTAAATAATAGCACTAAATCACAGCTCCGGGGATGCATTGTTTTCATTTGTGTTGGCAGTACCGAACGACTGTTTCGTTATCTCGGACTTCAATGGTTAAAGCACTTTCTGTTTTCAGCTTCTTTGTTGGTTTTAATTATTTATTTAAAAATATCCAAGTTAAACAATCTTGGTATAAGACTCCAAAAAATATCA
The DNA here is from genome assembly GCA_963978545.1 of Linyphia triangularis. Taxonomy (NCBI): domain Eukaryota; kingdom Metazoa; phylum Arthropoda; class Arachnida; order Araneae; family Linyphiidae; genus Linyphia; species Linyphia triangularis. The sequence goes on along the minus strand of OZ021729.1, from coordinate 82,578,949 downwards.
ATTTTTTTGGGGGTCTTATACTAAGCATTTTACTTCAAATCGTAATAAATTCAAGCAAAGGAACACATTTTGCCTTCTGCTCTATCATTTGATATTAAGATTACTCATGGAGGATTTACTGATGTCATAGTACATATTAATTCTAAAAAACAGTGACAACATTCAAATGTAATAATAAGAATTCAAATGCATAATTGATATTTGTGCATTTGATTAAACACTTTGAATATCACCAACTCCTTGTATGTTTCACTGTAGTTTTTGTGTCATAAAGCATGTTTTTTTAGTGTAATGTTAATTAAATCATAAACCTCATCAGAAATTTCATCGTAAAGTTTAAATTTGATTTATTTTTAAATCCTGGTTAGTACTATTTTATTTTATAATTTCCATTCTGTGCTAAAATGTAACAATTTGTTACATTTGGGAGCAAATTAATATTATGCTTTTTTTTTTTTTTTTCATTTGCAAGTGAATTACTATTATTTCTATATTACATTCATAAATATTGTCGCTATTTGACTTTCCATGAGTCATAGGAATGCAAATATTTGTTCCGTAAAAATTGTACTAATTTGAAAATGCCAATGTTGGCAGGTATGTAATATGTTTTCGTTGAAGCCATTTGCCTTATATATTCCGACTACTGTTTATTATCTCATGCTAATAATAATAGTAGCAACAGAGTGGCCACAAAACCTAAAAATCGGGGAAATGTCAGGGAGCTTTCAAATTCTGGGAAAAATCAGGGAATTGTTGGGGAATTTTTTTAAATTTCAGGAAAATCAGGGAATTTTTCTATTATTGTTTAAGGAACCTTTTTCCGTTTATCCGTATTTTGGCGCCATTTATCCGGGGAATTGTCATAATAATCGTTAGCAGTTTAATGTTACGGAATAATATAAACTTTTCATTGCCGCCAAAACTATTTTTAAAAAAATCATTATCTCTTTAGCATACATGTTCTATTTGATCAGAGAGTCTGCACATCTGGAAAAATTGGGGAAATTATAAAAAAAAAAAGTTTGCTGTAAAATCAGGGAATTTTTTTTATAAATTTATTAAGGAACTTTTTTCCTGAATTTTGTTGCCATCCTGAACAATGTTCAGTTAAAAACAGAATTTCCACAGCAATGGTGATCACGAGATATGTCTAAAAAACAAAGGTCTTTACATTAAAAGTTTGTTGTCTATTTTGTCACTCTCAACACCAAGAAGCATAACCCACAGCTACACTGTCTTCACTTATGCCATTCTATGTTGAGAGCTATGATTTGTATGCAATATTTATTCTGTGTCTACTTCTATTACAGGAAGCACTTGTTGTCTACAACAGAAATTCTTCCTTGAAGCATATGATCACGAAAATAAGGAGGGACCCATCTGGATTTGAAAGGTATATTAGGTGTAATTGAATGAAGAATGTTCAATATTTCCAAGTGGATTGAATATTTTATTGGATATTTGAATCCATATGGTGGGATTAAGTAACTTGTATGATTGGTGTTAGAAAGTTAGCTATATATGATTTTATATTTTTAAATATTTGGTGCTGTTTAGGATGATGTTATAAGCATCTGTGTGGGGAAGAAATTGGAAATTTCGCCAAAATAAAACAAAATTGATTAAAATAATGAAATCCTAACTATTTCAGGGGTCATATTCGTCTTAATATTCCTTGAATTTTTGTGCCTTTCTAAAATACCTAATATTGTAAAAAAAAAAATAGCACCAAAAATTCCCCAATTTTCCCTCTTCAAACCACAAAAATAACCCTCATATACTTCCAGAGGAGAAGATATTTTCTGAAATTTTAAATTGTAACTAACAATTGTAACTTTAACTGTTAGTTAAATGTTAAGTTGAAGCAATATTCTTTTTGAAGTACTCGGTATGTTGCTTATAAATTAAATAAGTGTATTTAATTCAATTTGTACGCTTGCAAAATAGTATAATTGTTTCAATGTACAACTGTTGTTTTGTTAAAAAGTTGTTTCACATTACATTTTCAAAAAATTCAGTTTTTTGCCAATATTGAAGCAAGCTTTGGAAACAATATGTTTGTGTTAGGAGATTTGGTCAGCTTTTAAAGGAAAATACCTAAAATTCTTGGAATTGTCCCTAAAACTCTTGGAATTATCCCTAAAATTCCTACCTAATTTTTTAGAAAACTCGCTGCACCCTTATTCTGTTATTTACCTAGGGCAGCGGTTCTCAACCCATGGACCGCAAGTAGCGTGCTACTTGGATGTGCACTCTGGCTGATAATCTAAGCCAAGAAAAATATTATAAGAGCTTCAGAGGTAGAGATGGGGAACAATGGAATCACTTGAATCTTAGACTCCAAGATGATAAAAGGATATTCTGTATGTCCTACCAGAGAGAATTTAGCTGTTATTCATTAAAATGTAGTGTAAAAGAATTCTTCTTTTAATAGCTGTAACTTGTAAAACTTAACTTTGAATTAATAACAGTATAAATAAATACAGATTCATAACTAGTATATGACGGTCGACTGTTGAATGGAGACTCTTGGTGATCGAAACTCCAAAAATTCTTAGAACGTCAACTGTTTTTTATATGATCCTCACGGCAACTTAAATTTGCGTCTCAAGGCAAAAAATAATGCAATGGCTAGTTTTTTAGCAAGAATCATTTCGGTGGACAGCAAGTAATTTTTGAATTATCCGGTTTTAATCCAGATGTTGACTATCTCATGGCGGACAAACAATCTCAAAAATTCCATTGATTTTTTTTTTAAGATTGGCTACTTGTTTTTTAGTTTTGTTATAGCAAAGTGGAAACAATAAAGTTCCTTTCTTTGTAAAATAAATTATTGTTTAATCCTTTTAGTACAGCATGTTTTACTGATTTTTGAAGCATGCACCTACATATTCTATTAGCTAGTGGGCCTTTAAGTTTTTTCTTACAAAGTAGGTGGTTCTGCACAACTGAAAGGGCTGGAAACTGCTGACCTAAGGCATGTTATTTTGCAATTAATGCTAAATAAGTTTATGGAAGCGGAATAATTATTATAATCACTCTTTGCATCACATTCGCTGTCACATTTTATACTTATTATTGGTGCAATTTACTGCTATTTCACTTCAGTATTATGTTTCCAACGTTCTCTTAAATTGTTGCGAACTTATATTTAAAAAGCTGTATGTGTCCTAAAAATATATTTTGTTTGCTGTAGGTATCAGCACAACAGAGATTTGGTGAGTCTTCTCAATAAATTTGCAGATACTGCGAGAGATTTACCAAGAGGATGGGAAACGAAGCTGGATCGTGCTGGAAAAGTAAGTTTGAATTACAAGTTTATTTTATAAATGGTTTGATTTAAGTTGTTCTAGTCACGCATTCCTTATGTCATGTAAAATCCCGTAAGTTAACGAATGACGTTTCCTTTTGCAGCAATTCTTCATTGACCACACGTCCCGCAGCACGACCTTCATCGACCCTCGCCTACCAGTGGATCAGCCCTTCCCCAACCCCAACAAGCTGCCTGTTCCAATCCCTCCTAACAGGAGGAGGTCACACAGCGCAGGAGAGGAGGAGATGCGGTCGGACACTGCAGCCGCAACGGCCACCGCAGCAACTGCAACGAGGGTAAGCGACAGAGGCTTTTTTTAGTCATTCATTTCCTACTAAATATTTGTTCATTTCTGTGTTTGTGGCCTTGCTGGGTGGATAGTGGCTCATGTATAAGTATTGGGGTTCCCACGGTCCTGGAATGTCCTTGAATTTTTTTTTAGGGAATTTGTTCCTTGAAAGTCTGAAAAAAGGATAAGGTCCTTGAAAGTCCATTAATTTTTAAGTGACCACCGATCATTTCCATTTTGTATTTTTATATCTAAAGTATGTAATTTTATGATCCTTGAATTTTCTTAAAAATGTCCTAGAATTTTCTTTTAAAGATCCTTGAAAGTCCTTGAATTTTTTTCTTCAATAAGAGGGGAACCCTGAGTATGTTGTACTCTTAATTTCTTCTGACTTTGACAACCGTAATCATTTTTCTAAAGTTGGGAAACGACTGACCAAACGATATAGTGGTTAGTGTGCCAGCTTCTAGACTGCGAGGTTGCGGGTTCGAGTCCCGTGTAAGGCATGGGAGTTTGTAAATGTATGTTGGCTTGTCAAATTACGAATGTTTCGGCGCATTATAGCCCTCGTGTAGCTGACGGCACCAGATAATCTGAAAACAACCAACCAACTAAAATTGGGAATATTTGCTTTGGGACAGTTTATTTCAAAATGAACAACTCTACTAGTGCATATAGTTTGTATATTACACTAGAGAAGGAATAACTTAATGATATCTTGGTTGCTTAAGGTTAGCCCTGGTAGTTTTTTTTTTTTTTAAAAGCATCATGTAGTTAACTCTGAAGCTATGATCTGAGCAAAATGATGCTTTGCTGCAACAGCAAAACTTATGACCACATTGATCAGCCAGGTATTAATAATCCTGTTCTCTTTGCAGCAGCCCTCTCCAGTTCCCCCTCCTCCCCCCATTCAGCAGCAGGCTGGTCCCCCTCCTCCACCTCGGCCTCCCACTTCCACCACTGTTCCACCCCACGTGGTGGCCAACGTGCCCACGGCCTACAACGACAAGGTGGTGGCCTTCCTCCGGCAGCCCAACATCCTGGATATCCTTCGGGAGAGGCACCCGCCCGTCCACACCAATCAAGCGCTGAGGGACAAGGTGGCTGCAGTGAGGGCGGATGGCACTCAGGCCATAGACCGCTTCTCGCATGACATTGATCTCACCATCCTGCTTAGGTAATCTTCTTAGCTGTTCTTCTTTTGATTGTTCTGAAACGTCTTATATGTGCAGTTACGTTTTTATTATATTTGTTTTCAAGCCAATTACTATTCTTAAGGTTTTCTGTTGGTGCAATTTTAAAGAAAATATTTAGGGGAGTTTATTGGATTTTGAATGTCCCTGCAGATACCAAATTACATTATGAACTATATGGCAAAAAATATTGTTATGTGTAGGTTATCATTGTACGTAAAAACATCTTTAATGATAATGCAAGAAAGAATATTGCTATGGACAAGCTCCACTCAAGACAAAATAAACATTTTGCACATCCTGTTTATGTATGTATGGTAATGTGTGAAAGAACATGTTGGATTGTATTTAGAGATCTCAATTAACTTTATTTAAATAATTTAAAGAATAATATATTTATACAATAATTAATACAACTTCTAATTACTGATTGCTGATGTTAGGTTTTTCATAAGAATTATGATAAATTAAATTTACCACCATGGTCAACACTTTGGTCATTACTGAGCATGTCTTGCACTCTGAATTAATCTGGAGAAGGCATAACTTCAATGAATTTATTTTTCAGAGCCGAAACCACGGGTATACCATTAATTATCTTTTTATGATTTGGTGTTAATATTGCATTTTGACAAAGTGAAAATATTTGAATTATTTTTATTGTAGATATAAGGGAGAAGTAGCATAATATTATTTTACAGAAAAAAAAATTTTGCTAATTCATAAATTTTTAAAAAAAATTTGTTTGCTTACTTGCCGATACAAATGGCACTTGTATAACATTACTCGTAGGTTTGAGTCTATCGAGTTCAAACGTGTTTAAAAGCACTTGCAAAACATTTTTTAATGTTGAAACAAAAGTCTCTTCCAAGATTAATGAAAATCGGGACATACCTTTATACTACCTGCTTTCTATAGAGGTTAAGCAATTGTTATAGACAGTTGTAATCGCTTTGCACAGGTTCAAAATACCTTGAGGGAATGGGAATTACGCCGGTACCAAAGAAAATATCTTTATATATTGGCCTACTGTTATAGGCTAGTACCATTATACACAGGTTTCATGTTAATTGCATAATTTCTTACCTTGAGAGTGGGCATTTTGTTTTCTGTAGCCTGTTTGAACAGGAGATCATGTCCTACATCCCTGCCCAGTTTAGTAGCAGCAATGGGAGTCACCGCTCCCCACGCACTTCCCCCCAGCCATCTCCCCAGGCGTCACCAGGTGAGCTGAACCCCAATTTCCTTTATAAATCTGTGCTTTGAAACAAGAGCACCCCATCGGAATGGAATAGATTATGATTCGTCTCTTTCGTTGAATGCAGGTCTCCAGCGTGCGAACGTGCGTGCCCCTGCACCATACAGGCGTGACTTTGAAGCGAAGCTGAGGAATTTCTACAGGAAGCTGGAGTCCAAGGGCTACGGACAAGGACCAGGGAAAATGAAGTGAGTATTGTTATGAAATTTTCACAGAGGAAAAGATGATGCAGTTTTTATTCAATAAAACCTATAATTTATTCTTTTGAAGGCTTAAATAACTTTTACAAACAGCAGTAAACTCACTATCCAGCTTCGACACGAGTTTCGATGTACGCAACTTCGGATACAGCGATAATGCAGGCCAAATGATAGTAAACAAAAGCTCCGATCCTTTCAAATCAGCGTCCTAAACTCGACCGATCCAAGATTTCATGCTATTGTCGTATTTATGTTAGCGCATGGGAACTTTCTAAAAAATCCAATCAACCGCTGACGTGATGGAAACGCCTAAAAATTTTCGGAATGATTTAGATGTTGCCACCTTTTTTCTAAGCTGTATTATCACTTTTAATGAATAAAATAAAATGGAACTTTTAAAAGAAATACGTCACTATTTATAATTATATACAGAAAATTTGTGTAGCTGTATTAATTTTTAAAACTAAACACTAGAAGGAACCACCTCGCACAATCTATTTCAGATATGAAACTATAAATTAGTGTTTTTCTATCAAAGTATATTGATAGAGGGTTAAAAAATCTCTCCCCCATTCCTAAGTATACTTAGTTGTCTATGACCTTTAATATATTTGTAGATTCAGTATAGAGTTTCATTGTCTTGAACGCATAGATCAAATTCCCTTGCATGCCTCTCATTTAAGAAATTAATTTCAAAGGTATTATTTACCAAGCCTGGTGATATAACTTGTCTATATGTATGGCATACTCGATTCTTTTCAAACAACCAAAGGATCTGAAAAGAAAACGTTTGCAAAGCCGTTGAATGACTACAAAAACCAGGCAGGAATTGATCATGAGGCAATGCATCCACCATGCTTGATCCAAAACCATAACCATAGGAATTGATCATATGGCAATGCATCCACCATGCTTGACCCAAAACCATAACCATTTGCAAAAGCTATCGCCAAAGTCCAAGAGAAGTCTCAGTGTGATATCCAATAAGTGACAACCACATCATTAGAGTACCATAGGCCCTGAACTTTGAATTTGTGAAGGTACATTTGCCATAGGCACGCTGTACTATTTCAGAAGTGCAACAGTCCCCTGCGTAAGGCATCCTCAGCAATCTTAATCATATTTATATTGTTATTTAAACAGTAGTCACTCAAATCATAATCATAGAATGATGCAATGTGTTTGCTTTCTGAAGTGATATGTTTTTTTTTTTTGCAGGTTAAATATTAGACGAGACCATCTCCTCGAGGACGCTTTCACGAAAATCATGGCCGCATCGAAAAAGGATCTTCAAAAATCTCGTCTATACATTAGCTTTGCCGGAGAAGAGGGGTGAGTTTAAAAGTGTTGCTCCTCTCGCGCAGATTGTTGGTAGTATCCTTGTCATATCTGCTGGCTAACGTTTGAATGATTTTAGAAGAGCTGAGCGAGAGCAACTAATTGAAGGGCTACAGCAAAGAACGGTCAGAGTCCATTTTTCTCAGTACTCTAGAAAAGCTGATTTAAAGTCTCAGGGTTGAGGTAAATGGTTGCTCAAAATCTCATCATGATATTTATTTGCCAGAGAACTCTGTGTGGTTAAACTGTCTGCAGATGGCTGGAAAACCTCGATTTTGAAAAAATTGGACTCTGATTGTTCTTTATCGTAGTCCTTGAATTGGGATTTGTAGTTCAAGCAACTTAACATGCTAATAAACTGACATGGACTGGAACGTGCCTCACAGGAAACCTGTAAGATTAGTTCATACAGGAACAACAATATAATGCATATCACAAAATCAGACAACCATATATGATAAGAAGATATTGCAAAACGCCAAAGATTTATCACCTCGTCACATTGCGGTGACTTAGAACTATCCATAGTTTGACTGTCTTCAATTTGAAGGGTAAACTAAGTGACTGTGTCTGGATAATAATATCCCAGCATATGCTACATTTTTTAAAAATTAAATAATTTAGTGTGTCTTTCACTGTTATATTCAGCATAGTCTGAATGCACCTTCTCATATCCTTGAAATAATTTTCCTTATATTTTGTCCCTTGCTTGCCACAATATTACAAATATGTAATTTTTTTTTTATTGGGATCATACAATGAATGCAAAACACATAAGCTTGTCCCCAACTTGCGTCATTAGACTTTCTCTGCTACTTTCTTCCAAAAATTTTAGATTTAAAGTATGATATTGAATAAAGTGGTAAAAAATAGGATTTGTATTGGAAGTTTTCGGGGGTTTTACGAAGCGGTTTGGTTATCTGCACCTTAATACATATTATTTTGTAAGGAATTATAGAAAGTCCAGTTTTATCTGAAAAGTTTAGAGCCGAAATCATTAGATTTTCCCTCCCTTACTGTATTTTGCTTAGAAATCAGCAAAAAAAGTAGGTTTTTAAAATAAAGTACTCTTTTAAAAAGTGTCCAAATGTTTCAAAGTTTGGAAACTTTTGTTCAAATGTCAGAAATCCCTTCTAAGAAGCATATAACATTGTTTCAAAATTCAGATATTACTTTTGCAATACTAGAGTTGGTCCCCATTCTGGTGCCACTCTTCTTAAAGTGTAAAAATGTGTTAAACCACTGATGTAATATTTGATTTTGTTGAAAAGTCTGATTAGCTGTTCTTTTTTAAATCCTTTATATTAACTTAGATTTTGTGTGTGTTTGTCGATGGTGGGCAAATCTGCAGAGACCTAATTAACCACCTTGCCATCATCCAATCGGGCTGAAACTTGTCAGATAGATTCGATGTCTATGACAATGTATTCTATCAAATTTTGGGGCTGTCACTAAAAGATCGCTTTTATGGAATACTAATAAATTAACTAGCCGTCGTCCAATCGTGCTGAAATAGTATTTAAGCGATCGTTGAAGAAACTCTTTCCTGTTTCCAAACTTTTTTTAATAAATAATAAGATTGTTTTAATCAGAATAAATAAAAGATATTTAGATGCGAGTGCATAAATTCACATTCTTTTTTAATGAATAAATTTTAAAAAGTAGTTTATCACATATTTTGCTTATGGAGATGTTTTTAATATTTAAAATTAGATGCCAACACCAAGCACACGCTGGCAACAGAAACGTCACTGCGTTAATGAATATAAAAAAATTGACGATGCATATAAAGGATTTATATTGAAAACTTTCTTTTTTATGGGTTATATTATTAAAGGCAATCCCAAAGTTTGATAACCTCTATTCTAATGCTGAATTTCCTCCATCCCATCAGGCTGGACTACGGTGGCCCATCTCGGGAGTTTTTCTTCCTGCTCTCCCGGGAGCTGTTCAATCCATACTACGGACTCTTCGAGTACTCTGCAAATGACACGTACACTGTGCAGGTCTCCCCTATGTCGGCGTTTGTCGACAACTTACACGAGTGGTTCCGGTTCAGCGGCCGCGTCCTCGGGCTGGCCCTGGTACACCAGTACCTGCTGGATGCGTTTTTTACCAGGCCCTTCTACAAGGCATTGCTCAGGCTGTGAGTATGAACTGTTTGGAAATGCAATAAAAAAATAAGCAAGGATTTATTATTTAAAAAAAATAATGCTGAGCTATAATCATAATTTACTGTATGGGCATAACTTGCTCCTATATGTCAATTTAATTTTTTTTAGTTAATTGTTTGTACAACAGAAGTATTGGTTTGGGAAAGCCAACAAAATGTTTGTATGAAGCATTGTGGATACAAAGGTCAAACTCCACATAAGTGGTTATCAGAAAAACGTGTTTGAAATTTTTTCTATGCATTGATTTTCCCATGCTTGGTATCATTCACTGCGTATTTTTAGATAGAAATAAGAGAGAACTTAACATAAAATATACTTGTAGAATTTGTGAAGAGTCTAGATTCGGATGGCGAATATTTTGTTTTGCCTGATGTCGAGTTTGTTCTTTGCATCTGCAACGCCTCCTATGTATATTGCTACTTAACAGTTAATTTTTGTTTTTATAAATTGGATGATGTGACACAAAAATCAAATCAACAAAAAAACTTTGATTTTTCAGCAACTGCCAAATTTTTCCTTCTACATAAATTGAATATCACTTATTAAAATCAATGTTTAGTGTATTCAATGAAAGCTAACATTGTGAAATAAAAAAATTGTTAATTCAATTTAATTTGATTAGCACATTTTAGTTTTGTGTTTGATTTAATTTGAAGTTTGCTAAAATTGTGAAATTTCAGTAGATCGCTATGAGAAGCATCAAACAATACTAATTACTCGATTTGTATAATTTTTGTGCTTGTTGACTCCTTGCATATTGCCATCCAATTCATTTTCCTCAATTTTCGCTCAAATTGTTCAATGCTGCTTAAAGTCCTTGCTCTCCACAATGCAGGTGTAACTTTCTCTCTTTGTAGGCCGTGCAGCCTGAGTGACCTCGAGTACCTGGACGCCGAGTTCCATCAGTCGCTGACGTGGCTCAAGGAGAACGACATAACCGGCCTGGGCCTCGAGCTGACGTTCAGCGTAACGGAGGAGGTTGCAGGCCGAGTGGTGGAGCGAGAGTTAAGGCCGGGGGGCAAAGGGACGGGGGTGGGCGAGCGGAACAAAAGAGAGTACATAGAGAGGATGGTCAAGTGGAGGCTGGAGAGGGGGGTGGCGGAGCAAACAGAGTCGCTGGTCAAGGGATTCTACGAGGTGGGTTTTTGGTTATGAGTAATGTTATGAAATGTTTGCAGAGGAAATGATGAAACTGTTTTTATCATATAAAAACTATAATTTGTTCTTCGTTCGAAGGCTTGACATTTTTTTCCAAACAACTGTTAACTCACTATCCAACTTCAACGCAAGCTTTGATGCCAACAACTTCGGATACAGCAATAATGCAGGCACAATGAAAGTAAACGACAGCTCCGATCCTTTCAAAACAGAGTACGGAGTTCGACTGATCTGCGATTCCATCCATTGGTTCTTTTTATAGCCTCGCGGCAGAAATTTCTAGCAAAATCCACTCAACCAATCACTTGATGAAAACGCCTCTAAATTTTCTGATTGATTTAAATGCTGCCACCTTTTTCTAACCTGTATTATTGTTGTTAACAAACAAATTAAAATAGAACTTTAAAAGGAATACATCACTATTTACAATCACATACTGAAAATTTGTATAACAGTAATATTGCTTGTTAAGGGCATTAATGAAAATGCCATCTAGAGATTATCGGGTAATGTTATAAGAGCTTAATTTTTTGTTAAAATCATGAGAAGTATTTCTTGAAAAGTGTTCATGTGGGGAGACTGTTGCAGAGATGCCAACTTTTCTGTGGATTTTCCGTGGTTTTAACCTTTTTTTTTACAGATATTTTGTAATTTTTACTGTTTTTTAAAGTTTTACGGACGTATTTTGAGACCTACTTAAAAGATTTACGCGCCATATCTTTTCTTAATCTTTGGCCAACTGTCTTGAAATTCACCTGTACTTTTGGTATTGCCCAGATTTACAATGTTTCGCTGATGTAATAATCGCTATTGTATCTTGTATTCTTTCGTTGTAATGTAAGATTACTGGCTGTGGATAAACCGTCAAAAGAAGAAAATATCTGTAAGAACTGCGGAAAATCCGTTCAATAGTATGCGCCTCTGCTATTGGAGATGCTAATTTTCTGGAAATTCTTTAAGTTACTTTTAATAAATTTCGAACCTCTGTTCTGGTATCTATCAAAATATAATTAAATGTGTTTCTATAAGAAGAATCTTAATCATGTAAATTACCAATAATTTCGGGTGTGTATACAAATTATCAATACAAATGTCATGTCCCTGTAAATGTTTAATGTTTTTTGTTCTATGCAGGGTTGGCATAGTTTAAACCAATTGGTTTTAACCCTTGTTTAAACCAACCTGTATTTTTAAAGAATAATTTAAAATTGTATTTTTATTTATTTATAATTAAATTTTTCAAATTATTTGATGTTGTAAGTAACTTTTATTTTTAATTAAAAATTCAGCTTTTCTTTCTATTATTTTTAAAGAAAATAATTCACTAAATGAAAAATTATATCTGTAGATAGAATGTGCTCTAATGTATGTATTTTAAAATTTGTCTTCTCATTAAAGACTATTGAAGTTTTTATGACTATCAACAATAAGTTTTTATATTAAACTAATAGATATATTATTGTTTTATAATAATTAAAAATTATTAAGAAAATTTAAATTTTAGGCTCCATTTTAAATTTGTTTCTAAAATAAAGATTCTGTGTTTAACAATTTATTTCTAAACATTAAAAATATCATTTTGAACAACTTATCATCATTATCATCAGAGCAATATTCCATGTATTATGTAGTAAACAATTTCTATTGTATTACATTATATTAAAAAAAAAAATATCCCTGAATAAAATATTAAAATTTAATATGATTTTAATGTCCACATAAGTAGCTACAATTGTTTATCTACTTAGTTTAAATAATTTTCAAAAAGGATATTAATTGTTATTTGAACATAAATTATTCTAGTTTATGTCAAGTTTTATTTACAAATATTTATACATGTAATAAAATTGTTAAATGTTTTAAAAACCCAGTTTAAACCAAAAAAAAAAAAAAAAAAAAAAACCTGGTTTAAACCAAAAAAACCTGTTTTATTTTTTTATTTTTTAGCCGCCAAACAGAAGACTGTGCTGATTAAATTCTAAAATCAAGCTTTAAAATACTTCTGTTAGGTACACTGGGTGTAGAAAATGATGATTAAATAACATATTTGAAAGAATAACAAATGTTTAAGAGATTTTTATTTTTCGATTTGGGATAGAAAGCGTATCCCCAAGTTGAACTGTGTAACTTTTTTGATGACAAAGTAGTACGTTCTATTGCATAGTTAAATTGCAAGTTTGAGCTCTTCAATCTTTTCTTTGTAGGTTGTTGATCCACGATTGGTTTCTGTATTTGATGCCCGCGAATTGGAGCTTGTCATTGCTGGTACTGCTGAAATAGACATTTGCGACTGGAGAAAGAACACAGAGTATCGTTCTGGTGAGTAAAGCGCATGTTTATTTCTGTTTATACAAAGAATAAGTTATAAAAGAGTTCATTCATTGTTCAAGAGCAAAATGTGTGACAGGTTGTTTTAGCATCTGTTGACATCTTTTGATTTTGACATGTTTTAAAAAAAGTTTAAAGTACTTTTGACTGTTATACCATTTAAATTGAATTGTCTATACCTCTAGTCTTTTATTACAAATATTTAAGTAAATGCTTGTCTTAATTTGTTGTAAAGAGAGTTCTTAATGTTCAAAAATAATTTTGATTTTAATTTTTTATATGTTGGTGATATATTGTTCCTTGTATAATTGTCAATTAACTTAAGTCAAACCCCGTTAACGTGAAGTTGATGGGGCTGTCGAAAAATTGTTCATGTTAACTCATGTTAAACAAATAAATTAACATTAAGTTTTTAGTGTTATATGCGATTTCATGTGAAGTGATTTGCATTAACGAGGTTTGACTGTATTTGTTTAATATATATCCACATCTGCACCTATAGTTTCTATGTCTTATCCTTCAAGTAATTTTTAAGGTTACAGAAGTTTTTTCGGATATTCATTTGGGGAAAAAATTGCGTTATGCCTAAAGAATTCTGTTTGTAGGAAGGGGATAAGAAATGTTGAGGGAAGGAGGAGAGTGCCATGTCGACTGAGAGGCGACCGCAAGTTTCGGTACCTCATCGAACATTATTATGAATTTTTTATTGAATGTAGAGAATGCTAGTAGAGAATGAATATAGTCTTCCAAGAAGTTGTGATAAATATGATGATGTAACATTTGTCATCAACTTGGCTCCCTTCAAAAGATGCAATTATTTGGCACCAGAGATTTGAAATCATCTGCACTCTTCCTCATAGCAACAAATTAAAGGACGGTAGGTTACCAAATAAAAAAGAATGCCAATTATATGGCAAGGTATGACATATTTGGTAACTGGATTTAGATCCACTTATTCAAAGTCAATTTTTGAACAGTTTCTGCTATTTTCGTCCCAGCAGACCTGTATATTTAGATTGACTAGTATTTCTCTACATACTATAAAAAATACAGAATGGTGTTCGATGGGTACCTAAACTTGCAAATCACCTCTTGGACTAACTGAAGATAAATGAGTATTATGGTTAACTGTCCTCGACATTCCCAGCTGAGTGGTAAATGTTAAAAGCACTGTAGCAGCGAACGGCTGGAAGACAGGGCTCCTTTTTTGCTTTTTATGTAAAAAAAATTTCCCTGTTTCGAGGATCCGCATTTTTTTGGTTGGAGCCAGTTTTTCCTGCCAAAAATATACTTTTCCTCATGTATAAACAAAAGATCCCCTTTCCTCGCAGATTACATCACAAGCTTCTCGCGACCGGGATGCACTTTATACAGTGGTTGCAAATGGCACTGCACTTCTACGATTGGTTACTGAGGCACCTCAATGTTTTAAGGCTCTGCACATGTGTGTAGACAACCAAAACAAATATTAATCGAGTCCAAAGTCCTACAATATTGCTCTTTGACATTAAAAACTTTAAAATGTTTTCTTATAAACTGTATAGTCAGCAAAAAATTGTTTATTGGTACATATGCATTGTTTTCTTAATTACAGAGATCTGAATGTACTGGAAATGTAGTTAATAAATATATGTGTTTTAGATGTGATTGTACGATATGTATCTCGATCACTGATACCTTGATGCTGAAGAACTTTCCTTATAAACTTATTTGAAACCTCCGTTATTTTCAGCAATATCTCTAAAGAACAGTTCAAATAATAAAAATACACTTTTAAATAATACTGATTATTATTTATTATAATGCTTCATTCTGATTGAATTGTACTTTTGCTTGAAATAGAAAGTATTTTCGAACATTAATAAGTTAAATAAAATGGTTATTATGTCAAATCTGAGTACTTTTAACTAGCAGCAGATTTTATAGTTTTATGCATCTTTTAATTTAGACAACTTTATTTGTAGTTTATAAAGGATGAAATTTTCCTGAGCTTTTTTATAACCGATATTTGGAGAATATTAGAGTATTATGTTTTGAGAACAATATGCAGCACTTGTTAATTTCTCCCCTAATATTTCAAATGTAATTATTATATAGTATGAGAAATTTCATTCTGTCTTTAAAATTGGTGAATCATCCTTCCTGCATACTTTTTTGTCGAATTTGGGTGTATTATTCCTTCTGTAATCTTTTTAGCAAACTTTTGGGTACTGTCCCAATCCGCTTGTTTTTTTAACAAATTTTTGGATTTCCTTCTTTTTGCTCTCTAATCAATTTCACCTCTACTGGAAGAGGAAAATTTGACTGCTTTCCAAATGTTTAATTAATAGTATATGTTTTTTTTTTAAGCCTTGCCTTTTGCCCACTCCCTAAAAAGAAGACTAATAAATGTGTCTGAATCTTGTTTTAACTGTTGGATTAAAGTTATAGTTTAGCCATTAAGTTCTAGTTTTTCCATATAAAATTCTTTCCTTCATTTTTCATCAATAGTACTTTTGTGGATTACAAGCCTTTTCTTTTGTGAATTATTACAGGCTACCATGACAACCATCCGGTAATACAGTGGTTCTGGCTTGCGATCGAGAAGTTTGACAACGAGCGCCGCCTTCGCCTGTTGCAATTTGTGACGGGCACGTCCAGCGTCCCTTACGAAGGGTTTGCTGCTCTGAGAGGCAGCAACGGACCACGCAGGTTCTGTATCGAGAAATGGGGGAAACCCACCAGCCTGCCAAGGTATTACTTTATTTTCCTGTATAGTCATTAATTAGGACTCCCCCCCCCCCCTTCCATTTATTTAATTTTAAATTGTTGTTTTCAAAAAGAATAAATACCTGTATATCAAACAAACAATTCCAAGGGTCGCATTCACACTAAAATTCTTAATATTTCTTAAATTTTTGTTTCTCCCTAAAATTGTTCTCAAATTTTTTGATAATTCCTAAAAAAAATTCATAACCTCACAAAATTTTCCGATTTTCCCCCAAAACCCAGATAATTTTCCAAAGGAGAAACTTTCTGAGATTTTAATTATTATTTTTTTTTTTTGAAAATTGGCAGTTTTTTTCCGGTATTGAAACATGCTTTGAGTAGACGAATATCCGTGTTAGGAGCCTATGTCGGCTTCAAAAGAAATATTCCTAATTTTTTTAGAACTATCCCTAAAATTTCTGGAATCATCCTTAAAACTTTTGGAATGACCACTAAATTTTTTGAAATTATCCCTAAAATTCCTATTTAATTAAAAAAAAAAAAAAATCGCCAACCTGATGGCTGTGGGCTTAACGCTCTGGCCTCGCAGGCCAAAGTTGCGGGATTCGAATAATGGGATTAAGCATGGATTTTCGTTGAGGTTCAAAGGATTTTCGTTGTGGTTCAAAATCCACGTTAAGCTGTAGGTCCCGGGCTGATTAGCTGTTATTGTGCACAAAAATAGGTTGTTGAGTGTATAAACCAATTTAAAGAAACTCGCTGCACTCTCTGGAGTTTCTGAGAAGTTTATATTTATTTGTCATATTTTAGTGTTTCCAGCACACAAAAAAAAATTACATATTATAGTTTGATCGTTTGAGTTCAGACCATGTACTAATGTAAATTTATACAGGGTAATTCCCAATTTTCCTTTTAAGCTCGTTCAATTTCAAACTGTGTCTTGTATAGCCAGGGAAGTAGTGTATACCTTTATATAACAAAATGACTATGCTAAATATTTTGCGATAGCTTGCAGTGACCCATGGAAATTTAAAAAAAAAATAACCAAAAGAGATTGGCAAAAAATTCCAGTTAAAATAATGTTCCTAGTTGCTTGATAAAAGCACAGAAAAAAGTATCATGAAGTTATTTGTAAAATTGGCAGAGATATTCGCTATTGAAGTTATGGACTATTTATGACTTTAAAAAAGGTAGCTTTCCGAGATGGAAAATACGTGTTCTCTCTCTAGCCTTTCCGAGTTAAGTTTGCTGAATCACGACAAAGTATGCACTCTATCGTATTTGATCAATTATAAATGTGTATTGTGACCTTTTTGAACTCGCCACCGTGTTTTGGTTTGGCAGTAAATTTCTTGCTTTTGCTCAACTGTATCTCAGGTTTTTCTACTTTGCCATATTTTTAAAAAAAACACATTTATTACTAACATTTTCCCGTCTATGCAAATTTTACGAGTAAAGTGATTACATAGTGACACTCGGGGCAGCCCCTTTTTTAAGTCTCAAATAGTCCATAATTTTAATCAGTTTACAGATAACTTCTAAATTGTCTTTTTGCCTTTCTCCTTTAGTTTTTTAGTTATTTTTTTTGTAATTTCCATAAACTGCAGTTAGAGGTGTTGTAAGCTGTCTTCAAATATTTAGCATAGTCACTTTGTTATGGGTATGTGTTATTCCAGGTGGCTATACGAAATACTGTTTCAAATTTAAAGGGCTTAAAAGGAAACATGATTTGCCCTGTACAAAAAATGAGCTATGAAACAAAGGAAAAATGTATAAAAAACTTATACTTCTGTAGTCAACACACATTAGCAACATAATCATAAGAAATATAAAATCAGAATAATATCAATGTAACTATTGTAATTAGAAACACTTCCTTTGCGGTCCATTCAAAACACCCTGATGAGAAACCTCATTGTTCATTGTATATTATTTAGTTTTAATTACAATAGCTACATTGATATTATTCTGAGTTCAGAGTCATTTCGTGATTTTATTGAAAGTCCAAAAAATATTATTTTATGAATTGACTAGGGATGCGCCGAATAGCGATTTTGGCCGAATACCGAATAATAAATATTTGGCCAACGGACATGCTGAATATTTGATGTATTGTTGCCTATAAAACTTGTCTTCATTATTGCTAATAATAAAAAATTGGTTTATTTTATGTTATAAAAACATAGGTGACTGGACCTTCATTGCTGACTCTTGGGAAGGAAAGGTTACGTAACAAGAATAACTTCTCAAATCTTTGAAGCTATTCAGGAGGACACATCTTATTTATGTTGTTGACATATTTAAGGGCCCTGGCACTCCCTGAAATGCATAAAAAACATTTAAAAATTGTTCTGGATACTTCTTATAAGTTTTGACATTTTTAAGTATTGTATACACGAAAATAAAATCACATTTCCATGGAGTGATATTGTGCAATAATAATAAATTGGCAATGAGTAGAAGAAAAAGTATTCAGCCTTCTGAATATTTGTCTCAATGGCCGAATACCGAATAGATAACAAATATTCGGTGCATCCCTAGAATTGAAGTAGGCAAGTCATACTCTTTGAGCTTCGAGTCCCTCAGTTACGCAATTATTGGACATTTGTCTAATTGTAATCTAGACTCCTGCATATTTAGTAAATATGTATTGTAATTACAAAAGTAAAGTATATCTTTAGCAGTATAAGTGTGGCGAAAGCAGTAGTCACTCTTAAATCTATTTCTTTTGTATGATTTTTTGCAAGAAATGCTATCAGAGAGATCCTAATATACATTTTTCCCAAATAGGGCCCACACGTGCTTCAACCGGCTGGATCTTCCACCTTACACAACCTACGAAATGCTCCACGAGAAACTGCTCCTTGCAGTCGAGGAGTCCTCCACATTCGGCATCGAGTGAAAACAGAGCGGCCGATCCACCGCTAAAAGAGTCAACCCGCAACCTCTGCATGGGTCGTACCGCTGCACCTAAAAGAGAGTCACTGTTTCGACAATCTTGGAGCGAGCATCTTCGATGCAATGCATTTCGTGAACCCCTCTCGCGAGTAAACAAACCTTAAGGAAGCGAATTGCGAAAAATTCCAAAAAAACTGCTTTCGAATTCTTTTCCGCAAACTGTTTTTCGAGAGCCGGTTTCTTCACGAGCAGGGATCCAAACCCTGTCGACACTTACCCATGGCCTTTCTCCTTTCTGCTTGAGAGCCTGTAGTTAAAAGGCATAAAATTGCCCGAGTGAATTGGAACAATTGTAGAGAGCCACGCGACCAAAATGGTTGCGTCTTTTTCACCAAAAAAAAAAAATCAAATGCTTCGGTGATCGTTTTTTCTACTGACAGTCGTTTTCAGCACTGTGTCGTCTGCCTTCTTCAATAGCCCAGTGAGGTGAATATCCTACGAAGGATGCGGAGAGCATTCCACCGAGAATTGACTCGCCTATTTATACTCACATTCCTCTCTGGCTATGAAACGAGCGCCGTAGAAGCTTACTGAATCAAAACGCAAAATGTTGTTTCTTCTAGGTCACGAGAAGGCTGCGCGTTTTGGCAAGTCATTCTGAAATTTTTGTCGATCGTAAAGACGTACTAGTAATTTACATCTTGGTCTGTCAGGAAAACATTCGTCTAAAAGTGTTATAAAAACAAATCCTAATAAATATTATACCAATTGTAAAATATGTTATTGCTTGTCAAATTATAAATAAGCTTTTTTGTATGGCAACCTCTGCTATGACGAGGAACCCAAATTGCTTACTTTTTACGAGGGCCAATCTCGTTTTGAAATTGATGACAAGTTATTACTAGTATTTCTCTACATTCCATGCTAAGAGGAAGTCCCAGTAAGGATCATTTTCTATATTATAATCTTTTAGCCCAGTGCATTTAGAAACTACTTTCTAGAAAACTTTAAAATTTGGCGAGTAGGTACGAAAATTATCACTTTATGAAATGACATAAATTAAAAACCTGAAAACAACGTCCGATATATTTTATATTTGAAAACCTTGCGTCAGTGCATATACAGTGGCTCCACCTGTTTTTTTCTTTTGATATTTTAATTTTCATTTATAATGGATAGACATTAGATGAAAACAATTTGTGTCATTTCGTTAAGTGATCTTTTTCTTACCTACTCACTAAATTTCAAAGTTTTGTTGAAAGTAGTTTCTAAATGCACTGTTCTAAATAGATTGTAACATAGCGAGTATAGGGAATGATCCTTACTAAGATTTCCTCTGAATTTCTGAATAGCGTCCTAAGACCTACAGTCATCTCTTGGACTATTCCCTTTTTGAGCGCTACTTACTACAGGAGTGCTGCTTACTACGGGAGTGCTCCCTTCTGCTGGAAACACGCCTTTTCTTTCCTCCGCTTTGCGTCTTTGAGGTTGTCTTTTTTTCTAAGAGGAATCGCTCAACCACGCATGACATCGTTCATCATAGGCCAGATATCTATTCTGTAAATAACGACTCCTCTGTCATCATCGGGCTTTGATACATCTTCTCGTCATCGGGCTTTTGGATACGTCTTCATCTGCATCGATTCACGATTCCACAGCAAAGGTCCGAGACACATTGGATCGGGCGTCTCGTCTCTCGTTGTGCCCAATCAACCTCCTTTAAACCCACTTACAATTTTTCTCCAAGTTGTTCATCTCTGTATAATTCTTTTGTAAATGAGATATCATTTGGTTTGACTTGGATTTTCTTAACAATTTCTACTAAATTTTTTTTGGTGTTAATTTTACGAAACTCAGTTACAGGGTGACCAGCGAAAGGACTCCCCGATTTTAAAATTAAATAACTCAAAAACAAAGATCAATATAATGAAACAAAAAGTATAGTTATTTTGAAAGCTATAAAAATCTGGTACTACATTTTCAAAATTAGTTACAAATGTTACCAATAGGTGACACTGTAGTTCTTATGAATAAAGACTGCTTTGAAGCTGCAAGCGATTAGTCTTCAGACAGTTCCACTGTTTAAAATTGAAAGAGAGTTAGCGTGATTGCAATAACTGATTACAGATGGCAAATTTATAACATATTTCCTAGAATTTTGCAACTACAGTGCCACCTGTTGTCAACATTTGTAACTAATTTTGAAACTTATGTTTCAGGTTTTGACAGCTTTTCAAAATAACTCTACTTTTTGTCTCATTCTTCTATCGATCTATGTTTTTGAGTTATTTAATTTTGAAATCAGTTAGTCCTTTGCTAGACACCTTGTACTTTAGGCATTTCTTTTAAAATAGTCTCTTATTTTTTATTTCTTACTCAAATATTGAATTCATATTGCAATGGTTCATGCTCTTTCAAATACAGTGCCAGAAAAATACGACATTAAAAGAAATGAGAGGTTTAATGTTAAAGTGGAAGCAGTTACAAACTCTTGTTGACAACATTTGAAAATCCTAACCACTAATTTTCATTGAGTGTTTATTCTCGGGGTATTGGGACTTCCACGTCCGAAATAGAATTCATCGAGGGAAAATCTAAGTTATAATATGTGGTAGCTAATTTTAAAGGAATGTATGATTTCTGAATGGAGCCAGGAAGTCTTTTTACTAGTCTTAGTTTAAAAAAGCTTTTAAAGTTAGACATGCAGATTTGAATGTTACCAAAGCAAATGCTGTTCTCGTCTTAAACTGTATTTGATCAGACTACCAGTAGATAGCTAACTAGCTATGCAAAAACATTTTAAAAGCAGTCTTTTCAACCCTTTGTAATTTTTCTAGGAAATTGCAATTTAAAACAATTCTCCATATAATTGATTTTCCATAAGAAATCTTTTAATTTTATAAAACATTAAATACCTACTACTTAAAAAAAAGCCATCTCCCTGCGTCAAATGTGTCTCGGCCCTTATAAGCTTCATCGGTAGAGGTTTCTCTATTTGTGTCTGTTTTGGACAGACGGCCCTTTGTGAAGTTTTATTTTCGTGTTGAGGGGACTGAGGCGCCCTCTGTCAAACAACTCCTTAAAAGATTTTCTCGAATCATTATAAATTGAGAAGCGACTGCAAGTTTAGGTAACACATCGTACGTCATTCTGAACTTTTTTATAGAAAGTGGCGAAATGGCAATAGATTACGAATCTACTGGTCTGTCGGGGCAAAAATGGTCGAAACTGGTCCAAAATCGAGTTTGAATGAGTTGAACTAAATCCGATTGCCAATTACGTCATAACTTGCCAAATAATAAGCATTCTTTTTTTTTATTTCGTAACCCATCGTTCTTTTAATTTTCAATTAAGAGGGTTGCAGACTATTCGGATATCTGGCGACAACTTACTTGCATCTTTTAAAAGTGAGCTAAGTTAGCAATAAATATTATGCCACTGACGACGTAAATGATGTCGCCAATTTGGCTTACTTTTCAAAGATGCAAGTTTCCGAGCAGAATTTTTATGCGCCTTCCTCATTGAAAATCAAAGTGCAGTGGGTTACCAAATGAAAACGAATGCTCATTATTTGGCAATTGGATTGAGTTCAACTCATTGAAAGTCGACTTTGGGACCAGTTTCGGCCATTTTTGCCACGGCAGACCAGTGGATTCGTAATCTACTCGCATTTCGAAACATTTATAAAAAATTCAGAATGACGTTCGACGGGGTGCCCAAACTCGCCTCTTAGTCTATTAGGAGGAAATCATTTACGCAATACTTGGAGTTATGCATAGCTAATCATGCAAAGAACTTCAGATCTGCCCAAGACGTAGCATTTAAGAAAACTTTTTAATTTATTTTCGGGGAGTCTTGCTCAAAGTTGAATTTATCTCTTAACAGTACCGGTGCTTTCAGTCCGATACAAGAATCTTAGCTTTCCAGAATTTAGTTCCAAGGGAGATGAAAATACTTTAGAGTGAGGCTGAAGTCATAGTATGGATCATTCCCTATACTTGTTATATTGCAGTCTTCTAGCCCAGTGCATTTAGAAACTACTTTCTAATAAAACCTTGAAATCTTGCGAGTAGGTAAGAAAAAGATCACTTCATGAAATAACATAAATTAAAAACTCGAGAATAGCGTCCAATATATTTTATATTCCAAATCTTTATGCCAATGCATATGCCCCATCTGGTTTTGTCTTTTTGCTATTTTAATTTTTATTTATAATAGGTAGACATTAAATGAAAACAATTTATGTCATTTCATGATGTGATCCATTTTAGTACCTCCTCACCAAATGTCAAGGTGGTTATAGAAAGTAGTTTCTAAATGCACTGACCTAGAAGATTGTAACATAGCGAGTATGATCCTTACTAGGTGTTCCTCTAGATTAAAAAGTGATGCTTTGAATTTGAAAAGTTGAATTTTTTTTATTTCATAGAATTGGTAAACTTGGGGGAAATGTTTCTGTTTTTTGTTTTTTTTTGCTGGGACTGCCTCTTTCCTCTTCACACTCAAGCTTGGTAATTTTACTTTGTCATGGAAGGGGAGTGTTCTTGAGCACAATTTCTTTAGAAGAGTTTTTCTATAATTAACCATTTCAAATGTTTGTCCAGGCAAACTTTTATATATTGTTATGTGTGTAATTATTATGTGCATAAAAGTTTTTCAGTATTAAAAATGGAGTGTATGTTTTTGTATAACTATTTATTATTTTCTAAGGAGAAATATTGTGTGTAACACATTATTGAGATGTCGGAGTAAAATATAATAATTTTTGAAAGAAGATTGCAACTTAAGTTATTTTTACCGTTATTTTATAAATTTTTCCTTGTATTGCAATTTATCATCAATTCGTTCGATGATTTTTGAAAAAGTGTTGAATAGAAATGTAGTTCAAGAAATGGTTTAATATTTCTTTTTAGTATCAAACTGAGTTTAATTAAAATTGTTGTACTTACATTTTTAGCAGGGTTCCCAAGGTCCTGGAAAGTCCTTGATAATTTTTTTGATGAAATTTTGGTCCTTAAAAAAAATTTTGATGAAATTTGCTCCTTGAAAAAAGGATGAGAACTTTGAAATTTTTTGAATTCGTAAGCGATCACCGATAATCTCCTCCATTATGTTTTTTTTTGGCTAGATTATGCAATTTTATGGTCCTTGAAAGTCCTTAAACTTTTTTGCTTCAATAAGAGAGAGAACCCTGCTTAGTAAATGTTGTGTTTTTAAATTGAAATGTTAATATTCTTCGTTAGTGTTCTTTATTTTTTTTTCTCCATATTTTTGGTATGTTTGAATTTTGAGAAGACAGCATAAAAAAAGAAGTACAATTTTTATAGTTTTATAATTTTAACATTATGTCATGAGAAACATGCCTAAAAAAAAATCTACTTTATAAAATTTTGTTTTAAATGTCTAGCAATGAAATCAACCTCCCAGCACATCAAAAGAGTGAGGATGTGTTTATGTTTTTGTGTATTGAATATTTTATGTTGTAAGAAGTGTTGTTTACCCAGCTGGCCTGCGAAATCAGATCGTGTAGAAATGTTCACCACTGCGTCACATTGATTTTGTAATAAATATTCTATTGAAATCGATCTCTTTATTTCTATTGAAAAAAAAAAAAAAATTCAGGTTATAAGTAAGAAAATAACTCCAATATTTTGATGGTCTTGAAAGTGCTCGTCTGTCTTTCCTTCCGTAGTCCATTTATGTTTCTTGCAATTGAGCAGCCACTGCAATATTTCCCCTATGAAATTTTTTAAAATTTCCGAATCCTGAACAATTGACTTACTATTTACAGAGTGGCCACAGAACCGGGAAAACCTGGAAATGTCAGGGAACTTTTTAAAATTTCATGAAAATCAGGGAAATTTTGTATCGTTTAAGGCACATTCATCCATATTTTGGCGCTATTTACATGGAGATTTGTAGTGGTAAGCCATTAGAAGTTTAATGTTACGGAATAATTAAAACTTTTCATTACCAGCAAAAGTATTTTTTAAAAAATTGCATATTATCTCTTTAGCATACATGTTCTATTTGATCAGGGTGTATAGACATCTGGAAAACCTAAGAAAATTGGGGAAATTTGAAAAGAAGTTTGCCCTAAAATCAGGGAATTTTTTTCCTGAATTTTGTGGCCACCCTGTATTTATCACATTTGGTGTCATGTCTACTAAAACTGTCTTCAGTTTTTAAAGCAAAGTTTTACAGAATATCAAAAGTGCTGGATATTGAATTGGAGTCCACTCTCATTGTGCCTCTCGACTGTTGAATGTATGGTTCTAGGTTGCTGGTAAGACTTTCAATTGGCTGACAGTTTGCTTTAAATTGAAACAAAAAATAATTTGACGATAAAAAAAAAACTGAAGTTAATTTATGTTGAAATGGACACGAGGACTCGGATGTCTTGGGGGAAAAAAATCGATTTTGGGATTTCTCTTCCTTTTTATTGATATATTACTTTAATTTCTACTCAAAAATTAGAACTTACATTTTATTTAAAAAAAAGAAAACTGTTATTCAAGACTTAACTTTCTCGAAGTACGATGTTTCAGTTTCAAAGCATGGCAACTCCGATCGGGTGCGATCAAACGGTATAGTGGTTAGCGTGCTAGCCTCTAGACCGCGAGGTTGCGGGTTCCGAGTCCCGTGTTAGGCATGGGTGTTTGTAAATGTATGTTGGCTTGTCTAATGACGAAAGTTTCGGCGCATTATAGCCCTCGTGTTGCTGACGGCGCCAGATAATCTGAAAACAACCAACCGATCGGGTGCAGTCCAACAGGCTACTTGGGAACAACCCCACATTCTGCGCTGATACGTGATCGGCAGCGAATGCGTAGCGAATTTTGTTACTATTTTGGTATTAACTTTGTTTGAAGAGTATTTTTTTTTTTACGTTTTTTGAAATGAAAGTTAAAAAAAGTTTCACATCAATAAAAAATGAGGCATTTACATATTAAAAAGTTTTTAATACATTCACATAGATATACAATGTTTGAACACAATTTTTATAAACATAGATATAATTAAAAAACATGTATTTTCTTTAAACCATATAAAGCAAAAGTTCTTGCACAATTTCTACTCTTATATATGCATTTGAAAATAATCAAACGGTAAGTATAAAATGGTATCGCTATCGATTAATGAGTGTTGAATTGATTGTGGAAACTGAAATATATATTTTATAAAAATACTTTGGATGATATGCGATAAAATTTACATTGCTTTTCAATAATTTAATTTTTATAAAAACTTATCTTGGATAATTTCATTTTTGTAACATAACTTTTAGCTCCCCCCCCCCCCCAAAAAAAAAAAAAAACCTCAAAAATAATTGGAAAGAACTTTGCTGTTTTCTGAGAAAAATACGCTTTCAGAAAAAGGGCAACTGTAGTAGCAGTAATTTCTATATATACACACAAGATATTTAAAAGGCTCAATATCGTGTATTCAGAATTGCCGATAATTTTGTAAAGATTATAAGAGGTAGTACTAGTAAGGATCATTTCCTATACTAGCTATGTTACAAACTTTTAGCCCAGTGCATTTAGAAACTACTTTTTAGAAAACGTCGAAATTTCATGAGTAGGTGTGAAAAAGATCACTTAACGAAATGGCAAATTGTTTTCATTTAATGTCTACCTATTATAAATGAAAATTGAAATAGCAAAATACAAAACCAGGTGGAGCCACTGCATATACATTAGCGTAAAGATTTCAATTATAAAATAAAATATATTAAATTAAAAACTCGAAAAGAGCGTCTATGTCCTTATATTGCGGGATCATTTTCGTACCTGCTCACTAAATTTAAAGGTGGTTATAGAAAGTAGTTTCTAAATGCACTGCGCTAGAAGATTGTAACATAGCGAGTATAGTGCAAGATCCTTACTAAGTATTCCTTTTAAGTCTTCTAAGGTAGAAAAGAGAAAATCACAATTCCAAGAAATTCAGCGGATTTCTGAAATAATATACAGCATTTCTCAAGGACAAAATAAGATATTTTTTTTAATGATACAGTGAATTTAAAAACTTCCAGCCTTGGCAATAATTTAGCTCTATGATAATGAAACCGATGCTTTTAGTAAAATAAAGACAACGATTCAAGCCTCAATTTGCAAAATCACAAAAATACTCAGTAAATAAAGTTATTCGTTAGTTCAATGCGTAAAACTGCTACGCTACTTGGACTTAGCAGGCTTACACATTTGAGCAACGAATTGTTCCAAATGACGTTGAACTTGGTATCGCATGAATTCTAAAAAGAATGGGATTACATTAAAAAATATATATGCTTCGAAAAATCCTGAAACTCTTAAAAAGCGAAACAGTTCCAACCATAAACAAGTTGTGCTTTCATTGAATCGAAATAATTCTTTAGTTTATAGATGGATCGTCAGCATGTCCCCGCCCATAGACCCAATGCTTCATTTCTTTTTTCTTTGTCATGATATCTGCCGAATTATCATTTTAATACATACGGGGATAAAAATTCATATTTTGAAGCAATAATTCGGTAGATATTATGGCAAAAAAAAAACACATAAAAAGTATTAGGTATATGGGGGAGGAACAGATTCTTAAGAGTTGAAGTTTCTAACTACGTAAACTTCCTAAAATGTAAATCCAGCTTTAACCCTTTATTTAACTGACGGGACTTATAAGTCCCGTCAGTTTTCTTATGGTACTGAATTAATTGAAACACTTTGAGACCCATTGGGACTTTGAAAGCTATTTCTATGAATTTCGTTCAATTGTTGGATTGCAGCACAAGCTTATTTCTCTCTGGAAGCTAGCTAGAGACATGTATATTATATAAACGCGATGTAAAGCCAAGATGGATGCATACAAGATTGAAAATCGTTTATGTCTTTGCATATAAAGAAAAATAAGCTTGTGCTGTCATCCAACTATTGCAGAACGAACTGCATAGAAGTGGACTTAAAAGTTCCAACGGCTTTCAAGGCGCTTAAATTAAAACAGCACCACGAGGTAACTGACGGGACTTATTAAGTCCCATTAGTAAATAAAAGGTTAAAAGTCGTAAAGTAAAGCACATATAGACCTAGGCTGAATTCACACTAAAGGCACATGTGTGAGGCATTTAAAAACAGCAACCAATGAAAGAAAACTGACACAGCCACGCTGTTATTTGTCACCTTTGTAGTATTTCCTCTTTAGATGACGCTTTCTCACGTTGGAATCGACTCAGTGCGAATTCACACTGAAGCGAAAAGTAAGTCCTTGTCTATTTCATCCAACAATCTTGCTCATTGGCCACTGCTTTCACCACAGTTCGACTCTCGGCGTGAATTCACGCCGGGACGGAAGACACGCGTGACATCCACACTGTATAGTCGACGAGGGTGCAAATGTCTTTACTTCCAAATGATTCCTTCCGAATAGTTGAAGAGCGTGCTTGTCAACAAGAAGCAACAGACCAGTCTTAAAAACTGGATGTCGGTGGGCACAACTTCCAGACACGTTCGTGACGCACCAGTGGTAAAATAAAAAGGTATAGTTGAAATATATATCATATTTATCATCTGATATCAAAATTAACTCCTACCAGAAATAACTTGAATTCACATACAAATAAAAAATTATGGAACTTGTTTTCCGTTTCCTAGACCGCTGCTAGTGTGACAGTTTAGGTATTGCACTTTAAATATTTTTTTCTTTGTTTAATACATCAAAAACGCGAACACTGTGCATGCATTCAAAATTTACTTATTGTGTTATTATGACATATTTGAGTAGCGTTAGCGACCGAATTTCGTGGTAAATTTTAAGATTCCTTAGAATAAATCTTATTCTTCAGAAACTCAGAAATTACATTCAGAGAGGACCGGAACGTGTTTGCCCACCAGACCCGTCAAATGTTGTATGACGTCACGATCTCTTCATCTATTGCGCTCCAGTGTGAATTCCGCTCGAGTGAAGTGTCTCTCTCGATGGAAGATCAGTTGATGGTGAGTGTAGTGTATCGCCTGTAGCTGCTGTTGCGGATGATGTAGGGGATGACGATACAAAGGGCCACCAATGACATGGCCAGCACATTCACGATGATTCCCTGCTCCTCAAGATCCTTGTAATCAGGCTTGCCGTCCTTGCCGCTGTAAAAAACGAAGCATTAGATTTTGTGGGTTTGTCGATGCGGGGCAAATCTGCGGAGGCCTAATTAACCCTCTTGCCATCATCCAATTGGGTTGAAACTTAACAGATAGATTCGATGTCAATGCATTCTATCAAATTTTGGGGCTACAACTCTCACTAAAAGGTAGCTTTTACACACGCTTCTATAATCGCTTCGGGGTACTAATGGGAATGGATCTTTGGTTCTCAGTGGTCAAACACTACCAAAACTCGATCCGAGCTCAAGAAGTTGCAATAGCAAGTGAAAATTGGCAATGCATATTAAAGATTTATATTAACATTTTGTTGTTACGGGTTATATTATTTTCAACGTGGTTGTTTCCAACTTATATTTCTTTTAAACATATATTTACATTTTTGACACGACGCTTGGTATTCTATTTGTTCAGTTGGAATTTTAGTGCACAGGGAAATGCCCACCCAATATTAGAAAGTATTTTTTTTTCCAATTTCCTCAATTCTAATTCGACTCTTTCCCACTGTGACTTTGATATCACATTAAAATTTTTATTTTCGTTGTAAACAATAGTCTACATATTATTTTAAATTAACTTGAAATCGCAAGGTCTTTACAGTTTATTTTAACCCTACTTACCTCTTTCCAGCCTCGATCTTTGCCAGCCTTAGAAATAAAGAAATGTTTCATACTTCTTTAATGCAAGTGTTTTGGAATTCCTTAACCAAAAACAAATTAAAAAAAATATGTTTCCGCTGTAAAATAATGAAAGACCTCCTCTCAGGTCGATTGCGTGTTTCAAAGTAATTTTTTTTATTGCGCCTACCCAACGGTTAACAACCTTGGTTCCCTTAGTATTTTAACTTTATATTTTCGGATAGAAAAATATTTGAAGAGATTCTATATATCCAGTTTCTTAACCTCGGGACAGTTTAAAAATAACTACAGGTGTGAACATCGCACAACTTTCAATTACATTGTATAATATTGGTCATTGCAGTAAAACTTAACATGGTGTTGCTTACAATTTTCTTAATTTCACTCCATTTTGAAGATATTACTGTTAATTTTTACAAGAGGGAAAATGGGGGGGGGGGGGAACCATGGCAAAATTGGTGGTTTTATTCGATAAACATTAAATTGCTTGTGCGTTAAACGTAAAAAAAAAAAAAAAAAAAAAAAATCAATTGTTGATGGACGATGCTCTGTGTTAAAGGCACTCGTTTTTAAATTTTTTTTTTCATCGCATTTTTATGAGAATTTCGGAGGTATGAATGTTTAGAACACCTTCAGAGGCATTACCAAAGCGATTTTGAAAAAAATCGTTAGAACCGTTTTTTTGGCAATTACTGAAAAACATGATTATTTCAATGGCAGCTACCTTATGCGCATGCGCAATTCTGACCAAAAAACCTTAATGGTAGATCTTCGGGCCCTCACCAACCCCGCAAACCGAATTTGAACATCGTAAGTCAATTTGTTCGGGAGTTATACTGACTACGTACACACAGGCAGACATTTTTTCTAGATCACTTTTTTGAAATCAGGATGTTCCAAAAACATGAAGAAACGTTTAAAAAAAAAAAAAAAAAAAAAAAAATCAATTTTTTTTATTTTGACCGAATGCTATACTTTCGTTACCCTATGTTATACATATGGGTAATTGAAAGTAAAAAAAAAAAAGAAGCATAAATTAAACATTAAATATCGTAATGTGTCTCACCTGAGCCTATATCTAGCCGACTGCGTGAGTCCGGTGAGCGATGCGGCCGTGGCGATTCCGAAGGTGACCAGTCCAATGGTGACGTGAGTGGGGAGCATGGCGGCCCGGAATTTGGCAGTGGCTCCGTCACAGCACAGAAGAATCAGGAAGGTGAACACGCCGAATAGAAACTGCAAAAAGAAGATCATAATCAGTAGTTTGCATTTTGAAATTCATTTGTGGAAAAGAAAAGTAGACAAAATTGTATTAGCCGCTCAGAAACTATACTACACTTCACTAGACGGTAGATCATCACAGTGCTCATAGGCATTTAATCCATTTTGGCTGCGTGAAAGCATAATGTTCGCCAAACCACAACCCTGTAGAGAACAAAAGGCTCTAAGGTTTGGCGAGAATTATGCTTTCACTCCGCTAAATTGGACTAATTACTTATGAGCACGATGAAGATCTTTCGTCTAGTGATGTCAAGTTAAGTTGGAGTTTAGTATAGGGCTTTTCTTAACAATTAATACATCTTTTTTTTTTAAGTCAAACGACTTATTGCAGGGTGGCCACAAAAGTTAGGGGAAAAAAAGTTCCCCGATGGATTTCTAAAAAAATTCCCCGATTTTACGGCAAACTATTTTCAAATTTCCCCAACTTTTCCTGATGTGTAAATATCCTGATCGTATAGAACAATGTATGCTAAAGAGATAATATACCAAAGTTTGAAAAATATAGTTTTGGAGGGTGCTAAAAAGTTCAAAATTATTCCGCAACATTAACACGTTGACTGAATTTTGGCACGATTCCGGTCTATTTGATTTAACCTTTAACTGGTGTATGCGGTCTCATTTTTTTGTGGAATGCTTCCACCCACTAAAATATTTCAACTTTGACTCTTATATTAATTTTTCCGATACTTTATTTCTTAAATTTTAAATGATGTTCACTAATTTCGTTGGCGCAGTATAAACCACGTGTTGCCTTTGCGCCAAAATTATCAAACCACCCAACCATATAGCACTCGACGTCGCGTTGATTGGAGAAGAGATTAAACCAGTAGTGTGAGTTGAATGCAACTCATATGGCAGTCAACGTGTTAAAACTTCTGATGATGAACATCACAACTGGTATATGGCGCCAAAATATCGATGAACGGAGAAGCGTACCTTCAGAACAAAGGACATTTCCCTGAATTTGGAGGAATTTAAAAAAATTCCTTGATTTCCAGGTTCTGTGGTCACTCTGTACTGAGTGGGTTGATTTAGGGAATATCTGTTGAAATCACTGATATCTACTACAACTTCTGGATAGCGCATGCTTGGTTACTGACTTGATGAAGGCTTAATAATTACTACAGAGATCTATTCTAACAACTTCCCCCAAAACTAGTTCAAATTTGTTTGTAACTATGGGCAACCTATTTCAAAGCATTATGGGGGGAAGTATTCAAATGACATAATCTGCTTTCAGAGCAGAAACCGCTAATAAGCAATCCAGAAGTTGTAGATAGAGATCAGTGGTTGAAATAGATACATGAGGTTTAGGCTGTGTCGACGAGAAAACTTGTAATTTTTCACTGAACATTGAATACGTTTCTTATTGTACGCCACATTGTCCCAGATTGAAACGAATCATTTACTTATAAGGGTGTTCCAAAACATACCTACCAGAAATGAAGCTTTGTTGAACACGCATATAGAGGAATAGACAGACAAGAGGATTACAATCACTTGCCATTACTTAACACTAGAAAGACTGAAACTTAGTATATACCTATATTGCCCAAAAGCAGTCAAAGTGACTGCATTGTGAAAGAATAACAAATATGTAAAGAAATTTGTATAACACATATGTATAAACCGGAAATAAAGGAGGGGGAGGTAACTACAATTATTAATAAACGCATTTATATGTAGTACAAAAAGTCACAAAATTCTAAAAGATTGTGTCATTATATACATAATTGTTTTTCTGATTGAAATTAAAAAGCAGTCAGAATGACTTCCTTGGGCAATCTAGTGTTAACAATACTTTCAATGTGTTAGCCATCCATTCCAATGATTTCTTTCGAATGGACAACAAATATCCTAAAACCTTCACGAGAACGTTTGTTGGGATTGCCCATATTTCACGATCAATCCTCATTTTTAGGTCAGGTAAAGAGTGCAACTCATCCTGTAGAACATGTCCTTCAGGTAAACCCATAAATCAGGGATGAGAGTAATCAGAGAGCAAAAAGGAGGAAATCCAAAAATTCGTTAAAAAAAGCTCGTGGAAGAAATACACAAAAATTCAACAACAAAAAAATATGCAAGAAGGATGATTCAATAATTTTAAAGATACAATGAAATTTCTCATACTATATAATAATTACATTTCAAATATTAGGAGTTAGTGAAGTAATCTGTGAGGAAAGGGAAGATAAGAGGGAAAATCTTTTGTTTAGACATGAGGAAAAGTATACTTTTTGCAGGAAAAATTGGTTCAGATCAGAAAAATGCGGATTCTCAAATCTGGATCCGCATTTTTCAGGATCCTCGACACAGGGACGATGAGAAGGAAAATGTTACACAAAAACCAAAAGGTAGGAAATCCTCCAAAAGGAGGAAAACTGCACCCCCCTCCCCCTCTCTGATAAATAAAAAATTCAACCGCAAAATAATTATACCCCGGAATAAGGAGAGTAGTCACCAAGACACACCCATTGTGCTTTGAGAAATTAAGTACAATGCCACTCTTCCAAAAATGTTGATGCGAAAATAAAAGTAGACATGTAAAAAAAAAAAAAAAAAAAAAAAAAAAAACACATCTTTTAAAAATCTCACCCTATTAGATTTAGTATTATCTCTGACATCATACTTTCCAGTTAACACTGTATAGTATCAATCAATATCACTGAACCTAACAACTTATCGAAAACAAACTGGAGAGAGCTCTTCGGCCATACAAAGAGAAAAATATGAAATTTTATTTTCAATGTTTGTCGAAATACGGGTCGTAGAGTAAGAAGCACTGATCTCTGAACTTCAACTCCTGGATGTGGGACGACAATTAGGTGTCAAAAAACTTAAAAGTGCACGAGTGGTGGAGAAGGGATTGGGGGAGGGGATTGGCGCATTCGTGGCTGAGTGGATGGATTTGTCACTTCTGTCGACCGCTTATAGTGAGAATTTTATGGGCTTATTTCTTTACCAATGGTAATCGCATACATATCTCGGGACACTTTCTGCATATTAAAGAGAGACGTTTCTACGTAGTCAGTGCTAATTTGAGCCATTTCATATATTTTTTTCAAAACCTATCAAAGATAATAACTTAAAAGTTTGGAACACAAATTTGTTTTTATTCAGTTATAATACTGCTAAAATGAGCTTCTTTTTAATATTTTTTTTTTTTTAATTAGGCATATTTTAGATCTTTTCAACACATTTAATTTTTAAAGATATAAATTAAAAAAAAATATTTTACAAAAGCTCTTTTTAGTAACTGTAATACAGACATACGAATAATACTGCCACGTTTTATATTAGTATCATTACTTTCTGAAAAAAAGGTACATAAAGTTAAAGAAAGAAAGAAAAAAATCACATGTTTGAAATAATGGCTTCTATATTGCCAAGTTAAAACATAAGAGGAGGAAAGTTAAAAAATATTAAAAATAGTTCTACTGTTCAGATTGATACGATAAATATTTAATTTTAAGAAAAAAAAAGGTTGAATTTTCATAAAATCTTTAAAAAAAATGGAAAATTACCATGTATGTCTTCCCTTGACTACATTTCACTCAGTGGAGCCGGGATGGATGCTTACTCGCATAGTGCTAGGTAGAATTAAACCATGCTTCTCTATGGGGAAGCACACAATGAAGACTGGTCGGTTTACTGTTTAATTTTACCTCGCACTATCCGAGTAAGCACCCATCCCGGCTCCAGTGAGTAAGTACCCTTATTAGTCTCCCATACGCCTGATCACAGTTAATACGGGAAGAGATTAGGGGTAGTTCATTGACCAAACCTTTGTAATCAGAATAAAGAGCTGTGTTAGGTAAAATATGAGTCATAACTTGGGGAGAGGTTGAAGTGAAGTTGATTTGCAACATTTGGAATCGGGCACAGTATGGCCGTTCGTGGACGTTTCATTTGGCTTCATCTGTTGGCCGAGAAGGAACCGTTTTGTTCTAGGAGTTACTTTGAGACCAACAATAGATATACTGACCTGCAGTCCAAAGAGCCCGCATGCGACCAGTCCAATCCACGAGTGCATAGAGTAGAAGTGCACTGGGGCTGGCCCTTCATTGTGGGCGTCGATGGCGGCGTACATTCCGCAACAGATGCAAGCGATCGCACCCACGAACAACAGGGCATGCAAAATCTTCACGTACAGCTTCTTACAGCACGGGAAGCTCCGGTACACCAGCATGGCTGCACAAAAAGATAAGAGATCATGCAAATAAACTTTATGGTCAGTAATTTGAACTCTAATAAAGTCCAACTCTTACAAGCTAATCGAGATTATCCCATCACTCGTAACTACAACTTCTGGACAGTGCTTGCTTTATTATTGACCTGAAGCTGAAGAAAGCTTAACATTCACCACATAGATCTATATTTACAATTTCCCCTAAACTAGTGAGAATGTGTTTGTAACCATGGGCAACCTATTATGTAGGATAGATAGGGGGAAGTGATCAATTGGCTTCATCTGCTTGCAAAGCAGAAACCGCTTATAAGCTATCCAGAATTGTAGTTAGAGTTCGATATACCTTATCATCTTATCCCTCAAAAATATGGCTTCAGAAAGACCATGATATTTTATTAAATATAATAGTGGTGCATTCATTTTACTGTATTAAAGGCGAAGAGGGTTCTTCCAGAAAAAAAGAGCATTATCTTAAGGACACATAAGACTAAACATATATATGAGAAAACATACATTAGTTAAAAGATTATTATAGAGTTGGTCATGTTAGCTGGCTTCGGTCGTATTTTTAAAGAACAAATGAATCTATCATTTGAGTAGCCAGATTATACTTTTATTTTCAAAATCGAGTTAAGAAAATTCATTGGAAGAATTGAATTGTTTATAAAAAGAAAAACATTAGACCTGTCACTTTTAAAGTCATTAGGTGTCAAGAAGTTAATTATATTCTTATGATGTGGTCGAAAATTTTCCTTTATTTTGAATTTCATGGTTAACTTCTGAGGTTACTCACATGACCGTTTGATATTAGACATACTTCCCCAGCAAGTTTGCAGAACATGGTACAGATTTCTTCCAAGGCTAACATTTTTCTGAGCGAGTTTGCATGATTTATTAAAATTTGGATTATAAATTTGAATATATAGTTGAGACAACCTGGAATTAAGTTTTGAAATCTTTAATTTTAAAATTCAATAGCAAATAACTTCTTTGAATTCTTAATCGAAAACTTAATTGCAAATAACTTCTACTACTTTTCATGTTTTAAATATCAATTGAAAAGGCAGCTGAAATCCTAGCTTCAGAATTGTTGCGGTTACGTAAGTAATTGAAGAATGTTTATATAATTAATAGAATAGTATTAGTTTACTATTTTAAGTTTATGAGTGGTGATTATTATGCTTCATTCAGTCGAAACGGTGCAACAGAAAAATTTCATTCCTTTGAAAAGATGCCGCTTTTGTGATTTCAATACGATTCAGAAGGTTTGATGCAATATTTAGGTCGATATAGCGATCGTTAAATATATAATAGAGTATAGAAAAACTACGTTTTAAACTGCGTTTAGGTTTCTGCGTTTAAACTGCACTGTATAAAAAAAAAAAAAAAACCAGAAAGGTTTCAAGAAATGGTATTTTTATAAAGGATATTATGCAAATTAATAAATTACATGCGTACTACTTCCCGCAGAGTCGAGAAATTGGGGCAAGGATAAAATACATTTTTTATAATAACGTCCAAAAAAATTAAACCTCATTTAATCATTTTTAATTAGAAATCGTGGCGAAAGTGGTACTTTACCACGAGGAGCGTGGGAAGGTAACTTTCACGCACTAGTGTGAAAAAGTACTTTCTCGCACGCCTCGCGCTAAAATATTTAGTCTTGTTATTGAAATGACATATAGACTGAGAGGCGACTGCAATTTTTGGACCCCATTGATCATCATTCTGAATTTTTTTATAGAAATTAGAGAAAATTTAGTAGATTACGAATCCACTGGTCTGTCGTGGCAAAAATGGCTGAAACTGGTCCAAAATCGACTTTTAATAAGTTGTATTAAATCCAATTGCCAAATGCGCCATAACTTGCCAAATAATGAGCATTTTTTTTTATTTGGTAACCCTCACTCTTTAATTTTCAATTAAGAAGGTTGCAGACGATTCAGATATCTGGCGAAGGTCTACTTGCATCTATTAAAAGGAAGCCGAGTTGGCAAAAAATATTACGTCTCTTATAACGTAACTGATGTCGCCAATTTGGCTTACTTTTAAAAGATATAAGTTTTCCAAGCCAAAGATCAGAAATCGTTTACGCTTTTTCTCATTGAAAATCAAAATGAAGTGGGTAGCCAGACGAATAAATATGTTCTTTTTTTGGCAAATTATGACATATTTGGCAATCAGACTTTAGTTCAACTCATTCCAAGTCGAGTATTGATCAATTTCGGCTATTTTTGCCACGGCAGACCAGTGGATTCCTAATCTACTCACTTTTCTCCAATTTCTATAAAAAATTCAGAATGATGTTCGATGGGGTCCAAAAATTGCAGTCGCCTCTCGGACTAATATTTTCAGAATAAATTCATTGACTGGAGTTGCCAACGATAATAAATACATGTATTAAAAATATATTTTGCACGTGATTATAAAAAAAATACTGTTTGCAACACGTGGGAAAATACTTTTTCAAACTCAGTAAATTATTTGACTCGTGCTAACACACTCGTCAAATAAGCATTTTGCTTCGTTTGAAAAAGTACTGCTTTCCCGAACTAGTTGCATAAATAACTATTTTTAATTACACACGTATCTCTGTGTTCCAAGTGTTGTGAAAGATTCAGCTAACCGTTTGCATTCCGACTGGTAATACGGAAACATACTGCGGAAGGAAGCACTAAACACGACACGTCAGCAATATCCGCCATTTCTTAATGAATCGTTTAATATAGAAGTGCCAAAACTTCTAATACCTATTCGAAACATATCATTAGCACTATAAGCTGACTTTTAGGTTGCTGTACAAAACATAAAAAAAGTTACGAAAACAAACACATTCCAACTTCTTGATTGTCGACCAAACGGTATAGTGGTTAGCGTGCTAGCTTCTAGACCGCGAGGTTGCGGGTTCCGAGTCCCGTGTTAGGCATGGGTGTTTGTAAGTGTATGTTGGCTTGTCTAATGACGAATGTTTCGGCGCATTATAGCCCTCGTGTTGCTGACGGCGTCAGATATTCTGAAAACAACTAACCAACTTCTTGATTACACAAGGACATAGAATAGTAAACTATAGAAGAAAAGGAGGACAATACAACTAATCTCTCTTACTACAACTTATGGATAGCTTATAAGTGGTTTCTGCTCTATAAGCAGATGAAGCCAATTGAATACGTTCCCTTATCTATGCAACGTAATGCAAGGTGTCTAGCGAAGCACTTCCTGATTTTAAAATGAAATAACACAAAATCAAAGATCTATAGACGAATGAAACAAAAAAGTATAGTTATTTTTAAAGCTATAAAAATTTGATACAGAAGTTTCGAAATTAGTTACAAATTTTGCCAACAGATGGCTCTATAGTTGAAAAATATGACGTATGTTATAAATTTGTCCTCTGCAATGACGCTAAACTTCCTTTCACGTTTAAAAAGGGGAACTGTCCGAAGACTGATCGCTATGAGCTTCAAAGCACTTCTTATTCATAAGAACTACAACGTACAGCGCCACCTGTAGGCAAAATTTGTAATTAATTATGAAAATTCAGTCTCAGATTTTTACAGCTTTCAAAGTAATTGTACTTTTAGTTTCATTATTTTATAGATGTTTTTTTTTTTTGAGTTATTTAATTTTAAAATCATGGAGTCATTCGCTGGGCGCCCTGTAGGTTCCCCATGGTTACCAACGCATTCTAACCATCGATATAGATAAACAACTGGATAGACTGCTTAACGCTGGGAAAATGAAGCCGTTGTCAGATGCAATTGGTGGGATAAAAAATACAGATTGCCGAGGATTGAAAATTGAATTTTGTGTTGTACACAGCAGAAATCTCAATAGTAGACCTTAATTAGTAAAAATGTGCACAAAAAAAAAATGTACTCTAACATTTTACAAGGTTTTTCGCATTCCCATCCAACTATAAAAGTGAACTGTGATTGGTTAATCTTCCCACCAGCTTCGCAATCGCGTTTTTCTCTTTTCATTGGCAATGGAGCAGTCTATCCAGTTGTTTATCTATATCGATGATTCTAACTAGTTTAAGGAGAAGTTACAAATATAGATCTCAACCAAGCCTTCTTCAGCTTCAAGCCAATAACCAAGCAAGTACTATCCATAAATTGTAATTAGAGAGATCAATGAACAATACTCACAGTGTCCGTTCATGAACGTGAATCCGGCTATCATGAGCACATAGTGCAGGTTCATCTGCTTGGATCCGTCCCCTGACCAGGCTACTCCTCCGTGGTAGTTGAACACCCAGAACAGAACGAGTCCGAGCGAGCCGGCGAGCAGGATCTCGGCAAGAAAGGTGAGCCAACCGAACCCGCATTTGGTTCCCAAGCTTGCTTCCAGGTGACTGCTGCTGCTCTCATGCTTCCTGCAAAACAAAAGCACACGTTTGTATATATAATAAAATCAAAGTGTCGTTACGTTATATCGCATGGAAATGCCCAAGTGTTCCAAGACAATTTAAATGAAAAAGGGAATAGAAATATACCAATGACCATCATGTTACTTCTTCAGAAAATAATAAAATTTGAGTTATATACAATAGGGTGGGCCGTCTAGCTTTATTGCCTGTTGTAATAAAACTAGATGTCTTTTACTAGTGGAATATTCTGTAATGACCACTACTCCAAAAATATATGCAATTAATATAGTTTATTAATAATAAAATTTGAGTTATACAGGGTGTCACAAAAGGTCATGTCCAAACGGCACACATGGTTGTGTCAGGTCATGAGGAAGCAGAATTACATAGGAAAGGGGGGTCGGAAACGCGATTGTAATCCGCTAGAGGGCAATAAGCGCTAGCAGACGAAAGCACGGGCAGTCGGATTAATCGAAGCGCGGACGTTGCAGAGAGCCGGCACAGTACCGTGGCCACCACGATACCCGGACCTAGCCCCCCTGGATTTTTACCTCTGGGGATACCTGAAGTGTCTGGTGTACGAGACACCCGTTCCATCGGACATGGACCTCATCGCACGTATCGTTGAAGAGGCGGCACGTGTCCGGGAGACTACTGGCCAATTCGAACGAGTTCGCGATTCCATGCGTCGCAGATGTGAAGAGCAGCTGATGGGGCCAATTTTGAGCACTTACTATGATTTGTAGCATTTTTCATTTTTATTTGGTACTGTTTTGTTGTAAAATAAAGATTTTTTACACCGTTTGTTATCTTTTCTTTGTGTGACGGTTACGATGAAATTTCACTGTCAAAATTGCGTTTCCGACCCCCCTTTCCTATGTAATTCTGCTTCCTCATGACCTGACACAACCATGTGTGCCGTTTGGACATGACCTTTTGTGACACCCTGTATACAATAGGGTGGGCCATCTAGCTTTATTGCCTGTTGTAATAAAACTAGATGTCTTTTACTAGTGGGATATTCTGTAATGACCGCTACTCCAAAAAAATATGCAATTAATATAGTTTAATTTTAGTCAAACAAGTTGGAATGATCAATTCTGCTTTCCAGCAAATTTCGTTGTTTTAGTGGGGTTTTTTTCTTGAGAAATGGTTTTTTTTATGTCTCATTGCGCATGATGGTAGCATTAACATTTCGACAATATTTTCACAGATTTGAACACGTGATTATCTATAGTTTTATTCCCGCGCTATTAGAACTCGAAATTTCCACTTTAACTTAGGTTTAAGAATTTAGAAAAATAAGCGGGTGGGTTTCATCACTAATAGCTAATTTCAATTGAGATGCGCGAGCGGAAGATGTGTTCCAGAAAAATAAATAAAAACTACTTCATTCATTTGGAGCCAAATAGCAACTTTTCCGCACTGTTAGCATTTGAAACAAAAATAAAACGTTTTTTCGACCCACCCTAATATACACGGTGTAAACAGGTTTCTTCTGTTTAATGATTAGGAATATTACCCTTTTTGTCTATATGCATGGTGAGAAAGCGAGTTAAGCTACAATTCATCCTAGAGAATTTATACAGAATAAAAAATTCCAAGAACAAAAAATTGGACCTTGTCTGTTTATATTTTTAGTTCTCCAAATTTTTCTAGGCTTTAAATTCAGCCCGAGAGGCGACTGGTGCTTATAGGGTACTATGTTATAGAATACGATTCTAAATGTGTATGGAATATAGAAAAATACTAGTAGCTTAATACTGTCTTGGAATTTTATACAAAAGCGGTGGAAATCAGCAATAAACATAAAACAATTGTACTATATTGACAAACATGGGAATCGAATAAAATCTAGTTTACGGATTCTTAACACTAGAAAGACTGAAACTTAGTATATACCTATATTGTCCAAAAGCAGTCAAAATGACTGCATTGTGAAAGGATAACTAATATGTAAAGAAATTTGTATAACATACATATATATACCGGAAATGAAGGAGGGGAGGTAACTACAATTACTGATAAACGCATTTATATGTTGTACAAAAAGTCACAAAATTCTAAGAAATTGCGCCATAATATACACAATTGTTTTTCTAATTGAAAATAAAAATCAGTCAAAATGACTTCTTTGGGCAATCTAGAGTTAAGCTACATTCAAAGCACTGAGATTTCAGTCAAAAAAAGGCTGAGATCAGAGTTTCTGTTGAATTGTATAACTCTAGTAAACCTAAGCTAAATGCATGTTTCATACTCAATTTTGTTGGTTGGTTTGCACACAATAACGGATAATCAGACTTAGACCTACAGTTTAACGAAGACTCCGAACCACAACGAACTTCCATACCAGACCTAGGTTTCGTATCCGAAATGCAAGACCAGAAAGCTAATCACACAGAACTATAAGGTGGACTCAATTTAGTTGTTTTGTGTAAATATTAAGAATTTAATAGATGAATGAAAGACAAGGACAATGGTGACAGTGAATTTATACTGATAAGCAGTGCTGGCGATAAGGCGGGGACAATTACACACCCCCTCTTCTTAAGCGTTCTGTATTTTTGAAGGTGGTATTGACGGTGTTCAAAATGTCGGGGTTCGACCCTCCACTTTTGGCATTCTTAGACCCAAGCCTTGTTGATATTGTACTATAGTACGCTGTTCCAATAAAAAAAAAATTATAAATTTAGATATTTTACTCGTTGTCCAAATCTATAAAATATTATTTATAACTTGTTCCATCCATAGTACTTTTATTTTTGGTCTTCAAATAATATGTGAACTTTTTGGGGTGCACCTTGTACTTTCAAAATATACTCGAGAGAAGAATCGTTAACCTTCGCGCGCACCTCACCAGGTGCATCCTTACTACACTTTCCTCTGTCTTTATTTTTATTGAATTACTTGCGATACGATTTTTGGATAAACTTTACAATTTAAATAGATTTGTTCAATACTTTATATCTCCAAAGAATCTTAAATCGGTAACAATTAACTATTTAAACTAGAATAAATTTTATTTGGCTTTCAAAAAACCAGAAACACCTCATAGGTGCAACGCGACTAACCATTACGAAAAGCAAAGCGCGACTAACGGATGGTTAAAGTTGTGCATAAGCTTTTTATCAACTTTTGTTGATACCGGCCTGTCTTAAGTAAAAATAGACCCCACAATCAGTGAACTATATTAGGATGAGCAGCAATATTAGTTTTTGACTGAATCGTACCATGCTCAGTGGAGTGTTTGCTTAGCAGTCGGGTCAAACACAAGGGGGGGGGGGGGGGGGAATTTTCGGATGTTAGCAGTCTTTCGGCAGCTTTATAATGCTTGTTTTCCCAGCTGTCGAAGCAAATTATGAGCTTTCCTTCTCCCAACAGGATATAAAGTGAAAATACAAATTTTAAAAGAAAAGAAAAAAGTGACAAATTCTTTTATTGATGAGTGATTTCCCGATTTCCCCTCAGATCCAATGCTTCATTTTTCCTGGCTACAAAGAATTTTGAATTCAATGGTGGAATTTCTTTTTAATCTTGCTGAATTAGGAGTATTTTTTTTTTTTTTAAATATATTTTTATAAAAAGGGTTGAGCATCAATTTGTATTAATCGTTTTCAACTTTAACGGCCCATATCTCCAGATGCAATTTTGAAGACGTAAGGAACATTTACTTAAAAACTATAAAGATAAAAGTCTAACATTTTTAACATATACCCTTATCAATATATTACACAATTTGAGACATTCTATAGAATTTTCAAAAATTTTCATTTTTGGTGGCAATAAAACTGTATAAAATCTTTAACTTCGAAAATATTAAAAAATGCTAATCTCAAATTGTGTAATATATTGGTAAGAATATATGTTAAAAATTTTAGACTTTTATCTTTAAAAAGTTTTTGAGTAAATGTTTCTTACGTCTCCAAAATTACGTTTGGAGATATGTGCCTTTAAAGAGTTAAAAACGATAATACGAATTGAAACCAACGATATAAATAAACAACTGGATAGACTGCTTAACTCTGGGAAAATGAAGCCGTTGCCAGATGACGTTGGTGGGATAAAAAATACGGATTGCCGAGGATTGAAAATAAAATTTTGGGTTGTACGCAGCAGAAATGTCAGTAGTAGACCTTAATTAGTAATAATGTGCAAAAAAATATATACTCTAGTATTTTACAAGGTTTTTAACATTTCCATCCAACTATAAAAGTAAACTGTGATTGGTTAATCTTCCCACCAGCTTCGCAATCCCCGGCGCGTTTTTCTCTTTGCATTGACAATGGAGCAGTCTATCCAGTTATCTATATCGATGATTGAAACAACACTTTTTTCAAAAAATATATGTAAAAAAATACTTCTAATATGGCGAGTTTAAAAGTTTTTCCACATTTGGATTCGAAATTGTTTGTACTTTTTTTTTTTTTTTTTTTTTTTTTTTTACAACATTAATCTCAAAAAAATTATTTTTCCTCAAACTCCGACTCCCCTTAAAAACATATGAAAAGTTTATACTAGCCATAACAACTGCAATAAAATACAATTAACAGAATATGGAATAACTCCCAGTTATTTACGCAACAAATTTTGCTAACGATCTTTTACTATTATTGTTGTTATGTCTGGTATGAAAACTCATGCGTTTTAAAACTATATATACTTCCAACAGAAACAGTGGCCATAAAAATGAACCATTAGGTCTATGGGGCAAGCTGACGATTAATCTTAAGCTCTATTTCTAAATGACGTAAGATTTATATTTTAAATGTTAATATACATCTTCAACAATGAAAGTATTTAGAGAAAGAAAAAAAAAAAGTAAGGTACCCTTCGTTCTCGCATGGAAGGAGGTGTCTAGACACTAACTTTTACGAAACAATTACTTCAAGACACAAAAAACCGCATCGAATTCAGATCCAGATTTCCAACTGTGATATATAAAGAGGGAAATAGTTA
This sequence comes from Linyphia triangularis, assembly GCA_963978545.1. Lineage (NCBI taxonomy): Eukaryota > Metazoa > Arthropoda > Arachnida > Araneae > Linyphiidae > Linyphia > Linyphia triangularis. The sequence goes on along the minus strand of OZ021729.1, from coordinate 82,534,528 downwards.
CACGGAAAACCTAGAGGTCACACCGCCTAACACGTATTGCACGCAGGTTTTTGAACACCTCTTTATTGAAAACAAGTAGTCTTATCAGCAAGTATTTCAATTCTGTCGCAGATAAAAAAAAAAGCTTGGAAAACTGGCTTTAACTGTAGATACTCTGTTCACAACCTTTAAAAATAAAACGTTTTAGTTTCAGTTACTCTATACTGTGCAATATAGGTTGGTTGTTTTCAGATTATCTGGCGCCGTCAGCAACACGAGGGCTATAATGCGCCGAAACATTCGTCATTAGACAAGCCAACATACATTTACAAATACCCATACCTAACACGGGACTCGGAACCCGCAACCTCGAGGTCTAGAAGCTAGCACGCTCACCACTATACCGTTTGGTCGGCTATGCTTGATTGAAAATCCTTCACATACAAATTTTCTGATCTCGCTAAGGACATCATACATACTGATCAGACAGACTCTTTGTAATTTGGAATAGTTTATATACCCTAATCCTTATTTAAAACATAATAATGAATACCAACAAGTACTTTCTTTTTTTTATTAAAAGTAATCGTTTTTACTTTCAATTAGCAGATATATAATATATGGAAATGAAAGTATTACATTCGATTTAAAACCAGGGGTGTGGAGCATAGCACGACTTTCAGTATCACTTTAATATTGGTCATTGAATTAAAATGTATTATTTACCATTTTCATATTTTTACTCATTTAAATAAAAATGGCCAGTTTGGCGACATTATTGGCAATAATTTTCACATCGGTTTAAATAAAATAGCGAAATTGGCAATGTTATTTGATAGACATTGTGCATGCAACAGAAGTGCTTTCTTGTGCATGTAACAGATGAAATGATAGTTGATGGGCGATAACTCAAGAGCCAAGAGCTATGTTAATGGCACTCAGTTTTCAACTTTTTACGCATTTACCGTATTTTTAGTGGAATTTCGGAGGTGGGGATGTTAGAACACCATAAGACGCATTACCAGTGATTTTGATCAAAATCCTTAGAGCCGTTTTTCAACAATCATTGATAAGCATGATTTTTTCAATGGCAGCTACCTGTGCGCATGCGCGATTTTGATGAAAACCTTAATGGTACATCTCACGGTCACTACTAAACCGCACACCAAATTTGAACATCCTAATAGGTCAATTTGTTCGGAAGCTATGCTGACTTTAGACAGACACTTTTTCTAGACAACTTTTTTGAAATGAGGATGTTCCAAAACGTAGAGAAAGGAAAAAGATTTTTTTTTTTTTTTACCGGCTGGTTTTTGTGGCTGGTTATGTTGATGGCGGGCGGATCTGCGGAGAAATAATTGTCCTCCAATCGAGGTAAAAATTGGCTGATAGATGCAATGCCAATGCTTTCTATCAAATTTTGGTGGTTGTCACTGTCGCTAAAACGACGCTTTTACGGAATACTAATAAACAAACTTGCTGTCACCCAATCGCGCTGAAATAGCATATTAACCGATCATTGAAGAAACTCTTTCCTGCTACCAAAAGTGTTTTAATTAATAAATAATAAAATTGCTTTAGTCAGAATAAATAAAAGATATTTAGATGCGGGTGCATAAAAAGTCGCATTAATTTTTAACGAATAAATTTTGAAAAAACTAGTTTACCGCATATTTTGCCGACAGTGATATTTTCAATATTCAAAATTAGATGCCAACACCAAGTACACGCTGGCAACAGAAGCGGCACTTCGTTAATTAATATAAAAATTGGCAATGAATATAAAAGGATTAAAAACTCTTTTTTGGGTTACATTATTGTCCCCTTGGAAAGGTGGGAGAGGGGGGGGGGGGGAAGCAAACAATTTCCGTCCTTTTTGAAGCCTCAGGCGAGCTCACTTTTCGTGTATTTCTGATCGTACCAGGAAACGCAGGCGCGTGTTACAAACACATTGAGTAATTTGCATGGTTTAGAAAGGAAGGGAGAAAAGGAAGAAAAAAATCGATGCGGAATGTGTTCAGTTTCAAGAATCGGGGAACCGAGTCCGTTTGCGAGGAAACAATTTATTAATTCACATTTTTGAGGCGAGCGGCCACTTTTTCCTGGTTCAGGAGGCATTCACCCGGCCTCGGAATTCGTAGCAAGATGTTCGGAGTTTTATTTAGAGTTATCAGGTTCTGTAAGGATAAATAAGTTTTTTTTTTTTTTTGAGAGAGAATACACTTAATTTTGACTTTGCTAAGCTGTTTACATGATTTTGCATTTTGTCACAGTTTTATAGTTAAATATTGATGTATTTTTGTTTCAATGAGAAGTTTGTTTAACTTATAACAGAGGTCATACAGCTTTTGAAAAGTAAAAAAAATAAGTAGTTTTTAAGGGTTTTTGACGATTTTTTTTTATATCTTTTTTGAGGACCTTTTACAAATTTGTAGACACATAATAAATAAATTTAAAACATAACATTATAAGAAAAATATTGACAAATAAACAATTAAAATAAAATTTTATTCATAATTTGGGAAACTTTTTTTTCTTCTTATATGTCAAGTGGAAGTTAAAAAAAGTGCAGTTGTTTTTAAAAATCAGCGATTTCAAAGAACTTGGAAGATAACATTTCTCCAGCACTAAAAAATGGATCCAAACCGATAGAAGGAGATGGGAAAAGCAAATTTGGGATAGCTTAAAAAATTTTGGAAACAAATTGGCAAACGAAAATTAGGGACCCAAGATGAAAAATAAGGACGTTAATGGCTCTTATAAGGACTTCTAAAAATAAGTTGTTCTTAAGGACTTTTAAGGACCGTGTGAACCCTGTATAAAAACTATTTTAAATAAATTTGATTCAATCGTCTGCAACAAATGAGCATACTCAATCTCATCATCTGTTTTACTACCTTCAGCAGAGAACATCGGAATGAAATTGTGTCCCATTGGTTGGTTTATACGCTAAACGACCTATTTTTTTGCACAATGACGGCTAATCAGGCCAGGACCTTCAGTTAAACGTGGATTCCGAACCACAACGAATCCGGGATTCGAACCCGGCACATTTGGCATGCAATGCCAGAGCGCTAATCCCACAGTCATCAGGAGGGCTGAAATTGTGTACCGATAATCGGGATTAGTGAAGATACATTTAAAACAATATCCGCTTCAAACTGGTTCAGTAGACCTTAAATTATGATCACATCCCTTTAGGGGTTGGAAGGAGGAACTGGTTGGTTTTACGAAACCCCACGTAGGACCTTCCACTGCTTTCGAAGATCAAGTATACACAATTTCATTACGATTGGAATGAAACTAAATTCTCGTAAGAAAAAAAAAACCTCAATATATATACAAGGGCACTCATTTTTAAATCCTTTATATAAACTTCGATTTTGCAGTCTTCGAAACTCACAATTGCCGTCATGTCTACTCATTTTTAAATCAGAGCAGGGAAAAGACCTCTCGCAATATTCCACCTCCAAGTTATGAGTCATTAATTAAGAGGAAACGGCATTTAGTTAAGAGAATGCCTGCAATCGTGTTTCGAAAGGACGAAAACAGTTAATGTCACACGGAACGTTAACTCTCGGTTGAATTGTAAAACGATTGGGTTTTCAAAAAGAATATTTGTAGCGCTACTTAAAAGGTGAAATGGAAGGAAAAAGAGATGGATGACGTTATAAGGATTCCAAGCGGCCGATGAAGTACTTTAAGAGACATTTCTGAAGGCGACCACACACACACCCTTCGTAGTTTCCTGTTTCTTATCTTAAAGCGGCGAAGTTTTCCTGCTTAGAAATGGAGTTTATTGCATGTGTGAATCGAAATCACTCTCCCGTGCTTTCTTAACATCAACCGCTGATGAAATCAAGAACCAGGCTCCGATATTCTAGTGGTTAGAGTATCGGGCTCATGATCGGAGGATTGTGGGTTCGGTCCTCGGTCCTCCAAACTTCGGTGTGTACCTAATGGGGGTCTGGTGCACATTAAATCTGTCGTGGCCTCAATGTCCTCTCGTTGGTGTGGTGGGGTCGGAGAGAGGAGTTTACACTAGAAGATTTCGATCTCGCATTCTTCTAGATGCTCAAAATTACGAGACGTATTTGGCTGTGTTAAGCACTTTACAAGTGGCAGAAATAGGCAGTCGGAAGTTCTAAACCAATCAAGAAACAATACCGTGGTATCGACGCAACTGAAAACAATAACTCGTATGTATATATATATATATATATATATATATATATATATATATATATATATATATATATATATATATATATATATATATATATATATATATATATATTTATTAAAAATTTTCGATTGATTTTTGTTAATATATTTCATGGCGCAAGGAAAATGCAACAGCAATACTGCGCAGAAACGACCGATCAATATCTGCTCCAACCAGAGTTGCCAGACGTAGTATTTTTAATACTAAGTTGTTGTTTTCCCCACACCTTTAATTCGACATAGTGCCTTTGTACTTTTTAAGCAAGATGATCAAAATTATCATTAACATTTAAATAACACTAAGAATCGTCGATGGGGAGAAGGGGGGGCTGTTATGTTGTGATTATGTCAACCAGTTTTCTAGATCGGTTGCTGTCCATAACGTCCAGTTATTTTAATTAAATAGTACTTTTTTAAAGATAGATCCTTAGGTAATAAGTGAAACAGTACAGTTCAAAAATGAAATGCTGTACAGTGGGGGGGGGGGGGGGTATATGTACAAGAGTGTCCAGTTGTACCCCAGATAGATTCGTCCTAAAAACCATACAACTCAAACAATTGAGGTTCTATAAAAGATAAGATTTACCTAAATATTGAATATAGTTATTACCTTCCACTGCATTCTCTTACTAAATACGAGATTCTTTATAAGGTCTGGCGACGAAATTGCCCGATATTCAATGCCCATTAATTTTACTCCATTCTTGTATATATACCCATCCAGTACACTTTGTATTTCATTTTACAGCTGTATTGTTTCGTTTATCGTTAAGATACATAAAAATGTCTATTTAACGTGATTTTCATATATAAAAGCTGCTTCTCTGAAAATATATTAGCGAAGAAACGAGATAGTGTAAATACTTTGTTTCGGAATCGCCAATTTTAACTCGAAATTGGACAGCTATAAAATTACGATATATTGCTCCAAAACGTTTTATGCTACTCTGATAGTCAATGGCTTTTGCTCTAAGCCCCTGGAGGTTTTGTATTATTCATGCTTGTCTTTTCAAGAAGAATGGCGTCAGATTTTTTTTTTTTATCACAAATACGTTATATTTTTCAAGATATAATAGTTATACGTTTGTTTATCCAAAGTCCAAAGATCGTAGGCATAGTGGTTAGCGTGCTAGCTTCTAGTCCGAGTCCCGTGTTAGGCATGGGTGTTTGTAAATGTATGTTGGCTTGTCTAAAGACGAATGTTTCGGCGCATTATAGCCCTCGTGTTGCTGACGGCGCAAGATAATCTGAATACAACCAACCAACCAAAGATCGTAACAATTACCGGATCGATTTTAAGGGAGTGGTGGTGGGGGGGGGGGGTAATTCGTCTTTCAAGAGGTAACTGACCAATATTTTTGCCTTGAATGAGAAGGAAAATACCGAAAACTTAAGACAGCTCAATAATCGACGTTAGACCTACCTGTCACAATCGCCATGGTGCAATCTTAAATAATTTGAAAAGAGCCATGAATCGGAACACGTGAAATGGAATCTATATATGAAGATTTCCAAGAGGGGGAAAAAAAGTGGAACGAGTTTTCTTTCCAGAATGGGAAGCAATTAATTCCATTTCGAGGAGGTGGAAATTGGATTCGTCATCTTCACGAGCAAGTGCTCCCCGCGACCACTGACCCAAATTAAAGCTGACCCCTTCAATCTCTTGTTGATTCATCCGACCGAAGGGGAAAGCGACGCAATAAGGATGACAGCGGAAAGGGAACTCGTATAAGTTTCTGGGACATCAATCTTGGGTCCTATATTCCTAACCAGGGTTTCCACTCAAATCACATAATGAAAATCAATGACTTTTAAGGACCTAATTAATGTGTTTAAGGACCTATGAAAATTTGTTTTTAGGCATAATGTCTGTATTTAAATTTTTATTGTTGTTTCTAATCTCCCTTTTGTCTGACAAAGTCAGACAATATCAGTGAAGCCATTGACATTAATGAAGTCTGACACTAGTTGTGGACAGTTATAAATGTCCTCCCAGTCCAGTCCAAGGCAGTCCAAACTGTGCTGAGGTGATGCCTGTTCTTTTTGGCATTTAGGGCAAAGAGGAAAATTTTTGCTTCCCCCAGAATATGTGAGGCCTTTAAGGTGACCACTAGCAAGTCGGGACAGACGGGTATTGGTGTGCCTATCACAAGGAAGAGATAGGGAGTGTCCTGGCTTTTTGGCTTTATACCATTCGTGAGATGGAGTATTTAAATTTTTAATAAAGTATAGTCTACCATAAAAGTTACAAGTTGGTGGATGCGTAATACAAATATGTTGGAAAATTCCTATACGGTGCAGCTAAGTGGCGGTCACGCGGGAATAGCAAGTCCGAGACATCTGTAAACAACATCTGTAAAAATTAAGAACTTTCAAGGACCTCTAAGCATTTTCAAGGACTTTTAAGCACCTCTAAGCATTTTCAAGCACTTTCAAGGCCTTGAAAACAAGTTCAAAAATATTAAGCACTTTTAATGACTTTCAATGACCATGGGAACCCTGATAAAACTCCTTGACAATTTGGTGAGTTGGTACGAAAAGGATTACTTAATGAAATGATATAAACTAAAAACTCGAAAATAGCGTCTAATATATTTAATTTTAAATTTGAAATCCATAAGTTAATGCATATGCAGCGGCTCTACCTGATATTGTCACCTGAAGGGAAATTTTTTTCAGTGACGTCTATCAAGGAGTAATTGCAACACAACAATACAATTTATATTCAACAATACAACAAAACTGGCTGTTCAGTTTTGGCCATGCACTTTCAGAAAAAAATAATTCGTTCAAAATCAGAATACCATAGCTGTACAACATTATAGTTTTATGGAATATTGCCATCCAGGGTCTACATGATCCAAAAGAATTTAATATTACTAAGCGACCTTACATTTGTCTTAGAACGAAGTTAATATGCAAAGTTGAATAAAACATTGCTTTATGAATTTTTTTTTTTTTTTTTTTTTTTTTTTTTTTTGCAGTGTAGAAAGAAAAGTTGCATTAAAACATTTTTCTTTCAAACTTAATCATTGCTCATACTGCATGACTAAATAAAACAATAAAGAAATAAAAATTAAACCATATTTTTTAGCGTCTTTCGAATTAAAATTTCTTTTTGTCTTGACAGAAATTGAAGTTCTAATAAGTCCTTCCCTGCACATAACACCGACACCATCCTACTCCTAAAAACTAACCTCTATGTATGACGTCATTCCCAAGTGCCAGTTGGGGAAAAAGTTACGAGGCCCATTTTCATTTTATTTAACAGCTTTGTTCCTCGTTCGAAGAAGTTGAAGCGTCGTCCAAGCGAACAACAAGGAAAAAAGAAAGGGGAGGCGCGTTGCTGTCCCCGTTAACGCTTACTGACCAGCTGGCTTAACTTTCCACTCATAAGCATCTGTTTGACAGAACGATCTATTTTTAATCCTATGATGACGGACAGTTTAAGGCACGTTTCTGGATGTTCCGGATACTCAGAGGCATCTTCACTCGAAAATAGTGAACATAATATCCAGAAAGATTTTTACTTTCAATTACCCTTATGTTTACATAGTGTAATGAAAGTATAAAGAAGTCGGTAAAAATATAAAGTAAAAAATCGATTTTTTTTTTCTCTCTCTTTTCTTTCTTTCTTGCATTTCTCCACGTTTTAAAACATCCTGATTCCAAAAAAAGTGGTCTCGAGAAAAAATATATATATCTGTCTGCGGTCAGCATAACTCCCAGACAAATTAACCTACAATGTTCAAATGTGGTGGGCATGGAACCTACCATTAAGGTTTTCGTCAAAATTGCGCATGCGCATAAGATTGAAATTACGAAGAAATGTTTTTTAGCAATTGCTAAAAAACGACTCTAACGATTTTGATTAAAATCTCTGTGCTAATGCTTTGTAAGATGTTTTAAACGTCTTTACCTTCGAAATTCCAGCAATAACGAAGTAAAAACTTGAAAAACCGTTTGCCTTTACGCTGAACTTGAACCCATAAACGATTGATTCCCCCCCCCCCCCCTTCCCCTCTGTTTCTCGCCCAAGAAAGGACAATGTAATGTTTATCAAGTAACATCGCCAATTTAACCATCTTGGCGTGTTTTTTTTTTTTTTTTTTTTTAATGAAAAAATTATCGCCAAAAATATTGCAAAACTAGCCATTTTTATTTAAATGAGTGAAAATATGAAAATGGTATATAGTACCATACATTTTAAAGCAATAACCAACATTGTAGTGTAATTGAAAGTTCAATATTTTATGGTAATATTGATAACCTGTGCACATCCTTTTGTATTAAACTTCAATACATTGTTGAAAAGAAAAAACAAGCGCTTTTAAGTTTAAAGTTTAATTAATATTTTACTTCTCTAACCACATATACTGTAAGAGTTTTTTAACGAATCGGTCACACATCGTTCCAATCAGCCAATCAGAGCGTAGTAAAACCGATTCACACATCCGTGCAGCGTATTCAATGAGCTCAAGTAAACATGTATCCATGTATATTTGTTATTTTATAGGAGAAACAATTTTGTGCACCCTTTATCTTAACCCTGTATTTTACTAACGGGGACAAGTCCAATTAATTAAAAGGGCAATTGTATTAATTTAAAAGTTTTTGAGATCCATTGGGACTTTGAAATCTACTTTTATGATGCTCGTTCTTCAATTGTAGGATGGCAGGACAAGCTCAATTCTCTTTACACTCCATACACATGGATGATTTTCAGTCTTCTAAGCATCCATCTTGGTCATGCAACCATGGAAATAAACATGAAATCAATTAAAAACTAGAAAATAGTGTCTGGTTTTGTATTTTGCTGTTTTAATTTTCATATTTATTCGATAGACATTAAATTAAAACAATTTATGTCATTTCATGATGTGATCCATTTTAGTACCTCCTCACCAAATGTCAAGGTGGTTATAGAAAGTAGTTTCTAAATGCACTGGGCTAGAAGATTGTAACATAGCGAGTATAGGGAATGATCTTTACTAGGAATTTCTCTTTAACAATCGAAGTACGAACTTCAAAGAAATAGATTTCAAAGTTCCAATGGATCTTAAAGCGTTTAAATTAATACAGTGTAATGAGAAAAATGACGGGATTTTAAAGTCCGATCAGGAAATAAATAGTTAAAAAAAAAGTTCGCCTGACCATGAACCTTTTTTTTCCCCCCATACAGGACACTAGTTCTCTTTTCACAAAAAAAAATAAAAATGAAAAGCTAATCTGCCGTCTCATTAGGGTCGTTTAATCGGATTAACAAATCCGATTTGTGGAAACAAAGTGTTTTTTAATGCGCTTTCGAGTTGATTGCTCTTTTAAAGGAGCGTTTAAGAAGTTCTAATTTAATTTTCTTTTTTAAAATAAGTATTGAGGCCACTGAAACGATCTCTCTGCTATTGTTTTCCATCAGCAATCCTTCCCTTCGTATTCGAGTAGTGATTCGGTTGTTCATGAGTAGTTGTCGAAGCATGAGACAGCTCAAATGGTGTTTGGATTTGTGGTTGATCTTTTTACTTTAAAAAAGCGATGTCGAAAAGAGGTTTCTTGGTAATGTAGGTTAGTGTGAACCTACTTCGGACATTTCTTTCTAAAAACATTCACAGTTCGGAAGAAGCGCAGTTACAAACATCATATAGACTGAGAGGCGATTTGGACCCCATCGAACATCATTCTGAATTTTTTATAGAAATTAGAGAAAAGTGAGTAGATTACGAATCCACTGGTCTGCCGTGGCAAAAATGGCCGAAACTGGTCAAAAATCGACTTTTAATAAGTTTAACTAAATCCAAATGCGCCATAACTTGCCAAATAATGAGCATTTATTATTTTTTTTGGTAACCCTCACTCTTTACTTTTCAATTAAGAAGGTTGCAGACGATTCAGATATCTGGTAACGGTCTACTTGCATCTATTAAAAGGGAGCCAAGTTGGCAATAAACATTACGTCCCTGATGACGTAACTAATGTCGCCAATTTGGCTTACTTTTAAAAGATACAAGTTTTCCGAGCCAAAGATCAGATGTCATTTGCACTTTTTCTCATTGAAAATCAAAATGCAGTGGGTTGCCAGACGAAAAAGTTTGTTCTCTTTTTGGCAAGTTATGACAATTTGGCAATCGGATTTTAGTTCAACTCATTCCAAGTCGATTTTTGATCAGTTTCGGCCATTTTTGCCACGGCAGACCAGTGGGTTCGTAATCTACTCGCTTTTCTCCAATTTCTATAAAAAAATTCATAATGATGTTCGATGGGGTCCAAAAATTGCAGTCGCCTCTCGGACTAATAGTAGGACTGTTTCCATAGCTAAAGCATGCTTATGCAGTTTTAAAAAGTGTTTTATAAGGGGAGAATACATCAACTGTCAAAACAAGTTATTTAAGACAAAGCAAATAGACGCAGGCTATTGATATTGATCCGGACGCAGGAGGCATCTAAGCATTCTGTACTTCATTTTAGGAGATTGAAAAGAATAAAGGGGGCGCCGCTGGTCAATTTTCCTGTCAGTCCGAGAAAAGGGCTTTGGCTCTAAGTGAAGTAAACGCCCACACAAAATGTCGGCCGACATGCCAGGTTGCCATCTCTAATACAGAATTTTCCTTTTATTTTTGAAAATATAATTCTAAAAAAAATGAAGTCATTGTTTTTATAAAAAGCAACGTCAAGTCATTGTATGAAATAAATTCTTTGGTGGACGATTTTGGCAATCTTACGACCAAAGACGCTAAATGAAACCCGATTCATGCCCCAAACGGTTAAAATTTACTGGTAAATTGAAGTTGTTTCTGATTATTGTAGCTTTTTATTTGAAGTATGATGATTGTAGAGTCACACTCAGTTTGTTTGTTACTTCAAATTTGTAATATACGTACTAATGGCCGTACCCTTATTCACTTCAATGTCACGAAATAAAGTACAGTATACTTATATGTGGAAGGGACAGGACAGGGTGTACTAACCAGACTGGTTGGTTGGTTGTTTTCAGATTATCTGGCGGCGTCAGCAACACGAGGGCTATAATGCGCCCAAACATTCGTCATTAGACAAGCCAACATACATTTACAAACACCCATGCCTTACACGGGACTCGCAACAGGATATGAAATCAGATTTTGTGATAACATAAAATATCACTTTAAAATTCTTTTTCGCCCATGCGTCTAATATATGCAAATAAATAAATAAATAATAATTATACGTTAAGATTTTTTTCAGAGGCCTAAACAAGTACATATTTATGAATACGTATGTAATTTATGTTACGTTGAAAACATTACGTATATAATCGGTTAGGGTTGGATTAAAAATCAATAAAGGAGCACAATAGAATATGAGAAATCCAGTTCAAACTAGCTGGTCAACAATTGATCAAAGACCTCCTGCCATAATCGCCTTCGGGTATGAACATTTTCAAAAATAAAGGAGGTGCTTCTGTGCCTTGGGATCGCATTGGATATGAAACATAGGTCAGAACGTTATTGTATGTTTGCTAACATTATCACTTATATCTTTAAACTTCATGAACCTGGTAACATAACAAAAAATATCGAACTGTAAAATTCATATTGAGTCTATGGTCTTATGAGATCAACTTATAATTTTGGAAGCAGGTATATCCCCCTTATCCCAATATTTGATTACGCGCCAGGGCTAAAATTTAATTGAGAAAGATGTGTTTTAGAGCAAAGAGAAAAAGAACTGAATAGAGTCTTTCACATCTGTCCATAATCGTTGTCTTTAAAGCATTATTTGAGAAAAATTTTAAATGTTTTTACAAAGTTTTATTTTGCTTTTTTTCAGCGATCACTTCGCAAACCTTACTATACTAAACTTCAACTTAACTAGACATCACTTAGACGGTAGATCGTCACAGTGCTCATAGGTATTTAATCCATTTTGGAAGGAGTGAAGACATAATTCTCGCCAAACCTTATAGCCTTTTGTTCTGTTGTGGTTTGGCGAACATTATGCTTTCACGCCGCCAAAATGGATTAAATACCTATGAGCACTGTCACGATCTACCGTCTAAGTGATGTCTAGTTAAGTTGAAGTTTAGTATAATAGCAGTCTTGCTAATACACACACAAAATTTGTATGCTCTAAAAAGCCCAAGTTTGATTATGGACACCTTGTAAATTATAACCGAATCGGTGAATGTTCTAGTTTTAAGATTGAGTTCTTTTACAAGTGTAGGTTAAAATCATTCTGCACTTTTATATATATAAAAAAAAAATCCTTTGAACTAAACCCAAGCCTTCTTTCAAGTGTAAAAACGAAAGAAATTCTCGTTGAAAAGCAAGTGATAAAAGTGACCTCAACTTTTTTTTTTTCGTTCGCGAGATTTCGCTTCAACTCTTTCGTGCCGGCGACTGAGTAGCACCCCCCAGGGGCTCCCCCCCCCCCCTTCTCGCAAATGATCTCTCTTCTAGGAGTGCCCCAAGGCCGAGCTGCCCTAAACTCGGCCAAACGAGTTTAACTTGATCCCAGGACCGTTTGCAAACCCTTCATTATCTCTCGATATTAACAGAAATGCTTCGACGAATCTCTTTCGCCGGGAAGAAATTGAAGAAAGTCTGCCTTATATAACAGCGGGTCTAGAAGTTTACAAGATTGTGTTGCATTTTATGTCAATGTCGTATAAATTAACCTCCTGATGTTTAATCACGAACAAAACAAACTTTTTTTTTTATATCTATCGACGAAAAATACTAAACATCAGTGCTTACATCATTGGAGTGACATAACATCAATTTGATTGGATTAGTACGCACAATGATCTATTTTTGAGCAACAATACCTAATCAAGCCGGGACCAACAGCTTAACGTGGATTCCGAACCACAACGAAGATCCGTGTCTGACTCGGGATTCTAACCCCACGTCTTTGGTATGCTCGGTCAAAGATCTAACCACACAGCCATCAGGTGGGCTGGAAGGAATTGAGATTTTTTTTTAAAAATCTTTTATATTAATTTCGATTTTGAGTGTATGAGGATGGGTTGCAGCGTATGTCGATGGCGGGCAAATATGCGGAGGCTTAATTAACTCCCTTGCCGTCATACAATTGATCTGAAACTTGGCCGATAGATTCGATGTCGATGACAATGCATTCTATCAAATTTTGGGAGCTGTCACTGTCACTAAAAGGTCGCTTTCAGAAAGAGGAAAATTCGAAAAAGTTAGTAAGAAAAAAAACTATGAAGATAATCCTCTACATCACAATTATTTCTCTTCTTAAAAAGCCAACTACCCTTTAATTAGTATAGTATGATTTTTTCCCCTCTCTCATCCTCAAAAATCGACTCCTTTTCAAATCTATTTTTAAAAGGCTGATTCGAGAATGTATAACTGAAGACAATGGCGTAGTCAGAGATTTTTTTCGGAATGGTTAGTCAACAAATCATAACAATCATTTTTGTTAGTAATGCCGTATTTATTTAGTAGTGAAAATAAAAGGTATTTTTTCTATGTACATTTCGAATTTTTTTTTTTTTGCTTTTAATTAACCATACGTAATATATAGGGTAATGAAAGTATAGTATTCGGTCAAAATCACGCATGCGCGTAAGGTAGCTGCCATTGAAAAAAAATCATGTTTTGCAGTTGCTAAAAATCGGCTCTAAAGATTTTGTTCACAATCGCTGTGGTAATGCCTCTTAAGGTGTTTTAAACATTCCCACCTCTGAAATTCCCAAGAAAATGCTTTAATGGTGTAAAAACGAATGCCTTCAACACAGAGTTCTCTTTCCTTGAGCATACCTCATTTACGATCGTTTTTTCTTCTCTCCTCAGTTTCACTTATAATAAAGGATATATAATAAAGGACTATCGAAAAGTATGTCGCCAAAAATCACCAGTTTAGCGAAGATTTTTTTTATTGAATACAAAATTGTAAATTGCCAAAAATAACGCCAAACTGGTCATTTTTATTCAAATGAGAGAAAATAAGAAAATGGTAGTAACACAATGTAATATTTTACCGCAATGATAAATGTTATATAGTGTAATTGAAAGTTGTGCGATGTTCCACACCCCTAGTTTTTTATAAACTTATCATTATGAACAAAAATTCTTTGATTTTCACATTCTAATAACAAACAGAAATTTGTCGGAAGGGGATATATCCCTCGTCTTGGTTATACGCATGACTAAAGAGCAAATGTATATAAAGGGACCTTATACCAGGCTGTTTCAAATTGCTTCTATCGGCAATTGAAAACTGAGAGTTAAAATCTTTGAAATTTTTGAAAGCCTCTGATGTTTCATTGCATGAGGGCACAACTTGAAATTGATCCAAACTGAATTGAAATTGGAGAATTTTCCCAATAAACAATCCAATTATTTATTTTTTTCGAAAGAACAAAAACATTGCGCCTAACCAAAAAAAAAAAAAAGCGGAAGAATCTTAGCAAAGTAAAACCGTTGCCAACTCCTCTTGCTTAAAAGATAAAGAAATCCATTCATCTCTAATCAAACAACTCGTTGATGCGCGACCTTGCAAGGCAGCCATCCGTCACTAGAGGGAGCGCATCTCGTTTTGCCCACTGTGTGCATCACAAGAAGAATGGAAGGCCGCCCGGAAGCCAAGGTGAGGAGGCCTCATCTTCAGAGCCCAGGGCGAAGTCACGCGCTGAGGAATTTGGGTTAACTGCTCTTCCTTCCACATTTGGAATATTTTATCATTGTTGATCCATTATTATTCCATTTGCGATCCCGCTGAGTGCCCCAATGTGACAGCCACGTGAAAATTACCCCATTCTTTCTTCGCTCATAACACTGAGCGAATTTTCATTGGATGCAGCTGGTTTATGTAGGAGGACAAACGATATGGAAGAGGCTCGATTTTAGTTATTTAAATCTATTGAACAAGGTGATGTCGAAGGCTTTGGTGTTGAATGTAGGTGATAAAACGATCGATGTAGATAATCAACTAGATAGACTGCTGAACGCTGGGGAAATGAAGCCGTTGCCAGATCGTGGGGTGGACAAAAAAAAAATACGAATTGCCGAAGATTGACCTATAAAATCTTGGGTTGTACACAACAGAACTGTCAATATTGCACCTTAATTAGTAATAATGTGCACAAAAATATCTACTCTAGCACTTTACAAGCTTTCTCGATTTACCACCCAACTATAAAAGTGAACTGTGATTGGTTAATTGCCCACCCATCATTATCAACCACCGGCGCAATTTTTGCCTTGCATTGCCATCGGAGCAGTCTATCAGATTGTTTATCTATATCGATGGATAGAACAAGAAGTGATTGATACGTGGGGTGGAGAGAGCTACTTTTGTAATAGGAGGATTGGTAAATGAAATAACTTGCACAACAATCTCGCTGATTCTGTGGAATAAAAGTTTTGCAAGGCAACTTGATCCTGCGTTTTGGCATTCTGTCATACTTGGGAATTTATCGAACTTTTCGCAGAATACTCCAATGTTTGGCGAGTTACCTTGAATTGGTGTTTACGTTCGTATCTAACTTGAGATTTGGGATTTTTTTAGAAACGTGAATTTTCAACAATAAAAGAACGTTTAAAAACCACCATTCGTTACGTATGGTTATTTAAAAAACAGGAAAATCTGTTTCACGCAGGTACCTACGTTTCGTTTTCAGTGCGAATTCCGTAGTTTATCTCTACGGGACTGCCATAGAGTAGTACACAATTAATTTAGTGGGAAAGTAGTGAGTGAAAGGAAAAAAGGCTTATTCCGTTTCACGGACGACGAAATAGGATAGTTTTCCACTTGACTCATGATCAAGTGATGCATGTCTTACATGATCAATTAAATGCGACAGGAAAGAACATGTTGCACGATAAATTTCCCTTCCAGTAAATGGAACATTTCAGAAATTGAATGGGTTCACTCAATAAGTCACTTTGAGAAATGACTAATTCGACCCAATATGTGAAGTAACAAGTCAGATCACCAAGTTAGCTGAACCACGAGTCTGCTTGAAGTGGTTACAATTTGAGATTTCGTGGTAATCAACCTCAAAACTTCTTCGAGATCATGCCTAACCTGCATTTTTTTTAAAAATATTACGAAATGAACAATTCAACTAAACAGATTCAGTCAACCGCAGAAACGTCGAATTGCAGGGATATCTTGGAATGAGGTTTAGATGACGCGTTGCATGACATTGCATAAAAGAAACAATAGGAGACATATTCAGTAACAAGCAATAAATGATGATGCCGTATTGACAAAATACAGCTGGAAATCTTAACCCATGTCTTCGTTTCAATTCTGTGATCATTAAAACTACAGCCGAGTTTTATGTACAACAGCATTGATGTTCGACAAGGCTTAATTCTACATTGCACTCATTTGTAATGGATGAAGAATCGTTATTAAGTTTTGTTTTGGATTGTGTTTGCTTGGTAATAATGTAACAGGACTTGTGGTTTATTTTTAGAATTACGACAGAAAATCAGTTTTGAGTGAGACTTTTGCCATGGTGGCCTAAGCAATTAAGCATAAGTATTGTCTTTAAAAAAAACTATTGTTTCTGTTTCTATTAGTTAGTTTGCAGGCACCCTTTTGTAATCAACTTTACACAAGGATCACAAAGATTTATATTGTGTGGAAATATTACTGCATCCTAATGAAACATAGTTCTTTCAGTGGCACACACACAAATTCTGTATGGGAGATATAACTCACCAGACCACTGAACTCTTAACAAACATAAACTAAAAACTTTCACAAATACCCAATACTGAAATATGAATAACTTGGAGAAGGACCCTTTACAAAATTCTATATCCAAAAAGCGGTCCCTTCACAAAATTCCATAATCAACAAAAGGACCCTTCACAAAATTCTATGTCCAACAAATTGTCCTTTTACAAAATTCGATGTCCAACAAATTGTCCTTTTACAAAATTCCATGTAAAAAAAACACAGAACTTTCATAATATTTCCGGTTTGAAAACAGACCAATTATAAAATCACTAAGTTTATTTTATGCCAAAAGGGGAAGACAGCTCACTTGCCCACATATTGGTTTTAAGGGAGTGATGTCCTGGATGCCAAACCATATGCTCAAAATATATAAAATTGGAAATTTTTCACAAAATTAAATTTTCTCCCACAAAAATAGGACCCTGTAAAAAAAAAAAAAAAAAACTGAATAGACCCCTGACTTCACATGCAAAAACTTCTACATTAGAAATTAAGTACAAACTACAAAGATCAAACAATTTAGCAAAATAAAATTGAGAAACTACACATTCCCAAAAATTAAATGCAAAGAGTAAACTAGCAATCAGCGAGTAATCTCGAAAAGAAAGCTCGCAATTCGAGTCGGTACTTCGAAGCAACCAAACGATAATTTTGATGCGATGCAATTGACTTCTTTATCGAATGAAGTTCAAATCTTCCTCTCCTTCTTTAGTGGAATATGTAAGTAGTGCTAAACTGGCTGTTGTATGGAACTGCGGGGGAGCACGTAACCTTGTTAATGCATCCGGGGTGTGGTCCTCCCTTCCCAACCTCAAAGGCGGAAAATTCGAATCTTCCGGGAGATTCCTGTGAACCAGAACAGTCTGTTTCAATTCGATTCCTTTAATTAATATCCCCCAAGGTGAATGTTTGATAAAGGGACTCTTGACGACCGTTCTTTTTTTTTTTTATCAGAAAGTATTCAAATAAAATAGCAAGATTCAGGTTAATTGGTGGCTTGAGGTTCTTTTTTGATGAAAGAGAGAGATAAGGGGTCTGAGCTAAACACCGTAACGCATAGACCACAGAATATTCCGAAATGACAGAGGCGTTCCCTTTAAAGTTGCACTGTGGTGGTGGAACTTTCAGGGGAACATAAGATTCGGAGGTGGATACCATCGACATTGTGTTTAATAAGTACCATATATTAAATTATAATCGAATACTGTTCTAGATAAATATACTGGACATAAATAAGAAGTATTTGTTATTGAGTTCTTTGTTCAAATGGGCATGGCGAAACAATTTTTTAAATAATGAAGGTAAACACTATATCATTTGTAGTCATAACTTCAGGTTGAATATATTAATGGTGTTAATTATTTTTCAATGTACAGTACACCACTGCTTCTTTTGATAGATATCTTTGATATTTCAGAGACCTTTCCCTTATTTCTATACGACAATTTACGTATGGACACTAAGAAGTTAACGGCTGCATACACCGTGCACTTGTTAGTGAATCTGATTAGTTAGTGGCGCCAGTGCCATAAAACAATTTTGCATGTGAATTTCTCTATGTTTTTGACGGACTCATCGTCGGAGAGATCAGTTCTCACTTAGAATGCAAGAGGTTCCGATATCGAGCCCTGACCGAACTCTGCAGTCTTCCTTTTCAAAGTGAATGGACACGACTACAACGGTTTTGCGTCGATTTGATTGTCATGCTGCTAGGTCGATTTTTTTTTTCCCCCGATTCGAAACGAAAATGTGAGAAAGTATTCCCTCGAAAAACCTTTCGGAAGATATTCTCCATTCACACACATCTTGATTAAACTATGTTCTACGCAGTAGAGTCCTCAAGTAGCGCAAGAAAATCTCTCAAACACAACCAACTTCCATATTTTCCTCATGACTTTAGCCCGTTACTGTACGATTGGCGACTCAAGGTCAAGTCTCCCTTTCGTCAGACCATAAGACGAAGTCAGCGCATACGAAAACATTTTTAGTTCACTATTTTTAACCACATAAGATCAGGTTAGAAGCGTACACTTCCATATAAAGGGGATTAAATAGCATTTAGTCTTTAAGACGAAAAAGACTCTAAACACTACCAAATCTCTTTTGACAACAATCAATGGCTTAAGCCTAAGGGTTAAGAAACTGCAGATATTTCGCAAATTCCGACGTTTTCCTCAAAGTTATTCCATCTCCCAAAAGTTAAAACAAATACATTTTCCAGAAGCAGCAGTTCTACGCAGAATTTTCAAGCACGCACCCCATTAGGAAGGCAACTTCCGCAAGCCATGCATGACTTCCAAACCCCCCTGGAGGCACACCTTTCGAATATCAAAATCGTTTCCATATTTTGCGATTGTTTATTTCGAGGCGGCACTATGGAACTGCATGACGAAAGCTCGGGGCCAATCCGGTGTGAATGAATATCACGAGAGCAGAGTTTCTAAACAGAAGTGCCTTTCGGGGAAGCTTTATTTGGGAAAATGAGCAGAAGAGAAAAATGTTACCAAACCAGCAATCTGAACACTATCCCGTGACGCGGGAGCATAATTCGAATGCAAAGCGAATGTCGATAGTTCAGAAGGCACCGGTTTGGCTAAAACATGCTGATGCAAAGCGATTTGAGAAAATAAGATTAAGAAAAGACTCATCAAATCGAACGGAGAGAGAGTAATCTATAACAAGATACATAATTTTTTAATAGGCTTTACGAAATATCAAATCAATTAGCGATTTGTGTAAGAAGAAATAAAACTCATGCATGTCAAAAAGAAAATAACACAAAAGACATAAAGAGCTTGCAAATATGCATAAGAAAGCAATTACCAAGTTTACCAAAGCAAAATAAACATCGGCTAACTTTTCAAATATGAATATGGCTTTTCGATACGCTTTACGTGTATCAGGCTGTACATAGAATATAAGGAGCGTTTTATACTTGATTATGATAGTCTATTCGAGTATATTCAGATTGTGATGTGACTGAGGCTCATGGTGCATACCAAAAAAATAGTCATGACTAACGTTTTCTCAAAATCTGTAATCGGGGGCAACGCCTGGAAGGTGTAAGAATGAGCACACACAACACCCTGTCTTAGAAAATTACAAAAACGTCGAAATTTCGGAGATCGGAGGAAAAAATTAGGGTGTCGTGTGAATTATATTTAAAATTATTCGTTTCATTTCAAGAAAATTAAGATGAAACTATCAACATATTTCATTAAGAGATTCAATGTCCATTTAAAAAAAAAATGTCCAAAAACTTAACCCTGTGCACATACCTGAAAATAACCATTGCCGCTGACGCATATGTCTGTAACAATCAAATCAAGCTCGGGCAAGGCAACCAATAGACTTTCCTGGGTTATTTTCATTACGGTCAACTTTCGGTGTCTACTAACTCTACGATAATTTTTTTATAATAGAGCTAAGATACGGAAAATGCAGGACCTTTAAAAGTTACATCACATTTTTTTCAAGCTCTCTGCAAACAATTCGAATAAACACAGACGACAAGTTCGAGCAAAACCCCTCCAAAATATGCGCAAATTTTACAAGAGGAAAAACAATTGAAATGAAACGACGTAGTAGCTATAAATTCGATCGATATTTTTGTAGTATACTGACAGTGGTCTCACCTGAGTGCGTCCCAGACTTGTATGTGACCAGGTGCTATGCTCATGCCGAGATGGATGTATGAAGTAGGCACCTGGTATCAACACGAGGCGACTTTTTTTCTCTCTCTCTCTCTGAGTCAATAGTAGCGACCACGTGATCCGTAACCATGCGAATGATGGGCGTGGGAAATAATAGTTTCCAGCCCATTCAAAAGAAGTCACGAAACGAGTATTGTTTTCACATACCCTCCGTGTCCCCGAAGAATCTATTTAATTAATAGACAACGCTATTCGAAAAATTGTGTCCCGACATTGAGGAAAGAACTCGTCATTCCAAGTAAATTGAACAAGGCCTGCTGCACTGTAACGTACAATGGGAACTTTCATATTTCATTCTAGATATATTACATACACTATATTATTTTCGATTATGCAAATGTAAACATTTGAGTAAATGTTGCATTCGGTATAAAAAAAAGGGATTTTTTTTGTTGTTGTACTTTTGCATGTTTTGAAAAGTGCCGAGTTCAAAACAGGTTGGTTGTTTTCAGATTATCTGGCACCGTCAGCAACACGAGGGCTATAATGCGCCGAAACCTTTCGTCATTTGACAAACCAACGTACATTTACAAACACCCATGCCTAACACGGGACTCGGAACCCGCAACCTCGCGGTCTAGAAGCTAGCACGCTAACCACTATACCGTTTGGTCGGCCCATATCTTTGGAAATTCTACCTCATCTTTCAAAAAAGGGTTACATTTTTAATTAATATCCACCATAAATCAATGATGATGGCCAAAAAAAATTATATGCAAAAATGCTTTTCAGGATTTATAGTTGAAGAAATACAGGATTTTTTGACATTCAAAATAGTCCTACATTGTAGTATGCTGTAGTAAAAGGTACTATTGCTTCATTAAAACTGGGGAATTTTTCGGAGAAGTAGGCGAAATTTAGATTTTTAATAACTTTAGAACTACATTGAAATTTAAAAAAAGAGCGATGTTAGTGGTTTAGTTAGACATACATCTCTGTGCCTGCAAAGTATCATATTTCTACAGTAATTAATTTTTCTTGGAGAGGACAGCGCATGCAAAACTTTGACATACAATAACTCAAAAACTAAAGTTTGTCATTCTAAATTTTTTCTTATCTACAGATTTCCCAAACATATTGCTAGAAATGTGCAAAATTCCATCATTTAAAATCCAATAGCTTTTGGACCGTGAGGCGGAAAAATTCTGAAACCACGTCGACTCTACAATCCTTAATTTTTTTTTTTAATACAGGGATGAATGAATTATTTACAAAAGTACGAAAAAAAAAAATCAATATAAATCGTGCAATTTTCAGCATTCAAAAGCAACTCTAACTGAAACACATTATATTGTTACGAATTTCTGTATATTTGTAAATATTTCGTAGTATTAATTATGTAAATAGGAAAATTTATGTACATTTCGCATAAGGCAGTGCAATAGTTTGTCTTCGCGTTCCTGCAATGTGTCTCATAATGCTTGAAAATGAGTTTTACAGAGATAACGCTGGGAAGCGAGTTTTACAAGGGGCAGGCCATTTAACATTATGGTTAATGGCAATCTCGCCAAGTTGAAGATTGTTTTGGCGTTAATTTTGGTCTCCATGTACCTGTATAGGGATTTTCGACTACGTTCTGGAAAATCTTCCAAATTTCTATCCCTAGAAGACTCGCGAAGATTCGCCTTTCCTATATAAGACCGACCAAGAGAGAGGCAGAGTTAGTTGAGTTACTGACTGAGTGGAGTTACTGGGTTAGTTGTCACTCAATGAGCATTCAGAGTAGTTCTAAAAGCGAGCTGTATTGCATTGTCTTTTGCGGCGATTTTAGCAGTTGTGTATAAAGTTTTTAACTGCTGTTGTGCTCTATTGTCGTGTAAAGAGCTGTATTGAGTTTATTAGAACGAGAAGTTCTGGAGTTGTAAGAGAATCTGCGAAGAGTTATATCGGAATAAATTTCTCCCATCCACGCAACAATATTTTTAGCGCGAATGTCCACCTTTGGGATGTTTTGAATACCTGCTTAAAGTTCCATAAAAATCGCTGAGCCGTTTTAGCGTGGCCTGCTACCAAACGTAAATACTAATAGGATAGTTTATTTGGAAAGTATTTTGGGTTTCACTTGAACTGTAACTGAAACATCTTTGTTGTGTACCCGATTAGTTTAGTCTACAATCCCACAGTTCAAAAATGAAACACAAACACATTCAGCAACTATATTCAACAGCTTCCATTCATTCTGACAAAAAATTCATTCTATTGCAAAGGGATGGCTTTTAGGAAAAACTCTGCCAAGAAATATTGCTTTCAAAAGCTAGAAATCGCTACCAACTCTATACAACGCACTTATACCTACAAACCATTTCCGTAAACGTAAGCGAACCAAAATAACTATTTCTTTCAATTCTCTGAATTGTTGAAGGATGTTGCTGTGGATGGGGGATTTCCAGATTTGAAGCAGGAAGAAGCAGCACTATCTTTTTTGTTTGTCTGTTATGCTAATGGACAGCAGTATCTTACTTTTAAGGTCACCAACTTTCTCCACCGAGAATTTCTGGATAAACGAATCTACCAGATCCTTTGCACAACACAGGAACTTGAGGACATAACCAGGAGTGAAAACAGTCAAAAGGTGAAAAAGAGGAAAATATACGCAGAGTTATTTTGAACTACAAAAAATAGCTGAATAAGAATATAATGGACAATTCCTCTATTTTTTAAACACGATTGAAATTAGTTTATATTTATGAAGAATTTCTTTCTGATTCCAAAGACTCAAACAAAAGTTCTTTAAAAAAAAATTAGTTATTTAGATATTAAGAAAAGAAAATTAGGAATTATCGAAAAATGTAAGTACAATTTTAGGAATTTTAGGGGGAAACAAAAATTTATGGAATATTAGGAATTTTTGGGGCGAATGGGACCCCTGAATTAATGAAGTATACGGTAATGTGGTGACTGAAAATAATTAGTAATTTATCAAACCGGAGAGTCAATCAGCCAAAGGAATACAAGTCTACCAGGGGTGGATGTAGATTAAGTATATCATGTCTTTTATCGTGACAGTAGTCCAAGTCTGAGCCATGTTCATTTCTTGCCACGTGTGCGCTTTAACCCTTTTCACTCCGTATGTCCCCGTACAGGGGACATCGCATCTTGCCCTTGCGCCAGTAAATTTCAACAAACCCAACCCCATCGACAAACTCCTTATTGCTCCTTTCAAGTGGCGCAGAGAAGTGCTCGGACCGTCGTGAATCAAAACTTCTCACGTTCTCTTTTGACACAAAACCCCGCTCAAATGTTTATTTATACATCATGGTAATTTTAGCATATTTTGATTTGATTTCTTGTGCCATTTCAAGAGAAAACTTCAGGAAAACATGTATTTCTCAAAAAGTTGTACTGGAAAAAGTTAATTATCCGAAATCACTAATAAACTTTGATGTCCCCTGAGAGGGCATATCCGTGTGATATGCTAGAATTACGATTTCTCCTGAGAGGGGAAGTGCAAATGCGGTGCAGTGTAATATACTTAAGTATTCTTAGTAGTTTCAATACATTATTTTGACACGTTGAAATATTATGTGGCCACATTCCCATCCTAGGTCAAGGGGCTATATTTATAAATTTTTGATTTAAGGATGGTAAACCTTCTAGTTAAATTGGAACACATTTCCATCAAAAAAATTCTTCTTGATCGTACATAAAAAAAAAATTCCGAGTTATTTGCTAACTTTCTAAAGCATAATTTCAAGTGTAAAGGGTTAACAGTAAATGACTACAGAGAGAACACATTTGATTCATGAATTGCTTCATTTCAAAGCTATTATTGATTTCGTGGCTATTGCATTTCTTAATGTCATCAACTGGTATCCAAGAATGTTTCACAAGTTGTTTCATCAGAGGATGGATGATTTTTTTTTTTACCCTACTCAGATGTCATTCACAAGGTAACTGAAGATTTTGGCACGTCAGTTAATTTGGGAACTTCGTTCGTTGGTTGGTTGTTGTATTCAGATTATCTGGCGCCGTCAGCAACACGAGGGCTATAATGCGCCGAAACATTTCGTCATTTGACAAACCAACATACATTTACAAACACCCATGCCTACACGGGACTCGAACCCGCAACCTCGCGGTCTAGAAGCCAGCACGCTAACCACTATACCGTTTGGTCGGCTACTTCGTTCGTTGGAACTTATTAATTTAGGAATTTCATTATATTGATCTTTTTTTTTGGAAGACCATTAACGATAACATTGAAAAAGTTACAATGAAAGTAATATGTCACCATGGTAACTTTGAAAGCTTTTGATGAAGACTCATTCAAACGAAGCAACTTAAGAACTTGTGGGTGAGTGAGAAAAGCTCTTTAAGAAATGCTTCTTGTTTCCTTTTGTATACTAACGAAGAAGTTTCGCTTCGATCAAGGTCGTCAAGCATTCTATCTGACCATCTCCAGACAAAGGAACGAAAAAAACACGTGGGCGGTTTCGCTTTTTACTTTCGGAGGTTAGCTTCCGGTTGAGCATTTTATTATTGGCTTATTATCATCACCGGATTTATATTTTTCGCCATTCTTCCATCTTCTTGTAATTAGATTTCTGCATGCATTGTGTCGGAAGCCACAATGTCTTTGATGCTATTACTTTAACGGGGATTATATATATAAAGAGATTCCGAAGCAAACAGAAGTAAATCCATAAAGCATACGGGATTCGTTTAAGTTAGTGACATTGTTAAGAAAATTCTGGAAATGCCTTTTTGTTGAAAAGAAAAAGAATTATCCCACACTTCAGAAAAGCTCTATTATCTCATAGCAGCTGCGCGTGACGCAATAGATGTCAAAAGCTAATGAGCCAAGGTTGGAAACTTTGAATCTCATGCCGCAAACGCTAACTTTGGAAACCCGCCACATTATAATATACCAGTTTTTACAGAATATCTTTACTGTCACGTCATTTCTGTGCAAAGTGCAAAACCAATACGATATGAAACCCATTAATTAAAACGCCTTGTGGGGAGGGAAACTTAACCACAGAAAGCGATAAACGAGAATACTTTTAACCACAGAAAAACGAAAAAACAAACTTGACCAGTCTCAACCAACGGAAGTCAAAAGCCTAAAGGTATACTGCCGTGCTAAGCACAGATGAAGGCAATTGAGCTCACAAGGAGAAATGGCGGTTTAAATTTCAACAACTTCAAGTAACTGGGGTTACTTACTGACTACCATTATTTTTTTACTTTCAATTACTCATATGTGTACATAGGGCAATGAATAAATAGCATTCGTCATTCCCCCCCCCCCCCCCTACGTTTTGGAACATCCCGATTTCAAATAAGTGGTATAGAATTTTTTTTTGTCTGTGTGTCAGTGATCAGCATAACTCTCCCGAACAAATTGATCTACGATGTTCAAATTTGGTGTGCGGGGTAGTTGTGGCCATGGGACTAACCATTAAGGTTTTCGTCATAATCACTCATGCGCATAGGGTAACTGCCTTTGAAAAAATAATAATTTTCAGTAACTGCTAAAATTCGGCTCTAAATGATTTTGATCAAATTTACACCTGGGAGGAATAACTATTTCCCCCCCCCCCAAAAAAAAATGCTTCTTCGCTTTCATGAGTTGATGTTTGGAACCAAATTCAGATAGTCTCAGATTGATAGATTTCACATGTCTTCAGGTTCCTCATTTCCGGTTCAGCCTACTTGTTTGTTTTGAATGCGTTCTTTATTTTGTGCATAGGTTGAGCTTGACGTTGTTTTGCGTCTGAAAACTCAACAATGGGCAGCATTTTTTTTAAGAAGTTGGAAACTTTAAGCTCAGATACGATAAAAAAAAAATTAGGGGTGTGGAACATCACACAGCTTTCAATTACACTACGTAGATTTGTGTCATTTACTGTTTATAATTTTCATCATTCGTTTAGCAAAAGTGGCCAGTTTGATGATGGTTTGGTGACGAGACTGGAAGCCTTTTCATTGGAAATTTAACAAAAGATATTTTAATAATTAAATATCCTTTTATTATTTTTATTTAATCAATATAAATATTTTAATAAATAAAATAAATAAAAATAAACGTTTATTTATATTAATAAAACAAAAATAAAAGAATATTTTAATAAATAAAATAAATAAAAATAAACGTTTATTTTTATTAATAAAACAAAATTAAAAGAATATTTTAATAAATAAAGTAAAAAGATTTTTTAATAAATGAAGTAAAAAAGAATTTTTAATAAATAAAGTAAAAAAGAATTTTTAATAAATAAAAGTAATAAAAATATTTAATAAATAAATAAAATAAAGATTTTTTAATAAATAAATAATAAAAAGTTTTTTAATAAATAAAAATATTAA
Source organism: Linyphia triangularis (assembly GCA_963978545.1). Classification (NCBI taxonomy): domain Eukaryota; kingdom Metazoa; phylum Arthropoda; class Arachnida; order Araneae; family Linyphiidae; genus Linyphia; species Linyphia triangularis. The sequence continues at coordinate 82,507,607 of OZ021729.1, read as the reverse complement.
AAAGTTATATTTTAAAAAATAAAAGTAATAAAAAGATATTTTAATGAAAGTAAAAGGATATTTTAATAACAATGAATAAAAATAAAAGAATATTTTAATTTAATTTTTATTTATTAAAAATATTTAAAAAGATATTTTAATGAATAAAAATTATAAAAAGAATTATATTTTAATGAATAAAAATTATGAAAAGAATTATATTTTAATGAATAAAAATTATAAAAAGAATTATATTTTAATGAATAAAAATTATAAAAAGAATTATATTTTAATACAAAAAAAAATAAAAGACATTTTAATTAATAAAATAAATGTATAAATATTTTAATAAATAAAATAAAGAGTTTGCAGCAGAGTGAGAACACGCTGAGAATAAAACCCAAATGACGACCCGGGTTATTATAAATGTTAACTTCAGTGGCGGTGTCAAAAGGTACCGAAAGTGGTTGAATAAAAGTTTTTTATATTACCGCCACCAGAAACAATAAAATGTTTGAAAAGTGGATGGCATATGGGAACTTATTGAATTAAATAGAGCGTTTACCCAGTAATCAAAGATAATTCACACCCATATGATAGGAAGATTGATTTACGAATTTCAAAATTAACACACTATCTCAAAACTAAAGCAAATTCCTCCGATACAAGAGGTTTGTCTCGAATATTTATCAGATAATCCATCTCTTCTGTCCGAAACTTTAAAAAACCCAAAACAATGGAGATGACGAGGAGGAAGTGACGATCGAGTCTGAGTGATCTGAGTCCATGATCTGAGTGACCATGATCTCTGGTCGTGGCCTCAAATATCCCCCCCCCCCTTCCCCACCTCACATCCAATCATCCCTTCGGAGGTAAACAAGATAAGTATATTCATCTAGATACAGTGGATTGTTTCTCGAGTTCTTTCATTGCGAAGGGCGGAATTCAGCAATAACACCTCGGCTGTCCAATTTACGAACCCAGTTGTAGCAACGCAAGTAAATCACAAAGCAAGCAGTTAATCGCTGTTAAGAGCCATTGCCAAGACACTGGGGGGGGGGGGGAACATGAATGGATAATTACCGAAATGCGTTTCGAACGCAGACACATTATGGTTAAGAAATTATAAATCTGATACGTTATTTCTGAAGGATGTTTTTTTTTTTTTTTTTTGGGAGGATCCTTTCCTTTATACAAAATTAAAATTGATCAATGATATACCAATTTAAGAGGAAGTACTCGGAAGGTTGTTGGTTGTATTCAGATTATCTGGCGCCGTCAGCAACACGAGGGTTCTAATGCGCCGAAACATTCGTCATTAGACAAGCCAACATACATTTACAAACACCCATGCCTAACACAGGACTCGAACTCCTCGCGGTCTAGAAGCCAGTACGTTAACCACTATACCGTTTGGTCGGCAGTACTCGGAAGGGTCATTCTCTATAGTCGCTATGTTTCAATCTTCTATAGTCTGTTTGCAGTTATGTTCTTGCTTGGCTGCTTTCTAATCCCATCAACTAATAAAAAAATCTCTTATCCGAGTACATTTTATTCACAGATCTCTTAACTGCAACTTCTGGATAGCGCATGCTTGCTTATTGACTTGAAGCCGACGAATGCTTAACAATCACCATAGAGATCTATATTAGCAACTCCCCCCCAAACAAGTTAGAATGTGTTGGTAACCATGGGCAAACTATTACACAGAATTAGATGGAGTAGCGACTCAATTGGCTACATCTGCATGCAGAGAAGAAACTGATTACGAGTTATTCAGAAGTTAGAGACACAGTTACAGTTATTTGATCACTACATGATGATTTACAGAAACCGTCGCTAGTTCCATTTCTAATTCACTAAACTCTGTGATGTGATTAGCACATACTAAGTTAAGAAATTCGACAAAAACCTTAATGGTTAGTCCATGGTCACAACCAACCCTCGTAGGTCAATTTATTCGGGAATTATGCTGACAGCGTACATACAGACACTGAAAATTTTTCTACACCACTTTTTTTAAATCAGGATGTTCCAAAACGTGATGAAATGGGGGAGGGGGGGGGGGAAAGAAATCGATTTTTTTTTTAACAGAATGCTATACTTTCATTATCCTATGCAAGCATATGGGTAATTGAAAGTAATATACAAACATAGATACAAAATTTACCATCATCTAGTACAGGTATAAGGCCCATCTATGTCAAATAAGTTTCAGTCCACTTACCAATCCATGCAGACACAGCTGCATTTGAAAACTATTTACTCCAGTACGCTTTACGAGGTAATAGAACTGATTGTTCCATTTTTCAACCACTATTGTAAAAGAAATGTTTTCTATTACCTAGGTTAAAATGTGATTCATCTAAAACATTCGAAATCGTTTCACTGGTTAAATTTAAACAGCTGATTCAAATCAAGTTGAGCTCTTTCCAACAAATCATTATCCTCACCACGAGGAGGTGACTCGAATTGCACTGTATACCCGAGATGTGGCCTTTAACCAGTACTCTATAAAGTGGCAAAATAGTATCTCTAGACTTAGATGGGATGGGCAAAGGGGAATGAAATTGAGCTCTATAAATAAAATGCTTTTTTAGCATGTGACCTAAGAATTTTCTTTTTGAAATACGATCTACAGTTTACAAAGTTGCAGCATAGTACATGCCAAGGAACAATAATTTTTACGTAGAGTTGAGCACAACTTCAATTACACTTAATATCGGCCATTGCATTTATATTCACCGTTGTTTGGTGTAATTTACCGTTTTTGATTTCATTTATAAAAATCGCCAGTTAGGCAATATTTTTGAAGATAATTATTACATTGGCAAACCGCCCCCCGCCCCCCCCCCACCTCCTCCAAAATGTTAAAGTTGGTCACATGTTTTTCGATAAATATTACATATAATCCTTTCTTGTAAATGAAATAGATGAGCATTGTCCATCAACGACTGTTTCTCAAGTGATGAGAACTGCGTGTTAAATACATTCGTTTGTCCACTTTTTACACCTTTATCGCATTTCTTCGAAAATTTATTGGGCTGCGATCTAACAATTGAAGAACAAACTTCATAGAAAGAGATTTCAAAGTCCTAAATTATATCAAAGGGCTTAGATTAAAACAGCACCGTGAGAAAACTGACGGGTTAAATTTTTAAGCACTTTCGGTGAATGTTTATGTAACTGACATTATCGAAACCTTCAAAACACATGTCTGTCAACAACACATGTCTGTAGAATTTGTATATTAAGGAATATTTTGAATTTACTTCCAGTAGCTATACCCGGTATTTCGGATCATAGCTTCCAATTGAACTTATCTCGACGAGACCTTTCATTTCACATATTGCATGACTGTACACTGTTAAAAATTTTGTTCCACCTTGCACCAAATATTGGTTCCCATTTAGCTGCCACCAACATTTGGTGCTTAGTTTCACGATTTAATGGTGCAACCTCGGACCGTAAGCACCATTAAATCGCGAAACTAAGCACCAAATGTTGGTGGCAGCTAAATGGGAACCAAATTTTGGTGCATGGTGGACAATTTTTTTTAACAGTGTAGCATTTATAGTTGCTTCAGAAAAAGCTTGTCTTGAACACCTGGTAGAATGTCTGCTATATGGGATAGAAGCCAAAAGGGGTTAAACCCATAAAAAAAAAAAGGGAGAAGTTTTATTCCTTCTAAAAGTTTGCCTCTTATCGTGGTCCGTTTAACTGCAAGCTTCTGTAACGGATTTTGCATCAGTTTTTCGTTATGCGAGATTATATGCCTAATGGAATGATAATACGGACATCTCAGTAATGTATCCTATTATTAACACTTCTCTGGACAAAAAACTGAAACGCTTTTCAAGAGTTTATGTGACATGCAACAGTGGTTTCCAGTTAAAATAAAGCGAGCTTTTAAGCGCCTTATCAAAAGAGAAAATTAGATTTAAAGAACCCTTCCTCTTCGTGTGAATTGACGTCCATTTAGATTCCATTTTCACTTGTAGGATTCTGATTCATCCGGAATGATAATGGAATCTTTTGCAACAAGAGGTGTAATCACAATGCTTCAGAAAAAAACGCCACTCACCCATACAAGAGAAGAAGAGGGTTACGCAATGGGCGAATAGCATGATTATTCCATTGTTGTCATTATTATGGTTCATAATATTTATTCATTTTGGGAAACAATTATTTTTTTATAGCAGTGCAGTCCTTTTCAATACTTTTTTTTTATTTATATAAAGTAGTTTTAATTTTAAGCACAAAAATATAAAAGGCCTTGGGTACGAAGTTACGATCGCCAGCTTTTTTCAAAATTTTCTCAAATACAATAACTGTCGAAATATTGCTATGAAACGTACACATTTGTCAGTTAAAAACAAAGGTGATGCATTTAATTTTGACACTTGATGGCATCAATTAAGTTGTTAAAAGTTGAAAATTAAATAAAAATTGTCACGATTTCACTTCGTTTTAGTCGATTGAAAGGACTAGAGCTTATGAACAGAGATGTCATAGTCAATTGCTATATGCTGGAAAAATTAAATATACGTTTGTGATTGGCTAAATTTTCGAATTTGTTCTCTTAAGATGAATTGTTAGTGGCTGAATTGACAGAAGAGAGGTTGCCAGATTCTCAAAAAAAAATTTCATGCTTAGCATCATTTAATTTCGAATAAAGTAAACTGCAAAACATTATTTGGAGTGTTTTTTGTTTTGCGTCATAATCTATTAAAAATTATTACCAATCATGGTCGATCGTTGGAAATAAATTTGAACTTTCAACAAATCAACTAACACGACTGAAATTTTGAGAGAAAAATCGTCACGCAAGGTCTATTGAAAGAAATGCTTTAAATGGCAAAATTAAAACATTACTTTTTTTTTTTTTTTTTTCCATCTTTTCCCAAAATTAGCCAATTAACATTTTTTATAGTTCCTAATCCATTGAACATAGTTTTATTCGTTTTGAAATAGCAATGTTAAGGTATTTCTCAGATGTTGAGTTTGGCTTTAAAAAAAAAAAAAGTCCACTTGCGCTGCTGAAAAGGAAATAACTTTCGTATGTTTCAAAAACTAACGTCATTTCCAAGACTTCCTTTCAAAAAAAAAAAAAAGAACTTATACACTGCATAAATAAAGAAACACTTTTCAAATGCCTTCAGCACCAAGCCTTTTTAAGAACCTAGCTTCGAAAAAATAAAAAAGTTAACAAAAAATATTTTTAAATTGAAAAAAAGTTAATTAAAGCAGACACTCATGTTGGTCTGCTATCACATATATAACCGAAGCAATGAAAGAATCCAAGGCAGCGGAAGTAATTTCCGAATGAGGAACAGGGAAAAGAAAAAGGCTCTGAAATCTGAGGACCTTAAGAATTGACTCAAAAGTTACACTTAAAGAAAGCAATTTCCGGTCAAGTGTGAAAGGTTACTCAATAAACAGAAGGTAGTCTCTTATCACTCCCACGCATCGATGACATCATAAGAAGACCCGTTTCAAAGAAGAACTATCTCTAGTCGGGGCAAATATGACAATTAGTTATGGACTGAGAGGCGACTGCAATTTTTGGACCCCATCGAACATCATTCAGAATTTTTTATAGAAATTAGAGAAAAGTGAGTAGATTACGGAATCCACTGGTCTGCCGTGGCAAAAATGGCCAAAACTGGTCAAAAATCGACTTTAAATAAGTTGAACTAAATCTAATTGCCAAATGCGCCATAACTTGCTAAATAATGAGCATTTTTTTTTTTATTTAGTAAACCTCACTAATTTTCAATTAAGAAGGTTACAGACGATTCAGATATCTGGCGACGGTCTACTTGCATCTTTTAAAAGGGAGCCATGTTGGCAAAAAAATATTACGTCACTTATGACGGAACTGATGTCGCCAATTTGTGCTTACTTTTAAAAGACACAAGTTTACCGAGCCAAAGATCAGAAATCGTTTGCGCTTTTTCTCATTGAAAATCAAAATGAAGTGGGTTGCCAGACGAATAAGTTTGTTCTATTTTTGGCAAGTTATGACATATTTGGCAATCGGATTTTAGTTCAACTCATTCCAAGTCGATTATTGATCAGTTTCTGCCATTTTTGCCACGGCAGACCAGCGGATTCGTAATCTACTCACTTTTCTCTAATTTCTATAAAAAATTCAGAATGATGTTCGATGGGGTCCAAAAATTGCAGCCGCCTCTCGGACAATTAAGAAAAGGTCCTAGTAATGATCCTTCCCTATACTAGCTACGTTACAATCTTGTAGCCCAGTGCATTAAGAAATTACTGTGTATGAAACCTTGATATTTGGTGAGTAGGTACGAAAAAGATCCCTTAATGAAATGACATAAATTGTTTATCTATTATAAATGAAAATTATAAAAGCAAAAGACAAAACAAGGGGGAAGCCACATTGACGTAAGGTTTTCAGACATAAAATATATTATACGTTATTTTCGAGTTTTTAATTTGTGTCATTTCATTAAGTGATCATTTTTGTAGCTACTCACCAAATGTCAAGGTGATTATAGAAAGTAGTTTCTAAATGCACTGGGCTAGAAGATTGTAACATAGCTACATAGCGTGTATAGGGAATCATCCTTAATAGAACTTTCTCTCAAAAGTCTAATGGAAACAGATACCGAAAATGTGAATAGAACGAATATATTTTAAAACGTTAGATATTCTGCGACATATATTATTTATTTTACACGTTTCAATTTATTTTATTTATTCATTTATATTCATACGTTTATGTATATTTCATATTCACCTTCTCATAGGCTTAAACAATCACCAGTAGATAACATCAACGCATACAACAGCAAACGAAATTTAATTTCAATTATCCCAGAAGAAAAACACCTTGTTTATAAACAATTTTTTTTATATATAAACAGATGGAATATAAACAGCTCTAATGGAAAACAGAATGTTTCTTTTTATTTAAACAGGGAAGCAACAAAAAAATAGACAAAAAAATAATTGAATAAAAATTTTTACAAATCATCTGGCACGAATCGAGAATGGGTCGAATGACCTGCTCTACGATTTTTACGGTATCTACTTTTAACTAGTAAAATGGATTCGAAAGTTAGTAAAATATGAATACGTATACTGTTGAGGTTTTATTTTCAATTCTAATCCTACCAGGCATATAAATATTAGATAACCATAGAATATGCATAATCTCATAGTGATAGTGGAGATCTAGAATTGAAATTTTCAAGTAGCAACCAGTTGCAGGTAGACCCTTTTAGTTTAGTAGCCACTTCATCGCAGCTTTTTTTTTTTTTTTTTTTTTTGCAGTAGCGCATTCAGACTTATTATTAATATTTGGAGGAGGATGTTTCAATTCTTTGTTTGATTTGTATTAATATATAAATATAAAAACCTATCCAAGTTCATTGTGTTTAATAAAATGTCAATGAAAGTAAAAAAAAAAAATCAAGTACAGGATCTAAGCTTTTTTACTTATGGGTGCCTATAGACTTGTTGCACATCTGTGACAACATAGCGCTGAAAAGGGTAAATAAAAACGAAAAAATCTGACGGAATCAATTTGAAAAATTAAGGAATTTAGGGTTCTAATATATTCTGTTGACAAAAAAAGCAAGGCAAGAAGAAAAATAATTATGTCTGTAAAGGATGTAGTCAGATTGAAGTTTGAAGATTTTTTTTAACAACAAGGCGGCGGCGCACCCGCACGGGGAATTCCAAGGGAAAATCAAAAATTTCAAAATTCCCCGACACTTTTCTGATTTTCCTAAATTCCCGGTTCTGTCACCACCCTGTCAACTCATGAATCCTTATCGTGGATGAATGGATTTTAATGGCCTATACGCAAGTGATTACAAGAAAAGAAAAGACTTTCCATGATTTGGAAATTTCGGTACATTCGGTAACAATTTTTAAAAAAAATCGTATGCGAGGGAAAAACGAAAGGTGGCCGGTTGATTAGTTTATTTAGTCGCCTCATCACGCTGTTTTATCGACCACCTGTGGCGAGAGGCGACTAGATATTTTCATGTCTATGGAGATTATTTTGTCTGCAAGACAACACTTATTCCTGAGTAACGGAATGTTTCAACCCTGACGTCACAAGGAAACCGAACTATGAAGCAGGCTTCTCTTTATCCAAGTAGCATTGGTCGATGAGTGATGGTCCATATGCCCATGGACCCATGTTAAATTAGTTCAATCAAGTATCATGCTAATCACAGATGAGATCACCATGTTAATTGAGTAATCAAATTTGATCATGGTGTCGCATCAACAGGCCATTTCATCACGCATTGCGTGCGGTTCAATCCCTTTCGATTCAGGATACTTATTGGCGGATTTAAAATGAATAGAATTAAAAAGCATTTTCCGGAATGAATTTATTTTGAAAAAGAGTAGAACCTTGATTTATTCGAATTTTGCCATTTTCAAAGATATTTATTTAATCAAGCGTCGAAAATTGAATTATATTAAAAAAAAAAAAAAAAAAGTATTGAAAGTAAAAGAAACAAAACTACGGTGATATCGTCAACAAACAGTTGGTAGTTTTACCAACTGTTTAAAAAAAAATTTCGCATAAATGTTTGGTTTAACCTTGCGACAAGAAATGAAAAAGAAAAGAAAATCCTAACTATAAGCAAAATAATAATCACATTATGAATACATATTTCGAGAACCTGTTTCGCCAAGTGACACAGGTGCCGATAGTTTTTTTTTTTTTGTGGAAACTTCCTACGCTCTCGGCAGAGGGGAAAATTTTAATGGACGGCGCCGACAGCTGAAGGCAAAAGGGGAAGGCACACGTCAGAAATGCCAACGCGCTGCTTTTTTCGAGCAGGTAATGGTTTAACTAAGTATGCATCATGCATGGGTAGAATGTTGCAGAATGCTTATAGACTGAGAGGCGACCGCAATTTTTGGACCCCATCGAACATTATTCTCAATTTTTTTATGGAAATTGGAGAAAAGTTAGTAGATTACGAATCCACTGGTCTGCCGTGGCAAAAATGGCCGAAACTGGTCAAAAATCGACTTTTAATAAGTTCAACTATATCAAATTGCCAAATGTGCCATAACTTGCCAAATAATGAGCATTTTTTTTTTATTTGGTAACCCTCACTCTTTAATTTTCAATTAAGAAGGTTGCAGACGATTCGGATGTGTGGCGATGGCTTACTTGCATCTTTCACAAATGAGCCAAATTGGCAAGAAACATTACGTCACTGATGTCGCCAATTTGACTTACTTTTAAAAGATTCAAGTTTTCCGAGCCAAAGATCAGAAATCGTTTGCGCTTTTTCTCATTGAAAATCAAAATGCAGTGGGTTGCCAGACGAAAAAGCTTGTTCTCTTCTTGGCAAGTTATGACATATTTGGCAATCGGATTTTAGTTCAACTCATTCCAAGTCGATTTTTTATCAATTTCGGCCCATTTTTGCCACGGCAGACCAGTGGATTCGTATTCTACTCACTTTTCTCGAATTTCTATATAAAATTCAGAATGATGTTCGATTTTTTTTTTATAGAATATTGAGAAATATAGTAGATTACGAATGTACAGGTCTGCCGAGGCAAAAATGGTTGAAATTAGACAAAAAGCGATTCTGAATGAATTGAATTAAATCCGATTGTCAAATGTGCCGTAACTTGACAAATCTAGATCTCTTATTTGTGGTAACCTACTGCCTCCTTAATTTTCAATAAAGGTGCAGACGATATTTATTCTCTGGCGAGAAACACTTCCATCCTTTAAAAGTGAGCCATGCTGGCAATAAATATTACGTCACTGATTCTGTAATATTTATTGACAACTTGGCTGACTTTCAAAAGATGAAAGTTCCTCGGTGCCAGTAAAGACAAATCGCCTGTAACCTCCTTAATTGAAAATTAAATAGTGGTGGGTTAACATTCAAAAAAGGCACTTTTTTTTGGCAAGTTATAACATATTTGGCAATCGGATTTGATTCAAATTGGAAGTCAATTATCTGTCTAGTTTCGGTCATCTTTTTCCCCGATTGATCAGCATATCCATCACCGCACTCCCGAGACCACCGACAGTCGCTAGTTCAACAGCTGGAAGCTGCTATCAGGGTGTGTTGCGCTCTAAGATCAGACGGCGATGACGTCACCGCACATAATATAATTGTTTGCGCATAATATAATCGTTTGCTGTTTTACTGTGTGAATGTATTTGGCAACAGAGTTAAAAAACGGAAAACTTCTGTGTTCTATTAAAATTGTTAATAAAAAGATTGTGGCTGCTCATTCTCTGTGAAATATTTATCGTTTAAAGTATTAATACGCAACAGGGTGTAAACACAAAGCTGACATTCCGATCAACGCGAGGCAGTTACCTTCCAGTCAACTGGCGTACCAGGCACTGGCAGCATGTAAATCAGCTTGTAGTGTTAAATTGAAGTGGGACATTTTTTTCCTATCGATATTTTTTGGTGCAAGAGGTCCATTAGTGCTAAAAGGAATACTGTGAGTAGTTTGAATGTCTGGAAAGCATTTCGGGAGGTCTTTCGAGGTGGAACTGTTTTGCATTTGAGTCTCGAATGGGAGAAAACTGTCTAGGGGAACGGTAAATACACAATAAAGTAGGGCACAGACATTAAGCAGAGCTGATAGAACACGAAAAGACACGCGATATGGGAAAAGTTAATATGTAGAGACTGACAAAAAATGAGCTTAAAACGATTTGACTCTAAGAAATTATTTTGATCGGGTTGATCACTGTCGAATCGTGAAATCTGGCTCATTCAGCTTTTTAATTTTTATTCTCAGCCGGTTTTAGAGCAATTTTATTTAAAATGCACAGTATACCTCTACATATAAAATAAGATACATAAAAACTCGTATATTATCAAACATAAACATTGCTTATTTATTAAACAACCTAAATAAACCCCGATAACATTCAATTAAAAAGCTATTTGTATTATATATAGCAATCACAAACTAGTTAATTCTTTTTTTTTTAAAAACAAACTATTCATTCACTTCGACGCATTTCTGCTAGGCAAACAAATTAGCGAAAACTGAAAACAATGTCGGCATCCCAAACAAGTTTTAGTAATGAAAAGGGTTAGGATGAGATTGTTTCGCCTTTCGGGCAACAAAAGGTAGCAGCCGGAAAAATCCACCCTCAACAGAAAGCAGCAATTTCTTCTGCATTCCGAGGGTTGACGTTTTGTGCGTCTTGCGAAGTGTGACCGCGCAAAATGTTCGCACGTATTAACAACGCGTAAGAAAACGTTCTGCAGTATTATTAACCCGCATTAGCCTCTTGGGTACAGACGGAAAAAATGTTTTAGGAGGAACGGTATGATTGCCAGAAAATTTCCAAAGTTAATAACCAAGGAATTTTCCGTAAGCACTTCTTGAGTATTCATTTTATTCGCACACATCACGAACATATTTTTCCACACCCGCACATCGTTCGTTCGGAAGAAGACAAAAAGAAAAATGATTTCTAATTTTTCAGATAAAATTATCACCTACTGCAACTAGTGCTCCCTAGACCCAATGCTACATTTTTTTTGTGCAACAATATTTGCCGAAGCATTCTTAGAAAATGCGTGAACCTTTATACCAGGTATCATGTAATAAGATATCATTACCAGAATTTCGAAGAGAAAATAAGTTTTTTTTTTTAATTATTAACTAGTATGGCCCTGATCATAAACCCATGATACAATCCCCGGGCCTTGGGCCCATGATTTTAGGGGGCCCCAAAATTGGCTGTAAACCTAACTTTTATTTCTCAAAAGCTAAGTGAATATCTTTTGAAATCTGTAGAAAATAATTTATAAACATAAACATAAAAATTATATTGATTATTAGTACTTCGATATCGCGAAAAACTTGATACGTCGAAAAATAATTTTTCCCCTTGATATTGCATATTCATCTAATGTTAATTTCAATTCTTATGTTGAAGAGTTTTCACTCAAAACCTTGTTGTGTCGAAAAATTTTCGAAGTAAGAAATGAAGTTTTCCAGAAAAATCGCCATTCAGTTATGTAGAAGCAAATAGTATAATCATTTATCAGAATCAGAACGCACAATTCTTTTTCAAATAAAATACGCTCATTTGAGAAACAGATGTCCTTCCCGTAGCATCATGCAAAACAAAACACCGTTCGAGTTATTTTTGGGCAGAAAACCAACTGCATCGTATCTAAAAATCTTCGGTCAAAAAGCTTTCGTCCTCAACAAACGCCACAAGTCAAAATTCGAACCAAGATCACAAGAACTCATTTTTATTGGTTATTCCGATTGATAGGAAAGTAGAAATTACGCCACTCCATATTCTTGATTCCATGAGGATGGCTGACCGAGCTTGGTGGAATGTGACGCAAGAGACTATCGCAAACTGTTTTAGAAAAGCTGGCTTTGTGATAGAAGAAGAAACTGAAAATGAATCGGAACAGGTAACCAGCGCTGAACCCGAAAAAGAAATTGGACAGTGTGAAGAATGGGGGGAAATTTCAAAATCCCTCAATCTTGCTGAAATAACCTTTGAAGATTACGCGGAATTAGACGCAGACATTAAAGTCTGTGGGCTGTGGACCGACGAAGAAATAATTTTACAATCAATTTCTTCTGGGCCGTCTGACGATGAGGAAGAAGTGGATTCGCCATCAGAACCCTCACTGTTACTGCGTCCCAAGCTAAAGATGCCGTCAACATACATCGATGTTTCATGGAATGCTCTGAAAACGTGGAAAAGGATGACTTCGCTGCTATTATTAAAATAGACAAATTGGTTGAAGAACAATTTCAAAAGAGATGTTGCCTGGCCATGATGCTGGACTTTTTTAAGTAACTAGTAGTGAATAAATTCATCCTTGTACATTTTATTTAATATGTACATTACTATAGTGTAAGTACTAACTCTTTTCAATTCTATGTACTCATTTATTATTTTCGAATAAAAATTAAAATTGCTGTATTTAGACTTTTTCAACTATAATTACATATTTATACTTATTCTCATCTACTATGATTAATTTCTAGACAATTATTCAGTATATTAAATTTTTAACTGAATTGTTAAGTTTTGGTTACGACCTTGTTATCTCAAAAACTCGCTATCTCAAAAAATTTTTAGTGTCCCTTCGACTTTGAGATATCGAGGTAATACTGTATTTGATTATTAGTATTGATATTATTAGTATTGATCTTAAATCGTCTTTAGTTTACCAAAGGGAATTTATTCAAATAAACCGAATCATCATTTAAAAACATAAACAAGCTTTCTTGAAAGATAGAGAATAAAAAATTGAAAGGAAGTCTTGAAGAATTTATTGTGAGATCAGAAAATGTCGTCTCAGAAGTTGTGAATAATGCTTCAGATATGGTTGTCACGGGTATTACTACATTTTGTGATATAGTCATACAGTGAAATATATACATAACAAAGTTTTTCCTCTTTTGATTTATAAATTTGATTGTTTGAAATTTGTTTCTTTATTTGCGATAAGAAAAATTTTAGAAAACAATATTAACATTAATTTATCAATTTTTTCTATATTTAATGTTAATTCGTTTTATTTTGTGTCGAGACAATTTCCAATAAATTACGCATTTGTAAAAGGGGCCCTCGAATGTAACCTGACCTTGGGACCCAGCTTGTCATGGTCAGACCCTGATGGCCTCGCGTTGCAAAAACCCGTCATTGGTGTATAGGTCCCAGCTTTTTGGCGCTTCGCTCGCTGAAAAGTTCATTGACACATAAACATCAATGCTTGTATAATAAGTCCCTGAAGCATTCCACTGAAGGTCCCGAAACTGGTCTGAGCCGAACGAGCACAGTCAGTTCGGACCTTTTGCCGCAAACAAAAGAATCCACCAACGGTCGACGGTATAATACTTAGGCACCTATCTTCCAATGGTCTCAATATAGTAAGCGCACCAAACTTTATGAAGATAAATTCAGTAGAACAGGCTGGACACTGTTAAAAACTGCATCAAATTAATGTCTGGAATTGGACTTGAAATCTGCATTACCATTTAATTATTTTAGTCTTATATACGTTCATTACCTGTCCAAGTTCCAGACGGCAAGCAAAGAAGCTTAAAAAGGCATTGGTCCTAAGAAATGTCGTCCAGAAAGAGTAATGGATGGTAAACCGAACGTGGACCGCCCTTGGGGATATTCAGAATCGCTTAACGCGATTTAAAAAGAAAGTTGAGGAATCTGAGATTAGGAATATAATAATACCCCTATTTCGATTTTAAATCACCGAGAAAAAAAAATCGAAGTATGGGTTCATTCACCATGAATTGAGTATACGAAATATAAAGCTGGCAACTCCTTTTTAAATCCTTTATATTAACTTTGACTTTGTATGTTTGTCGATGGCGGGCAAATCTGCGGAGGCCTAATTAACCCACTTGCCGTCATCCAATCGGGCTGAAACTTGGCAGATAGATCGGATGTCGATGTCAATGCATGCTATCCAATTATGGAGACAGTCACTGAAAGGTCGCTTTTACGGAATACTAAAAAACCCAACTTGGCGTCACCAAATCACGCTGAAATAGCATTTAACCATCGTTTAAGAAACTCTTTCCTGTTGCCAAAATTGTTTTAATAAATAATAAAATAAATAGTTTTAATCAGAATAAATAAAATATATTTGAATGTCAGTGCATAAATTCGCATTTATTTTTAATGAATAATTTTTGAAAAGTAGTTTACCGGATATTTTGCTGATAGAGATGCTTTTATTTTTTAAAATTAGATGCAAATTCCAACCACACGCTGACAACAGAAACGGCGCTTTGTTAATGAATATAAAAATTGGCGATGAATATAAAAGATTTCTATTAAAAACTTTATTTTTATGGGTTATATTAATTAAATCCTTTATTTTAATGATTTTGCTTTTGTTTGTGGCGGGCAAATCGGCGGTGGACTAATTAACACACCTGCTGTCAGTGATTCGAACCGAATCTTTGCCGATTGACTCGTCGATGGCAATGCTCTCTATCAAGTGCTGGGGACAAAAAAAGTTAATCCGTGACACGGAATTGATAGTTTTCTTTGCCGTGATTTACGATGTTTAACTTTTGTATAAGGGTTCGTGGTGGCTATGTGACCTGCCATTAAGGTTTTCCTTAAAATTGCGCATGCGCGTAAGGTAGCTGCCATTGAAACATTTGTTTTTCAGAAATTGTCAATAAACGGCTCTAACGATTTCGATCAAAATCACTGTATTAGAAGGTGATGTTCTAAACATTTCCACCTCCGAAATTCCCGTAGATTTGTTTTCAGATTATCTGGCGCTGTCAGCAACACGAGGTCTATAATGCGCCGAAACATTCGTCATTAGACAAGCCAACATACATTTACAAACACCCATGCCTAACACGGGACCCGGAACCCGCAGTCTAGAAGCTAGCACGCTAACCACTATACCGTTTGGTCGGCGAAATTCCCGTAGAGATTCTATAAAGAGTTAAACAAACGATTGTCTTTACTGTTTTCTCTTCTGTTTTACTTAACCAAAAGAGTAATGTAATAATTATCGAAAAAAATATCGTCAATTTAGCTACTTTGGTGATGTTCTTTTTTTGTTGTGGCCAGAGCATATTATCACCATTTTTTTTTTTTTATAATATGACAATGAAAAAAATAAATTAAAGCAATCCATGCCAATTTTCAATGAAGAGACCAGCATTAGAGAATAATTAAATATCGTGCAATGCTCCACACTTCCTAGTTTTTCTTCCAAACAACATCAACCGATTTTTGAACAGCACGAATGTGGGAAACCAATCCATTTCGGGCAGAAAAGAGACTGAATGGTGCTGAAAGAAAAAGAACTTCAACTCATTCTCTCGAGACCCAGATCGTTTTCCCCTTGAACTCTCTTCCAATAAGTTGCGTTCGGTGGGTGGCCGCATAAAAAGCAAGGAACGACCTTCCACTTCCTGTTGGTGGCAGGAGCCATGTGGTTGCACACTTTTATCAGCATCAACTACGCACCACTCCGAGGAGACGAGCCAAAAAAGGAGGAAGGTACGAGTTCCGTGGTACTACTTTCGACTTCTCAGAACGCGTTAGGTATATTATTCATAAACAAATCATTCCCAAGTATATATACAAAATCACCGAGTTTTATATATCCCCTGTCTGTCACTAAAACAGCTCCCGCCAAGTTGTCTATTGTCCGAGACAACTTATCCTGACCTCATTGAATACGCTGTAGGATATATCCTTCCGCGTAAAAGATATAGTTCCCGGCAAATACCAACTTATATGGTAATATTCATAACCTGCGCGCATAGTTTTGTGTGTTAAACTTAAATATATGTTGATAATAAAAAGAAAATGAGCGCTTTTAAGTTTAAATTTTACTTAATACTTAAGTTTTCTAATTACGGTTACTATAAAAGTTTTAACGAATTATATGACTTTGACCGAGCTACTTCATGACGTCACTCACTTGGCGAATCACTATTGGCTATCACTGTCTACTCTCTGTTCAAGACGTCACATGTAAGATTATTGCGCAAACCAATCGGTGAGTAGAAAAATCGGATCGCACATCACTGCAGAGTATTGAATGAGGTTAGGTTGGACTATAGCGTTGTCTGTTACCATAGAAACAAGGTTATGTATTGGGAGAAGCTTACTTCAGCTCATTGAATACGATACAAAGATGTGAACCGGTTTTACTATGTCCTGATTGGCTGATTGAAACGATGTGTGACCGATTCGTTAAAACTCTTATGGCATCCGCGGTTTGAAAAGTAAAATATTAATTAAAATTTAAACTTAAAAGCTCTTATTTTCTTTTTGTTATCAACATATATTTAAGTTGAATACAAAAGCATGTGAGCGGGTTATCAATATAACTATAAAAGCTGTGATTTGTCATGAACTATATCTTCACGCGGAAGGATACATCCTACTCAAGGCTCAAGTAATGTTGTCCTGAGGTATAGCTTTGTCTGTTGCCGTGGAAACAAAAGGCCAGTACCATTTTTCCACTGGGGATTCTAGGAGAAAATCATCAACATTGGCTTGTTGAACGCTTTGATGGCGTTTTAGCGATATTTCATATACAATGGTTGCTTTCAGATTATCAGGCGCCGTCAGCAACACGAGGGCTATAATGCGCCGAAACATTCGTCATTAGACAAGCTAACATACATTTACAAACACCCATGCCTAACACGGGACTTGAACCCGCAACCTCGAGGTCTAGAAGCTAGCACGCTAACCACTGTACCGTTTGGTCGGCATATTTCGTATACAATCAAAATAGAATGTAAACGAATCCGCAACTCCAAGACGAATGCCGTATTGCAGCCTTTTAGGTCGCCAAATCTTTGCTTTCAAGCACCCCTATTCTAAATCAACAAGTCGTGTTTCTATAGCAACCGATACCTCTTTGACTTTCTTACTGGAGCTATTCTCCTGAGATAATAAAGTCCTCACTGCAGTCGAATCTTCACCACTGATCTCCTACCTACCTTCTCTAACCAACTGTACTGAAAACAGATGCAGCCAACTCAATTGCCGCCATACTATCACCACCTAAAGTTAATAGGCTTAATACCCTTGGTTACCAACATACGCTAACTAGTTTCGGCGAGCTGACTGGTTAATTTGTGCGCTCAACGACCTATTTTTGTGCATAATAATGGCTAATTAGAACGGAACCTACAGTATAATATGGATTCCGAAGCACGACAAAGATCCATGTGTAACCCCAGGATTCGAACCAGACACCTTTGGAATGTAAGGCCAGAGCGCTAACCACACAGGTGGGCCTAGTTTAGGGGAGTTGCTAATATAGATCTCTATTGTGATTGTTAAGGCTTTTGCGGCCTCAAATCAATAACTAGAGATCGCCGAATCAATAAGTATCTTCTAGTTAGTTTAATATTTTTTTTTACGCTAGGAAGACGTAGGAGGAAAATTGGAGTTTGAAAATTTAAATATTTAGAGAAAGAATTACTGGAAAATAAAGAAATCAAGTGGTAAAGATTCTCATTCGATTATTCATTTGAACAAAGGAAATAAACATTTTATTTGCAATTAAGATTTTGAAAAATAAAGGTTTAAATAAACAATTAAAGCTCCCTTGCAAGCGGCTACACTTGTACAGCAACTTATTAAAATATTGTTACGAAATTCTGTAAATATTCCGTAGTATTGGTTATGTAAATAGGAAAATTTATGTACATTTCGCATAAGGCAGTGCAAGAGTTCGCTTTCCTGCAATGTGTGTCTTAATGCTTGAAAAAGTGTTTTACAGAGATAATGCTGGGAAGCGAGTTTTACAAAGAGAAGGCCCTTTAACATTATGGTAATGACAATTTCGCCAACTTGGCTCTATCTCGCCAAGTTGGCGACGGTTTTGGAGACTAATTTTGGTCGCCAATTTGGCGAGAAATTTCAATTTTGGTCACCAAATGTCACCAAACTTGGCGAGCATTTGGCGACATTTTCGGTCCCCATGTACATGTATAGGATTGTTCGACTACGATCTGGAAAGTCCTCCAAATTTCTCTCTCTAGAAGATTCACGAAGTATTGACTTCCTGTACAAGACCGGTCGTGAGTGGAGTTAGTTGAGTCCGTTAGTTGACTGGCGTTACTGAGTTAGCTGTCTCTCAGCGAGCAGTCAGAGTTCCGAAAGTGAACTGTATTGCTTTGTCTTTTGCGGCGATTTTTTAGCAGTTGTGTTATCAAGATTTTAACTGCTGTTTTGTGCTCTATTTTTGTGTAAAGAGCTGTATTGAGTCTACTAGAACGAGAAATTCTAGAGTTGTAAGATAATCTGCGAAGAATTATATCGGAATAAATTTCTGCAAGTTTTGATCTGCTTTGGCTTCAAGTCTTTCGAACCCATCCACTCAACAATATATTTGAAAGCATTTAGTACCTGGAAAACAAAAGTTTTTGTAATACGCATCGACTTGGTCAATGATCTCTGCTATAAAAGACGAGAACGGAGACGAGAAAAAAAAGTGACAATAAAGTCAATAACATATAAGCTGAGCCATGTGAGCACACGAATCTTATTGGGAATAACAAGTACGGGAAGAAAATGTCGTACTTTAGAAAAGCATCATACTGTTTCCAGTTTTCTCTCTCATCACTCAATCGCATTTTAACTACAAATTCATGGTCCAATGCAAAACGGGCGACTACCACGCGAGAGGTCTTTCAATTCTTGGCGACTGACACCCGTAATTAAAAAAAAAAAAAAAAAAAAAATAGACATGACGGTGGTGGTGACAGACAATCGATTGCAGAACTGCGCGATGGAAGTCCAATAGGTTTTATTCCATTTCGGGACGCTAACACCTTCCTCAACGGGTCTCCCGAAAGGAGCATTCCCTATACTCACTATGTTACAATCTTCTAGCCCAGTGTATTTAGAAACTACTTGCTATAAAACACTGACATTTGGTGAGTAGGTGCGAAAATGATCACTTAATGAAATGACATACTTTTAAAACTCGAAAATAGCGTCCAAGATGTTTTATTTAATATTTGAAATCTTTACGTCAATCCCTATGCAGTTACTCCATCAAGTTTTATCTTTTGCTATTTTAATTTTCATAATAGATAGACATTAAATGAAAACTATGTAATTTCCATTAAGTGACTTTTTTTCGTACCTACTCACCGAATGTGAAGGTTTTATAGAAAATAGTTTCTAAATGCACTGGGCATAACATAGCGAGCACACGGAATGATCCTTGCTATACTAAACTTCAACTTAACTAGACATCACTAGATGATAGATCTTCACCGTGCTCATAGGCAATTAATCCATTTTAGCGGAGTGAAGACATAATTCTCGCCAAACCTTACAGCCTTTTGTTCTCTACAGGGTTGTGGTTTGGCGAGCATTATGCTTTCACGCCGCCAAAATGGATAAATTGAGCACTGTGACGATCTACCGTCTAGTGATGTCAAGTTAAGTTGGAGTTTAATATAGGACTTCCTCTTGAAGTATCATCACTACTCCAAGTACCCCTAACCTTACCCCTATTATGAATAATTATACACATCTACACACACTGTTAGGTGAAGACATGTAGTCCTATTCCTATCGACAAGTACTGGGTCCTACAGGTACAAGATATTATACCTAAATTGAATTTAAAACATACAAATCTTTCCAACTTAAAACTATTACGGATTGAAATGGATGAATTTGATTTTTCAACATGGAATATTATTACATCGGAAATTCCAGTTGTTATAACTAGCTTTTGATTTCTTTGTGTTCGATCTATCAATGTCCACCGTTAAATCTTTTTTGAGTACCCTCTTGGGACCATTTCTGGGGGGTACGCGTATCACAGATTGGGGAACAACACTCCTCTACACTCTGTTTTGGATTCTGCAACATCCAACTTATTTTAACAAAGTTCCAGTCCCTCGCTTTCTCTTTGTCGGTCGTCCTATATTTAACGTTAAGAGCAGCCGGGGCCTTTTAGTCGCGGATGAACGAGCATAAAGCACTTGTTATCTTCTTCTAGGAATGTCTGATACCTCCTCACAGCACATTTTTGCTGTTGAAAGACATCGTCCGTTAAGACTTTTACAACTTTCCACTTATTTCTTGTGTTCCGTACCCCCAAAAAGCAACGGGAACACTTCCACGTCTGCCTTTCCAAACGACCGAAACACTATAAGTTGCAGAGTTGTGGAAATTCTCGCAAAGAAATCTCTCATAAATTTACAAACAGAAGAGCAAAGTATTAAAAAATTCATAAAAACACATTCTTTGTTATACATTGTCAACTTTTATGTGCAATGGACAATTCCCGCATTTATTTTCATTTTTTTTTATTCAATTCCAAATGTTTCGAAAAGACTATACCCACAAAAATTTATGTTCAATGCACTTTTTCATTTTTATCATTTGCAATCAAAGTTCTCCTGTTAGACGTTGGCGAGAAAACGATTCATTCGGCTCGAATTGAAAGTTACGTCAAGAGATGCCAAACATTTTTGGCTTGAAATGCAGCAGCGGAAACCAGTTTTGCAAGTTTCTAGCAAATCGTGCCAACTTGTACGGGATACAACTAATTGGTAGAAACATCACGATAATATAGAAAAGGAAGGTTGTTTTTTTTAAAGATTATCTGGCGCCGTCAGCAACACGAGGGCTATAATGCGCCGAAACATTTCTTCATTAGACAAGCCAACATACATTTACAAACACCCATGCCAAACGGGACTCGGAACCCGCAACCTCGCGGTCTAGAAGCTAGCACGCTAACCACTATACCATTTGGTCGGAATAGAAAAGGAAGGATCTCTTGACGTCACAGATTTTGTTGAGTGTTTTGATCTGACTGGTTTTGGTTCGGATTTGAGGCATTTTCTTTTCTTAATATTTAAATAACTAATATTTTTTAAAGAACTTTTGTTTGAATATTTGGAATCAGAAAGAAATTCTTCATAAATATAAACTAATCTCACTCGTTTTAAAAAAAATCCGGAAATTGTCAATTGCATCTGAATTAAGAGATTTTGAAATCAGATCGACTTTTTATAATGTTTGACCGCTGCCAAGAAAAACATCGAATCCGTGCGATTGACTAATTTTATTTTGGGGGAGGGGTCCAAAACGTGATCGAATGCACTGTCATCGACAACGAGTTTATATGTCAAGTTTCAGCTCGATTGGATGATGGCCAATAGGTTAATCATTTAGCCCTCCGAAGATCACAATGAAACACATAAACAAAGTTAATATAAAGGGTTTGAAAAAAAAAAAAAATAATCACTTAACTAGTTAGAAATATGCAGAGCTATTTAGTAACTAATGAGAGAGAAAGAGAATTAACAATAAGAGGAGGAGGATGAAGGAGTTGCATCGATCCTTGACCCGATGGGCGGTGATGAGGAAGATGCATTCCTCAAGGATCCATCCTTGTTTGGGATCCCGCCTCCACCACACACACGGATTTCCGTCCCATCGAACATTTAATCGAGGTTGTATTGTAATTGGTTTCTTTTTCAAGGTATAAAGATGGGCATGTTGCGCTGAAACATCACCACATCAAGCCAACAGGACTGATTTAAAGAAGGATATTTTCAGAAAGAGAATACTTTTTAAATCCTTTATACATTAAGTTCGATTCGGTTTGTTTGGGGCTTCCGGGCAAATCAGTGGACAAAAACTGGTCAAAAGTCGACTTTCAATAAGTTGAACTAAATCCGATTGCCAAATACGTCATAACCTGCCAAATAATGAGCGTTCTTTTTTATATGGTAACCCATGGCTCTTTAATTTTCAATTTTTAAAAAGGTTGCAGACGATTCAGACGTCTGTCGACGGTTTACCTGCATCTTTCACAAATGAGCCAAGTTGGCATTAAATATTACGTCACTGATGTCCCCATTTGGCTTATTTTTAAAAGATACAAGTTTTACGAGCCAGAGATCAGAAATAGTTTGTGCTTTTTTTTTTTATTGAAAATCAAATAGCGGTGGATTGATTACCAGACGAAAAATTATCTCAAATTTGGCAATCGGATTTTACTTCAATACATTCAAAGTCGAATTTTTACCAGTTTCGGCCATTTTTGCCGCGGCAGACCAATGGAATAGTAATCAACTCACTTTTCTCTACTTTCTATAAAAAAAATAATTCAGAATGATGTTCAATGGGGTTACTTAAACTTACATTCGCCTCTCGGACTTTGAGAAAAACGACGAACTCATTCAGCTATATCCAGATTTCTCAATAGCCGAAAAAACGGTATAGTGGTTAGCGTTCTAGCTTCTAGACCGCGAGGTTGCGGGTCCCGTGTTAGGCACGGGTGTTTGTAAATGCATGTTGGCTTGTCTAATGACGAGTGTTTCGGCGCATTATAGCCCTAGTGTTGCTGACGGCGCCAAGATAATCTGAAAGCAACCAACCAGATTTCTCAACAATTATGTTGCCGCATTTAAACAACGTAGACAATTTTGAAAAGCTGTGCGTTAAAAATTCCACAAATGTCTATCCATCACACCACTAGTCTCTCACTGTTCACCCAATTAAATCGTATCGAAGTTGAGGGAATCCTTTGATCGAAAACCTTCTGACGCGGCAAATGACCACTGAACGAATCCGTGTCTCGCTTTCCCACTTTCTCACGGCGATCTCCTGTTGTCTTTCGAAAAGAGGTTCAGACGCATTGAGTCGTGGCGGGTTGAAAAATCAACCTCTCCCAGACGAAGAAGTTTCGTTCGAAGCCGGACATTAACCCGGTCAGCTTCGCCTGTTGTTGATTTCGAAATTATGCGATAAAGTTCACTTCGTCGACAACACACACTCCCGAGCTCCGATGGGCATCAGATAACGCCAAGAAACGGTCCGATTCCGTTTCAATATAAACACTCCTCCCCTCCATTGCAATTGATTCTTATCTTAGCTCGGACTTATCTTAAAGAAAATTATGACTTAGCTCACTGATAGTAGTAAATCCTCTCCTCACTACACTTATAATCTTACTTGTTTAGATGGTTTAGTTAACTATGTCTTATCATTTGACTGTTTTATCGTTAATTACTTTCAATTACCCATATGTTTACATAGGGCAATGAAAGTATAGCATTCGGTAAATTTTATTTTTTTATTTTTTGTATTTTTAAAAGTTTTGTGTTGGTTGTTTTCAGATTATCTGGCACCGTCAGCAACACGAGGGCTATAATGCGCTGATACATTCGTCATTAGACAAGCCAACATACATTTACAAACACCCATGCCAACACGGGACTCGGAACCCGCAACCTCGCGGTCTAGAAGCTAGCACGCTAACCACTATACCGTTTGGTCGGCTAAAAGTTTTGGGAAACCCTGATTTCAAGAAAGTGGTATAGAAGAAAATGTCTGTGTGTACGAGGTCAGCATAACTCCATCAAATGTTGTGTGGGCGTTACTAGTGATCATGGGGCCTACCATTAAGGTTTTCGTCAAAATAAGAAATGGTTGAAATCTGGAAAAGTCATGTTTTTCAGCAATTGCTAAAGAAAACAAAAAAACTAACGACTTTCTTAAAATCTCTGTGATAATGACTACGTAATGATAACTTCCTTTTAACTGTCAGAAGTGTCGGCTACACATTTCAGTTTGCGAGTTTGACATCAACAATTAGTCATCTCGTCAGATGCGAAGTGCATTTTTCACGATTTTGAACAGTATTTTCTAAAAGAATTATCATATTTTAAATCCCTTGTGTAAACTTCAATTTTGCTTGCGTGTTTGTTTGTTTGCAAAACTGCAGACGCATAATTAACCAACTTGCCGCTATCCAATCGAGATGAAACTTGACAGACAGATCGATGACAACGTATTCTACCTTTATATTCTACCAATTTAATAATTTTTTTATTTTTTTTTTGGGGGGGGGGGGTTGTTTTCAGATTATCTGGCACCGTCAGCAACACGAGGGCTATAATGCTCCGAAACATTCGTCATTAGACAAGCCAACATACATTTACGAACACCCATGCCTCACACGGGACTCGGAACCAGCAACCTAGCGATCTAGAACGCTAACCACTATACCATTTGGTCGGCTTTGGAGATGGGGGGGGGGGGGATGGAATTGATTGTTTCCTTTCATAATGGTCAAACATTGTACGATTACGATCTGAAGCCAATCGATTGAATAAGTTGCAATTGTGCGTAAAAGGTAAAAATTGGCGATCCATGTAAAGGATTCTAATTAAAAAACTTTGTTTTTACACGTTATTTTCCTTTATTACGGTCTCTTTACCAAAACATCACGGTTTAAACCTTTTTAACTTTATTTACAAGTAAATCGCAAGAACGAACCCGCTTCATTTGTTTGTCTTTCGAAGTTACCTTTCCAGAGAAATTCTCCGCTTTTAAATAGTTCAATGAACTCCACAAAAAAAAAAAAAAATTATCCCAGGTATAGACTGGTTTGAAAAACTGAACTGAGCCCATTCATACCAACAAGAGCTCATACAAGTCTCACGTGTAAGCACACTTCGATAGAATCTCATCAGTCCATCAGTTGACATTTTTGGTATGAGCTCACACTATTTTCCACCAAAAATATTACAGGATGACCACAAAATTCAGGAAAAAAAGTTCCCTGATAATTCCCTGATTTCCAAGACAGATTTCTAAAAAATTCCCTGATTTTAGGGGCAAACTTTGTTTCATATTTCCCCATTTTCTTGGGTTTTCCAGATGTCTAGACACCCCGATCAAATAGAACACGTATGCTAAAGAGATAATAGGCAATTATTTAAAAAATAGTTTTGCTGGTAATGAAGTCTAAATTATTCCGCAACATTAAACTTCTAATGGCTTACCACTACAAATCTCCATGTAAATAGCGCCAAAATATGGATGAACGTGCATTAAACAATACCAAATTTCCCCGATTTTCATGAAATTTTAAAAAGTTCCCTGACATTACCTTGATTTTTTCCAGAATCAGAAAGCTCCCCGACATTTCCCTGATTTCCAGGTTTTCCCTGTTCTGTGGCCACTCTGTATTACTTTGATATGACAATTCGGTATGTCCAGACACCAAATTATTCGAAATAACCCTTCTTTGAGGTTGTTGGACGAAAATATATCTCTGGACAACATTACTTGGGCCTTGAGTATACGCTGCAGGATAGATCCTTCTGAGTAAAGATATAGTAACGGACAAATCAGAACTTTTACAGTAATATTGATAACCTGAGCACATAGTTTTGCATCAAACTTAAACATATGTTGATAACAAGAAAATAGGAGCTTTTAAGTTTAAATTTCAACTAATATTTTACTTTTCTTACCACGAGTACTATAAGAAAGAGTTTTAACACATTTTTCCAATCAGGGCTTGGTAACATCGTTGTAGCGTATTCAGTAAGCTTAAGTAAGCTCAATCCTAATGATAGTATTCAAGTATAGTAGGATGGTTTGAATTTCAGAGTGGCCTAGCTCAACTTTAGGGTGTACTGTACACCTACGCTGCAGTCGTAAATTTAAAAAAAAAAAAATCCATTCAAATCCTAAAATGTATATTTTGATGCTTTTGCGTTCATTCGTTGAATTTTTTTATTTTTTTTTATTATTGTTGTTGTTGTACATGTTTGTATGACTTAAGAACTTGATCCATTCATTGGTTCTAAAAAAAAAATAATCTTTTTATTTCAATCAGAAAATGTCAAAATATGTACCTTTTTAACTAAGGACGGAGGCAAGGTTTACCGACGTCACAAATCGATCGAAACAAAACTTGGCAGATTTAAAAGTGGTAACAAAACTTGATATTGTTAAAAGTGGTAACAAATAAAAAGTGTTAACAAAACTTGATATTGTTAAAATTGGTAACAAATAAAAAGTATTAACAAAACTTGATATTGTTAAAAGTGTTAACAAAACTTGATATTGTTAAAAGTGGTAACAAAACTTGATATTGTTAAAAGTGGTAACAAAACTTGATATTGTTAAAACTTAGTATTTTTAAAAAGTGATAACACTCGGTTGATTTAAAAATAAGAAAAAAACTTGGTAGATTCAAAAGCAGTGACTGCATTGGAAAAATGCAATTGTCTGAACTTTATTGCTGCACAAACAACAAACACAAGGAATTGTAATAGATAATGTTTGCGAACTATTTTGAATTAGCACATTTATATTAAATGCGGAACAAAGTTGCTTTAAAGATTATTTTTGTGCTAAAATTTGAAAAGGGGACTGTCTGAAGAATGAACCACTGACGGATCGCCATATATCGGAAGGGAATAAAAAGCATAAAAAAAAGTGTGCGAAGAACCCTTCAACGAAAGATGATTTCCATACAATTAGATCAGAAGCAATGCTGAAGAGATATTCCATTATTAAGAAAACATTTTGCAGTTACGAATTTTCTTTCGGTATAAACAACTCAATATGGAACACTATCACTCACATACACTCAAAGGGCTACGATTTAATAAAAATAATATATATATATAATTAATCATTAAAGAAAAAAAGCGCCCGCTTCTGTTGCCAGCGTGTGCTTGGCGGTGGCATCTAAATTTCAAATATTGAAAACATCTATACATCGGCAAAATATGCAGTAAACTACTTTTCAAAATTTATTCATTAAAATGTGAATTTACGCATTCACACCCGAATATCTTATTTATTCTGATTAAAACAATTTTATTATACATTTATCAGAACAATTTCGGCAACAAGAAAGAATTTCTTCTATGATCGGTTAAATGCTATTTCAGCTCGATTGGATGACGGCAAGTCGGTTTATTAGAATTTCGTAAAAGCGACCTTTTAGTGACAGTTGCCAAAATTTGATAGAATGCATTGTCATCGACATCGAATCTATCTGCATAATTCCAGATCAATTGGATGACAGCAAGGGGGGTTAAATTAGGCCTCTGCAGATTTGTCCGCCATTGACATACTTAGCCAACACCCCCCCCCCCCCCACAAACACACAAAATCGAAGTTAGTAAAAAAGGAATTAATATTCTTCAACACAAAATACCGAATTTTATCAATTAATTGCGTCGAAATCCATTCGGTGTTTTGTTTTTTTGAGTTACGATGCCACGAAGGTAGGGATTAAAGACAAAACTAGGAATACGCAAGTCAAATCGAGTAAAAAACAATGAAAATACAATTCATAGATATTACGACAAGCGTGTTTGTAAGGAGTTATATTGCCTAGGAAAATGGGTGCTATTTGCGTACTTAAAACAGTGCAAATTTGCCATGCATGACAAGTTGCTTATATAAATATTGAACACAAGCAGAAATTCCCGTTTAACGCTTGCATTAAACTATATAGTCCTCTGTCACTGGAATCCAGATCAGCATTACAATTATTTCTCTAATTTCATCTTCTGACGGAGAAAAAGAACTCAACCGTTTCTTCCTGCCAAGCAAATTGCACCTTGTTCGGTAAATAATTTCTGAAATTGTGCATTTTCTAGATTATTTGGTTACTAATATTTCGCATGCAAATTCTATATTTTCCCTGCAAATATTTATTTTAAATATTCAAAACTATTGTCAACTGTAGTATAAGCATTTCGGTATGTTAAATTTTTGGTTAAATTTTTTTTTTATTATATATATAAAAAAAAAAAAATAATAATAACGTACATCAACGTTTTTATTACTTTTTTTTCGATCCCTAAGAAATGCATTTAAACGCCTCCCCCAAATTCCTTTACAAAAAAAAAAAACTCCCCGCCACCCGCCCCTAAAATCGCCCCCCAAGCCATTAAAAAAAATGCACCCCATTGCTTCACATACAAAACAGAATATAAAAAAAAAAAACGTGAACTTACTTGGTGCCCATGATTCAAAAGTGAAGGGTAAAAATCCTTTGTTGTGGAGTTGTCGGCGTGTTATTATTTCCCACTGGAGGTGAGGGCACAATTTTAAAATTCCTTTTCTCAACAGGTTTGGGTAACGAGAGAGAAGAGATGCGGTTACTATGAGCAACCGTTTCTAGGATACGACCTGGCGTAAAACAAACGCGCGCGCAGGGTTGCTAGGGGGAAATTTCTCGCCAAAGTGTTCGCCAATGGTGACCAGAAAAATCTTTCTTGGCCGCTATTGCAGTGACGGATATTTGGGGGGTGAAACAGCGGGAATTGGAGAGGGGGGGGGGGGGTGCATTGTAGATTTTCTGGTTCAAGAGCTGCACCGGAAAAATCGAAGAACAAGATTTGGTGGGTTGTTTTCAGATTATCTGGCACCGTCAGCAACACGAGGGCTATAATGCGCCGAAACTTTCGTCATTAGACAAGCCAACATACATTTACAAACCCCCATGCCTCACACGGGACTCGGAACACGCAACCACGCGGTCTAGAAGCTAGTACGCTAACCACTATACCGTTAGCAAGACGTGGAAAGTTGTCCAAGATATAAAAGGGAAAAATGCCTTTCCGAAGGATGTTCAAACAGAAACTTTCTTGCATTGTAATCTCGAATGGAAGAAATCAGGAAAAACTACCACCAGACAGCCCGACACTTTCACAATCACCGAGGTGTCTTTTCTACTTTGAAAACAAACTACAGAGTGCCAATCGTATTGAAAGAAAAGAGGTGGGTGGAAGGGATAAAATCTGGAGGAATAAAGTCAGCATAACTCCCAGACTAATTGATCTATGATGTTCAACTTTTGTGTACGGGTTAATCGAATGTCGATTAAGGTTTTAGTGAAAATTTATTGCGCTTGCGAGTAAGATAGCTGCCCTTGAAAAATGTATGTTTTTGAGTAATTACAACAAAACAAAAAAAACGGCTTTAACAATTTTGATCAAAAAAGTTGTGGTAATGTCTTTTTAATGAACCGAAGTTTCCGTTGAAATACGTAAAAGGCGAAAAAAATAGGGGGGGGGGGGAAACCGAATGCCTTTAACATAGAATTCTTTTCCCTTGAGCATCTTCCATCAATGACTGTTTCTCCTCTATTTCACTTACAAGAAAGATAAATGGAATATTTATCGGAAAAAAAAATCGCCAATTTTACCATTTTGGCAGAGGATTTTTATTTGCCAATGCAATGATTATCGTTAAAAATATCGTCAAACTGGACATTTTTTTAAAAATTAAAGAAAAATATGAAAACTGAAGCGGAAAATTATTCTAATCCACGTTAAATTTAAATGCATTGACCATTTATTAAGTGTAATTGAAAGTTGTGAGATGGTTCACATCCCTAGTTAAAATTCTTAATCTATTTTACATTTCTTATTGGCAGCTATTCATATGAACATGCGCTATTTGGCGAAAACTTTGATGACAGGTTCCATTGCATATTGATTTTTTTTATTTTTTTTTATTTTTCAGCAATTGTTATAAAACAGCATTAACGTTTTTGATCAAAATCGTTTTGATAATGCCCTTGTGTTCAAGCAAGGCATCGCCTCCGAATATTTCGCCAGGTTGGCAATTAATTAAAGAAAATATGAAAATGGTTATTTACACTTATCTATGTCAAATCAAAATTACAGTTATTTAAAATAAAGTTCAACTTTAAAAAAGCCTACCAAACGGTATAGTCGTTAGCGTGCTAGCTTCTAGACCGCGAGGTTGCGGGTTCCGAGTCCCGTATTAGGCATGGGTGTTTGTAAATGTATGTTGGCTTGTCTAATGACGAATGTTTCGGCGCATTATAGCCCTAGTGTTGCTGACGGCGCCAGATAATCTGAAAACAACCAACCAAATCAACTTTTAAAAAAATGCCAAGATCAAGAATGTGTTACGAACATAAAAACCTCAAAGCAGCAGAGTTGACTCAACTTTAATTTACACTTGAATGTAAATTTTGGACATAGAATTAAATTGTTTGTGGCTTTAAAAATAAGTCCAGTTAGAATTTTTTAAATCCATCCATCAACCTACCTCGCCAATAAAGATTCCGCCCTAGATGTGGTAAACGGTCATGAAAAGACACGTGATTGCCAATTCGATATGTGATTGGCTTAAAGCGGAACTCATTCTGGAGGAAGGATCGAGGAATGGGAGGGGGGGGGGGGGAATCACTGAAAAGTTCCGGCGGCAAATACAGAGCCATTAATGAGACATTGGAGAAAGGTTGGTTTCAAGTTCCTGATAATCGTTTTGTAAGAAATATGGAAGGAACCATCTTGTTTGAAGGTTCAAGGACAACAATTATAGAATATGTATTCAAAACTTTATTGGAAACGATTTCTTTTTGGCAGCAATTTTTCACGATAGTATTCAGCTTGTCTTGTTAATTTTCAGGAGGAAAGTGGTACATATAAAACCGGCCCGGTGATTTTACATTTATGTCCGGCCCAAATTTCTGATAGAATCATTATTCAAATTTTAATAATTATTATTAATAATAATAAAGTAATTACAATAATTTATTAAATAAATAATTATGTTGATTAATTTTATTGATAGTTAATGTATTTTATTATTTAAATATTTATATAATTAATTTAGATAATTAAATCGTTTTATTTATGAATCAACTTTACTAATTGAATCGTTCTAATAATTAGTATAATTAAATCAAATTTTCTCTGTCTCTACTTCTACTAAACTTTGTTACAAGAACTAAAAAACAGAAATCTAAATGGCAAAATAAAAAAAAAATGTCTAGCATATAGTATAGGATATACAATAGTATTATACTAGTAGTATTAGAAATAATCTACGAAATGATCATATATATTTACCTTAAAAACTATAAAATAAGTGAAAAGTCGTAATACCATAATATATAAATCTTAGTGCATTTATTTTCTAAATACATCATAATCTATAAAATTAAAGTGAAATTCAAAGTAATTTTTTAAAATTCGAACTATACCTCAACTAAAGTAATATTTTAATAATAGTTAATAGTTCTGATTTGAGTTATAAGGATTTCAATGCATTGGTTAAGGGGAAAAAAATAGACCGTTTAGATAGGCAACTGCTTATATTGGGGGGGAAAGGGAAAAAAAAAATATCTGTCGTTGGCGGCTCGTGCACTACAGCCAGTGTAGCCCGGCCGCATGTAAATTTATTAGTTCAAAACTAAAATTATATATTTTACAATTTTCTAAAATGAAGATCCAATTTCTACGGTATGTGCAAAAAAATCCGATAAACAGCAAACTTCTTGCCTCAAAATTCAATTCTCGAGAGAAAAAAATAATTTCCAATCAAGGTAATCTTCCTCCGAACGGCAGCCATGTGTTCCTGAAACGCGTTTCGGCTGCGACGTTGCCATGGTAACCAATGGAATCCAATACAGCTTTCTCTCCACGTAAGGTTTAGCGTGGCAGCCAGATCAGCGATGTTCAGTATCGGCTGCCCTTGAGAATTTCTGCTTAAAATAATCTGTAGATTGAATTTTTGCAAGATAATCTGAAGACTAGAGAGTTATTTTATTAGTTTAAAGTACTATTTTGTATTGAAAATAAATTTGAATATCATAAACTCATTATCTTTGCACGTGAAACTTCTTTTAAACAGTGATAACTGAAGTTTGATATAATCTGTTTGAAAAATGATTTGGGAATTCAAATCTGCATTAACTATTAGATGTTTTGAACCTCAGTCAAAATGATTTGAAAAGAAAATGAACTTTGCTAGATTTTTAAATGCAAAAGTTTTTTTTAAAAAATTGCGATTTCTTCTACTTTCAATGTCAAAAAAAATTCTATTAAAAAAACTATCTGTTCTAGAAACTAGATAGAGGTACGTTTCCAACCATATTTTTTTTTTTTTTTCTTGGCCCTATAAAACTCGAGTAATCACTGTTCAAAAATATCCTAATTATAACAAGTTAAATGTTAATAATTAGTTCATTTTTGAACGAAATTGAAATTGTTTTCATTGAAACATCATCGCTAATTAAGTACTTTTAAGTGCAAAAAAAAAAAAAAAAAAAAATCTGATTTTTTAGATGATAATTAAAAAAAAAATTCAAGTCTGATTGTACACGATTGTGGAAATTGTGGGTGGGTGGGTGGGTGTGGGGGGGGGGGGGGAGAGTTATTGGGAAGTCGCATGTTTCGGTTGTGCCTACATTTTCGACCACTAGTCGCCACTGCCTTCTACACCGGACAAAAGCTCATTTTTTACAGGCACTGACTGGCACGGTGATTGCTAATGTTACATTTTTAACTTGTGGTGAAACTTTGAAGTGGAGTTTTATTTTTATCTGCTTCATATACCAATGTAGTGAGAAAATAATAACAAAGGTTATGGGATTCCAAATCCGTTTGTCTGAGGTTGACATTTTCAAATAATACTTCGCATGCAGCTGGTACATGAGATATGTCAAATGAAAGGTCTTCTCGAGATGAGTTTCCATACTTTAGTTCAACCAGAACTAGGAGTCAATGAAGGTACTTAACCACCTTGGAAAGCTAAAAAATACAGCATTTTCAATAATTTCTTTTTCAGGTCCATATTACAATGCTTTTTTTTTTTTTTTTTTTTAAACTTTTACTTGAAACTTATAGAATACAAAAATACTTGATTTTTTTTCCAATTTCATTTTTTAACTACTATCCAGGAGGCGCCAAAGTCGAGACCAAAAAAAAAAATGGTGTCCCACGGCGGGCAGTTAATCTCAGGATTTGTAAATCTGAAAAAAAAAAAAATGGAGTCTTCAATAGAAAGGCTCCTTACGTGACAATTTACCACAAATTGCCAAAAATAAAAAACAAAATTAAAAAAAAAAAATGGCAGATATTTGAAAAAAACATTCCTGTTTTTCACTATTCTTTGCTAAAAAAAAAAATTATAATTAATTTTTTTGTGTGCAAAATGTGGTAAATTGGCATACAAAACATCTCAACGAACAAAACAAGACCAAAATCATTGACAGAGAAGTTTCGGAGATTAAGTGTCCGCCATTTGAAAAAAAAGTAGTTTTGAGAAAAACGCTTTTAAAGTTTTTACTCGTTATTTATTTCAAATAGTTTTTAAAAAATCAAGTTTTTTCACTTTCAGTTTGTTACTGCTATCCCTGGAGCGTAAAACCCTGGAAAGGCTTAAGAAAACGCAAAAAAAAAAAAAAAAAAAAAAAAAAAAATCGATTTTTAAAATTTATAAGGTGGTCAAGTACCTTAACAATTCGTTAATCCCCCAACTATTAGATGTGGCTATTCTCATAGCGCCCCTTATGAGAAAAGAGACCCAACTCAAAATCCTTAATTTTTAAGTAAAAGTGTGGACTCAGACTGCATGTAAAAATACTCAAATAAAAATAATAAAAAAATTCAAACGATGGCTTTATCTTCGGTTCTAATTATCGTAGAATCTTGCGGTTTGCACCAAAAAGTTTTGGTTACGATTTTCTATATGAATGTTTTTCTCTGGGGGCTGGATACTAAGTAAATTTAACTCTATCTTTAAAAATTTAAATGCGAACCCCTATTTTTTTATGCTTTCATTCGATTTAGAATACCTCGTTCACCCTAGCTACCAAATTTCAGTTCATTGTGTAGAGAAACACGTCGCTTCTTCACTTCACGATCTTGAGAGAAAATTTCTTTATATAGCGGGGAAGAATGGAACGTTTTGCATTCTTCAAGACGTAATGTATTACACGGTCTCTAAAAGTAAGCATTTTTACATTTCTGCTAAAGTATCGAGAATCAAAAGGTTGGTTGTTTTCAGATTATCTGGCGCCGTCAACAACACGAGGACTGTAATGCTCCGAAACATTCGTCATTAGACAAGCCAACATACATTTACAAACACCCATGCCTTACACGGGACTCTGAACCCGCAACCTCGCGGTCTAGAAGATAGCACGCTAACCATAGCCATCGTTCGGTTGGTTGTTTTCAGATTATCTGGTGCCGTCAGCAACACGAGGGCTATAATGTGCCGAAACATTCGTCATTAGACAAGCCAACATACATTTACAAACACCCATGGCCTTACACGGGATTCGGAACCCGCAACCTCGCGGTCTAGGAGATAGCACGCTAACCATAGCCATCGTTCGGATTTTTGTGTGTGTGTACTGTACTTGAAGCTAGCTGAACGGCATGAATCATTTCCTACTTGTAAACTATCTTGTGCCGTTCGAACAGCTGAGTAAACGCAGTCTGCTAAACAGATGGCTCGAGAGGTGACTGCATGTTTAGATACCTCATCGAACATCATTCTGAAATTTTTATAGAATGTAGAGAAATGTTAGTAAATCATGAATCCAATGGTCTGCTATGACAAAAATGGCCGAGACAAAAATTAATTCCGAATGAGTTGTGATTTATTGGAATTGAGTTTGACACAGAGTCAAATGAATTAACATTAAATGTAGAAAAGTTGATAAATTAATGCCAGTATTATTTTCTAAAAGTTTTTTTTTTATCACGAAAAAAGAAACAAGTTTCAAGCAATCAAATTTATAAATCAAAAGAATAAAAACCTTGTTATGTATTAACATTGCATTTTACTATCACAATGCGTAGTAATATCCGTAACAACAATATCTGCAGCATTATTCACAATTTCAGAGTCGACATTTGCTGATTTCACAATAAATTTGCCAAGACTTCCTTTCAATTGTGTGTCCCTCTTTTTTTTTTTTTTTTAAATAATAATAATAATATTAATAAAAAAAAATTTAAAAAAATTTTAAAAAAAAAAAAAAAAAAAATTGTCTTTTACGTTTTTAAATTATAGTTTGGTTTATCTGAATGAATACAATCTGGGATACTCAAGACGGTTCAAAATCAATACAAAATGATATTTCTGTGAAAATTCTTCTATACAGATTATAAAAGATATTCACAAAGCTTTTGTGAAACAAAAGTTATAGGCTTACAGCCAATTTTGGGGCCCCCTAAGATCATGGGCCCAAGACTTGGGCCTTATGAGCCTAGGCGATGATCAGGGCCTGGCTTCGCTTCATTGGTGACTATCGGACAACTGAATCATGCTGCCATATATCGGCACCTTCTGAAAATACTACACGACTTCCCACAACATCATCTCAGCATCTTTGGGCGACTCACCGTCAAAACAGCAAGCAACACCTCCGGCGACTCACTGCCGGACAATCGGGCGACTCACTGCCCCACGCTCTCAACTCATGCGCAGGCAACTCAGTCGTTAGTCCCTTCGTGACTCAATGGGAAGGAGCCATGTGACGGGTCTCGTGTATAAATAACAGATAAAACTTCTATGCACTGGAGTAACTCTTTTGCATAGCGGTAGAGTATCTGTCTACGTATCTAAGAGTGCCTGATTCGACTCCCTGTTAGCGCAGTATCATTTCGTCCCCTCTCCAAAAATCTGTAAAAATGTGTTTTTCATCTATGCGAGCACTTGCACTTGAATGGTTTTTGAAAAACAAAGATTGTGCGACTCCACATTGAATAGATTTTAAATTACGCATTCGAATAGAAAATTAATTAACATTTCATGAAGAAATTCAATAATTAGTTTTTAAAGATCAAGCTTTGTACAAACACTTCAATCCCTTTGCATCCCATGTAAATAACTTTGCAGGGTTACCCATGCGGAAGTGGTTCAAAGTTTAACAGAAAGAGTGTTTCCATAGAAACTTAATGAGAAGTTCACGTCTCGGCAGCAAATTCAAGATAACGAATTAGAACTGAACACCCGGAGATTAATTTTTTCGCCAAATTTTTTGCAAACGTGCCACTTTGGAGCTTAAAATTAAACTCCAGTTTGTAAGTTTTTCTTATAAATGACCTTAACCGAGGAAGATTTCAGTTAAAAAAAAAAAAATTTTATACGCTAGTGATCTGGACCCGATGAAACGTGTCAGGTTAATGTCACAGTCTAATTTGCATCTTGATTGGTTCTAACACATTCAAAACAGTGGAACTTCATTAAGACCACTCAGAATTAAAAAATAAATTAAGGAGTTAAGGAATAAGAACCAGATCCAAACACTAGTCATGGAGAAGCTCGGTCCCCCCGAGTCCGCATCAAGTTGGTTTGAGGTTAAGCAGAAGTGCTCATCCATGTTAAGCCATTGTGTGTTTGCGCTCATTAACAGTCTCGAAACAATCCTTAACGACGATGCTTCGAAGAATTATGAGTGGGGAAAGAAAAAAAAAACGAATATATAGCGTGTCACAACAAGATGGACTTTTTTCCACTGTGGATCGCTTAGGCATTTTTGGCACATCTGGGAACGGAACGACCTTGGTGCGAAATGGAAGAAAAGCGGCGGGTTTTTTTTTTTTTTTTTTTAAGGAGGAGGGATATGGGTCAAGAATCAGCCACTGGAGGAGAATCAACTCGACTATTTGAGTGGAATTTTGATGAGTTATGGTTTTGAATACAATCTACTCTGGATCTTATATTGCGCCTGGGCTAGTCGCTGCTGTGGCTGGGTATAGTTGGTTGGTTGTATTCAGATTATCTGGCGCCGTCAGCAACACGAGGGCTATAATGCGCCGAAACATTCGTCATTAGACGAGCCAACATACATTTACAAACACCCATGCCTTACACGGAACCCGCAACCTCGCGGTCTAGAGGCTAGCACGCTAACTACTATACCGTTTAGTCGGCCTGCTGTGGCTGGATTGCATGTTTCAGTCTGAGCGCCACAAGCGACAGGCCCAACCTGTAGCCACAACAGCAATAAGCTCCATAGGATTGCATGTTTCGCTATAAGAGTGGCTTGTCTGAGCGCCTGAAGCTGTGGCGAGCGCGCGTCACTGCAGTGGCTCTGTATAATAAGGCCATTATTATACTGATCCGCTCCTGTGGCGTGCATTCGCCACAATAAACACGCCCGGATTAACCACTGATGTGGTTCAGTATAATCAGTTCCATAGGATTGTATGCTTCGCTTCGAGTGAGACTGAAGGGGTGGCTCTCGTTTGCTACTCGAGTAGCTCTGTATAATAAGGCCATTAGGTATCCCACGGTACCCCTAATTACAAGTCCTCCCCCCCCCCCTTGAATATGACTAGCTTCACTTCCCCTTGCATGATTTGTCTTTAAAAAAAAAATTTAATTTTTTTATTGTATTGATTATTTATTGTATTGGATGAATTGTGTAATTTTAATACTAAAAATATACTGCCTATTCTAAATATTAACCTTTAACTGCTGTAAGCGGTCTGACAGACCGCGAGTCATTTTTTGTGGAATGCTTCCACCCCCTAAAATATCGCATCTTTGACATTTATATTAATTTTTCTGGTTCTATGTTTCTTAAACTTTAATTTGATATTCACCAATTTGCTTGGCGCAGTATAGACCATGTGTAGCCCTTGAGCCAAAAACCTCAAAACCACCCAACCACAACAGTTAAATGTTAATAGTTCAAACATTAAAGTGCTTACGTATTATCGCGTCGGCAGTTAATTAATTTTTTTTGTTAGTGAAAAAAGTATACGAACGGTCTAGCATCTTGTTTGACGACAAGGCATTCGTCTGGACCAACCGTTGCAACGGACTAAGGGAATTTGTTTGGAGAATTTTTAGTCTTGCCAACTGTCGACGGGATAATGCGAAAGTACCGAAATGCACTTTAAAACACTTGGCTAGTTCCAGTGGAGGTTTTTTAATGAAAAAGCGACACGAAAGACTATGTTACTCCAAGACGTCTTTAGAACAAAATCTTTGGGAAGCAAGGAATACTTTTCTGGAGATTTTTCCAAGCGGATAATACCGCACATTTGCGTCTCGAATCGAAGAAAACCCGGAAAATGTTTACCAGGCAACCCGACAACCGACACGAAACTATTCATTTATCACGATGGCCTCCCGTGTCTGCTTCCTTTCAAAATATAGAATAGAATACACAGAACGAAGCGACTTCTTGCACTCTAAGAGAGCACTCTGCATCTTTTCTGCTCAAATATTTGGATTTAGGGCATTTTCAGTAATTAGGTCAGGAATGCTCTCTTGTGCGATTCAGAATCTTTCTCATTTGACACAAAAACACAGAAATTCAACCGAAGATTTGAAAGGTGAATTCCCCCTTTTCCGTTTTACATTAATTTCTTATGCAGTGAAGGTATTATTAGGTACAACTGACTTTTAAGATCAAATCCTTGTCCATCTGATGGGTGTGTGGTTAGCGCATGCCAAAGATGCCCGGTTCGAATCCTGGGTTAGGTATCGGTGTTCGTTGTGGTTCGGAATCTAAGTAAAACTATAGATCCCGGCCTGATTAGCTGTCATTGTGCATAAAAATAGGTCGTTGAGCGTACAAACCAACCAAGGATCAGCGTATTGATTACTTACTGTATTTTCTGTATAGTGCATGTTTTCTATAGACTTTAAGCCAAAGAAGATAGCAATCACCTCAGAGATCTATAATAACTACTCTCCTTCAAACTAGCTAGCTTCTGTTAGTAACCAAGGACAACCCATTACACAGCATTAGACAGGGAATAGTATGGCAGCTATTCATATGGATTCATATGTTGCGGAGCAGGAACCGCTTACGATGTATCCAGACAGTTCAGTGGATCAGATCTAACACTCTTGACGCCTCTAAAGTGGTGGTCTTTCGTACAATTTTGTACTTTTATATGTTTTAAAATCCCACTTAGTATAGATTTTCGTCATTTAAACAATTACTTTTTT
Organism: Linyphia triangularis; assembly: GCA_963978545.1. Classification (NCBI taxonomy): domain Eukaryota; kingdom Metazoa; phylum Arthropoda; class Arachnida; order Araneae; family Linyphiidae; genus Linyphia; species Linyphia triangularis. The sequence continues at coordinate 82,468,585 of OZ021729.1, read as the reverse complement.
TATTTGCTTCTTTCCAAAAAGTTGCCGGTACACCTGATGGCTATAGGGTTAGCACTCTGGCATCGCATGCCAAAGATGCCGGGTTCGAATCTCGGACTAGGCATGGATGTTCTTTGTGGTTCGGAACCCAAGTAAAACTGTAGGTCTCAGCCTGATTAGCCGTTACTGTGCAAAAAATAGGTCGTTGAGAGAACAAACCAACCAACAAAAAGTTGCAGACTCTAGTGCAGTGGCTCACAACCAGAAGTTGAAAAACTGATTATAAAAATTGGATGTTCTCTATTATTGTAATTTGGAATTATCTTCTAAAATATTCTAAGATAGTACTTTTCTACAAATATTTGAATGGGAGTAAACCGAGATTGGTGCAAATCTCATTTTGAGAAGCTTTTAATCTCATCAAACCACTTCTAAAATGGTCTGTTGAGATCAAAAACTTTTGATAAGTCCATCATTGTGCCTGGTGGTGACCTCTGTCAACGATTTGTGCCTTCTAGGTTGTGTTTCTGGACACAACACAAATCTCTAATGACAACTTCTTGACAGCTTATAAGTGGGTTCTGCTCTGTAAGCAGATGAAGCCAATTTAATACTTCCTCACTCATCTATATGCTACGTAACAGGTAGTCCATGGTTACCAACACATTCTAACTAGTTTGGGTGAATATAGCTCTCTCCATGGCTAAGTCTTCTTCCAGTCAATGATCTATCCAGACATTGTAGTTAGAGAAGAGTATGGGACCGAATTGTTGAAAATGTGACGCATTCCATTCTGACTTTAAACCCTTCCTTTGATTTCCACAAGAGGGACGATTCTTTGATTTGATGTTCAGAATTGTAAATAATATAACCCATAAAAACAGAGTTTTAAAAAAATCCTTTATATGCATTGTCAATTTTTATATTCATTAACACAGCATCAAAAAAATTTCTATCCAGCAAAATGTGCGATAAACTACGTTTCAAAATTTATTAAAAATGAACGTAATTTATGCTCAAAACATCCAACTATTATTTATTTATTCTAATTAAAGTAATTTTATTATTTATTTATGAAAAAAAATTGGCAACAGGAAAGAGTTTCAACATTGGTCCGTTCAATGCTATAACTAAACTTCAACTTAACTTGACATCACTATACTAAACTTCAACTTAACTAGACATTACTTAGACGGTAGATCGGCGCAGTGGTCATAGGTATTCAATCCATTTTGGCGGCGTGAAAGCATAATGTTCGCCAAACTACAACCCTGTAGAGAACAAAAGGCTATAAGGTTTGGCGAGAATTATGTCTTCACTCCGCTAAAATGGATTAACTGCCTTTGAGCACGGTGAAGATCTATCGTCTAGTGATGTCAAGTTAAGTTGGAGTTTAGTATAGCCAAAGCGCGATTGGATGACGTCAAGTTGGTTTATTAGCATTCAGTAAAAGCAACCTTTTAGTGACAGTAACAGCCTCAAAATTTGATAGAATTCATTGTTATCGACATCGAACCTATATCCCAAGTTTCAGCTCAAATGGATGACGGCAAGGGAATTTATTAGGCTGATTCCGCCGCCATCGACAAACACACACAATCGAAGCTAATATAAAGGAATAAAAAGCAATAATTAAATGTCCTTTTTTGTTGTTGCAGAAATTACATCTCTATACATAAAAGTCCTCCCTAACTCTTTCCTCTTATTTCCCATACAGTGAAAACTTTGAAATTTGATTCAAATATTAATTTGATGAAGTTATTCCGATCTCGATTAACCATCTTCAAAAAGTCGAAAAGGGTCAAGTATTAGGGGAGATATGGTTCAAACGACTGCTCGAAAGATGTATAAGCTTTATTTTTTGAGTGTTGAGTGACTGTTCGAAAAGATGTATTCTTTCCTTTTATATAAGGCCGAAAGCTTGGACGCATTTACCCATTCACCTGTCTATCACCAACATCACTATACATATTCATATCTTATTCTTTAACTTCTGCATGCTGTCTGACAGACCGCGAGTCAATTTTTTTGGAATGCTTCCACCCTCTAAAATATTTCATCTTTGACTTTTACATTAATATTTCTGATACTATGTTTCTTAAACTTTAAACTGATGTTCACCAATTTGTTTGGCGCAGTATGGACCACTTGTTGCCCTAGCACCAAAAATATCAAACCACCCAACCACAGCAGTTAAAGCACTTAAAATCAGAAATTGGACGGTGCCAACGCGCAGAATAGATAAAAATCTGATGGGTTGGATTCTAATCTTTGAAGTTACCATACGAATAATAATGCAGAATACACTTTTAAGTAAAATAAAAATCTATTATAATAAGTTATTTTAAAGGCCCGGTGTTTTAGAAGTACTAAATGAATGAATAGCCAATTTTCACCGAGTTGAAAACTATTTAGCTATTCGCGTTGTAATACAAAATTTACCTTGCAGTTCAAGAGGGGTTTTAAATAATTTGATGACTTAAACAATTTTTCATTCGCCAAATATTTAAACGGGAAACTTCAGGAAAACTGTAAAATAGAGAATTCGAAAATCATCGCGTCGGTTTAGGATCTTGTTTTTAACTATGAATTATCTAAGAAAATAAAATAAATTATTGAATACGATTTCTTAAAATATCTGGAACAGGACTGGGACGAATCCTGATACAATTTTCTATCATGACTATCTTGATAATATGTATCCGCCTTAGTTGACACGAGCTCTTTCACACATGTAGTAGATAACGCAAGAACTATAAGAATGAATCTGTCAGAGGATTTTCTGATAATACTATCGATATAGATAAACAACCGGATAGACAACGCAAGGGGGAAAAGCGCCGGTAGTTGTTGTTGATGATGATGGGTGGATGATTAACCAATCACAGTTTACTATAATAGTTTTGTGGGAATGCGAAACACCTTGTAGAATCATAGAAAGATATTTTTTTGCACTTTATTACTAATTAAGGTCTACTTTTGATAAGGGCCTGATTTACCATTAGGCCCACTAGGCCCGGGCCTAGGTGCCCCCAAATTTTGAAAGTTTTCTGAAAATTTTAAATATAATGGTCTTTTCATGGGAAGTACTGAACAAAAATAATAAAAAAATTTTAGTTACACATCCGCAAATTCCATATTTTTTATAGTCACAGAGAGTTAAGTTAAATAGATTAACCTAATAAAACCTAATCAAGCAAATCTTTCCGGTTCAGCCAATCATATACAACTTCTTCATATGTACACGGAGACAAGGGCTTTACGCCGCTGTTCTCCTTCTCTCGCCTCTTGTAAAGAGATGTTCACCAACCAACCAACCAACCATATACAACTTCTTATATTATGAAATGAAAGAGTCTTTGTGATTGGTTGGTTTGCAGGCTCTTCCGTTGACTTTTTTGGCTCTCCTTTTTGGTGAGATCGTGGAAACAGTGGAAAGGTTACTTTGTATTATTTACAATTACTGTTATAAAGTTAAGTAATCTTTATTATTATATAATTTGTGGACCCTGTGGTAAAATGTAGATTTAAAATACAGGAAAGTGTGCTTTAAAATCAGTGTTCATGGGGGGGGGGGGGGGTCTTGATTAATTCAAAAGTTTTGAGGAAATCAAGACCATACTAATTATAACAAAAAAAAGTCGGGTGAAAGTAAACTATGAGTTTTAATTGTAAAAAGTTAAGTCTTAACGAATGTAGCTTGATCTGGTAATGTTGTGACGTAAGGAAATAAATATTTGCTATTGGGGGCCCCTTTTCTAAATGTTGGGCCTACAGTAAAAAAAAATTCTAAATAGGGCCCTGCTTTTGACAGTTCTGCTGTGTACAACCCAAGATTTTATTTTCAATCTTCGGCAGTCCGTATTTTTTTGTCCACCCAACGATCTGGCAACGGCTTCATTTTCCTAGCGTTGAACACATAGTGGAGAATGTAGTTAACACTTACAAATTACAATTATGTTAAAAAAAGTTCATATCGTGAATTTTTTTTTTTTTTTTTAATATTATGTTCTGAGGGTGGGGCGCAGAAAAATCTGTCGCAGGCCAAATCTGGGCCGCGTAGTGGCTAATGCTGATCAATATCAATGGATAATACAGCAGGAGATATTCTTACCTCAGAAACTCGTAGCTGGGTGGAAGCTCACTGAAGTGCTCGAGTTGCATCGCCTGCGGAAACATTGGAGGAAATGAGTAAAAAATTACCCATAAAAAACAAAATTTTATAATATAAATCCTTTATATGGTTATGAAATTTTCACAGAGAAAATGATGACGCAATTTTTATTAAATGAAAACTATAAATTTATTCTTCTTTCGAAGGCTCACAAAACTTCCCCGAACAAGCAGTAAACTCACTTTCCAGCTACAGGTGCAAGCTTCGGTACATACAACTTCGGATACAGCAATAATGCAGGCACAACGAGCGTAAACAAGAACTTGGATCTTTTCAAGGCAGAGTCTAAAACTCGACTGTTTCACGATTTCCATTCATTGGCTCTTTTAACCCTTTTCACTTTCATGTCCCCGTATGGGGGACATCACTCGTTTTACCATCGCACTCGTATGTCCCCGTACAGGGGACATCCTATCTTATATCTGTATTGTGCAAACTGTGATAACTTAACCAAAACATTTCTGTTCGAAGTATTTCTAAGTTGATATGCTTTGGTGGAGGTGCCGGCATTACGTTCCGCCCCTAAATATTGTTTATACAGTTTGTTCATATTATTACATTTCTTCGATTTTTAACCTTTTGCACTCCGAACCATTCTGGACAGCTACCAGCAGCTCAGCCCTAGTGTTGCCCTTGCGCCAGTAAATTTCAACAAACCCAACCATCGACTAACTCTCCTTATCGCTCCGTTCAAGTGGCGCAGAAAAGTGCTCGGACCGTCGCGTCGTGAACCAACGCTTCTCACGTTCTCTTTTGACACAAAACCCCGCTGAAATGTGTGATTTTTTTTTATATATCTTGATAATTTTACCATATTTTGATTTGATTTCTTGTGCCATTTCAAGAGAAAACTTCAGGGAAACATGTATACCTCAAAAAGTTGTGCTGGAAAAAGTTAATTCTCCGTAATCACTAATAAACTTTAATGTTCCCTGAGAGGGCACATCCGAGTGATATGCTAGATTACGATGTCCCTTGAGAAGGGACAGCGGAATGCAAAGGGTCAATGCGGTGTAGTGTAATATACTTAAATATTCTTAGTAGTTTCAATAAATAATTTTGACACGTTGAAAAATAAAATATTATGTGGTCACATTCTCATCCTAGGTCAAGGGGTGTATTCAGGGGCTATATTTTTAAATTTTTGATTTAAGGATGGTAAACCTTCTAGTTAAATTGGAACACATTTCCATAAAAAAAAAAAAAAAAAATCATCTTAATTGAATATGAAAAAAAAAATTCCGAGTTATTTGCTAACTTTCTAAAGCAAAATTACGAGTGCAAAGGGTTAATAGCCTAGCGACAGAAATTTCTGGCAAAATCTAGACCACCAATCATGTGATGGAAATTAATCGAAATTTCCCTATTAATATAGATGTTGCCACCTTTTTTCTAACCTGTATTATCACCATTAACAAAATTAAAAAATAAATAAAAAATAAAATAAAAGAAATACGCCACTATTTACAAATATAAACAGAAAATTTGTGTACAATAGGCATTAACAAAAAATTAAATTTTAAATATGGAACTGGAGGTCCCGACTGGTTTCTCATCAGTTGAGGGTTCAACCAGCCGGAAGGAGGCGATCCTTGAAAGATTCCATATTTAATTTTTTGTAATTTACTGGTTCTACAATTGAGCTGCTTTGGCGCCAATGTGGACTTACACTATTTTTATTTTTTCACTTTCCGATTCTTTCGCCATATGTTTTTCGCTTTTACGTAAATAAGTTTGCTTGTATGCTTTAACAACTTTTATGTGTGCAATTGCAACTAATTATAGTAATTTTGACGACAGCTAAAAAAAAAAAGTAATTCTTTGCCATGAACTTTTTTTCTCAAAAAAAAACAAAACAAAAAAAACACCTTGATAAAATAAATTTTCATTGACAACGAGTCTATTAGTTAAATTTTTGCTTAGTTGGATAATGGTGGGTTGATAAATTAGTCACCCAAAGCTACAATTCAAACGTGTAAAAGTGGCCTTTTTAGCCACAGTTTCCAAATCTTGAATAGAATGTTAAGCGTATGCAGCTTTCGTGTGCGGGCGACGGGCCTCGATCCCGTGACCATTGTATCTCGAGTCAGATGCTTTACCGCTGTGCAAAATAATACTCCAATGCACAGAAGCTTTATTTGAGGTCGCCACAAATGCATTCACATCGACAATGATCTACCTGCCATGTTGTAGCTTGGTTGGATGGCGGCAAGTGGGTTGGTTAGCACTCTGTAGATTTGCCCATCACAAACACTCAAACAAAATTGAAGTTATAGAGGATTTAAAAATAGGCTAAATGGGAAGAGTTCGCATTCTGAGTGTTTCGTATATAGTACGTACTCGCACCTATCGGCTTACGAGAACCTTCTTCAATTTTTTTTCACGTAAGATTCTTCTGGCATAAATTTCAAGAAAATTAAGAAATTATTCGTTTTTAACATTGACTGTAACAGTCATTCATTCAAGAAAGATAAAATCTTTAAATATTAATGAATGGTTTGTGAAATTGAAATTTCTAGTACACCTCATATAGAGTTTCATATTATCAATGAGGATTAGAGGTCGGCGATATATCGATCAGGGATGAGTTCGGTAAAAAATCAAAAAGCTGAAAACAAAAATCCAAAAATTTTAGGCATAAAACACCTTTTAAGCTATACTTAAAAAAAAAATTGTTTTTCCATGTGCATTTATAAAACTGCACCATCTCTGTCCGTCCGTGAGCAAAAATTGTTTAAAATAGCGGCACTTAGACGTAGGGATACACTTTGTGCTGTCATCAGGCTAATATAGCTCCAAAGCAAAAAAAAAAAAAATCCAGTGAAAGCGTTGAAAACCGGCAAAAACTTCAAAATTTCAACAAGTCAAACAACTTTAAGCAATTATAACACATTGACAAACAGGCCGAATTTAATTAAACCCAGTTTTCTAAATTTTTAAGCTACAAATATTAAAAATCTTAAAATCTAAATTTTTATTCATATCCTTAAATTTGTTCAGTAAAGTAAAAAGTAACAAACAATTGCAGTTAAAATAACAATTTTAAACATATTATTTAGAAAAATTACTATTGTGACTACTTTTCAGAATATTTTTATACGAAATGGTACAAAAAATTTGAGTAATTCTGCAGATTCAAATCAAAAGGCGAAATTTAACCTTAACCAGGCACTAATCACGAATAAGGCGGCTATCGCATTAACGGAAGTCTAGATGAATAGCTGTAATTAGGTGTTAAAAATTTCGGTAATAGCTGGTATTGTATTAGCGTAAACCTCGACGAAAATGACCATCACTTTAACAAAAGTATTGTAAGCAATACCGGCGAAAATCTAGGTATCGGCAAAAACGAACATCGCAACAACGCGCATATTGGCGATAGCGTCCACAATATCAGCACAAATCTCAGTAATATCGATCTTTTCTTGGTAATACTAGTGCAAATTTCGGTAACATCGGATGTTACTACAGAATGGCTTTCGACGAAAAATACTCTCACGCCAACAGAAATATCAAAGTTAGAGTCAAATATACCGGGGCAACACTCAACAATAGCGCTATTGGATCGGCGTAACACTTGACGAAAATTACAATCACAACAACGTAAATCTCGCCGATAACACAATTCATCACGGTAATATCGACATTCTTTTGGTAACATCGGTGCAAATTTCAGATTTTACAACAAGGTAGTACTTCAGCGAAATGACCATCAAATAAACGTAAATATCAGTGTTAACGCCGAATATACCGGAACAATTCTCAGCAATAGCGTTGTTATATTGGCGTAATACTTTGCGAAAATGAAAACCACAGCAACTTAAATCCCACCGATAACGCACGTCATAGCTACACAAATCTCAGAAGTAGTGGACATTACATCAACGTAACGATTAGCGAAAACGAGCATCACATACCAACGTACGTTTACACGTACAACAAACGATAATTTCGTAGATGTCAGACTTGAAAGCAAGCACATTATTCGTATACGTTAATCGCGTGAATGAGTATGAAAAAAATTCCATTTTGAAAAGAGATAAAACGGCACCAAAGGATCAAATTTCGGCGCAGTTGTAAAAGTATAAAATGCAAGTTTAAGTGCCAACCTAACTAAAAAGATGCATTTTAGTAAATTTTTCTACTTGGAGCAGGAATGCCGTAGGGTTTCCGTTCTTCCCGATCGGGCGGAAGGGAAGCTGCTTCGCGATTCAGCCTTAGAAAAAAGGTTATTTTTCTGTGGGATAGAAAAATCGGGAAAAAACAGATTTTTTTTTCAGAAATTAGAAAAGCGGAACTTTCTTTCAAAAAGCGGAATTATTTTTTTTCTAAAAAATTGAAAAAGCGGTATTCCGCCACATGGCGGAACAAACTCATCCCTGATCGATACGACGATATTTGTATCGATATTTCTAAAAAATATCGATATTAAAAATATCGATAAAAGTCACCGATATATTGATATTTTCAAACATTTTTAGTTTTTTGAAGATCGTTTTGTAGTTCCATGTGTTTTTTCGATTTTCTTTATTCCCTTTTCAAAAACTTCAAAACTAAAGTTTGAACTTGGCTGAGAGACAGTTAAAATGTCACCAATATTCAATATTTTGCCATACACTTAAAAGCTATAGAAAATTATCTAAATTTTTCTTAAAATCACTGCACCAATTAAGCGAAAACATAACTTTTCTTTTGTAATAGATCCCTTTCAGTTAAAAAAAGTAGTCACCTTACATTAAAGCAATCATGAAAAGTAGAAATCCCCGAAAAACTTTGTTTCTGGCAAAATTGAAAATCAAATAAAAAAACCTCATTTATCGATATATCGATATTTTTTTCTATGCAACGATATAGTATTGATATTGATTTTTATCGATGTTTCCGACCTCTAATGAGGATCGGTCTTGGTGGTTATATTTCAATGACAGTAAAGTGCCTGCTCCAAACAATAAGAATGTCTCGTCCTAAATTTAAACCGTCGAATTAATAATGCCCAAAAATAAACTTGCTTCACATGACATGGTAGCACTTCTACTTACACCTGTTGAAATGATGGTGGGTTCTGGTGCAAGAGCTACTTTAGGTCTATGCTGTACCTTTGAAATTTTAGAATATCAGGGGTACGTTAGGTCTTTTAAGGAAATTGTGTCTCAATGGGAGAAGTCTCGGAAAACTCCCATCACTCAGCTCGATAACTGTAAAGGTACTTTGTCACAATCACCAACTTGCCTACTCATTTTTAAAATGGAAATTGCTGGGGACCGACGCCAACCGGAACTTTTCGAATATTAATTCGAATTTTCTGCACTCCAAGGCAAGGGACAGCTTTGCATGATTCACTTAAGATAGTTTAGTGCATCATTTTCCAAAACTGTGGATCACGACCCATTGGAGGATAGTGAGGCAATTTTTGATGAGTCGGGAATAGTTTTGAAATTTGAAAATTGGAAGTTATAAGAATTACCAAAATGGGGGAAAATAGAAAACGTAAATAAGCCTTTACATGGATAGTCATTTCGTGAGAAAGCATTTACAATGCAAAATTGAGTTTCATTTCTTTAAACTAAAAAGCAGCATAAAAATTGCCATTTGATAGTACATGGTATCAAACTTTATAATAAGAGTGAATTACTATTAAGAACTTGAGATACATTTAGTAATTTTACTAGTTAAATTATTACCTAGAAATTTAGATACATTTAGTAATGAGGATTTTCTTATGGTAATCATAAACATTGCATACAATTAACCTTTAACTGCTGCATGCGGTTTGACAGACCGCGTGTCATTTTTTATGGAATGCTTCCACCGCCTAAATATTTCATCTTTTGACTTTTATATTAATTTTTCCGATCCTATGTTTATTAAATTTTAATTGGTGTTCACCAATTTGTTTGGCACAGTATGGACCTCGTGTTGCTCTTGCACCAAAAACACCCAACCACCCAACCACAGCAGTTAAAGGTTAAAAACATTTTGTATGATGGTTGAGGTTGTGTTGTAGAAGCAGTATGTAGCTGTTAATCAACTTTCTAAATAAGTCGGTACCGACTTTTAAAAGTTTGGTGACCTCCGATTTAGCGAGTAGAGCGGAGACCTGAGGAACGAGATTATCCATCGAAATATTTTGTTTTCTTAAGAGTTTTCTGGCGCAAGTACACAAGGGAGGTACTGTGTCTCGCAGTACTATAACAACAACACTATAATTACGCCTCGTTGGTTGTTTTCGGATTATATGGCGCCGTCAGCAACACACGAGGGCTATAATGCTCCGAAACATTCGTCATTAGAAAAGCCAACATACATTTACAAACACCCATGCCTTCCATGGGACTCGAATCTGCAACCTCGCGATCTAGAAGCTAGCACGCTAACCACTATACCGTTTGGTCGGCTAGTTACTCCTCGTAGTTTTGAACTTGGTCAGCGTCAGATAACGAGCCAACGACATTTGAGATGACATCCACTCTCTCTGTGTCCACAAGGGGGCATTGAGTCTCGATGCATTTAACATGCAGTATTCTACGACCATTTTTCTACAAGCCAGAGATATGGAAGCCGTAAGGCTTGATTCCATGACCTTCTGATCTGGTTGGTTGTTTTCAGATTTTTTAGGCGCAAGGGTAACACAAGGGCCAAACTGCGCCAACAACCTTCTGGTCTGAAGATCGACTCCTTTGATAATTCAGCTGCGATAGGCCAGTTTACGAAATTTACAAGTCGCATCGGTGTTTACCATTATGCACTTCTTATCGGGTGATTAATTTGAATTGAAAATCTTTGAGGTATAATCATAATTTTAAAGATTGAGAATGTTATAACGATGGCTTGATAACAGCCCCACTCCTCTATCCCAACATTAAAGGGTAACTCTTTAGATGTAGAAAACTGAAAATAGAGCCCTCTCCCTCCTAAAAATGTTCGTGTTCCATATTCTAAATATCTGTCGGCGTCATGTTTGAAATTAATACGACAAGCATCTGTTGCCTTTTAACCCTTTTCACTCGTATGTCCCCGTATGGGGACATCACTCGTTTTACCATCGCGCTCGTATGTCCCCGTACAGGGGACATCGCATCTTGCCCTTGCGCCAGTAAATTTCAACAAACCCAACCATCGACAAACTCTCCTTATTGCTCCTTCCAAGTGGCACAGAGAAGTGCTCGGACCGTCGTGAACCTACACTTCTCACGTTCTCTTTTGACACAAAACCCCGCTCAAATGTTTTTTTTTATTCATCATGGTAATTTTACCATATTTTGATTTGATTTCTTGTGCCATTTCAAGAGAAAACTTCAGGAAAACATGTATTTCTCAAAAAGTTGTTCTGGAAAAAGTTAATTCTTCGAAATCACTAATAAACTTTAATGTTACCTGAGAGGGCACATCAGAGTGATATGCTAAAATCACGATGTCCCCTGAAAGGGGACAAAGGAGTGCAAAGGATTAATGCGGTGTAGTGTAATATACTTAAGTATTCTTAGTAGTTTCAATACATTATTTTGACACGTTGAAAAATAAAATATTATGTGGCCACATTCCCATCCTAGGTCAAGGGGTGTACTCAAAGGATATATTTATAAATTTTTGATTTAAGGATAGTAAATCTTCTAGTTAAATTGGAACACATTTTCATCAAAAAATTCTTCTTGATCGAACATAAAAAAAAATTCTGAGTTATTTGCTAACTTTCTAAAGCATAATTACGAGTGCAAAGGGGTAACGGATAGACGATCTTGAGGCATGTTTACCATTCACAGTCTGTAAAATAGATTTTTTTTTGTGCAACTTCTTCTATTGCATCGTTTAAATACACACTAATCACAATCTTAGGTTTTATTGATCTCAAGAATGTTTAACCGGTGCTATTTTATTTGTGAATATAAAATGCTGTTTCTATAAAAAATTTCAGTGAGAGTACTTAAATTTGTTTTAGATTAAAGTTTATGTAATTGAGTAAAATATTATTATACTATTTTAAGATTTTGTTACAAAAAAGAAAATAGTGCAAAGTATATCTGAATGTTTAATATGGTTTTCATAAGTAATGGACTTCTACAGTATTTAAAAATGTACTTATAAATCATAAAGTGAACGGATAGCGTTATATAATATGTTCCCTAAGTTATTTGAGGAGCAAAGACTAACGCTAACCACGCCTTATAAAATGTTTAACAATAATACAGCAAATATTTCTGTACAAGTGGGTGATTGTACGTTTTTTTTAGTTTCATAGTAATGTACACATAGTCTTAATTACTTGATTCTATTTAGTCACATTTTGCTTTCCTAATTGCGTTGAGACGAACGATTAAACACAATCTATTGTTATTAAGGCCAAAAATATAAGTTAAAATGAAAATAAACTTACCATATTCTTAAATAACCGGCTATTAGCACTGTCTGAAGAAATACATTCATATAAGTAATGCCTTCTTCAAGAGAGATCACTTTAATAATACGCTCTTGTTTAGAACCAAGGAACTTTATCGAAGGGCAATAAATGATGAACCGGGGACAAACTAATCATTGTAGTTGGTTGTTTTCAGATTATCTGGTGCCATCAGCAACACGAGAGCCGAAACATTCGTCATTAGACAAGCCAGCATACATTTACAAACACCCATGCCTAACACGGGACCCGCAACCTCGTGGTTTAGAAGCTAGCACGCTAACCACTATACCGTTTGGTCGGCCTAATCATTATAGATTATTGTTCATAAATGAATGTTTGTACGGTTATTTTACGATACAATAGGAATATATGCTGATATAATGCAGAGTACACTAAGGGATATTATTGTTAAGTTCTCCGTTTTTTTGGTTATACAGTCGATCAAAAAAATAGTTGAGTACCGGTACCCTCTCAAAATCAGTCTCGAAACGCGTTAAGGATTTTTTTTAGCGAATCGATTTACTATAATCGATGATTTGAAAAAATGAATAATCGATCGAAGGGAATTGATTTGTTATTCGAACGAAAAGGTTTCTCCAAGCATGGTCGAACATCGCGCGCGGGCGCGATGGGTCGAACCTAACAATTTTTTACTTTTTTTTTTAACAAAAATAGGTTTTTTTTCCTTTTTTTTTCTTTCTTTTCAAATTCTAGTAGTGCGGAAATGATGCGATTTGGAACCAAATGAACAAAAAATATCTTTATTTTTTTCCCCCGCTCGCGCATCTCAGTTGAGAATCGCTGTAAGTGATGAAAATCACGTATTTTTCCAAAATTTTTAAACCTAAGCTAAACTAGTAATTTCGAGTTTTAACAGTGCATAATTTAAAAAATAGACCCTCACGTGTTCAAATTTGAAAAACATTGTCAAAATGTTAAAAATTAACATCACACGCAATGCGACTATAAAATACCATTTTTCAAGAAAAAACCTGAAATCGCGAAATTCCTGTCATTTAGTGGCTCCACCTGATTTTGTCTATTGCTATTTTAATTTTCATTTATATGGCCGACCAAACGGTATAGTGGTTAGCGTGCTAGCTTCTAGACCGCGAGGTTGTGGGTTCCGAATCCCATGTTAGGCATGGGTGTTTGTAAATGTATGTTGGCTTGTCTAATGACGAATGTTTCGGCGCATTATAGCCCTCGTGTTGCTGACGGCGCCAGATAATCTGAAAACAACCAATTTTCATTTATAAATATACAGGGTGGTTCAAAACTATAAGTCAAAAGTGTAAAGGCAGGTAGAGGGTACTTAAGTAAACAGATTTTGTACAGGAATGTAGATGCGGAAATGAAACGTTACGGCACTAACTAGCACGTACAGAAGTACCGGGTGGTCATAAAGAAACTTTGTCGATATATGGACCTCTCCTCTAGCGGTCGTTCCGTTCAATAGATTGAGATAAGATTTCAGGTATAGTTATTGGAGATTCCGTGAATGGCAACAAAATGACGCTCACGGTTACAGTTATAGTTACAGAAAATCGAAATTTTCAAATGACAACACCTACTTTTTCCTGTCGCAAAATGATCAGCTCACACGAAAATCCTATGGAGAGTTGGAACTGTAAGTGTATTACAAAAAAACAGACACGTTATGCACAAAAAAAAAAAAAAAAAAAGCTCTGCGAACGACCAACAAAATAGACACCAATAAAAGATAGCCGATCGCCAGATATTAAGCGTAGAAAATCGATAAAGTTGTCTGTGATGGCACGCATGTGAACTTTAGCCTCTTTCAGAAGCAAATTTTGACCGTACGCCCCGATTTTGTTTCTATTGGCCGTTCACAGAGCTGTTTTTCTGTGTGCATAACACATCCGTTTTTCGTGATACATGCACCGTTCTGAGCATTTTTCGACAGGAAAAAGTAGGTGTTGCCATTCGAAAATTTCGAGTATCTGTAACTATAACCGTCATCTTGTTGCCATTTACAGAATCTCGAATAACTATACCTGAAATCTCATCTCGATCTGTTGAACGGAACGACCGCTAGGAGGTCCATATATATCGGCAAAGTTTCTTTTTGAACATCCTACGTGCGAGACGTTGCATTTCCGCATCTACATTCCTGTACAAAATCTGATTACTTAGGTCCCCTCTACATGCCAACACATTTTTGACTTATAGTTTTGAACCACCCTTAATGAGAATGAAATTATCTTTTATTAAATGAAAACAATTTATGTCACTTCATTAGGTGATCTTTTTTGTACCTAATTTCAAGATTTTATAGAATTAGTTTTAACATTAGATGCACTGGGCTAGAAGATTGTTACATAGCGAAAATAGGGAATGATCCTTACTATATACTGAACTTCAACTTAACTTGACATCACTAGACGATAGATTTCCACCGTGCTCATAGGCAAATAATCCATTTTAGCGGAGTAAAGACATAATGTTCGCCAAACCTTATAGCCTTTTGTTCTCTACAGGGTTGTGGTTTGGCGAACATTATGCTTTCAAGCCGCCAAAATGGATTAAACGCCTATGAGCACTGTGACGATCTACCGTCTAGTGATGTCAAGTTAAGTTGAAGTTCAGTATAGGACCTTGATAATGTAATTTCATAACAATATATATTTTGTATGATATTGGAATAAGTAATGATGAGATTACTAGTGTAGTTTTTTTTTTTTTTCATTATTATCCAGAATTATTAAAATTTGCTTTCTTTATTTTAGTGCAATATCGTATCTTTTTTAAAATAATGCTTGAAATTGAAATGAATTATTTTATAATGACGAATTAACTGGTTAGTGCTTTCGCATAAAATGATTCTGAACTAATTTTATACAAATAACTTTGCTACATAAATTAAACAGTTTGAGAAAAATGCATTAAATGGAGGTAAGTAAAATATACTCAGTAGCTATTAGGTCATGAAAAAATTAGTGTCCGGCCAACCCCCCTCCCCAAATCCCCATTGAGTTTATCCACTGAATCTCGCCTCCCGTATACTCCGAGACAGTGGCGGCTGGTGCAGGGGGCCAGGGGGGGCCCGGGCCCCCTCACTTTTTTGGACAGTGGTCCCACTTATGTATAGGCTTGATAATATTATTTTGTTGTGTAATTTCTGTAAAATTATATTTAAAAAATTCAAGTCAAATAAAAGCAGTTATTAACTTCACAATATTAACTATTGTAAGTGGTGCAACAGCTTTCTTGCCATGAACTCGCGAAAATGTCAATAAAAACGCACTCCACCCATCTCTCTAATAAGACTCCATCATAATGACCTTGAAGAATATTGGGGGGGGGGGGTAAACGACCCCTTTCTCGGAGACCTTGAAAAGAACATCGAAAAGCTTGCAGCCAGGTCCTTCACTTCCTGTGTTTTTAAGGGGGGGAGGGGGTCTCTTTCTCCTTGTTTAGGGTATCAAATTCTATATGGAATGTTCCACTTTGTGTGTTGTGAAAAAGTAATACTCTACAGTCAGTAGTCGAGCTTGAACTATCCCAAGCAGTGTTGGAATTTGCTGCTGTGTAAGCGTACAAGGTAATGACAGGGAATTGAATTTGGAGCCAGAGAAAATGTACAGAAAACTACAATTATAAGAGGCGAAAGGGCACTAATTTTTTAACAAAAAGTCTCGGTAAGATCATTTAATTTTACCCTTTATTTTTCAAATATAAAAGCAAGTTTTTCTCAATAAATAAATTTTTAAACAGAATCGTAATTTTTCAAAAAATATTTGAAGACGCATTTTGTTCGTATGATACCAGGTCTCTTCGAATGGAAAAGCTCAATTGGTTATATATATTTTTTTTATCTTAATTATCATAAAAATATCATTTTTCTTTTTAATTAATTCGATTTTAGAGATAATTAGGTATATGAGTTATACAGAAAACAAAATTAGGCTGTTCCCCCCACCCCCTCCCCTCTCCTTCTCATCCTGTTTCACCACCTCTACAACTATGTTGGTGATTGTAGCAACCTTTCCTCTCCCTTGACTGACGTCTAAATCCGCTTCTGAGTATGCAGACATATGATCCACTATACCATCTGCATCTTTTTATATTTAGCATAGCAATGAAATCTCATTTTATGGGTAAATTTTTTTTTTTTTACAATTGAAAAATTATTTAATATATTTCAATCCATATAAATATGTTTGCCATCCCCAACGCAGAATATTCCAAGTATGTTATTATTTAAATAACGAAGCTTCGTTTTAGTTCTCTTGAAGGTTTTGGCGAATTTATTTTCTACCAAAACTAAAATTCATTATTTAAATAACATTTTATGTTAGTCATTTATATTTATGATCGAAACTTTCAATTATTTAAACATAGAATAGAAAAATAGTTTTAAATTACTTTATAGGATTTGATTCTTGATGAACTTGTTTCCATTTGATTTCAAATTATTTGAGGTAAAAAAATATAAAGGTGAAAAAAAGGCTTCTTCGTGACCTAATATTTACAAACAAAATATATTAGCAATCTCAATTATTAAAGCTTTACAGTCGCCTCCAAAAAACAAACTCTGGATCCCCATTTTATTACAATGTGTAACATTAAGCCCTTGGTCCCAATTTAATTTTAAATTTAGATTAAAGTATTGATAAAATTGTGAATGAGATTGATTTGTTTCATTTTTAATTCATTTTGCATCTAAAGAAGAATTTTGTTGAATTGAATTTTTAAAAAATCTTAGCCTTGGTGTACTGCAACCATTAACTATCTTTAACTCATTCAGTTGTCTGAAATATCCATTTATAAGGATAACAATAAACGAATTATTTTGGTACACTCCACAAGTGACAAAAGGGCTTCAAACTAAACAACCAAAATTTTTAAGAAGTAAAAATATAAGATTGAAAATATTTATTTATTGAGTAATGAAATTTCGGACTAAAATAATAATTAATCAATATGCATAAATTTTATTTTTAAAAAAGTAATAATTTAAAACTCACTATACTTTTCCTGAAAATTTCCCCACTTTTCTTCGCTCCATTTTTAATTTTCGAAAGTCATTGGTTCAAACGAAATTCTGCAAATTGTTATAATCATTCGTTTTATTAAAGTATATATTTTATTTAAAATTATTTGGATAAATTGTTTAATTTTTCTCATAGTTTTATGTGTATGTGCATTTGAATAACATTTATTTAATTACATGGAATTCATTTACTTTGAAATCTGCACTCTCCTACCCCCCCCCCCTTCCATAAATAAAAACACGTCATTGTTAATTTGGGCCCCCTCACTTTTTTTACTCACGAGCCGCCACTGCTCCGAGAGACAATTTCTGGACTCCATCGAACATCATTCTGAATTTTTTTTATAGAAATTGGAGAAAAGTGAGTAGATTACGAATCTATTGGTCTGCCGTGGCAAAAATGACCGAAACTGATCAAAAATCGACTTGGAATGAGTTGAACTAAAATCCGATTTCCAAATATGTTATAACTTGCCAAAAAGAGAATAAACTTTTTCGTCTGGCAACCCACTGCATTTTGATTTTTAATGAGAAAAAGCGCAAACGATTTTTGATCTCTGGCTCGGAAAATTTGTATCTTTTAAAAGTAAGCCGAATTGGCGACATCAGTTACGTCATCAGTGACGTAATGTTTATTGCCAATTTGGCTCATTTGTGAAAGATGCAAGTGAGCCATTGTCACACATCCGAATTGTCTGCAACCTTTTTAATTGAAAATTAAAGAGTGAGGGTTACCAAATAAAAAATATGCTCATTATTTGGTAAGTTATGGCGCATTTGGCAATTGGATTTAGTTCAACTTATTTAAAGTCGATTTTTGACCAGTTTCGGCCATTTTGGCCACGGCAGACCAATGGATTCGTAATCTACTTACGTTTCTCCAATTTCTATAAAAATTCAGAATGATGTTCGATGGGGTTCAAAAATTGGAGTCTAGTAGTAAAAGTGAAAAGTTGGAGGCTATTTACAAGTTCAATAAATATTCGACAAATTCTATTTATCTTAACTACTCTGGATGACATGCATTGGCGCCAACTTTCCACTTTTACCACGAAGGCGTGACTCGGTGGATAAACTCGATAGGGAAGGAGAGAGGTGGGGGGGGGGGGGGGGGGTCAAAGATTTTCGGGCTCCACTTTTTCCTTGATCTACATACTAAATTTTTCACAAACTATGTATGACTTATGTAGAAAAGTAATTTGTATAAAATTCTTCCAGAAAAATTTTATGGAAAAAATAAGGGCACTAACCGGTCAATTCTTCATTAAAAATAATTATAGAACATTTGTGGTGGTCTCGTGCACAAAAGACAGTTACAACTCATTGGCACAAGTGATTACTTTTGCCTAGTGGTTAGCACGCCCCATTTCGGAGCTGAGAGTACGCGGTTCGATTCCGCCACAACTGGTTTACCCGGACAACTGAATAATTCTGCCATCTATCGGCTCCTTCTGAAACGAAAACTGCACAACCACACAATCATTACGGCATCTTTGTCGTTCCACTGTCAAACACAATGCTCAATCGTTCGTCTCTTCGCGACTCACTGGGAAGGGACAATGTGGTGGTCTCGTGCACAAAAGACAGATGATTACTTTTGCTTAGTGGTTAGCACACCCCTTTTCGGAGCTGAGAGTTCGCGGTTCAATTCCCCCGTCTTCCCAGATTCCGTCACACATTACAAATATCCTTTTTACGCAATATTTTATATAGAAATAACACATCTTTAAAGATTTTTGGAGTGGTGGCGAAATGACGCCTTTGCCCCAGATGTTGCTGGAGCAGGGGGGAGGGGTCCTCACCCCCTTTGCCCCCGTGTAGTTGGCGTTGGCGCCTATGATCACATGCTACGAACAAAGAAGAAGATTAATTCCACTAAAGCTTGGTGTCCACTATCGCTAAGCAGATCAGAGCTGAGTGGATTAGAGCCAATTACAAGGCTGTCAATGTCCATTGTAGCTCGAGGCTCGCGCTATAGTAGACATTGGCAGCCTTGTAATTGGCTCTAATCCACTCCGCTCTGAACTGCTCGGCTTAGCGATAGTGGACGCCAAGCTTCACACTTGAAGAGCATCTTTGTAGCATTTACTCTTTCCCACAACTATTCTTGAAAGGATAATGGCAATCACTTTTTAATTTTTATTTTTTTTCCTTGATAGAAAATCATCATAAAGTATGTTTTGTTGGTAATTGCTCGCTTATTCCAATTATAGATAGGAAAGCTAAACATATAAACTAACATCTGCAGTTTCAAAAGCATTTGCCTATAAAAAGCGAACACAAAGGATTTGCATAACGTTAAAAAAAAACATCTTAATTTAAATGTAGAACAGAAAGGACTGACAATGTTTTCGTTAAGTCTGAAAGCAATACAAAATCGTTTTAATTTCACAATTAGGATTTCTAATTTTCAAATCTAAGCGTGGTAATCTTAAGATCAATAAATGTACAACTAACAGGATTGTCTTGATGAAAGGTTACGTTTTTTTTTTTTTGTCTTGATGAACGATGTTCGAACCATTATTTCAAAACGGCTTTTCAATGACAATTTATTTGTTAACTTTCAATTACCTATACGTATACCAGAGGTGCCGAACCCCCCCCCCCCCAAGGTCCATGACGCACCCCTCCCCCTTCCCGATTTCGAAACCCCCCTCCCCATTTTAAATTTGCCGGAATTTAATATTTCTAATTTTTTGGTACTAAAAGGTGTTATCATTATATTATGTTGGTTATCAAATTAAAAATAATTATGAGATGAAGACTTTATTATGTACGTTGTTTATTTTCAAAATTTTGAAAGTCGAAAAAGTTACTATCCTAATTAATGAAACAAAAGTTTACAAACTAAAACAACATCTGGCCTGTATTGAAATGTCTTGTTTGCCGGGCAAAATTTCAATAAATGTAGAAAATAAAAAGTGTAACATATATATGTCAGAAAAAGATTTAAAACAATGTATCGTATTAAAATTTATAACAAAAAGAAATGAAATGTGGATTTGTGCTTTTTCGTTCGTTTTATAACCCCCTTTTAATTTCTGTCAAATCTATTTTAAAGAAATGTTCATTGCTATAAGTGTAAAAAAATATCTGTTGTTGCCTCATCCTAAAAAAACAACAACAAAAACGCTCCCAGTCAACCTAAACTGGTGAACTTCCTGCGAGAACAGCAACCGATGCAGCCGAGTGACCCTGGAAAGAGTTTCGGCAGCGACGTTGCCATGGTAACACCGAAAGAACCCAACAAATCCTTTCTCTCCTTGCAATAGATAGGATGTCTCTGCCAGTCAGCATTTTTTGAACTTCAACAAACCTTGAGAATTCGGTGAATTGATTGGTCGAAAATTAGCGTCGGTAGAAGAAAGTGGGAGCGAACCTAAAAATCCACGGAATGTCATTTTCAAACAATGGAGACCTATTACGATAGTGTGTGTTTTATTGGAAACACCATTTAGAAGACTGAAAGAACATGATAAACACACGAACTATTAAATTTAAGTAATTCTAATTAAAGAAGATAGACCAACACCAAAGTTGTCCATCCATCAAAGAAAAAAACCAACATGATCGTAAGTTTCAAATTTTTTGGTGTGAACTTATCTTGCTTATCTTGTGGAGTGGAAGCTTTTATTCACAAAAATTGTTATATTGGAAATCAACACTATACAGAATGATTTGATTAATTGTTCTTATTTTATAATGTTACTTAATAAGTGTTAGTATTTTTTTTGTATAAATTGAAACGAAACTTCGATTTGAGTATTAAAGAATTTGCATTCATTTTTTGTGATATCTTGAAATACCGCAAAATTTGGTCAAATGTGTTTAAAGTTTTTCTGCTTTAAAATAATCTCTGGATGGAATTTTTGCATGGTAATGGTGTCAACTGAAGGCTAGAGAGTTATTTTATTAGTCTGAAGTATATTATTTTGTTCTGAAAATGAATTTGAATATTTAAACTCGTTATTTAAAAAATCGTGTTTTTTTAGCATGCGAAACTTCCTTTAAACAGTGATACTGAAGTTTGATATAATCTTTTTGAAAAATGATTTGAGAATGCAAATCTGTATTAACTATAAGATGTTTTAATCCAAATTCATTGGAAAAGATTATAAATTTTTCTAGATTTTTAAATGCAAAAGTTTAAAAAAAAAAAAAAAAAAAATTGCGATTTTTTTTCTACTTTCAATGTTAAATAAAGTCTATTAAAAATATATATACATTCTAAAAACTAGATGGGAGGTTCATAACATTAGGAATGATGTTATTAACAATTTCCAACCATAATTTATTTTCTTGGCCACATAAAACTCGAGTAATTGTTCAAAAATATGCTACTAATTATAACATGTTAAATGTGAATTAGTTAATTAATTTTTTAATACAACTGAAATTTTTTTATATAAACATCATTACTAATTATGTACTATTAATTGTAAAAAATACCAATTTTTAAAATGATAATAAAAAAAAAAAGTTCAAATGTGATTGTACATGATTGTGGAAATATTGTGTGTTGTTGGGGAGCTTCTATACTAAACTTCAACTTAACTAGACATCACTTAGACGATAGATCGTCACAGTGCTCATAGGTATTTAATCCATTTTGGCGGAGTGAAGACATA
Source organism: Linyphia triangularis (assembly GCA_963978545.1). Lineage (NCBI taxonomy): Eukaryota > Metazoa > Arthropoda > Arachnida > Araneae > Linyphiidae > Linyphia > Linyphia triangularis. Next base: position 82,446,392 of record OZ021729.1, on the reverse strand, counting down.
ATTCTCGCCAAACCTTATAGCCTTTTGTTCTCTATAGGGTTGTGGTTTGGCGAACATTATGCCTTCAAGCCGCCAAAATGGATTAAATACCTATGAGCACTGTGACGATCTACCGTCTAAGTGATGTCTAGTTAAGTTGAAGTTTAGTATAGCTGCACTAACATTTTCGACCACGGGCTGCCACTGTTGTAAGGACCATTTCTGCATTTGAAATAGATAAAATATACATATTTTTTCCGAGCATAGATCCATGAAATTCTACTACTGTGTGTAAATCCTAAATGATTTTAATAACATATATTTTCTTAATAAAATTCATATAATCCTGGGTAAAATTTGCTACAAAAATGGATCCACATGCCTCTTTATGTGAATTTTAAACTATTTATCAGGATATAAAATTTGTAAATAACTCTTAATTAATATTTCATTAAGTTATCTAATCAATACTAAAAAAAAAAAAAATTAAATTTGGAAAAAAAAAAAAAAAAAAAAAAAAAAAACTTACGCAGTTTTATACCACACTGAAAAAATCCAAAGGGGGTTCATACTCTAAACGACTTTCTTAAAAGAGAAAGTATTTGTATAAACCAGAGGTGTAGCACGCACATACAAGTCAGCAAGAGTTATTATTGAAACCTTTAATTTTTCAAAATATGTTTCTGTTCACACTATGACCATTTTAAAATCCATATTTTATAACAGGCATAAAGTTTCTAATATCCAATGAATTTTGCAGCTTTTCTACAGTTTTTAATTTTTTTTAATAGACGAGGAGTGCGGGTGGGGCGATGGAGATGCATGCGTACTTCCTTTATACATCTTCGGCGGACACCCTTGCTTATTATTTTTACTGATGGAGTTGAAAAAGTAATACTGCTTGAATACATTTGTCGAGTTCAAATAAGTCATGTTTTAGTGCGGCTTTCCAATATCTGGCAACTGGCAAACCTATATAAATGTAAAATTTGTTTATCTTCAAGCAACTTAAAAAAGCCATTACAAAAATCAACGTTCTTACCCTAACATCTTGATACCAACTTTTTTTTTTTATCAGAATCGATTGCTTTGTTTGCCTTTTTAAGATGGTTCAAAAAATTTAATTTCTATACTCATTCATTTCTTAGTAAGACGAAAAGTTCACAATCAAGATCCTTTCAATTGGTGTCATTAAAAATTACAAGCAAAAGAGAACTAAAAGTGCCAGAATACAATTTTTGTTTTTAAAATTTTTTATTTACGAGGGTTTTGGTTCGCGTTTCATGAAATATCATTCAAATATGACATCTGGAAATCATCTACTACAAATAAACATCATTGGTTTAAGCTTTGGATGACTCATAATTAGCCTGAAACTCGTATCAGTTCCAATTCTAATGAAGGATGTGTAAGAAAGAAGAAGCCTGTAAGACATCTTTAGTTTATTTCAACTATATATGTTAGCGAGGAAGAGGGTTAGGGTCTGATTTATATATTGGGTTGTTGATAGATACGGAGTGAAGTTTTTAGTAAAGAGTGCGAACTCCGCTCCTTCTCCGCTACACCCCTGGTTAAGGCTAGAATTTTAATTGCGTCAAGATTCAAAAGTAGATGGCAGCGATTTAAAATTTCGTATTCATCCTCCGCCCCCCCCCCCCTCTCTGACGTTCATGGAATCATTTAATCAGGAAGACCTATTAGTAGTAATTCTTTAATTTTTATGTCTTTGTTTGCTTTAGAATGGTGGAGGGGTAGAATTTAATTGAAAGCAAAGCACCAAGAAGGCTGATGTCCTCTTACTAAATTGTGATACTTAGAGAGGTGTCAACAACCTTTGCATTTACCCCCCCCCCCCCCATCCCATCACATACTTTTGAGTGCGATAATCGATTCTGAGAGTGGAGATCGATGGAATGGAAAGGGTACCACGATTTAAGGATCAGACCTTAAATATATTGCTTCCTGATAAAATGTAGGACCCCAACCCCTACTGACCACAATGATACTGTTACATACTAATTACAGACCGTCTCCCCCACCCACCCCCAGTTTTCGAAGACACTCTTATATAGTAAAAGTACAGCCACCCCAGACCTTTATGCTTCTATTGCCAAAAAAAAAAAAAGAACCTTAAAGAAACTGTTGCATACTAAATTCTCTCCCCCCCCCCTCTGATTTTTGAAGATACTATTACATAATAATGGTAGGATCTCCTCTCTTCTCACAGGTTTTAAAGATAGTGTCACATACTAAATGGTAGCTCCCCCCTTGCCCCCTCTAAAAAATATTATTGTTTTGTTTAATTTATCTTATTTTTTTACGATAAATCCTAAAATTTTCCATTTTCTTATCAGCCTGCCCCCCTAAAATTTTAAGGATGCAGTTTGCGTCACGAAATCCCCCCCAGTAGGCGCCCCTGTAATATGATAAAATTAATAAGTTTTTAACGCATTGTCTCTTAAATTTAATTTAAAAAAAACCTTATTGATATCATTATTATCAAAAATAAGGTTTTGTTAAAATATTGTATAAACTGTGTTTGGTACACAATTTAAGTAACGTGTTCAGGATGAAATGGAAACCACTTTTAAAAATGCAATTAATTCTGTAAACATTTTTCTTTTAATACTGCAATTTGATGATCTCTTGATCACAAGCTTCCTGCTCAAGATTTTAATTTGATCAGTAGAATGTCTTTGAATTTTATCAGCATTAAGTTGTATAAAAGTAACTGACTATATGCAATAGAGACAAATGATTTTAATCTGCACAATAAAATTACTTATTTCGTGTTCACATAGCGAACACAAAATAAACGATATTTAATCCTCTAAACCAAATATCAACTAATATTAATCTGGATTTTTATGTAGAAAAGAGTAAAGAATCCTCCAAAACGCTTTCTCACACGCCAGCACAAAGATATATCCCTGCCATACTTCCTAATAATTAGTTCTCGCACTGTTTGGTACTCTTCCATTAGACGGATACCAAATAAAAACCACCAAATTGCAACGATAACTCATTCAAAATATGATCCATGATACGATAGGATAGTTGCTATAGCAACCTCTGAACTAGTGAAATAAAATAAAAGTCCATGATGTTAAAATATTATCTTCATGTAAATATTTCAGCTCGGCGACAACTTTCAGATTGCGGTTTTCGGTACCCGTCTAACGCAAAAGTACCCTAAATTCAGATGAACAATGAAAGAGTGGAAGTTAAATACAAAATTCCGAACTAGAATTTCAACAACGGATTAACTTAGATGGCATTATTTCGGAGGAATATTTGAACTTAAACGTATTTTTGCCCAATACAAGGAAACATTTTAATATCATTTTTCTTTTTTAAACAAGTTGCCATGTTTCTTTAAGCAAAATAAAAAAGAAATACTACTTGTATATAACACAAACGCATATTGTTTTCATTTTCCCTTCAACATCAAGTACTTACTGGTTTCGAGCTTTTTAGAAACTAAACGATTCTAAAACAGTTAATTCATAATGGAATTTATGCCATTGCAGTCATCAATTGGTGGCTAATGGAAATATGAAAATTCTCATTCGATTTTAAAAGTGTATCATGATTGTTCCTTCTGAAAATTTCGCTTTACGTATCATTTATTAACAGAAATAAAACGTCAAAATAGAGTATACATCAAAAGTAAAAACTAAACTAAAATTGAATATTTGCTGTGAAGAGAATCAAATTAGTTTATCGTTAAAAAATTATTATTAATGAAATTATCAATTTGAAAATCTGGGTGAATCAGTTCACTTCACTACACTGTAAATCTCAACCGAACTGCGCGGCGCCTTGGTTAAAGTTTCGGAATGTGTTCGTGTTGTTCTTGTTCTTGGCCTTTTGTTATGGGAATGCATGTTTCTCTCCTCAATAAAAGTATGTTTTCTTTTTTTGTTTTGTAAAAAGAAATGAATCTGACTTACAAAATTTAATTATAATATTTGATTTAATGGAAATGATTCTTTTCCCTCTTTTGCATCGAAATAAGTGAAGTTTTACTATCGAGTGCTAAGCCTAAATAAGACGGGCCTTTTCATTCCTCTGTGTACTTTTAGTATAACTTTTGTCTGTATATTTTGTTAAAATTTAGTAGTTATCTTGGTTAATTATGGGATGGTGTTAGTAAGGGTCTTTTTGGACAAATAGAAAGCATAGATACAAATTAAACTTTCAGAAACAGGAACGTAGTTAAATATTTATTTCAAGAGGGGATTTGGAATAAAATTTTAAGATGGTTATGGAATCGAATTTTAAAATTCACTCTTACTTATGTATACAGCTATGAAAATAAATTACAATTATATGTGAGCATTTTTCTCATTATGCATTAAAACAATTTAAGTAAAAATTCATGAATTTTTAACAGTTTATTAAACAGCATTTTTTTTATTAACACAAAATTGTTAAGGTTTATTACTTACTTACTCAATACTTATTCTATTTTGTGCTATATATTAGTGTATAATTTAAAATATAACTTAAGTATTAATTATTTAATTATAATTTGTTAATTAATAGTTTCAAAATATCATGAGTGTCCATGTCTCATTAGTGTTACTCAATTTCATGAGTTAACATAGTTAAGTTTTAGCTTTAAAAAATGCAGTTGTTAGTAGAGTCAAGTATATTGTGTGATGAATTTGATCTTTTTTATTTATTAATAGTTACTGTAATAGAAACTTTGGGTACTTACGTATTAACGCAACCAGGCCAAAAATCGCCAAATTTGGCGACACTACTTACGGCAACCCTACGTGGTTTTCGTAAAGAAATTATTTTGCTTACTGGTTAAATTGAATGCCGTCAAATCGCGCCAACCTGGTTGTGATAATACTTATGTACAAAAAAATGATTTATATAAATGTGACGTTTTAATAAAAAGTAAACTACACCACTTTATTCTTGAAATAAAGTAACACTCATGGGTTAAAATGCTACATAATAAATTTTAAAATTTAATATATTTAAAATGAAATTCCAATACAGCTTCAAATTAAACTAATAATATTATGGTACTCTTCCATTAAATGGGTTATTGCTAAGCCAAAATGTTTATATAATTTCTATACCAATCCTATAGGATTTCGTTTGTTATAGGAATTATAAATGATTTTAAGGTCGTTAGTTTGAATGAGTTATCACTGCAATTTGGCCATGTTTATCTTGTACCTGTTTAACGGAAGAGTACCAATATAATTGTTAAAAAATATGTATTAATAATTCTTAATACAGAAAATATACATTTCAAGAAAAAGGTAACAAATCGTGAAAAAATATGATTAGTCGAACTTTTTTTTAAATTTCTTGGTATAAAAAAAACCTTGCAAACAATCATATGTTTTCTGTTCTGTAGACTACAAGGAATTAATAGCTCTGATTATATTGTATTTTTATCAGGGTTGGCACGGTTTAAACCAAATAGTTTTTTTTCTCAAAAAAAACCAAACTAATTGGTGTTTTTAAAGAATAATTTAAAATTGTATTTTTATTTATTTACAATTAAATTTTTCAAATTATTTGATGGTTTGAATAACTTTTACTTTTAACCAAATGTTTTCCGTTCCCAAGATTTTCATTTCAAAAGGAATTTATTGAAAATGTAACAGTTATAGAATGATCGTTAATGCAAGAAAATGATGCTGATGTATTGAAGGAAGTTTATGCATTACTTACTGCAAAAACAACTACAGCAAATGTTGAGAGAATATATATATATATATTTTTAAGTTGTACAATTGTTGTGTAACAGACAGGTTTTAGAAAAAGCAGCAAAACTTGTTTTTTGGTTCAAAATGTTAAATCCAAAATTTATTTTAAATGGAATAAAGAAATAAGAATTTATTTTTATTTTTTAAGAAATTTTTTCACTCAGTGATATACTATCTAGATTCTTCAGACTTCGTCCTAGAAATGAAAAAGGGCAATTCCTGTTCACGAGGGCACTTTTATGGCAAATTGCAGAAATTTGCATACGCGTTTTCTGTCACAATTTCAATATTGTTATACTTTTCTGACACGATAAATAATTTTCGATATTCTGAAGAAAAAAATAATGCAAAAATCTGTTAATCAAAAACTTGCTCAGAAACTTAAAAGCTATCAAAATACTGATAAAATGCTTCAGTCCTAATTCTCCTGGAATGAGACTGAGAAAATTATTAAAATTAAAGTGCAATATACACAGTAAAATTGTCATCAAATAGTAATTTTTATAAAAATATCAATTTATAATACAGTAAAAAATTAAGGTAAGAATGTTTTAGTATAATAAAAATGTTTTAAGATAAGAACTTTTCACTCTTTCAAAATTTTCTAAAATTTGAATGAATCAACCTTAAACTTCATTTCTTAAGTTTGCAATTGTTAGATAGAGAATAGAGTTTCTTAGAATTTAACATTATTCATTGTGGGATATCACAAGAAGTATTTCGACTAAAGAACTTAGACAAGCGGTAATAGAAGTTTTATTTTTTTAAAAATCGGAAATAATCTGGGATTTTGATTGCATTCCTGTTATGTTCAATTTTAAATATGAAATGGATGTTTTGAAATTAATTGGTAACAGGTAAACTATCAAAAACACCCCCTAAATTTAACAGGAGGACATCGCGATTACGCATGTCCAAACAGAAATATTCTTTTTAAATTCTTAGTGTAAACATTTGATGGTTATACACCTTTAACTAAGTTAATCAAGTCTTTCAAATTCTTTTCTTCTCTATTTTAAAGGAGGCATGGTAAAAATCCAGCGAAAAACACTTAATCAAAACACATACGAAATTACCATCGGAGTTTACTAATGTGCACTTGGAAATTGTAAGACGGCTCCCTACAATCCACCTACTAATGAAGCATGTTATATGACATCTACTCAATGGTTTCAGTCCCCAATATATACATTGCACGTTTGAACATGAACTCGCATGTGCGACATATGATTTCAGCAGGGGTGATCCACAAATTGCGTACTGTTGTGAGGGGAAAAAAAAGTTTTTAGAATTCTTTCAGGATGAAATTTTTCCTGAAAAAGAGCTGGAAGGGCGCTATTTTTATAGAAAAATAGCAGGCAGGACGCGCCGCCCCTCAAAAAATGCCTAGGATGAACTCTGCATTCTTGGTACTATAACATGATTGAGCTATGTTTTTGTACATAAAAAAATATATGGATAGGTACTATTGAACAATAGTTTTTATATCAATGTATTAATTTTTATAATTATATTCAAAATTATTAATTAAACTTAAATTATAGTTTTCCTGGATAATATTTTATTAATTAAACACACTTCAAATTCTTTAGACTACATTTTTATGCTAAGAATAATGTTTTAAAACATATTTCTAATAAGTTAAGCTTTATGTTAATTTTATTTCGAGTCCTGTAACCAGGACAAAAGGTTACATCTAGGGAAACCCCAAAAAGTGTCATTAAATCCTTGCAGTTGGCAGTATTACACTGTTTTGATAAAGAAATCAGATGTTAGGTAGAGGATTTGTTAAAATGCAAAGAACAAGCTACAGACTAAGTTATTTATGAATATTTTTATTAAGTTATTGGACTTGAGAGGAAAAAGGTTGATATGAGATGTCACCTCTGTGTAACTCAATAGGATTTAAATTTTCAATTAAATTTATAAAATAATTGTTGAAATCTGTAATATATGACGAAATAGCTTTGTTTTGGAAATATGAAATAAAATCTAAAGGAGAATTTACTATAAGTAATAAATGCTTAACACTGTTATATTCTTTTCTATTGAGGTTATTTTACAGAAATAACAGTCAAAATATTTTTTTCAAAAATCTTAAGAAAATTAAAGTTATGCGCTAAAATTATTAATATTTTGTCTCTTTTTAAGTTGTATAGTATTTAACCAGTTATAAAAGTAATAATGATACTTATATTTTATAACTTTTTATGTCAAATTTAACTTCATTAAATAATTTTCTTTAGCCTCTTATACCTCATATCACATCTATGGACACTACTACTATTGTGAGGATATTACTACAACGAATGTCAACATCAAATATATATCCTGGTAAGTTAAACAAATCCAAAATGAATATTTTTTTTATTTTATTGTAATTATTTTTATAATATATATAATTATTTTTTAAATATTTATAATTATTTTTATAATGTTTATAATAATTTTTATAATATTTATAATTATTTTTCTACCTATAAAAAATTATATATTTTTTCTGATCTATCTTTTGCAGAATGACCCAATTACATAAAAATAGTGTAAACACAATTTTTAATTGTAACTGATTTTTAAATTCAAACCCTATCTCCCTCAATTTTCACTTGTAATTTTGCTACTATTGGCTTTGATTACACTCATTATCTGGAGTAGTTTTACTCTGATATTTTCAAGTTTTGAGAGATTAAATTTTTGTAGTCTTATTTATCATCTCTACCTCCTTTATTTTACATTATTTGTATAATTTATATTTAGTTTACTTTTAAGATGTGTATGTCTATTGAGTAATGTGGTTTGATATTATATTGCGTTGGTGTTAACTTGCGAAAAGTTAAGCATTTTTGTTGTAATCCTATAGCATGCCTGGTATTAAATACTGCTGCAATATAATATAAAAACATATACACCTCGCTGAACTGATGCATTAACTATACTGGGATATATGCAGGTCATTCTTGACAGGACGCACTATTTCAGAAGCGGCAGAGACAAAATTATTGAAATCATTAAATGCTTAGAAATTTTTTTCTCCTATAGAACTTATGAATTACAATCCAATTATGACATTGGTAGAGATTGTCTGATAATATATAGAGATCGGTCCATAGTTATATCGTTGATTGATGTCCACAAACGATTTCCCTGTTATTGTTTAGTTCCGAAATAGAACTTTAGGTTTATAAACATGAGATTACTAAATCGATATGTGTACAACTTATGCTGTCAAATAAGTAATTAAAAATAAATATTTAATTATTCTTTACTATTTTTATCTTGACCACAGACATGATGGTATGATCTTTACAATTGCACCTATTTCACATGTAAATAATTAAATATGATTCTTGTATCGAAAAATAGAGCATGCAATGTGTATTGGAACCAAAATGGTTACTTCTTTCCAATATCACAGTTGACTTTTTGTGTCACTTGGTGGATATGACAAATCATGCCCGTGGACGCATTATTTTAGTATAAAAAAATATTTTAAGATTTAGATTGCGTATTTTGAGGAGTTTTGATTGCATTAAATTATATTCCATATGTTTAACAGAAATATCCACTTATCTAGTGGTGAAAAAAGTTGCTGCGACAAGCTTTTGTATGTTTTATGGAGAATACCCCTTTTCCAAAGTACAATCCTTCTTTGCATCGCAATTTTCAAATTTTTTAAATTAGGAAGAAAAATGCACTTAAAATGGTTTTAAACATTTCCTAAGATCACTTGGCCATCGTCCGGTGTTAAAAATAATATGTTCTTACTTAAAATGGCATAATTGTAAACAAAGTTTCAAATTTTCCTCATAATTATTCACTCCTCATGTGGGAAACAGTGGCACTTGGGAGCAAATCTCGGAAGTTTTCCTCTACAGTTAAGAGATTAAGGTGCCAAACCACCTGCTTGCTATGTTTACTTTGTTAATCTTGCTGAAACGTTGGATGTCTTTCAAAATGTCCTTGTAACAAAATATTCAAATCAAAAGTGTAACTTGTTCAAAGCTATTGCAAAATTGGTATTAATGTTTTGCTACAACCACAATTATATGCAGATTTTAGAATACAAATGCAGTTATTTTTTTTGCATAGCAAATAAACAATTAGAACTAACAACCCAACTACCATGAATCAAACCAAGTGGTAAATTTAGGGGAGAAGTTATGGATCAATGTATAATTTTAATTTTATTATTTCAATGTTGATTACCTGCTTTGTGAATAATATTATTTTGAATAAATACACAAAATAAAAATTAGTAATTTAAGAATAGAAATAACATGTTTCAATGACTTATGAACTTATAAGGAAAAGTCTACACCAGAAAGTCTTCGGTGAAAGTCAAGCCCTAAAGTACTGCACTCTCATTCTTCCTGTATATCAGGGTTTGCATTCGTCCTAATATTCCTAAAATTTTTGTTCCTCCTTGAAATTGTACTTAAATGTTTTGATAATACCTAAAAAAATTACAAAAACCCGAAAATTCCTCAATTTTTCTCCACAACTCGTGAAAAAAGCCTGATATTCCTCTAGATGAGAAATGGGGATTTGGTTAAATTTATATGTTTTTCAAAATAATATAATTGTTTAGCTATATAACTGTTATTTTAGTAAAAAGTTGAAGTTAAATTTTTTAGAAATCAGCATATTTTTGCTGGTGTTGAAACAAGTTTTGGAAAGATTATGTCTATGTTAGGAACCTATATCAGCATCAGAAGAAATATACCTAAATGTTTTTGAATTATGTCTTATGAATTATCCTTAAAATTTTATGAATTATCCCTAAAATGTTCCTGAAATTTTTGGAAATATCTCTAAAATTCCTACCTAAATTTTTTAGAGAACTCACTGCAACCCCTACATATTGTTGCGTGGATGGGTTCGAAAGATTTTAAGCCAAAGCAGATCAACACTTGCAGAAATTTATTCCAAAATAAATCTTCACAGATTCTCTTACAACTCCAGAACTTCTTGTTCTAGTAGATTCAATACAGCTCTATACACAACAATAGAGTACAAAACAGCAGTTAAAAACTTGACAACACAACTGCTCAAATCGCTGCAAAAGACAATGCAATACAGTTCGCTTTCGAACTACTCTGAATGCTCGCTGAGACTCAGTATCTCAACTCAGTAATTCCAGTCAACTCACCAGTCAACTAATTCAGTGATTCAAAATCATGGCCGGGTTTATATAGGGGAGGCAAACATTCTTGAAATTTCTAGAGGTAGATATTTGGAGAACTTTCCAGATTGTAGTCGAAAAGTCCTATACATGTACATGGGGACCGAAAATGTCTCCAAATGGTCGCCAACTTGGCTTTATCTCGCCAATTTGGCGAGATTGCCATTACCATAATGTTAAATGCCCTGCTCCTTGTAAAACTTGCTTCCCAGCGTTACCTCTGTTAAACTCGTTATCAAGCATTAAGACATACATTGCGGGGAAGCAAACTATTGCACTGCCTTATGCGAAATGTACATAAATTTTACTATTTACAAAATTAACACTACAAAATATTTACAAATATGCAAAAATTCATAACAATATTAAAAAAATAAAACAAAAAAATCCTGAGATATGCTACACTGACTATTTACTTTACTCTGTTCTTTAATAAAAAATAAGAAGTGTTTGTTGATCTGCTTTTTAATTAATTCAAATTCACTTTTATACAGAATTCAAATAGTCAATGTGTAAATAATCCGCTGACACAAGCTTGTTTTTTAAAACATAACACATGATTGCAGAACTCATTTTCATGACAATTACAGCTTTATTTTATTGTTTAGTTCTTTAATTGCTGTGGGTTGCATGAAAATTGTACTCAAAATAAAAAAAAATTAACACAAATCAATAAATCTCAATTGTTTATTTGCACCAAACCATTTACATCTACAATGGAATAACATATTTTACACTCAGTGTAATATTTTACAATTAACAATATTTTTATTTATATCTTTTTTCATCACTATTCTCCTTTTCGATTTGTGTGTTGTTTTTATCAACGTAGGTTTGAGAAAAGTTGAGATCGAGCATTTGTACCAAACAAGTTAAAAAACAGTTACAGTGAGTCACATTTTACAACATGCCAGTTTTTTATTTATAACATCCTTCATCAATGGCATCCTTTTGCATTTTTAAGCTGTTTTCAGAAGTGTATGAGAAAGAGGCATCTTTTCAATTATGTTATTAAATAATTTTTATTACTAACTGTTGAAATTCATGTACATAGTCATATGTAAAATATAATATTATATATACGTCTATGAGTAGCAAAATATTAAAATATAAAATTATTTTATAAGTATATGTTCTCAAGCATTCTAGAATAAAATCATATTGGAGATCTTTTCAACAAGTGTGAAGTAGATTTGATTCCTTTAGATAATGTGTCATATTTCTTTCTCAATTTAACCTTTAGTAATATTAATACTGTTACAACCTAATGTTTTATGTTGAAAAATCTGGTAATACAGCTTCAACAATATTATAAGTGTATTTTATGAAATATTTGATATAAGTGTATTTTATGAAATATTTGATATAAGTGTATTTTATAATATATTTTCTGCAGATACTACAGCAGCTTCAGCCACTACGCGGCCTGCAACAGATATTTATGCGGCCCGCCTGCACCACAGAAGATGGGGAGAAAAAAGGAAAAAAAAAAAAAAATCAAATTTCACGGTATGGACTTTTTTTTACATAAATGTATTTCATCCGAAATAATATGTATTAACTATACGAAGTAATCTGGAAATACAGTTTAAATACTTTTATTAAAAAGTTATGTCAAATCGCAATGTCACTTTGAAACAAAAATTTTGCTTCTTTGTTAGACTTTGATTTACTACAGTGAAAACTATTTTTTTTTTTTTTATTATTTGGGAAAAATAAAGAATCAAATATCAACTGTAATTTTATTAAGATAAAAAAAATGATTTTTTTTCTCCAGTTCTCAGAAATGCCATATATTATTAAATCAATAATAATTAAATATACATATTTTGGTGTTTCTGGCCCCCCCCCGAAAAGCTCCAACAAAAGTCATACGGCCCGCCTCTAAAAGTTAATGGCGAAAGCTGTACTACAGGGTTCGCACTGTTATTAAAAGTTATTAATTTTTTTTCAACTTGTTTTGTAGGCCTGAAAAGTACTTGAAAATGCTTAGACGTCCTTAATTTTTGGTGATGTTGTGTGCCTGATTGATCAATATTTAAAAAAAATCCCCACGGGATCGCTACTTACCCACTCCACATCGGAATATTCGTATTTCTATTATGCATTTGTCAACTTGTATGTTGTTTAGTTAGTGTTTGCCGTTTGGTGAAGTGGAATTCGAACAGAGTTTGTTACATGCTGTACTGCGTGAGATGTACTTTGGGGAAGCAGTGTTGTTTACGTCTTAGGAGCCAAAAGAGTTAGTGACCAATGAGTGCAGTTTTTGTTTTTGCAGAAGCAACTAACGAATACTATGCCCGTAAAGTGCACATTTAATGTGCTGTAGCTAAAGCACAGTGGATATGAAAAATGGATTGTAACATCATCAAAGTCTGTTCTTAACTCTTTGAATACCAGTTTTTTCTTTTCAAAAAAATAAGTAGATTAGTAGTTTAATAGGTCAAATGTAGTAGAAATAGCAATATTCTGTTGAAATAGAAGCTAAAAATAACTGGTGCGGGGGACATAGAGGGGATTGGGACACATGTGTCCCACTGGTGTTTTTAGATGGGACTCGTATGTCCCAGTTATGATTTGGTACTGTGAGCAGGACACATATGACCCTATGGGGCCGAAAGAGTAAGGGCAAAATTCAGTTTGTGCTTAACAGATTTTGATATTAGCAGTGTAGGTGAAGTCACACATTAAAGTAAAGTCACACATTAAAGACGTAATTGAAAACAAATTTTCTAAGGTTCTTAAACATATTATTTAGGTCCTTGAAAAGTCATTAGTTTTCTTTCTGTTGTTTCAGCGGGAACCCTGTAACTAATCTTCACCTTGAGAGAGGCTCGTCATAAAATTGGAATGAAATATCCAATGCTAAGCAGAGGACCTACGGATGCTGTTACACTGACAGGATAGTTAAAAGGAATAAGTAGAATTAATTTTTTTTACAAGTTTTAAGTGTTGTGCATGTAAGAGAATTGAGTAATTTAAAAAAATAAATAAATAGCATACTTTAAAAAGTGAGAAAGTTAAATAAAATTTTTGTCAAAATAGCAATAAGAAAGCTGTAATTGGTGTTTGTTGTCAAAGTAATGTTCTGTTTCAAGACAAGAGTTTTTTTTTTTTGGAATAATAGTTAAATATAATAATAATATTCCAGAAATGTATCTTTATGGATAGTAGATGCAGGGTTCCCACGGTCCTTGAAAGTCCTGGAAAGTCCTTGAATTTTTTTGATGAAATTTGGTCCTTGAAAGTCCTTGAAAAAAGGATAAGGTCCTTGAAAGTCCTTGAATTTTTAAGTGACCAACAACAGTGGTATAGTGTAAAATAAAAAGGTGTGGGAATGCTATGTTGCGTCGTTACAAACGTATATATATATTTCTGTGTGTGTGTTTGGTTGGGCGGGAGATAGAGTGAAAATTACAACTTTAAATAGTTTTGTTAATATTACTTTAATAATCTCAAAATAGCTCACAAGCAACTCTAAAAATTAAAAAAAGAAATAATAATAATTGAGTGTTTCGACTTATTCTTTTATACAAATAATTTTTTAAACTATTAAGTTTAATAATTTAATATAATATTTTAAATAATTTGCTTTGCACAACTCATTTTAAAAGATTGTTTAACACTTTATAAAGGATTATAACACATTTTCAAACATATTATTGACACAAATTTTTAAACATTTTTTCCAAAATGTTAGAGATGCCTTACATGCAATGGGTTCGGTTAAATTCCCAGATTCTGTAGCTCCTCAAAATCTGTTTTCAAAATGAATAAAAAAGATTGTGATTATTGCAGAAGTTGATTGAAATGTAGAGAAGTTCCTCTTTCTTAATAGATCCTTCATTTCCTTTTCCAAATTTGCTCCATTAATAAAATAATTGGAAAATTCAAATCCATCAGTCGATTTAAAATTTTTTGATAAAATATTAATTTGTGTACTATCTCAATCATCTCTAATTTTAAGCGGGATATTTCAATGTAGACTCATTACTTGCCAGATGTGTTTGGGACATTCCTGTTTTTTTTTATCTTATCCAGTTCAATTTTGTTATCCCGACTGTGGTGACGGTTAGGTGACAATAATAGTCAAAAATGGGTATAAATCGGAGGAGAAAGCAAACTGCAAAATATATATGATATGGCCAACAAAAACACTAGATTTAAAAAAAGATGGTGGAAATTTCCTCCCCTTATTGCTGCCACTGTATGATTTTTTTTAAAGAACTGCTGCTACATTTTAGGAATAAATTCTGAAATAACTGTAAGTGCAAAACTTTCCCATTCTCAAACCGAAAAGAAATTTAATTTTGCATTTTAAAGTACATCCGAACGGCTTTCCTACTTCTTCACAGCCCAATTTCAATGTATTATACCCATTTGCAAAACCATTAGCACTTTTATATTAAGGAAAATCAAATATACAGGAGTATCCTAGGAGTAAAATGCTATGTGTGCAAGAATGAGTTTTGGTGCCCCTTACAATGAAAATGGGTATAGAAAACACTCCAAAATTGGTAAGGGTGCACATTATTAAAATCGTAGCGTTTTTTGCACTAAATAACATTATTTTAAGTCAGCTTTTATTAAGGAACCCACAGATTCATTTTTTTATTTATTTTTATAAAAAATTGTAATAAAATTATTTTTGTAAGAATTTAATAAAATACTTGTTATTAAAATTACTGATTTTTGCTACGCATTACTTTTATTAGTAGTAATCTGCTCTTAGCGCAAGCATTGGAACTCCTTTGCAACCCTGGGTTGTGAAGGGCTGCAATTCGGCTAATGTAGCATTATCAGAACTGCCAAGTTTAAGTGAAACAAAGTTAACAACTGTTCAGTTCTGTCAAAACAACGTAGCAGAGCGCTTGAAGCCAGTCTCTTTACTGTACATTCAAGCAACATTTTATGTGTTGAACTAAACGTATTCAAATTCACAAATATTCAAAAGCGAAGTTAATATAAAGGATTTAAAAATCAATACTATTTTGAACATATTTTTTCATGTTCAAACAAGTTATCAGTTTGATTTTCCCAATATCTGGGAATAAAATAAATATTTCCCAATATCTGACAAAATATAAATACATAATTCCGTGATCTCAAAACACCTTAAAATATCAACATTCTGCTCTTACTTATCTTGATTTTTAGCACTAACCAATTTATTCCGTCAGAACCACTGGTTTGCTTAACTTTTTTTGATTGTTAAAGATCCCATTTTTTGTTGTCATTTGTTTTTTCCTCTTGAACAAATTCATTTCTTAGGTACTTTGAGAGATTTACAAATAATTTTATTAAATCCGCGACATAAAAATTTAAAAAAAAAAATAATTACGTAACTTTTGTTGATAAATCGGTTAGCGTTCCAGTTAAAATTAGAGGAGGCAAAATATTCTTCAAGGAAAGAGCGCAAAGAACTGAATGTGCTAGGTCACAGTTTTGTTCTTTAAAAATGTAGATATTTGGAGTGAATTTGTGTATGGAAGTTTTAGACTGTATATACGACGAACCATACAAATTTGACGTCTGGAATTCTTCCACAAATACAGATCATTCGTTGAAGGGGATAATTGCTATTGGATGAATCGTAGCTAGATGTAAACATATCTGTCAGTTCATTTCTAATGAAGGAGAAATGGCCATGTGTGGTTTACCGCGCCTCTTTCAAGTGTTTTACAAAAACTAGAACTTGCCTGCTCAGCTCTGAAGTTGTGGATCCCAGACGAAAGCTTTTTTGTTTGCTTACTTGGCTTTGAGTTCAGTATTACGCAAGGAGAAAAAAAATAAAAATTAAAAAAATTTTAGATGAGGGAACGTCGTTTCGCCTTCTAAAAAGATAAAGGATTGCCGTTGCCTTATGTTCCCACTCCACTACACCCCTGACCACCGATAATCTCCGTTTTGTAGTTTTACGTCTGATGCAATTAAAATTATGGTCCTTAAATTTGTTTAAAAAGGTCCTTGAATTTTCTTAAAAAGGTCCTTGAAAGTCCTTGAATTTTTTTCTGCAATAAGAGTGGGAACCCTGAGATGGAATAATTACTTGGCATGGAAGAAGCTTGACTTGGTTCTGATAAATCCATGTCAAATCAAAATCCTAGATAAAAAAAATTTATTGTAGGTCTTTCCCCTACAATTATGAATAGAGGTTTAAAATTGATTATCATTTATTTTATTTTGCTAACAATTTGAAGTGTATATGCTTTGCCATCCTAAAAATTATTCTTTAGTTGTTAATTCTAACATTTCCCTCTTTAAATATGCCTTCTGAAAAAAGTCCTAGCCTACCTGATAGCTGAGTAGCTAGTGCTTTGACATTGCATGCTAATAATGCCTTGTTCGAAACCTGGGTTAAGCAGGGATGTTCGTTGTGGTTTGGAATGCACATTAAGCTGTATGTCTCAGCCTGATTAACTGTATTTGTGCATAAAAGTAGTTTTTTGAACTTATCAATTAACCAACAAAAAAACAGCCCAATCGCCCTTGATATATGATGTTGGAGGTTTGATTGTGTAACAGACCTTGAGCAAAGAAAATTCAATATAACTGATTTAATCAACAAACTTAGCCACTCAGATTGTAGAAGACTTATTAATTAACTTTTAAGGTTTTTTTTGCGAAGTCACTGGAATATATCAGGCGAAAAACTAATGCATAATGGCCAAATAACTTTATATTTTGTTTCCTTATTTAGATCTTATATTGCATTCTTATTTAAATTCCTCAAATTTATGCTTTTACAACTATGAAGAGCAGCTCATTGTCAATTTCTATACAACAGTTTAGTTAATTTATTGAGGACTAGTCTTTATATTACCTTAAAATTTAAAATTGATCTCAATTTGAACGATTTAAAATCAAAGTATTCAAGTTATTAAAATTTTGATGGAATAAATCGAAACTTGTATCTAAAACTAGAATGAATGTTGATTTTGAACATCGTGAGAGCATTCATTATATAATAATGTATCTTTTTTAGATTAGAAAGCTATATTTTGTAAGTCATTGGATTTAGAATTTTAACCTTTATCTGGCCTTTCTCATTGTGTGAAAACTTTGAATTTGTCTAAAAGATTAATGTTCTGTTTATTTAAAATTCATTTCATATTGAAAATATTCAGACTGTGGTCTAAAATTTATGTACTTTTATTTTCTTGTACTTTTTCTTTACTGTTAGACTTATAATTTATGTTTCTGGTCTATTTTTTTAAAGTCTTTGTCAAACATAATTTAAAATTAAATGAACTATCAAAATTAAAATATTAATATTCGTTAAATCAAACAAAGAGAAAATTACCGTTGGACTTGTAATTTATGTTTCTTTACTATTTTTTAAAAGTCAATTTGTCAAACATTATTCAAAACTGAATAAATTATCAAAATTTAAATATTGATATTCATATAAATTAAAAAAAGTAAAAACGATGAATTAAAATAGTCAGTTAATGTAAAATATAAGTTAAAATGTCTTCTGAATATTCACTCTTTGTAACATTTAAATGTACTAGTCTCACTTGCCCATGCTTAAGCAACGTCAGTAACATTCAGCGTAAGAAAAGGGATCATCTGCAAGACTGCATGTACGTCGTTTAAAGAAGAAGAAGAAAAAATTGTCTAAACATTTTTAAACTAATGCTCTTGAAATGTTGCAAATATTTAACAACTGTAAGCGAAAGTCACATGGCAAAGCAAGTAATGTCTAATTATCAGGTTTGATGGTAGTGGTTTTTCTTATAAGTTCATTGTAAGTGTTTTAGTGGGAAGAGTAAAATATTTTATTCAAAATCTTAGTTATGTAGATTAGGAATCGAGAGCTGGAGGGACAGGATGGGAAGAGGAGAGCATCTAATGCCTCCTGCTCTGCCCTCTTAAGGATAAACCTCGTGTCTGCAATTGGCTTTCCTGTGGATCATCCATATTAAATCTGATTGCAGATATGATGTTTGTCCTTAAGAGGGCAGTATTGTCGGCCGGACAGCAGACAACACAAAATCAGTTCACGGACAAGGCCCCGGTATAAATAGACTGAAGGAGGTTGTCTCTGGACCTGGGGCCTTTATTATCTCCTTCTATTGTAGTCCGTGGTCTGTTGTGTTGGTCTGTCTTTAGAGCGACGCCTGACATGGCAGGGGGTTTCCGCTTCCAGGGACGGATTCCTCCAGGGTCGTCCGCCTGTCCAGAGTCTTGCAAATCTGGGTGCCTGTGGCCTGTCTGGGTGCCCAAGTCTGGGATGCGTCCAGTTCAGACGCCCTCACCCTGTCTCTCTTTGTCTTTCGGTGGGGGGAGTTGGGGAGAATTTTTGGCAGTTTGACTGTATTTTCTGTCAGTTTTTTGTAAAGCAGTTGCTTTGCCTTGTGGTTTTTGTTAATTGAAGGGCTAAGTGGATGAAGTGGGTGTTTGATATAAAATAAATGAGATTTCTCAATAGGTAAGGGTATTGTGTTTTAAAAAGTCTTATTTCCTGGGTTTATAAAATACTCTATGAAAGAGTACAAAGCAAAAACATTTATAACTAATATCTCAAAAGTTAATTCTTGATACAGACCCTATTCCTCAACTTTGTCCTGCAATTTACTGAATGTTGTAAATGTTTTAATATTACTGTTTTTATAAAGCCTATTTCAAATATTCTCTAATTTTTGTTACAAAATATATTTTAAATGCACAACAATTTTTTCTTTTAACTACATACTTTTCCATAAATTTCAACTATTAATTTTGATAGATAATATCAATTCTAGTTAATGGAATTATTTAAATGTATAACTATTAATAAAATATTATCTGCTATATTAATATTCAAGATTTTTTTTTCCCCAAATATTTTTTTGCTTTTTTAAATTTTAAATTAATTTTATCTTGGGTGCCTGCAAATACAATTTATACTTTTTTTGCACAAACCCATTGCAGACCATCTAGTACCATTAGTGAAAGTTGTACCATTATGGTACGGGGAGTAGCCTATGGAGACGGAATGTCATGGGGGAGTGCTACTAACAACTATTTGTTGATATTTTAAAATTTTACATATTTTACGCACACTCATTGCAAACGATCTAGTACCAGTAGTGAAAGTTGTACCTTTGTGGTACGGGGAGTAGCCGCTGGAGACGAACTGCAATTGGGTGGTGCATACTACATTGTCATATTTAGTAGTTTATTTTAAATGAATATTACCAATTGTTATTTTAAAAGGTAATAAACTCCAACCTATATATATGTTAAAAAATACTAGTATTTTTTGTAGTCTTAAATATTTGCAACATTCGTTATAATTGTCAATTTTTGAAGGGAAACGGAAAATCTTTTTCAAAAAGATTTTCTCGAAAATCCCTCTTTCATATTGCTTTTGATTGTTAATAATTTGATTTAAATTCTTGAATCATTCAACAGCATTAAATCTTAAAAAAAAAAAAAAAAAAAAAATGTGTTCAATGTTTTCTTAATTGTTTTTAAATTTTATAAAAGAGGAGTCGATAATCCCTCTTGATTATTTCTTGCAATTGTAAACTATATTTATATTCTGGAATCTCTGAACAGCAGGAGAGCTATATATAAAAAAAAACTCACCCTGCTCTGTTCAGTGCTTCCTTAGATGTTCTAATTGTTTTTAAATTATGTAAAAAGGGAGTCGAAAATCTCTTGCATATAGTTTTTAATTCTTAATTTTATTTAAATTCTTTAATCATTGAACAGCTTGAAATCTTAAAAAAAAAAAAAAATTGTGTTCAATGTTTTCTTAATTGTTTTTAAATTTTATAAAAGAGGAGTCGATAATCCCTCTTGATTATTTCTTGCAATTGTAAACTATATTTATATTCTGGAATCTCTGAACAGCAGGATAGCTATATATAAAAAAAAACTCACCCTGCTCTGTTCAGTGCTTCCTTAGATGTTCTAATTGTTTTTAAATTATGTAAAAAGGGAGTCGAAAATCTCTTGCATATAGTTTTTAATTCTTAATTTTATTTAAATTCTTTAATCATTGAACAGCTTGAAATCTTTAAAAAAAAAAATTGTGTTCAATGTTTTCTTAATTGTTTTTAAATTTTATAAAAGAGGAGTCGATAATCCCTCTTGATTATTTCTTGCAATTGTAAACTATATTTATATTCTGGAATCTCTGAACAGCAGGAGAGCTATATATAAAAAAAAAACTCACCCTGCTCTGTTCAGTGCTTCCTTAGATGTTCTAATTGTTTTTAAATTATGTAAAAAGGGAGTCGAAAATCTCTTGCATATAGTTTTTAATTCTTAATTTTATTTAAATTCTTTAATCATTGAACAGCTTGAAATCTTAAAAAAAAATTAAAAAAAAAAAAAAATTGTGTTCAATGTTTTCTTAATTGTTTTTAAATTTTATAAAAGAGGAGTCGATAATCCCTCTTGATTATTTCTTGCAATTGTAAACTATATTTATATTCTGGAATCTCTGAACAGCAGGAGAGCTATATATAAAAAAAACCTCACCCTGCTCTGTTCAGTGCTTCCTTAGATGTTCTAATTGTTTTTAAATTATGTAAAAAGGGAGTCAAATCTCTTGCATATAGTTTTTAATTCTTAATTTTATTTAAATTCTTTAATCATTGAACAGCTTGAAATCTTTAAAAAAAAAAAAAAAAAAAAAAAATTGTGTTCAATGTTTTCTTAATTGTTTTTAAATTTTATAAAAGAGGAGTCGATAATCCCTCTTGATTATTTCTTGCAATTGTAAACTATATTTATATTCTGGAATCTCTGAACAGCAGGAGAGCTATATATATAAAAAAAACTCACCCTGCTCTGTTCAGTGCTTCCTTAGATGTTCTAATTGTTTTTAAATTATGTAAAAAGGGAGTCGAAAATCTCTTGCATATAGTTTTTAATTCTTAATTTTATTTAAATTCTTTAATCATTGAACAGCTTGAAATCTTAAAAAAAAATTAAAAAAAAAAAAAAATTGTGTTCAATGTTTTCTTAATTGTTTTTAAATTTTATAAAAGAGGAGTCGATAATCCCTCTTGATTATTTCTTGCAATTGTAAACTATATTTATATTCTGGAATCTCTGAACAGCAGGAGAGCTATATATAAAAAAAACCTCACCCTGCTCTGTTCAGTGCTTCCTTAGATGTTCTAATTGTTTTAAATTATGTAAAAAGGGAGTCGAAAATCTCTTGCATATAGTTTTTAATTCTAAATTTTATTTAAATTCTTTAATCATTGAACAGCTTGAAATCTTTAAAAAAAAAAAAAAAAATTGTGTTCAATGTTTTCTTAATTGTTTTTAAATTTTATAAAAGAGGAGTCGATAATCTCTCTTGATTATTTCTTGCAATTGTAAACTATATTTATATTCTGGAATCTCTGAACAGCAGGAGAGCTATATATAAAAAAAAACTCACCCTGCTCTGTTCAGTGCTTCCTTAGATGTTCTAATTGTTTTTAAATTATGTAAAAAGGGAGTCGAAAATCTCTTGCATATAGTTTTTAATTCTTAATTTTATTTAAATTCTTTAATCATTGAACAGCTTGAAATCTTAAAAAAAAATAAAAAAAAAAATAAAAAATTGTGTTCAATGTTTTCTTAATTGTTTTTAAATTTTATAAAAGAGGAGTTGATAATCCCTCTTGATTATTTCTTGCAATTGTAAACTATATTTATATTCTGGAATCTCTGAACAGCAGGAGAGCTATATATAAAAAAAAACTCGCCCTGCTCTGTTCAGTGCTTCCTTAGATGTTCTAATTGTTTTTAAATTATGTAAAAAGGGAGTCGAAAATCTCTTGCATATAGTTTTTAATTCTTAATTTTATTTAAATTCTTTAATCATTGAACAGCTTGAAATCTTTAAAAAAAAAAAAAAATTGTGTTCAATGTTTTCTTAATTGTTTTTAAATTTTATAAAAGAGGAGTCGATAATCCCTCTTGATTATTTCTTGCAATTGTAAACTATATTTATATTCTGGAATCTCTGAACAGCAGGAGAGCTATATATAAAAAAAAACTCACCCTGCTCTGTTCAGTGCTTCCTTAGATGTTCTAATTGTTTTTAAATTATGTAAAAAGGGAGTCGAAAATCTCTTGCATATAGTTTTTAATTCTTAATTTTATTTAAATTCTTTAATCATTGAACAGCTTGAAATCTTAAAAAAAAAAAAAAAATTGTGTTCAATGTTTTCTTAATTGTTTTTAAATTTTATAAAAGAGGAGTCGATAATCCCTCTTGATTATTTCTTGCAATTGTAAACTATATTTATATTCTGGAATCTCTGAACAGCAGGATAGCTATATATTAAAAAAAACTCGCCCTGCTCTGTTCAGTGCTTCCTTAGATGTTCTAATTGTTTTTAAATTATGTAAAAAGGGAGTCGAAAATCTCTTGCATATAGTTTTTAATTCTTAATTTTATTTAAATTCTTTAATCATTGAACAGCTTGAAATCTTTAAAAAAAAAAAAAAAAATTGTGTTCAATGTTTTCTTAATTGTTTTTAAATTTTATAAAAGAGGAGTCGATAATCCCTCTTGATTATTTCTTGCAATTGTAAACTATATTTATATTCTGGAATCTCTGAACAGCAGGAGAGCTATATATAAAAAAAAAAACTCGCCCTGCTCTGTTCAGTGCTTCCTTAGATGTTCTAATTGTTTTTAAATTATGTAAAAAGGGAGTCAAAAATCTCTTGCATATAGTTTTTAATTCTTAATTTTATTTAAATTCTTTAATCATTGAACAGCTTGAAATCTTAAAAAAAAAAAAAAAAATTGTGTTCAATGTTTTCTTAATTGTTTTTAAATTTTATAAAAGAGGAGTCGATAATCCCTCTTGATTATTTCTTGCAATTGTAAACTATATTTATATTCTGGAATCTCAGAACAGCAGGAGAGCTATATATAAAAAAAAACCTCACCCTGCTCTGTTCAGTGCTTCCTTAGATGTTCTAATTGTTTTTAAATTATGTAAAAAGGGAGTCGAAAATCTCTTGCATATAGTTTTTAATTCTTAATTTTATTTAAATTCTTTAATCATTGAACAGCTTGAAATCTTTAAAAAAAAAAAAAAAAAAAAATTGTGTTCAATGTTTTCTTAATTGTTTTTAAATTTTATAAAAGAGGAGTCGATAATCCCTCTTGATTATTTCTTGCAATTGTAAACTATATTTATATTCTGGAATCTCTGAACAGCAGGAGAGCTATATATAAAAAAAAACTCACCCTGCTCTGTTCAGTGCTTCCTTAGATGTTCTAATTGTTTTTAAATTATGTAAAAAGGGAGTCGAAAATCTCTTGCATATAGTTTTTAATTCTTAATTTTATTTAAATTCTTTAATCATTGAACAGCTTGAAATCTTTAAAAAAAAAAAAAAAAAAAAAAAAAAATTGTGTTCAATGTTTTCTTAATTGTTTTTAAATTTTATAAAAGAGGAGTCGATAATCCCTCTCTTGATTATTTCTTTTAATTGTCAATTATATTTATATTCTGGAATCTCTGAACAGCAGAAAAGATTTTACAAAAAAAAAAACCAAAAAAACCTCGTCCTGCTCTGTTCAGTGCTTTCTTAAATGTTCTAATTGTTTTTAAATTATGTAAAACAGGAGTGGAAAATATCTCTTGCATATTGTTTTTAATTCTTAATTTTATTTAAATTCTGGACTCATTGAAGAGCAGAAAATATTTAAAAAAAAAAAAAAAAAAAAAAAACCTGTTCAAAGTTTTCTTAATTGTTTTTAAATTTTGTAAAAGAGGAGTCGATAATGCTTCATCATTAAATATAAGAAATATATATATATATATATATATATATATATATATATATATATATACATATAATACATGGTACATGAAAAAAAATAATGATGTTCATTCTTTTAATTTTTGTAAGTAATGATGCTCCTTATTATTATCAGTATTTAAAAGCTTGAGAACAGGAAATTAAGACAAAATCTCTTGATTTATGTTGTTGCACTTTTAATTATTCATTGTATTTAAATGTTGGAGTTATTACATAGGAATTTTTTTTTTAAAATGTAAATTTTTTTTAAAAACTGTGTCTGTGCAGCAAAAATGTATAATTTGTCTGTCTTTGTCTTTAATATATGCATGTATTTAGTAGTGATTTAATGTGGAAATTTCCTTGTATTTGCCATGATATAAGGACAAATATTTCCCATAAGTTTTTTTTAGACTTATTTTCAAGTTATCACACATTGAATAAATGTCAGATTTAGCAAACACACAATAAAATAATTTATAATTCGATAATCGTTGTTTGTTTTTATGTATGCAAATTAGAGGATGTTCTGCGCAGTTGAAAGTTTGTTATTTTTTCTTTTGATTTATTTACTCAAACTGATTTGTAAATCATTGTTCATATACTTTTCTTTTAAAAAAAAAAAAATCTTTTATACGAACTTCGATTTTGTATGTTTGTTGATGGGAGCGGAATCTGCGAAGGCCTAATTAACTTTCTTGCCTTCATTCAGTCGGGTTGAAACTTAGCAGATAGGTTTGATATCAATGACTATGCATTTTATCAAACTTTGGGGCTGCTACTGTCACTATAAGGTTGCTTTTGCGGAATACTAATAAACCGACTTGCCGTCATCCAATCGCTTTGAAATTGCATTGAACCGATCATTGTTAAAACTCTTTCCTTTTGCAAAATTTTTTTAAATAAAAAAATTACTGTAATCAGAATAAATAAATAATATTTGAATGTTAGATTCTCATTCATTTTTAATAAATAAATTTTTAAAACTTAGTTTGCTGTACATTTTTCAGATAGAATTGTTTTTGATATCGGCGCTGTGTTAATGAATATAAAAATTGATAATGCATACAAAGGATTTTTTAAAACTCTGTTTATAAGGGGTCAATTATGTACTTTAAAAAAAAAAGGAAAAAAATTAAGCTAGTCTAGTAATAGCATAGATAAACAATTCCAAACTTAGTCCATTAGATTAATCAAAATCGTATTTTCATATGTGTTCTTTCATACTTGATTAGATCCCCTTTCAGCTCAGTTTCACTCATGTCTGTGTTTTCCTGTTATTTTCATCGTACCCTTTTACAGCAGATCATCAAGACAGTATTGAATATTATGAAGGGTTAGGTTTAGAAATAGTTGAATATCTGTAAATTGTATGAAATTCTTGTGTAATAATTTAAAATTATTTCCCCCACACTAATATTTGATTGAAGTACAATCCACCAGATAAATATATTGCATTAATTTAAAAATATTCTTTTTCCAGGTTAGCCAAAAATAACAATTAAAAAGTTTAAAAATTAACTTTATTGATACTACTGCTGCAATTGAAGTTATTGAAAAAACATGAATAAAAATATAGTTTGCAGTTGAGGTCAATCTTAATGATATTTGTAATTATCAAGGATTAGAACTTTGTTAAGAGGTATTTCTTGGGTGTTAATAATCCAAGTGTATTTTTGCTTCTTCCAGTTGTAGCCATTTCTGAAAACAGCCCAATTCTGAAAGAAAGTAACCACAGAAACTGGCAATGCGGGAAATGTCAAGGAGCTTTCTGATTCTGGAGAAAATCAGGTAAATGTCTGGGTATTTTTTTAAAATTTCACAAACATCAGGGAAATTTTCAATCGTTGTTTTGAAGGTCTGTTTCTTTGTTCATTCGTGTTTTCTAATGATTACCACCACAATTCTTCGGTTACCTGGAGAATTGTGGTGGTAATGATTAGATGTTTAACAATGTTATGGAATAATGTAAACCTTTCATTGCTGCCAAAATTGTTTAAAAAAATGGCATATTATCTCTTTAGAATACATGTTCTATTTCATCAAGGTGTCTACATATCTGGAAAATTTCAAAAAAAGTTTGCATAAAATCAATGAATTTTCTTGGGAAACCATCTTCTGTCTTTTTTTCCTGAATTTTGTTGCTACCTTGTGTAATGTTAACCTTTTGCCTTTCTCGTATGTAGGAACCAGCAACTCGAGATGTTTTGCAGCATTTTTGGTTCGGTTTGTGGTTGCGAATCCGCTTCAAAGAAACGAAACACAGTCATTGCCTTGCATCGAATTTCAACATTAAATGTAGTGGTCCTCTCGAGTTGCGGCATCCAATCATGTGGCACCAGACAGGCGTCTCTCGAGCGCTAAAGGGTAATAATAATATGCTTTGTCGAAACAATACCCTTGCCTGTGTTTGGAATTTCTGATTGCATTCAATTTTTTGTATTTTCTTTTATTTCATTCAATACATTGATAAATACAAATGTTATATTCTTTTATTCTCATTATGCCTTTCTTGATGTTTATTGGGGTCATCACAGAATCGGTCAGGGCTCTTCACTCTCATGAAGAGGATTCTATTACCGAAGCTTAATCAGTCAAGAGTTTGATGCAACCCATTGGTGGCTTTACATAATTTTTTTTTATGAACTTTTTCTTGTGTTGTGTGAGGCTTTACGATCAAGGCTTTTTTTATTTATTTAAAACAGATGCTTATGGCAGGGTTCGGGAAAACAGGGATCGGGAAAACCGGGAATATCGGGAAAAGTCAGGGAATTCGGTATTTCGGGAAAAATCAGGGAATTATCAGGGATTTTGTCAAAAAGTTTAAAGAAATTTTCCGAAATTAAAATGAAACTTTTAATTTTGACAATTAAAAATACCTTGCTACCAAAAATATAAAAATCAATTTAAAAAAAAATTAGAAAAAGTTTAAAAAAAAAAAAAAAAAAAAATTCGGATCGCAAGACCGACCACGCAACTTTTCGCATTAAAATTTCCTGACAATCACTGAATCTGCTTCCGTTCAGATTTGCCTCAAATCGCCGATAGAATGACTACATTTTTTCCTCATTTTTCTCTTATATTATAGTAGTCTATCGGCATTATTTACGTTGATATTTGATGGTCATTTTTCTGAACGTTACGATGGTAAAATGGCCGATATTTTCGTGATTATAGAGGGCAAGAAACATGTTCTTGCATGCTGCTCATTTTTGTGATGTGTCACTGACGCTATTTCAGAGATTGCACCTGTCAGCCATGGTACAGTTCTGCTGAAACACGGATTTCAGCAATTTTTGTTGTTGAAATTTCCATCATTCCTGAGACGGATTCAAAACTGCATTACAATTTTATTGGGTTTACTTGCTTGTCTGACAACCAAGGGGAACCTACATACTTTCAGACTTCCCCAAATTTGTGATGTAATGACCTCTTTTCTTGCTGATTGCCAGCATCTATCGCTGTTATTTATGCTAGTGTGTGGTGGTTAGTTTCGCCGAACGTTACTCTGATGTTAAGCTTGTTATTGCCGAGATTTTCGCTGCTAAGAAGAGAGCTATCACCGAGATTTACATTCTTGTGATGTTCATTTTAGACCCTATTAATCACTATTCCAAGGTTTGTGCCTCAATAGTTGTCTATATCGCCGAGATTTACGCTTGTGATTGTCAATTTCGTAGATTGTAAAGTCGATAGAATCGCGTCTATTTCAGCGATTTCCATCGATATGTTGGATGCTAACGTTGATATTTACGTTGGTGTGATGGTCATTTTTGCCGATTGTTGCCTTAATGCAGGGATGTGATTGCTTCCGCCAATCTTTCCGCTTTCGTGAATTTTTCTTATTTTTTCACCTATCAAAGTTTTCCCACAATTTTCTCATTGATCTCGGAGATTAAAATTTCCTGACAATCATGGAACCTGCATGCGTTCAGTCTTCCCCAAACCACCGATGGAATTATTATCCCCCCCCCCCCCCTACTTTTCTGTAATGTTAGACTCTATCGGAATTATTTACAGTGGTATGTTACAACCATTTTGCAAAACGTTACGCTGATTCCTGTAATTATGGCGAGCGTTATCGCCGTTATTACGTTACTGTGTGATACTCATTTTCGTCGAGTTTTACTCCAAAATAATAGTTAATGACGTTATTGCAGAGGTTTGCATCTGTCGGACATAGTACAGTTCAGCTAAAACGCGAATTTTGACTTTTTCTTTTAATTGAAATTTCGATCATTCCTGAGATCGATACAAATCTGCATTACAATTTTATTGGACTTACAAGTCTGACATTCACGGAACCTTCTTACCGGGCATTTTGCCTGCACCGGTACGGGCATTTTTGCCGATTGTTGGTTTAATATAATTGCCGAGACTTGCGCCCGTACGGCGGCCGCTATCACCGATATTTACGTTGAAGTAGCTGTAATTTTCACTTAGATTTAAGCCGTTTTAACTGAAGTTATTGGTGAGATTCACGACGTCGTTTTGGTGTCATTCGCCTAGACTTCCACTGATGTGAAAGCCGCTATGTACGTTATTAGTGTGTATGTGAGGATCGTTTTCACTGTTTGGTTTGAATTAATGATGAATGATTAGAATTTTAATTTAATTTTGCACAAGAAATTAATCCAAATCTTCCCAGTTTTTATTATGTATCCTTATTTAAAATTGTAATTTTAACTGCTATTGAATGTAAAATTGTTTATTTTAACTTGAAAAACAATTTTACATTTTAACTATATGTGTAAGTAATAGTTTAAAGTTAAAGCATTTTTTTTATGCATAATTGTTTAAAATTAATTGTCTGGGGAAAATGTGTTCATTTTGTAAAAATTTTGCTTGGGTATTGTACTTAAACAGCAGCTACAGCTGATCTTAAACAAAAAAGAAAATTTCAAATAATGCAAATAATGAAATTGAACAATTTGGACAACGAAATTATGCAAACTAAAAAGCCAATGAAAATAGTGTAACTCCCCCAATCCAACTACATTTGAAGAATGTTTTTTTTTTTTTTTTTTTTTTAAATGCACAAATTGATATATAATTCATAAAATATAAAAATTTTACTTTACGAAAATATTTTAAAGTAATTATTGATTTTTGAAATTTGATTACAATTTCAAGTATTCAGAAAACAAAAATAGTTAATATAATATACAGAGTATTTGTTAAATGTGTGTGTGTGTTTGATCCATTTTGACATGATTTATGGTTTGTCTTTATTTTTAAAATTTTACTTAAGAAAACAGCTTATTAAATCTAAAATTTAATACTAGAGTCCTCTTTTCTTGAGATTAAATTGTAATGAAAAAAAAGTGTGATTTTAAAGTATAATTGCACATGCACAGTACAGGTACACTATACATACACTACACTAAATGAAGCAATTTGGTATTTGTGTCATAAATGTGTAAAGATAAACAGTACATGCATCGTAATTTTCTTTATGATGGTGAATTTGAATGTTCTTTTACTTAAAAGTTTATTATTTATATATATTTTGTCGATAAGTTATAATCAGGGAAAAAATTGGGTGTTACAGGGAATAATCAGGGAAATATCAGGGAATTTTAAAATAACTTTTCTGTGGACACCCTGTTATGGCCTCTTTGTCTATCCTTTAATCAGGGTTCCCAAGGTCATTTAAATGCTTAATATTTTTAAACTTCTTTTCTGTGCCTTAAAAGTAATTGAAAATCCATAGAGGTCCTTAAAAGTCCTTAATTTCCACTGATGTTTGTTCCTGACTAATATTTATAAAAATTCTTCTCTGACTTGCTTAGCCACCGCAGGTTCGCCAGTTATCACTGCACCAAAATTTTCTAGTATATTTGTTTTACGCAAGCGTCAAGTTGTACGTCGTTTGGTACATATTTTCTGATTAGTGCCATGAAATTCAAACAGAGTTTTAGTTACACACTGTACTCTGTGAGACAAACATGCTAGCATAGTGTTTTTCAGGCTTCGTACGGTTCTTGAAAGTCCTTAAGAACTCCTTATTTTTACTTAATGTCTCCAAGGGACCTTGAAAAGTTCTTGAAAACTCCTTATTTTTTTTTAACCTGAAGGTTCTTGAAAGTTTTTTAAGTTTAGAGGGCTCTTGAAAAATTCTTGAAAATAACTGGCATTTGTTATTCTTTTTTTTTTTTTCCCTTCTTTGTGTGTGTATTTCAGAAACTTCCATAGAAAAAAAATCCTGATCTTCTTATAAAAAAAAAAAAAAAAAAAAAAAAAAAAAAAACCCTTCATATATTATTTCCCTTTATTTTCTCTTTCTGTAGTTGAAAAGAATGAACAAATAATGTAATTCTCAATTGTAAGGATCACCATAGTAATAAATTATTCATGATGAAATGAAGCATCTGTCGTGAGGCTAGTTAGTGTATGTAATTATAAATATTAAATAAGCAACACGTGTTGCACGTTACTTAATGAAGTCTATTATTTAAGGAAAAACTTTACAGGCATTTTACGTTATTGTAAGCAGTACAACTGCGAGGTTTCATTAGCATGCTACCAAAAAAGAAGCAAGTAAAAAAGGTGGATTGTTCGAATCGGAAGTAGTATTAATCCAACCGCACCGTAGTAGAAGCTATAGTTATTACGACGTCGCATAGTGTCTGTTCATCATGACGTCATGTCCACTGCACATCTATTATAATGTTTTTCTGGGCATGTCTATTTTGAATATTTAATTGTATGAGCCTTCTGCCTTTGTAAAAGGATTTAATGGCTGGTAAGTGAAGGTCACTGAGTGTCATTATTTACTCACAGAGTGTTGATTTATTTACTCAAACTGATTTGTAAATCATTGTTCATATACTTTTCTTTTTTAAAAAAAAAAAATCTTTTATACGAACTTCGATTTTGTATGTTTGTCGATGGGAGCGGAATCTGCGAAGGCCTAATTAACTTTCTTGCCTTCATTCAGTCGGGTTGAAACTTAGCAGATAGGTTTGATATCAATGACTATGCATTTTATCAAACTTTGGGGCTGCTACTGTCACTATAAGGTTGCTTTTGCGGAATACTAATAAACCGACTTGCCGTCATCCAATCGCTTTGAAATTGCATTGAACCGATCATTGTTAAAACTCTTTCCTTTTGCAAAATTTTTTTAAATAAAAAAATTACTGTAATCAGAATAAATAAATAATATTTGAATGTTAGATTCACATTCATTTTTAATAAATAAATTTTTAAAACTTAGTTTGCTGTACATTTTTCAGATAGAATTGTTTTTGATATCGGCGCTGTGTTAATGAATATAAAAATTGATAATGCATACAAAGGATTTTTTAAAACTCTGTTTATAAGGGGTTATATTATGTACTTTAAAAAAAAAAAAAAAAAAAATTAAGCTAGTCTAGTAATAGCATAGATAAACAATTCCAAACTTAGTCCATTAGATTAATCAAAATCGTATTTTCATGTGTTCTTTCATACTTGATTAGATCCCCTTTCAGCTCAGTTTCACTCATGTCTGTGTTTTCCTGTTATTTTCATCGTACCCTTTTACAGCAGATCATCAAGACAGTATTGAATATTATGAAGGGTTAGGTTTAGAAATAGTTGAATATCTGTAAATTGTATGAAATTCTTGTGTAATAATTTAAAATTATTTCCCCCACACTAATATTTGATTGAAGTACAATCCACCAGATAAATATATTGCATTAATTTAAAAATATTCTTTTTCCAGGTTAGCCAAAAATAACAATTAAAAAGTTTAAAAATTAACTTTATTGATACTACAGCTGCAATTGAAGTTATTGAAAAAACGTGAATAAAAATATAGTTTGCAGTTGAGGTCAATCTTAATGATATTTGTAATTATCAAGGATTAGAACTTTGTTAAGAGGTATTTCTTGGGTGTTAATAATCCAAGTGTATTTTTACTTCTACCAGTTGTAGCCATTTCTGAAAACAGCCCAATTTTGTAAGAAAGTGACCACAGAAACTGGAAATCCAGGAAATGTCAAGGAGCTTTCTGATTCTGGAAAAAATCAGGTAAATGTCTGGGTATTTTTTAAAAATTTCACAAACATCAGGGAAATTTTCTATCGTTGTTTTGAAGGTCTGTTTCTTTGTTCATTCGTGTTTTCTAATGATTACCACCATAATTCTTCGGTTACCTGGAGAATTGTGGTGGTAATGATTAGATGTTTAACAATCAGGGTTCCCACGGTCCTTGAAAGTCCTTGAATTTTTTTTTATGAAATTTGGTCCTTGAAAGTCTTTGAA
The DNA here is from genome assembly GCA_963978545.1 of Linyphia triangularis. NCBI lineage: Eukaryota > Metazoa > Arthropoda > Arachnida > Araneae > Linyphiidae > Linyphia > Linyphia triangularis. Next base: position 82,413,482 of record OZ021729.1, on the reverse strand, counting down.
AAAAGGATAAGGTCCTTGAAAGTCCTTGAATTTTTAAGTGACCAACAACAGTGATGTAGTGTAAAATAAAAAGGTGTGGGAATGCTATGCGGCGTCGTTACAAACAAATATATATATTTTCTGAGTGTGGGGAAGGGGGGTGGGGGGGAGAGAGTGAAAATGACAACTTTAAATAATTTTGTTAATATTACTTTAATAATCTCAAAATAGCTCACGAGCACCTCCAAAAATTAAAAAAAGTGAATAAATAATAATTGTGTGTTTCGACTTATTCTTTTATACAAATAATTTTTTTAAACTATTAAGTTATATGGATTTTAAATAATTTGCTTTGCACAACCCATTTTAAAAGATTGTTTAACACTTTATAAAGGATTATAACACATTTTCAAACATATTATCGACACAAATTTTTAAAAATATCCGAAATATCAGAGATGCCTTGCATGCAATGGGTTCGGATAAATTCCCAGATTCTGTAGCTCCTCGAAATCTGTTTTCAAAATGAATGAAAAAGATTGTGATTGTTGCAGAAGTTGATTAAAAGTTTTATGGCTTTTCTCCTTTTCAAAAAGAAAATGTAGAGAAGTTCCTCTTTCTTGATAGATCCTTCCTTTCCAAATTTGCTACATTAATTAAATAATTGAAAAATTCAAATCCATCAGTCGATTTAAAATTTCTTGATAAAATATTAATTTGTGTACCATCTCAATCATCTCTAATTTTAAGCGGGATATTTCAATGTAGACTCATTACTTGCCTGATTTGTTTGGGACATTCCTGTTTTTTATCTTATCCAGTTCGATTTTGTCATCTTGACAGTGGTGACGGTTGGGTGACAATAATAGTCAAAAATGGGTATAAATCGGAGGAGGAAACAAACTCTAAAATATATATGATATTGCCATCAAAATCACTAGATTTTAAAAAAGATCGGGGAAATTTCCTCCCCTTATTGCCGCCACTGTATAATTTTTTTTTAAGAACTGCTGCTACATTTTTGGAATAAATTTTGAAATAACTGTAAAACTTTCCCATTCTCAAACCGAAAAGAAATTTAATTTTGCATTTTAAAGTACATCTGAATTGTTTTCCTACTTCTTCGCAGCCCAATTTCAATGTATTATACCCATTTGCAAAACCATTAGCACTTTTATATTAAGGAAAATCAAATATACAGGACCAACCTAGGAGTAAAATGCTATGTGTGCAAAAATGAGTTTTGGAGCCCCTTACAGTGAAAATGGGTACAGAAAACACTTAAAAAATGGTAAAGAGTGCTCTATATGCTATGGGTGCAAATTATTAAAATCGTAGCGTTTTCTGCACTAATCAACATTATTTTAAGTCAGCTTTTATTAATGAACCCACGGATTCAATTTTTTTTTTTTTTTTTTAATAAAAAATTGTAATAAAATTATTTTCATAGGAATTTAATAAAATACATGTTATTAAAATTACTGATTTTTGCTACGTATTACTTTTTTTAGTAGTCCTCTACTCTTAGCGCAAGCCTTGGAACTCCTTTGCAACCCTGGGTTGTGAAGGGCTGCAATTCGGCTAATGTAGCATTATCAGTACTGCCAAGTTAAAGTGAAACAAAGTTAACAACTGTTCAGTTCTGTCACAACAACATAGCGGAGCGCTTGAAGCCAGTCTCTTTACTGTACACTCAAGCAACATTTTATGTGTTGAACTAAACATATTCAAATTCACAAACATTCAAAGGCGAAGTTAATATAAAGGATTTAAAAATCAATACTATTTTGAACATATTTTTTCCATGTTCAAACAAGTTATCAGTTTGATTTTCCCAATATCTGGGAATAAAATAAATATTTCCCAACATCTGACAAAATATAAATACATAATTCCGTGATCTCAAAACACCTTAAAAGCTAATACAAAATATGAACATTCTGCTCTTGCCTATCTGGATTTTTAGCACTAACCAGTTTATTCCGTCAGAACCGCAGGTTTGCTTAACTTTTTTGGATTGTAAAAACCCCCATCTTTTACTGTCATTTGTATTTTAATCTTGAACGAATTCATTTCTTAGGTACGTTGAGAGGTTAACAAATAATTTATTAAATCCGTGATATAAAATTTTTAAAATAAAAGTTACATAACTTTTGTTGATAAATCGGTTAGCGTTCCTGTTAAAATTAGAGGAGGCGAAATATTCTTCAAGGAAAGGGCGCAAAGAACTGAATGTGCTAGGTCACAGTTTTGTTCTTTAAAAATTTAGATATTTGGCGTGAATTTGTGTATGGAAGTTTTAGACTGTATATACGACGAACCATACAAATTTGACGTCTGGAATTCTTCCACAAATACAGATCATTCGTTGAAGAGGATAATTGCTATTGAATGAATCGTAGCTAAATGTAAACATATATCAGTTCATATCTAATGAAAGAGAAATGGCCATGTGTGGGTTGCCGTGCCTTTTTCAAGTGTTTTATAAAAACTTGGACTTGCCTGCTCAGCTCTGAAGTTGTGGATCCCAGACGAAAACTAGTTCTCACGAAATGACTTTTTTGTTTGCTTACTTGGCTTTGAGTTCAGTATTACGTAAAGAGAAAAAAAAAATTTTAGATGAGGGAATGTCGTTCCGCCTTCTAAAAAGGTAAAGGATCGCCGTTGCCTCATATTCCCACTCCACTATACCCCTGACCACCGATAAACTCCGTTTTGTAATTTTACGTCTGATGTATTTAAAATTATGGTCCTTAAATTTTTCTAAAAAGGTCCTTGAATTTTCTTAAAAAGGTCCTTGAAAGTCCTTGAATTTTTTTCTTCAATAAGAGTGGGAACCCTGACAATGTTATGGAATAATATGAACCTTTCATTGCTGCCAAAACTGTTTAAAAAAATGGCATATTATCTCTTTAGAATACATGTTCTGTTTTATCAAGGTGTCTACATATCTGGAAAATTTCAAAAAAAGTTTGCGTAAAATCAATGAATTTTCTTGGGAAACCATCTTTTGTCTTTTTTTCCTGATTTTTGTTGCTACCTTGTGTAATGTTAACCTTTTGCCTTTTTCGTACGTAGGAACCAGCAACTTGAGATGTTTTGCAGCATATTTGGTTTGGTTTGTGGTTGCGGATCCGCTTCAAAGAAACGAAACACAGTCATTGCCTTGTATCGAATATCCTCATTAAATGTAGTGGTCCTCTCGAGTTGTGGTATCCAATCATGTGGCATCAGACAGGTGCCTCTCGAGCGCTAAAGGGTAATAATAATTTGCTTTGTCGAAACAATACCCTTGCCTGTGTTTGGAATTTCTGATTGCATTCAATTTTTTGTATTTTCTTTTATTTCATTCAATACATTGATAAATACAAATGTTATATTCTTTTATTCTCATTGTGCCTTTCTTGATGTTTATTGGGGTCATCACAGAATCGGTCAGGGCTCTTCTCTCTCATGAAGAGGATTCGATTACTGAAGCTTAATCAGTAGGGTGGATAAAAAAAAATAAAAAATTTAAGAATTTCAAATCCGACCTATGGGGAAAAGATGTTCTATTGTATATCGATACATGGAAAAATATTTAAAAAAAATTTAATTTTAAGTTCAGTACTGCCACAAAGAGGATGAAATTTAGGTATTTGAGCTTTTTTATAGCAAAAAGTCAAAGTCAATTGAATTTTTTTCCTGAAGAATTTCAAAACCTACCTGTACGGAAAAGATGTTTTGAGGTACATGAATTAAGGGGAAAATAAAATAAAAATAATAAATTTTATGTTAAGCTCTTTGCAAGGGGGATGAAGTTTTGGTATTTAAGCTTTTTAATGGTAAATGTCAAAGTGATTTTTGTTTTAAGTGAAACAGGCCTTTAGTACTTTTAAATGTTTATTGGAATGAGAGGACATATACTAAATGGTTACAGAAAAAAAAAGCTTTAGGAACGTATTACAGCTTCTTAAGAATTAAATCAAGAAAAATAAAAAAATCTTCGGAATTACAGTGAACGGTAATCACGTTTGGAGTTGAAAACTGGCTTAAGGTTTCGTGATTCTAGGCTATTTCTTTTTAACCCATCTCTTCTGTATGATCCGCTTACAGCAGAAAATGCGATCAGGTTTCGATCTTGAATCACATAGGTGCCTAGACTTTTACGATGAACGTAATTAATGTCAATAAAGCTTTGGTTGGACTTCTTCTAAGCCAAATAGAACATGAGAATTCTATTGGGGGTTGTAAACCACCTTGAGTGGCGAATCTTTCCAGAGTTTCTCTTCAACACCCCTTCGCTGCTTTGTCCGCAGTGATGGCTTCACAAATTCCCATTACGCACAGTTGATCAGTACTTAAGTCTTTCTTGTTAGTCAGTTCACATAGGCTGGGTTTACGTGAATGAAACTACAGGTAGTATCTCGCATATGGTCACTCTTTGGCTTGTAACTGGCACACAAACCATTGTGGGTGCTTCAGAATCAGTTCCATATTTATTATAACACCTTCTTTGATACCTGTGTTTACAGACTACCTATTATCGCAAACAACATTGTTGTATCTATGTCATTGTCGACGCATGACCTAGCCGACCAGACTGTATAGTGGTTAGTGTGCTAGCTTCTAGACCGCGAAGTTGCCGGTACGAGTCCCGTGTAAGGCATGGGGGTTTGTAAATGTATGTTGGCTTGTCAATGACGAATGTTTCGGTGCATTATAGCCCTCGTGTTGCTGACGGCGCCAGATAATTTGAAAACAACCAAATCGACACATGAACAAAAATTACGATGTACTTTCTTTGAGATAGCTTTCAGTTAATTTTCTAGCTTTGAAAGCGAGATATTTGTCGTAGTATGAACTTATTTTTCTCAAAATGCTGTAGTGGTCATTTATTGGTGTTAAAGCTCGTTTCCAGGTCTCTCCTAACTTACTTGCAACTTATTGACACGCGGAGAAAAGTGTATTTAAATACACTGTACTTTGCTTCTCTTTTTAAATGCCAATATACGCACCTTCTTACGTTTTTCGTACGTAGGAAGCATAATCGTGGGCATATTACAGCCTGACCCAAATATAGCCACAGTACACAGAGTGTCTACCGGTCACGAAAGTCGAAAAAGTAACGAAATCCAAAAACGGTCAAGAAAGTCACGAAAAAGTCAAGAAATCAGAGCGGAGGTCACGAAATTTTCACGCCGATTGCAAAACTGAAAAATTCGGTAATTCCCTCAGAAAAATCGACAAAAAATTCGCCAACAAACAATTGCTGAAAAAGGCAATTTTTTTTCCAAAATGACGCGAAATTTTTATGAACGTATAGCATTTATTGCAACCATTCCTTCCTCTAAAACCGGCCTTTATCGGCCCGTCATGTAAGCGGCAGAATTTTTTATTTTTTTTTAATTTATAAATACTCGGGATTCCGTAGTTTATTTTTGTTAAATGTAGTCTAAATTTGAATGTTAAATATAGTTTGTGAAGTTTAAATATTCGTAGAACTATAATGTGTTGAGCACTTCTGCGGTATGCAAGTGTGAACTTGCTATACAGGATCGACAGGTGAAGTGTGAATGGAGGAGTTTCGTAACTTTTTCTAGTTGTATTTCCGACACGAAAAGTTACGATAAAAATCTACGAATCGACAAGAACATTTTATTAACTTATTTATTAAATATTAATCAGCAAGAATCACGAAAAAAAATATGATAGGTGAAAAAATTTCCCTGAAACTTTTGCCGATCGCTAGGACTAACAGCACTTATTAGTGTTTTTTTGTTTTTTTTATAACACTACATCGTAATTTTTAATTGAGTTGCCGTTATTATCGCAATAATTTCCTGTACTAAAATTACTTATGTAATAAATTGTGCGTTTTTATTTTTTAAAGTCACGAGGAATAAGAACCTACGATGCAATGTCCCTTCGATTATTTTACGGACTTCCCGCACTTTTGAATCTCGAAGCAAATTCAAAAATTCATCTCGGAATATTTTATTCTATTAAAGATTATTTTATTTAATTTACTTTTTGCTTTAAAGTATTAAATTAATTTCAGAAATAATTATTATAAAGCAACGACACAGCGGAGTCGAACGGACTTCCGGTTTTCTTCAAATCGCGGCATGATTACCGTGTTTTCGCCGAAAGTCAGTTGCTATTCCTTTTGTTTAAGACATTTTTTTTTTATTCATTCCCTAGCATATAAGTTGACCCCCTACTTTTTAGTGAACATTTTGGCCCACATTCTCGACTTTCATGCTAGTATATATACGGTATATTGTCAGGAAATATAAACGGACAATCTTGTTGGCCCTCAAACCTATTGTTGGTTGTTGATGTACTTTTCGAGAAAATTAGATGGAATCCGATATAGATCTAGCCAAGTGGTTAATGCCTGTGTTACTGGCCAAATATAAAGGATATTGTATATTTTGCAAATCAAAATTTTATGTCAGTCATAGTGAAATGGGGTTGGTGAAATCTCATCAAAAATACATCAAGACTTAGCCTGTGTAATTTTAACAGGCAAGCAAAGAATGCTTAATTTTCAGTCTTTGTCATCACATGTAATTCCATCCAATAATGCAACTAATAGCATCCTATTACCAACCCAAGAAAATGTTATTGTTGCTGAAGCAAGCAAACAATGTGAAGCAACTGTAAACACTTTAACTTGGTCAGATTTTTCATCTTCTATGAGTTATTTTTACTATCATTAATGAACAAGTTATATGGGCATTAAACCGAGTAATGTGTCAGACTTCTGACAGAAGCACATGTAAAGGAAGTGAATTGTTTACTGCTATGTTCCTATAGGAGGAGCAAGTTCAGTCATTAGATATTGAGATTGCTAAAATGAAAAAACAAAACAAAAAATATGCTGAAATTGGTGTTGATTAGTGTTATCATTCACAATGCTAAATTTTATGATATAATGTTTTATTGTTCTTGCTATTTTCTTTCACGTGGATTTCTCTAATTTTCTAGTGTGATTAAAACAGAATTTTATGCATTTCAGTGAGTTTTTGTCAGCAAATTAATGCAGCAATCATTGTTATAGGGGTAATATATTTCATACATTTCTATCCAAGAGAAGAAGAAAAACGTTTTTTTTTTTTTTTGGGGGGGGGGGACAATTTTTTTTTATATAACTGCACAAAAAATCTACTGTACGAACATTCGTAGTTGTGGCTTCAATATAGGTCAAATTTGTTGTATTGTATCTCTGATTGTTGTCTTTTTAAAAGTATTAAGTTTTTATGGTTTGCCTTTGTAATTTTTTTTTTTGACAAATTGAATATTTAAACGGTTGCAAAATTTTTTGAAAAGGTCAAGAAATTTTCTTCTGAGGTCAAAAAAAGTCAAGAAATTGTATTTGACAAAGTTGGTAGACACCCTGGTACAGTATGAGTCCAAGTACACAAACAAACAAATGTCACATAGTAAAATAGTAATTTAATTTACTTTACAAGAACAGCGTTCACCGATTAGAATGAATAGAATGAATTAGAATGAATTTAGCGTTGAATTCCGTAAGCTGCTGGCAACTGCACTATAGGGTTGTAGGGCTGATTCAACGGTGATATGGGGGGGGCAGGAGTTGGGTCTAAAAAGGTTGAAATGTACATTGTACTACTAATTATTCAGTAATCATCACTTTTTTAAGATTTATATTGTAAAAAAACAAATATTTTTAGTGTAAAATCATTTAACGAAAATTAGGACTTTTTTTTCATTTTTTTCAAAAATTCAACCCCTTTGTGGCAGTGCAAAATTTTCAAATTAATTTTTTTTATTATTTTTTCCCTAATCTCTATATCATAGAACATCTTTTCACCATGGGTAGGTTTTGATTATTAATAATTTTTTTTCCGCCATAGATGAACGAACCACCCTATTAATCAGTCAAGAGTTTGACGCACCCCATTGGTGGCTTTACATAATTTCTTTTTATGAACTTTTTCTTCTTATGTTGTGTGAGGCTTTACGATCAAGGCTTTTTTTATTTATTTAAAACAGATGCTTATGGCCTCTTTGTCTATCCTTTAATCAGGGTTCCCAAGGTCATTTAAATGCTTAATATTTTTAAACTTCTTTTCTGTGCCTTAAAAGTAATTGAAAATCCATAGAGGTCCTTAAAAGTCCTTAATTTCCACTGATGTTTGTTCCTGACTAATATTTATAAAAATTCTTCTCTGACTTGCTTAGCCACCGCAGGATCGCCAGTTATCACTGCACCGAAATTTCGTAGTATATTTGTATTACGCAAGCGTCAAGTTGTACGTCGTTTGGTACATATTTTCTGATTAGTGCCATGAAATTCAAACAGAGTTTTAGTTACATGCTAGCGTAGTGTTTATCAGGCTTCGTACGGTTCTTGAAAGTCCTTAAGAACTCCTTATTTTTACTTAATGTCTCCAAGGGCCCTTGAAAAGTTCTTGAAAACTCCTTATTTTTTTTAACCTGAAGGTTCTTGAAAGTTTTTTAAGTTTAGAGGACTCTTGAAAAATTCTTGAAAATAACTGGCATTTATTATTCTATTTTTTTTCTTCCTTCTTTGTGTGTGTATTTCAGAAACTTCCATAGAAAAAAAAAAATCCTGATCTCCTTATAAAAAGAAAAAAAAAACCTTCATATATTATTTCCCTTTATTTTCTCTTTCTGTAGTTGAAAAGTATTCATAACAAATAATGTAATTCTCAATGGTAAGGATCACCATAGTAATAAATTATTCATGATGAAATGAAGCATCTATTATAGTGTTTTTCCTGGGCATGTCTATTTTGAATATTAAATGGTATGAGCCTTCTGCCTTTGTAAAAGGATTTAATGGCTGGTAAGTGAAGGTCACCGAATTAAATTCACTAGTTCACGACTCTTAAATTTCGACTTATTGAAACTTTTTCTTGTTGCAAACGCATTCAGTGTACAAATAGAGCCTTGTGAAACTTTGAAGATTGGAACATAAAAATGGCAAAAATATACTTCTGCCAAAATTGAAACAAAAAACTAATAATTCAGAATATTTTTGCAACAGTAACACCATTCCAATGCGGTTGTTCGAACAATACGAATTATAAAAGGCGAAAAGGTTAGCGCATTAGGATTTTTTTCTGTAAGTACTCACTGATTTTGTATTTTTTAATCTATTTATAATTTTTTTTTGCGCTACTATCCATATCAGGACTCTTGCTGCCAAATATATCCAAATTTACGACTTTTCATTTATTTTTAAATCCTTTATGTTATCTTCGATATTGCGGGTTTGTCGATAGAGGGCAAATATGCGAGGTCGTAATTTACCTCCTTGCAGTCATCCAATTGGGCTGAAACCTAGCATATAGGTTCGATGTCGATGCATTCTATCAAATTTTTGGGTTGTAACTGTCATTAAAAGGTCGCTTTTACGGAATTCTAATAAACCAATCTGCTGTCATCCAATCACGCTAAAATAACATTTAATTGACCTTTGCCAAAATTCTATTCAATAAATAATAAAACTACTTTAATCAAAATAAATCAATGATATTTGGTAGTAAGATTCACCTTCGTTTTTAATAAATAAATTTTAAAATGTAATTTGCCGTGCAATTTGCTGATAGAGATGTTTTTGATATTTAAAATTCGATGCAAATACCAAGCACCCGCTGTTTACAGAATCGACGTGGTGTTAACGAATATAAAAATTGGTAATACATTTTAAGGATTTATAATGCAAACTTTATAGGTTATATTATTGCCGTCTTATTTTAAACTTCGAGTATAGTTTGAAAACTGAATTGAAGAAATAAGGTGTCTGTTCCTGTCATAGCTAATCTGGACAGAAGTCATTTAATCTTATTGGTGTTGCTGCTTTTAATGTAAAATTACACTAAACTTTACAGTTGTTGGTTTTTATTCTCTTATCATTGATGAAACTTAGTATTAGGGTTCGTTGTCGGCAAAATTCTCTATTTTTTATCGAGGTGTTATTTCGTGGTTTATTTGTGAAATAATCGTTGAGAAACTAACCTGCATCCAAATATTCATGACGCTTCAAGAGTTGATATATGGGCGGGGAAGATTGTCGGGTGAGATCGGTGTGAGTTTGACGGAGGGCCAAGTCAAATGCACAGGGGAATGATTTAAAATTAATGATTTTACCCGAAGTTTCTACCTTGATAGCAAGCTAAAAAATGTCTTTTGAATGGAAAGTTGTCTCACAATAACAATGCTAATGCAACTTGGTTCTACAATTTTTAATAGTAACGATATTTTTGGACAATTCAGGTGACGAGAATTTACCATGGTATAGTAACTCAACCAAACTATTTAGCGTATCCGAATCGTATTTTGCCCACCTGATGACTTTTATGCCTACCGTTAGAAACGCTTTTGCGCTCACCTGATGGTTTGGTTTGCGCTCTGAACTCGCATGCCAAAGGTGCTGGATTTGAATCCTGGATTAGGTGCGTACGTTTGTTGTTTGGAATCCATGTAAGTTGTAGATCCGTCCTGATAAACTCGGCGCAGCATGCCACTTGTGTTGCCCTGACGCCAGTAAACCCTAATAAACTAACTGTCCTGATAAACCATTATTGTGTACAAAAATGTTGTTGAGCATACAAACCAAACAACCAAACCATGTTTCCCACATTTCAATAACGGTATAGTGGTTAGCGTGCTAGCTTCTAGACTGCGAGTTCGAGTCCCGTGTTAGGCATGGGTGTTTGTAAATCTATGTTGGCTTGTGAAATGATGAATGTTTCGGTTCATTATAGCCCTCGTGTTGCTGACGGCGCCAGATGATCTGAAAACAACCAACCCACATTTCAATTTCAAAATGAGTTTTGGAATTTGTCGATAAGCTGCCCTTTGGATGGTTGTTAGGCTTGCGCTGTGATAGTTTGGTATGCCAAAAGTGTTAGGGTTTATACTCCCTCCTCCCCTACGGATCGTTTGTTTTGGTTTGGGACTGATTGGCGTTATTGTGCTAAGGTTGTTGTTTAACGAAGTCGTTAGAGTTAAATATTGTAAAAGTTCATGATATATTTGTGTTTACTTGCAACACATTATCTTTCTGCCAGATTTGAAATATATTTTAATTTAGTAATTGTTTTCAATGCTTGATGATTTCCGTATCAGAAAACCCTCGACAATGTGATTTTGGCGCAGCTTTTACAGACCTTCTGTATAAAGGATCGCCTCAAATTACTTGGCATGGATTTAAATTTTGAATCACTTGCAGTTGCGATTTGGTGATTTTATCTCTGATATACTACCCCTTCTTTTGCTTTTAAGGTTGGTTTGTGTGTACGCTCAACCATTTAATTTCTTCTTAGCCCAAGCACTTCAGCGTTATTGCTTAATAGTTCACATAATATCGTGAAATGATGCATCTATTTATAAAATTTAAAATACACGTAACTTTGCTGTTTTCTAACCATTAATAAATGTAAAGAAATATATCCCTATTTTTATACTTGTAACACATTTTAATAAGTTTTTATAAAACATTGGTTGCTCTTGCTTTAAAGTACAGAATGATTAAAAATAAATGTGGAAACTGCATCCAAATACAATAATTTTTACGATATACCAGAAGTGTTTTCATTTCAGAATGTTTTCTTATTTAGCAATTACGTGATACGTTACACTTATGGTTGCACGATTTTAACCTTCTGATAGTGGCGTTCTGCTTTCCGACATGGTTAGTCGTGTTGCACCTATGAGGTGTTTCCGTTTTTTTGAAAACCATTCTACTTTAAATAGTTAATTGTTACCAATTTAAGATTTTTAGGGGTATATAGTATTAAACAATCTATTTAAATAGTAAAATTTATTCCAAAATCGTATCGCAAGTAATTCAATAAAAATAAAGGCAGAAGAGGGGAAAGTGTAGGGATGCACCTGTGTGGTACACACGACTAACGGAAGGTTAAATGTGAAGATTCCAACTTAATACCTCATGGACCGCCGCGAAACTAAGAGACTCTTCCACTCTGAATAGGGCCCGGTACTAAGTTTGATGACATCACGCTAAGCAATAGATGAAAACACGAAGGCCGTCTACCGTAGTCCGTAATCCACAGATGTAATGAAACATCTCTGGTAATTTCTATATAATATTATCTAGTGAGTTATAAAATGTTTTAATACGTTAAGTTGTTTAATTGTAGAGTATTCAGATACAACATTTAATTTCATGAAGTAAAAGCACCGAGAGTGGGATTTAAACTAAAACACTGCGGCAAATTCCTGAAATTATACCTGGATTTTTTTCAATATTACTAATATTCCTTTTATAGTAGATTATTCGGGTTGAAAATTCTCTGAAATATATTGATATCATGTACCATGGATTCACGGAGGGGTAGCCAGAAAAAAAAAAAAAAATCTCCAACCCTTCCATTTCAACTCGGGAGAAAAGAAAAAAGGCATCTATGGATGATTACGGTTGGCACCTACGGTTCAATATCTACATAATTTCTGTAAAAATTATGGACTTCCTACTCTAAACTTCAGGCTTACTTTACTATAGTATTACTTTATGCAAGGTTATTTGCAAGACACATGATACGAAATATACACAGATTTCTGTTTGTTACTATTTCTTTGTGTCACTCTGCTCTTATGATGGTAAATTTTTTTCATAAATGATCAGTTATCGAACCCCCCCCCCCCCCATCCCAATTATTTTGGATAATTGATCTTTTACTGCAGTGCAGGTGTGCCTATTTCAGTTAAACCACATTTGCTAGTTATTTTATTCCAGGTGAAACACCAAATCATTGTTTTTTGGTAGTGAGTGGCTTTTAATCTGCAAAAGATGATTAGTTCCACTATTCAGATATTGTGGAGCAATGTTCATCCATACTTCATTTTTGGATGCATTTGTTTATAATGATGATTGTGATCTATATAAATATCGTGATAAATACTTAAGAGAAGGATAGTGTTTTATATATATAAACACTGAGGTCAAATAACAACAAAACTTTTGAAAAGTCTTGTACTGTTTATAGCACCATCTATGCACATTTCTCACTTGATCTTGCTATTATATCTCGACTAAAGTGACCATTTTCAAGGCCAGGCTACTAAAGGTGACATATTTTTGCCAAAATTTGCCTATAAGCGATCTTTTCAACGTATACTGATACTTTTTTAAATATTCGGTGACTATTTTGGAAAAAAAAACGTATTTTAATTTTTATTTACAAGTAAAAACGCGTGAGGAAAGGAAACGAAATCAATAATCTAAGTTCAGACGTGGCGTCAAAAGTAGGCGGTCTCTGTTCTTTAGGTCTGTTGCTTCCGCCAATGATGTCGCACTTGTAGAGTTTTATTAGAACTGAATAGGATTGAAAATTTTTCTTTTTCTGTTTTTATTGGTTCTGTGGTGAATCACTCTAACTTTTGCGATGCATATTCAGAAGTTACATGGCGTTCAGAAGTTACAAACCAAAACTTAACAATCACGTTACCACACTTTTCTGGCGTTGTGAGGTTTTTATGTAACTTCGAACTAGAAACCAGAACTGTTGATCATGTAACTTAGTCTTTTATTCTGACTTACGGTATGTACTGCTCTGTACCCTGTTTTCTTTTGAGAACAAAAGATTTTGTTAAATGTGTGCAAAAAAGATGCATGGTGCATGAAGAATAGCTTGTGATTTCCAGTTCCAGCACCTGGAATGGCTTGCATAGGATCCGGGAGTGGGGATATTGGGTTGTTTTGACGAGAGACCAAGTCTCCCTGCCTTTTACATAACATACTGTTTGTTTTTCTTTTGTGCATGCCTTTTAATGTGTTTTTTTTTCTTCCTAGAACTGACCAGATATTCGTGTTCTGGCTCAAATTTCAATTGAATACTAAAGGCTTTCAGGCTTGCACTATATCTATATTAATTTCAGTCTTAAGGAAATTAACAGAATTAATTTTTTTACTAAGCGATTTCAAATAGGATTACAGCTCTAGAATTTTCAACATATGTAGTTTTAGCCTTCTAATTGAACTTTCGGAAAACTAAATCTTAAAATTTTAATTTATTTTTTTTTCTTTTTTTTCCAATTTTTTTTACAAAATGACTTTTAATATGGCTACAGCTCTGAAATTTTCAACAAAAATAGCTTTAGCCTTCTAATTAAACTTTTGATGAACTGAATGTAAAAATTTTGTTTATTATTTTTATTAATTAATTTCTTACAAAGCTACTTCTAATGAGCGTACATCATTGAAATTTTCATGTGAAGTGTTTATAGCTGGGACCTATACACAATGATGGGTTTTTTCTATATGGGGGCATGGCAGCTAGTTCAAAATATAGTTTTTTAGAATTGTCAAGATATTAATTTTAGTTTTTAAGGATACTATTTTGACTACTATTGACTACACCTGAGACTACTAAAGCAACTATTTTTAATACTATTAAGTTGTGGCAGCCCTGCTAGTGATAAAGATAAAAATAATTTAAAAATATAAAGTTAATCTAGTAATTTTAGGTCGTTTATGTTTGTCTAGAAAATGCTTTGTTTTTGTATTGATTTTCACAGCTATGTTGTGATTAAAATAAGTTTGTTTGCTTATAGGTTCTATCGGATGATGACAAAAGGAAAACTTATGATCAATTCGGCAAAGAAGGGCTGAAATATGATGCATTTGGAGGGGGAAGGCGATCCATTTGCTAGGTATTTTGTCATAAAATATTGTATTGGTATTGTTAGGCTATAGAATCTGGTAGTTTGTTTCCACTTTTTGGTCACTGTTTGAGAATCTTAAAGAAATTACGCTTGAGAAAAGAATAGTCAAATCACTTATAACTTTTCATTAGAAATTTGAAGAGACCATTATTTGCTTCTGTTTATTATTTGAAGATCCATTTGCTAGGTAATTTGACCCTAAAAATTTAAATCTTTGAAAGTAAAATGCTGTATGTCGTAGATTTTCTTATGGAAATATAAAAATTATAAACATTTCAGGGCTGCCACAGGCGACTGAAAAGGCTACTAAAGCGACTATTTTAGTGACCAGGCGACTATGGCAACTATTTCAATGAAAGAAGGGCCCAAAACGACTATTTTTAACAAAACCTTCAACTATTTTTGGGCTGAGGCGACTATTTTTTAAGAAATTGGATACTGTCCGATAGTAGCTCGAAAAAAAATCGGCACTAAGGTACTAACAATCTTCTCCAAACGGAAATTTTTTTTAGGGGGGGGGGGGGGAGAGCAAATACTACCGAAATAGTTGTTCATATTCGCGGGTATAGAGGTCATTTTGTTAGTCCGACGATAGTAACCGCTCACGCGAGATTATTATTTTCGCCTGCCTGTTTGGTTCCAATGTTTTATCTTTTGCTGTGCAAGGCTCAAGAGCATACACTTAAATTCTGAAATATCAAATTATTTCGCTTTATTTACTCTACTTAACAAAAATTAATTTTTGGTGAATGCCGGAAGAAAATGCTATTAGTATAGACAGTATTGTTGTTGTATAGACGTTATGTCCGAGATTTGTGGTGAATGGTTTCGTTGTGTAGGTCAATCGATGCAGAATGATTAGAATTTCAATGTTGTAGCTAAATTTATAAATAATAAAATAATTTAAATTTTGAGACAATTTAATTACTTTGAATGTAGCTTAAACAGGGTGGCGACAGAACCGGGAATTCAGGTAAATGTCAAGGTATTTTGTTTAATTACTCTTTAGTCAGGGAATTTTGAAATTTTTGAGTTTCCCTTCTCGCATTTCCCATGCGGGTATGAACATCTATACCGGCTCGCGTCACAAAAAGTGGACGCCGTGACGTCGGTGCGTTGAATAATACAGATTTTTTTTTCATGTGCTTTTTCGTAAAAGTCGTACCTGGCTAGTTGGCCGATTTGGGAGTATGAAGTTTCCGACCTTTTTCTACTCTCAGCAGTTGAGCCAAACAGGCCAATCCCCACCACCGCATGTTCATTTTCCGCTTTTTTTTAACTTTCTGAGATCATTGTTATGCTTGGAACAATTATTTACACATTATTTCTGTTAAATTTTTGGTTCTCTTATAGCTTCGCGACCGCCAGCGCATTATTGTTAAAAAGAAATCCTCAAACTTAAATCTGACTGCATCCTTTACAGACATGATTGATGTTTTTCTTCTTGTTTTGTGTTTTTTGTCAATAGAATATATTAGAACCCTAAATTCCTTTATATTTCAAATTGATTCCATCATATCTTTTTGTTTTTATTAACCCTTTACAGCACTGTTATAGATGTGCAACAAATCTATAGGCATTAATAAGCAAATTTGTAGCAATTTTGTAAAAATAGCAATATTTTTATGGGGGGAGTGAACTCTACCGAAATAGGTGTTAATTTTAGTTCATGTTCGCGGATCTAGTGATAACCTCGTTAGTCCGACGATAGTATCTCCCTGGTAATCACACACGCTCAATTATTATTTTCGCCTAACTGTTAGGTTCCAATGTTTTATCTTTCGCAGTGCAGGGCCGCCACAACATACACTATTATATTATCAAATATCAAATTATTTTGCCTTTTTTTACTTTACTTGACAAGAATGAATTTGTGAAATTTGCCTTGAAAATGCCATCAGTAAGGACAGCTTCCTTAACCTGTTCTTTTTTAATTGAAATCTTATATATGCTTAAAAATATCAATTGAAATGTACATTTAGCAATTGAGGATTACCACGTAACCAATGGAGCATTACTTTGGCACAACTTAAATGGTTTGATAATGTCATCGTAAGTCATCTTTCTTCTCTTGTTAAAAAAGTCGCCTAATTTTGTCAAGGTCATTGCATTAATATTTAAGTACAAAATACCCTTATTAATTTCCTAAATCAATCAAAAGAGATAAGTGTATGACATTTTGGGACTACACATCACTAAATGTAAGCAATGCTCCTAAGTGGAAATTACTTATTGTGTATGAAAGGGATGCAAGACTTGTGAAAAGCAAGCTTTTGTTTCTTAACATACAGATAAGTACATGAAATCCACACTAAAAATCACACATAGTATAGTTTGCTTATGTGCTGATTTCAGCTTTTTTTGGCAAAATTTACTGAGATCGATGCAAATTCGCATTAAAATTTCAAGAGGATGCATGTGTGTACTTGCTTACAAGTCTGTTCGCCACAGACCCTTGCCTGCATTCAGAATTCCAAAATCTCAAGTGGAATGTTATTTTTATCGCTGCTTCCTCTACTGTTTGTCTCTATCATCAATATTTATGTTAGTGTGTGATTGTTAATTTCATTGAGTATTACGCCGATGTAATGGCCGCTATTGCCGGTTTTTGAGTTTGTATGCTGGACGATCACCGAGATTTATGTTTTTATGACGGATAATTTCGCCGCATATTACGCTGATGTAATAGACCATTGCGAGATTTGCTCCGTTATGATGGACACTGTCACTAATATTTACGTTCTTGTGATGATTATTTTCACCAAGTATGAAGTTGACGTAGTTGACTATTGCTGAGATTTGAGTCGGTATGAAAGGCACCATCACCGATATTTACATTGGAGTGATAGTCATTTTCACCAAAGATTAAGCTGATTTGACGGTTTAACAGCTGTATTTTCGATATTTGCTCCGCTGTTTTGGTGCTGATGTTATAACTGATTTGCATTCTTGTAATGGGTGTTTTTGCCAAGGCTTCCGTTGGTGTAATAAGACATTATATCCATGATTTGTACCGGTATGATGATCGATTTCGCTGTGTAGTTCAATCGATGCAGAATGACTAAAATTCCAACAGTGTAGCTAAATTTATAACTACTAATAACTTAAATTTTGAAGCAATTTATATAATTGCTTTGAATGTAGCTTAAAAAACTCGAAAAATGGGCTTAATTAAATTCGCACGTCATTTTCGATATAGTATAATTGTTTAAATATTAAACATTTTGAAAGAAGAACAGTCAAACTCTGTTGACGTGAAATCGACGAGGCCGCCGAAATTGTTTGTGTTAACCGGAATTTCATGTTAAACAAATAAATAAAGGTTAAATTTTAATTATGGGAACCTGCTTTTTCTTCGCGTTAAACAGGATTTTATGTTAAGTGATTTCACATTAACGAAGTTTGATTGTATAAGCAATGAAAAATTATTATTATTTTGCAATTAAAATACAATCTAACATGGAGGAGTGTTCTGTTTATTGATTTAGTTTTATAATGTACCAATCACAACAAATGTCAATACCTTTTTATTTTAAATTTTATTTATTAACTACATTCTACATTGAAACTGTTACTAAAGTTGCTATTTTAAAGAAATAGTTGCATATTCAATGCCTAGAATTTTTTAAAGTTTGGGTGGTTATATTTAAATGCTCTATTTTTTGCATTTGATTTATTCTTCAAGTTATTAAAAGTTTTTTCATTTAAGGTTGTTCGAAACAAACCTGTCCCAAGGCCAGCCAAAGGCTCAAGGCAATGCAATTGTCGTCAGGAGATGGTCACAAGACAGTTGGCTCCTGGTAGATTTCAAATGACTCAACAAACTGTTTGTGATGAGTGTCCAAATGTTAAGTAAGAATTTACCCCCCTTTTATAGTCTTTAGTTCAAACTTTTGTAAAAATTGTTTACGAAGACAAAAGTTTGCATTATCTATTGTAGATTTCAAAAGTTATTTGTCTATTGAACCTTATTTAATAAGGCAACTTTGATATTTCATTGTTTATTTTTATTAAGTTGTGAAGATGTTGCCCATTTTTCTTGATGAAAAAAGTGTTTTATAATTTTTTATTGTATATTGTCAGTTAATGTTGAATCTTTATCATTGCATGTATGTCCCTATGTAAAGAAAGAACACAACCAAAACATACAATATTTTGATGTTCTTTTTCTTGTTAGATAGATGATTTTTTCTTGTTTTAGATTTATGTATGTATCAGATAGATCTTTAATACCAGATGTTAATTTATGGATCTGCAGTAATTTTAAAATTATATTCCAGATTTGTAAATGAAGAAAAAATACTAGAAATTGAAATTGAGCCTGGTATGAAAGATGTCAAAGAGCAGAGATTTGTAGCAGAAGGTTTGTTATATATTTTTTAGTTTTAAAATATTGTTTGGTTTGTAGACACACACACACTAAGTGAAGTTTATTTTTACATTACTATTATTCTTTTAAATAAAATAAGCATTTGGTATTTTAAAAAGATTACCTGCCATTTAGTATTATTAAAATGGTTCAAAAGTAAAGAGGTTTATCACATTGTTTAAAACTGAATTGTATTTTTCTGTCATTTAACATACTTGGGTTATTTCTTAATCTTTTTTGTTTCTTTTTTTTTCTTGTAATCTAACCTAGATTTTATCCAAATTTAAGGTAATTTTCTTTTTTCGTCTTCATGATTCACCTCCTTGGCTTTTCTGATATTGTTAACTATATTTAAAACTTGCATGGTCCATGTACTTTGATTCCAAATGAAGTAGTTGTAGTTTTTAATAGATGGATTAAATATGTTATTGTTGTTTTGTACAATTCTTGTTGTTTTAAATACCTTGCAGATAGCCCATATCATTATAACATCTTTTTGTCTGAACGGGGGTTTTAATCTTATGGCAATGACACCATTTGCATAACTTTTCACTATGAATTTTTTTTAATATTGATCTATGACATTGCTTTGAGTATATTTTGATGATTACTATTCAAGTAATTTATAGTGCTATTCAATGTGATACTCTGTTAATATTTGGCATTCAATTTAAAACTTTTATTTCAACGCGTTGCATTGGTTTTATGTTTATAATTTATTTATTTTTTCGATTGAATTTATTTCTCTTTTCAAACAAATGTCTTTCACATCTATAGGAGAACCTCATATTGATGGTGAGCCTGGGAATTTAAGGCTTAGAATACAAACACTGCCGTAAGTTCCATTATCTGAATACTACATTTTTGTTAACCTCACTTAGTTTCAATTGCTCAGTACTTTACTCTTTAGAAAATCATGATACATTTCATATACTCTTTAAATAAAGATAATTGCATTTATTTAATTTTTAATAAAAAAACTCTTCTTGTAGCTAATTGTTTTACTTTATTAAAATGGAAAAAAAAAAATTGCTTATAAAATAAAATCAAAAATTAAAGGGAATTGTAAAATGATTCCTCTTATAATTAAGAATTTAATATTTTAGGCATCCCATCTTTGAAAGAAGAGGTGATGATCTTTATACAAATGTTACAATATCCCTCACTGCTGCATTATCAGGATTCACCCTGGAAATCCCACACTTTGATGGTCGTAAGGTATAATATTTGTGAAGTTTAATTAAAATTATCTCTTGCTAAAATTATTTGGTTCAAATCTTGTACAGGCTTGGATGTTTTGTTTTTTAATCATTGTTAAGGTTTAAGGTCACCTTAAAGGCCTCACATATTCTGGGGGAAGCAAAAATTTTCCTCTTTGCCCTAAATGCCAAAAAGAACAGGCATCACCTCAGCACATTTTGGACTGCCTTGGACTGGACTGGGAGGACATTTATAACTGTCCACAACTAGTGTCAGACTACATTAATGTCAATGGCTTCACTGATATTGTCTGACTTCTTCAGACAAAAGGGAGATTAGAAACAACAACAACAAGAAGTCCTTGCTTGTTTAATCATTATTGTGTACATCAGCGTTAGCCACTACGCGGATTTGGCCCACAACAAATTTTTCTGCGGCCCGCCTTCAGCACATAAGAAAAAATAGTCAAATTTTATGGTATGGACTTTTTTTGACATAATTATAATTTTTCCGAAATAGTATTTGTCTACTATTTAGAACAGAGTTCTCCACTACGTGCCCGAAGAAACCAAGCGAAAACCAGTGTCATCTATGTGGAAAAGGTGCAAATTTTCAAGGTGCCTGTGACACTTAACTGAATCTCTTTTAGACGATTTATTAAGATTGGCCAGCAACAAATAACTACAATAGAAAGCCAGTCTTTCATAAAATAAACTGAATGTTTCCGACCACCATCGTCTCGCAATTTTTATAGACTAAAAATATTTATCTGGAAGTATATTTTAAGTAACGTTGGAAGAAAAGATTCGCTTCTTTTTTTAGACTTTAATTTACTAATAATGAAAAATATTAATTTTTTATTTGAAAAAGAATCAAATATGAATGTAATTTTATTACGATAAAAAAATCAATATTTTTTTTCAGCTTCTAGAAATGCTATATATTGTTAAATTTATAGTAATTAAAAATACATTTATTGATTTATCCGGCCCGAGAAAAGCTCCAACATAAGTCATACGGTCCTCCTCTAAAAGTTAGTGGCGAACGCTGGTGTACATGAAGGGTAATCAATGTGCCAACCTTAGACAGAAGTATAAAGTAAACATTTTTACTAGCCTCTTCAAAAATTGAATAAAATATAGAGACAAACAGTGAAACTTTTAGGAGAAAAGAAGCAGTGTGCCTATACTATTGGTTTTAATTGTTCATTTGGGCATAAATTCAATACATAAATAGTAATTAACATTTAGGAATTAATTATTAGGAACTCTGATTCACAGTCTAAAAATCTCTTAAGTTTGAACAAATATGTTAGTTTCTTAGCACTTCAAATTAAACGTCTACTCCTGAAATGTAAATGAAGCATTGCATTATTAGGAATGATCATCAAATTTTTGAATAAATTCTGAATTTTCTTAAAATATCTTTGATAATTATGACTATATGTATAAGTTTATTTTACTGCAAATACATACTTATATTAACTCTACCTAACACATAATAAGTAAAGTTGGTAAAAATGGTACTTCTATTCAATGTATATTTTTATTTGTAATACATTTTTAAAAGCCATTTTAAGCTTCTTTCAGAAGCAAATTATTCTGTTGAGAATCGATATAAGTGAAACTGAAAATCTATTTTATGAAATGGTTATTTTTTAGGTTGAAATCACTAGAGAAAAGATAACATTTCCTGGTGCTTGCATTCGTAAAAAAATGAAGGCATGCCTAATTACGAAAATAATAATTCAAAAGGTACCCTTTATATTACATTCTATGTTGATTTCCCAAAAGGTGAATTGTCTTCTGAGCAGAAAGTAAGTACTTTGCTAGTCCATCTTGCATGTCTTAGTATTAATATATTATGTTTTATAAATATTTCTAAACATGTAATAAATATTTCTGGATGTGTGATAAATATTTCTAAATGCGTATGGAATAAACTTTATTTGACTACATAGAGATATTTTATAGAAATATGTAAATATTTTTAATTTTGTCAGTACTTCACAAACCTTTTCTTTAAAACAAAAAATGACAATTTAAAGTTGACTGTCCATTTCCAAATTAAAATTAGGTTTAAATAATTTAAAGAGGTAATTTCTTTATATTGTAGCCTTTCAAAGGCTTAGTTTCCAGATTACGTCAACTTCAAAATGTGTTAAATTTTTAATTAATCTATATATCTTTTTATGATTTGTCCAAAATGTAGACACACAGGGGTCTCAGACGTGCGCCAAATACAAAAATCTGCTCCAAATGCTTTATTTTAGCCATATTTGTGCCAGAACGCGATTTTTTTTTTACGCATCGAAATTTGATATTGTTCGCCACTGTAATATCGCTGTTGTTGAGAAATATTCCGGTATATTCGGCGCTAACGCTGATATTTACGTTGGTGTGGTATTCACTTTCTCCGAGTGCTAGGATGATTTGCGACTCTAATGCTGACATTATTGTCAAGTTTTACGTTGTTATGACGGTAATTTTTGTCGAGTCTTTCATCGATATAATAGCCCTGTAGTATTGAGAATTGCTCCAGTTAATTCGACGCTATTGCTGATATTTACGTTGGTATGATGGTAATTATTGCCGAGTGCTACGATATTGCAATGTCCGATATTTGCCCCGATATTACTGAGAAAATGTCAATGTTACTACGATGATTTGCGATGCTGATGCAGGCATTATTACAAATTATTGTGATGGTCATTTTCGTCGAGTCTTTCACCGATATATTAGAGATGTTGTTGAGAATTGCTCCGGTTTATTTAGCGCTATTGCTGATATTTTCGTTGGTGTGACGGTCATTTTCGAAGAGTGCTGCGCTTTTGTTAACATCCGATATTACCGAATCTTGCACAAACATTACCGAGAAAATGTCAATATTATCGATATTTGTGCCGATATGTACGTTTTTGCGATGGTCATTTCTGTTGAGCCTCCACAGGGGTGGGAATTCTGCGCCAATTGCGCCAGCGCGCGCCAAAAGTGGTATCCTGCGCCAACCTGCTACAAAACCACATTTAAGCACAATTCTGCGCCAATTTTGCTTTAAATCTTCTTTTAAACGCGCACGCTAAAGCGTCGAACCATCTCGCGCATGTAAAATCTATGTGGAGACGAAATTACGGCAACCTCAAGGGCCGTTTTCTCACGAATTTGCAAAACATTCGATTTTCCCCCCAACAGAATACGATGTGTGGAAAATCACGTGCAATCTCTGAAATCGGCATTTACGCATGCGCATTCGTGTTCAAACGCGTCTTGCACCGGGACAAATTGAAATCGCCGAGTGCTGATATCACGTGCGTCATTGCTAGATAGAATTTTAGAGGCAGCCTCAAAATTTCCGATTTCTAATTAGCATGGATGACAATTTCGTACGTACCTTGATTAAGTGTGTTTCGCCGGATTTTTATCACATCCTCTTGCTCTAAATAAAGAAGAAAGGAATTGGAAAGTTAAGGGTGTATAACCATCAAATGTTTTTACTAAGCATTTAAAAAGAATAATTCCGCTCGGACACGCATAATGACGATGCCTTCTATTAAATTTAGGGTTGCTTTTTGTAATTTTTACTTGTTGGCTGTTGGTAATTGTTGGTGGGAAGAATAAAATAAGATCCAGTCTTGATAAGCCAACGTTTATTTAACGTCAAATAAAAAGAACCACACACATTGGAACATATCACCAAGAATATATATACGCACACAAGTAGAAAAGAAATTTGCATAGACAGTTATAGTGAATGCAGTTAACAGTTAAATATTCCTAGACCGACAACCAATTTAAAATTACTATCATACGGCCCCATCGGTCAAGGAATATGGCAGATATACATAATAAGTATTACAATGCATAAATTTCATTTGTTACCAATTCAAATTTAGTTTTTAACAAAGGTTTCGTTAAGAAATCAGCTAAATTATTCTGAGATTTAACAAATTTTAAATTAAATACTTGATCATTTAACAACTGTCGTACAAATTGGTATTTGATTCAACATATAGGTACAATTAACCCACTTCAATTTTACAAAACCAATATCTTCTAACAATTTATTTAGCGTATTATTCCAATACCTACTAGACTCATGTAATCCATAAATACTTTTATGTAGTAAACACACTTTATTTTCAGCTCCTTTGGCTACATGACCAACTGGTTGTTCCATATAAACCTCCTTGTCTAAGCGTCCATACAAATAAGCAGCTTTAACATCCAGTTGAGCATGTCTCCAACTCAACATTGAAACTAACAATACAAAAAGAAATTTGATTATTGAAAAATTTACAACGGGTGAAAAGACATCACTGTAGTCTATTCCCCTAGTTTGAGAATAACCTTTTGCTACTAATCTAGCTTTAAACTTTTTAATATTATTCTTTTCGTCCCTTTTGGTCGAAAATATCCACCTGCTGCCTATAATTCTAGCGTTTGGTGGTGGATCAACCAAATCCCAAACTTCCCTTTCACGCATAGTCTGCAATTCTTCTGTCATTGCCCTGTCCCAATGTGCTTTATTAGGCGAATTTTGCGTGTCTTGAAAAGTTTGTGGCGATTCAATCATATACAGTTCTTCCTGAAAAATATCACTCAAATGATTATCTATAAATTTTGAGTCATTTTCAAATACCAAATTAGATTCTTTATTATCAACTTCAGTCGTTGTCGTTTTAAAATCAAACTTTTCAGGATTAAACAAAATATTGTTTAGTTTACAATATTTTTCTGCATCATTTAAAGATCGTAATCTTTCATTACTTCCAGGCGGATAGTAATAAACATCGATTCTATCACTATTATTTCTCGGCCTTTCAACTCTATTCCAATTACTAACATCTAGAGGTAACATTTCGGTCTTAACCGGTAAATCGTTAGTAACATCAGATACAGTCTTAATGGGTTGAGTGTTAGTAGTTTCAATAACATCAAGATCAGAATCACAATTGTCCAACAAAAAATGCACATTACTACATACATTTGTACTTCCGAATAAACTAGATACCCCTTTTCTGTTTTCATCTATATATACATGAATTGTTTCCTCCACAGTACGTTTCTTTGGAATATAAATTCTATAGCCTTTGCGTTTAGTAGCATAACCAACTAGAATTCCCATTAGGGCTTTAGGTTGCAATTTGTTTCTTTTAGTACTAGGAATATGAACATATGCCAAAGAACCAAAAACTTTCAGATGCTTAACTGAAGGTTTATACCCTTTCCAAATTTCTATTGGAGTTTTACCCTCGGTTAATTTATGGGTACACCGATTTCTGACATACACAAAGGTCTTAAGAGCTTCTGCCCAAAAACTAGGTTTAAGACCGCTATCTTGTAACATGGCTCTGACGGCATCTAAAGCAGTATGGTTAAATTTCTCGGCAATACCATTCATTTCCGGGGAATAAATTGATGTACGCTCAATTTTAATGCCTAAATCATTAAGAAATTTTTCGAATTCTGAACTACAGAACTCCAGCCCGTTATCAGTTCTTACTGCTTTAACTTTCTTACCTAATTCTCGCTCTACTCGCGTTAGATATGATTTAAAACAACTAAATACATCATTTTTATTTCGAATCACAAAGACATCAATTTTACGTGAATAATCATCAACTAGGGTTAAAAAGTACTTATTTCCACCTATTGATTTAACTGGAGCTGGTCCCCATATATCCATGTGAACCCTTTCTAATACATTTTTAGTATTACGTCTATATACATAATTTCGCTTAAATGACGTTCTTTTCGACTTAGAAATTAAACAAGTTTGACAATTTTTGCAGTTTTTAGTCAATGATAAATTTTCTAAACCTTTCACACTTTTATCTGAACTCATTTCCCTTAATAGAGGATAGTTAACATGACAAAACCTTCTATGAATCAGTTCAGGGCTTAAACTACTATACATTGCTGAAGTTTGAATTTGAGGATAAGCATACAAAATATAAAATTTTTCTTTTCGATAAACAGTTAATATAAAATTTTCATATTTATCATATATAATCATCTTTGAATTTCCCCATACGACTTTATAACCAGCAATATCCAAATTAGCACCTCCTATTAAATTGCGTCTCATATTTGGAGAATAAAGTACATTTTCAAGGGTAATATAAACGTTACCTGATGAGTCTTTAACTTCCAAAGAAATGTCACCAACTCCACATATCACCGATGTAGCATCTTTGTCACCAATTAAAGCCTTAGTATCCGGTAACTTCTTAAAGTTTTGGAACAGCGATAAGTCGTTGCAAAAATGGGATGTAGCTGCTGTTTCCACTAAGAATTCGACCATGTTGACACCAGTGTTTAACGCTTCACTGTCATTTTGAGGGTTGACTTCACTGTAAAAGTTCAGTTGTCGTTTAGACTCTTTCTTCTTCCAGCAATTTTCTTCGGAATGATTTGACATCTTACAGAACCTGCACGGCCCCATTCTTCGATATCGCTCGTTCGATGAGCTGGGTTCTTCCTTACTCCTGGGTCCCAGTGCACTTCTACTGCTTGCGTTAGGTTTCGTTGTGCTTCTGGATTGGAAAGGTGGACGTCTTGACCTAGCCAAGTATGCGTCACCTACTATTGACGATTCAAGTAGATCATCTTTCTTCTTTAATAATATTCTTCCCGATTCTGTAACAAGGTCATCTTGAACTCTGTCAAATTTGAAATCTTCATCTTTTAGTCGATACAGTTGTTGAACAATGTTTTCATAGTCAGTTGGCAGTCTGCGTATTAGTTGAAAACACACTAAAAGTTCCGGTATCTCGAAACCTGCTTCGATTATCATCTCTTTCTTTTCATACACTCGTTTACAGTAAATACCTATAGTTTCGTCTGCCGGGTTGAATCTTAGTTCGTAGAA
Source organism: Linyphia triangularis (assembly GCA_963978545.1). NCBI lineage: Eukaryota > Metazoa > Arthropoda > Arachnida > Araneae > Linyphiidae > Linyphia > Linyphia triangularis. The sequence continues at coordinate 82,386,397 of OZ021729.1, read as the reverse complement.
CTCGTCCAATAGACCTGCTAATCTGGCTCTTGACTTCGGTTCAAAATTTAGTTGCAAAATTTCCCAAGCCTCTTTTCCATCCGTTGTTTGAGAAATTAACGTTTGAAATTTTGGCTCTAATCCTTGATAAATGGAAGTGTACGCTCGTTGCCTTCGAAGATTATACGACCTTTTTTCTGCTGATGAAGCACTCGCACCAAGGTCTTCCTCTTTACCTTCTACAAAACTCCAGGAATCACGATCCATCAAATACACTTTCATATCCGTCTTCCATTGGGCGTAATTCGTCCCGTTCAATTTAGGAAAACTCAATCCAGCCACGTACTCGGTCATACTTTTGAAAAAAGTTTAAACTACTGCAACTTACTTCATATAGTTCAAAATTACGCGGGGCCACGTTGCTCGGCCCATAACCCACTATTGTTGGTGGGAAGAATAAAATAAGATCCAGTCTTGATAAGCCAACGTTTATTTAACGTCAAATAAAAAGAACCACTCACATTGGAACATATCCCCAAGAATATATATACGCACACAAGTAGAAAAGAAATTTGCATAGACAGTTATAGTGAATGCAGTTAACAGTTAAATATTCCTAGACCGACAACCAATTTAAAATTACCATCAGTAATTAACTTTTAAACGTCCGTTTTTTATTTGAAATAAAGTATCACTGAAATGTAATCAAAATCCCAGAATGTTTCCTATTTCAAAAAAATAAAAATAATATTTTTTTAATAAGTTAATAGAACGGCATGTAGGGTAAAATCGCCATTTTGACCCAGAATTTAACCCGATTAGGAAAATAAAAAAAATTCACAAAATTTTCGAACATACACAAAAATTTAGAAACATTCTTATTTTAATTTTACTGTATTGCTATTTTTGCTATAAGAATTGCTATTTTTATACAAATGAGTCTTATAATAATAAAACAAAGAGCGTGTGGATCTGTAGAAAGCTATTTAAAATAGGTGTAGAACTTAACATACAATTTTTTACATAAGTAGTTTTGGCCTTCTGATTGTACCTTTGATAAACGGAATGTTAAAATTTTAATTAGTTCATTTTTAATTATTTTTTTTTACCAACCGACTTCAAATAGAGGTACAGCTCTGAAATTTTCAACGTAAGTAGTTTTGGTCTTTTTTAGTTGGACTTTTTAAAAATGGAATGTTAAAATTTAATTAGTTTTTTAACTAATTTTTTTTATTAAAAATAATTACAAAACGACTTCTAATAAGGCTACAGGTCAGAAATTTTCTGCATAAGTAGTTTTGACCTTCAGACTGTACAGTTGACAAACAGAATGTCAAAATTTAAATTTTTTTTAATTAATTTTTTTTTACGAAGCGACTTAAAGTATAGTTACACCTCTGAAATTTTCAACCTATGTAGATTTGGACTTCTAATTAGACTTTTGAAACACAGAATTTAAAAATTTTCATTTGTTTTTAATTAATATTTTTACAAAGCGACTTCTAATAGATCTAGAGCTCATAAATTTTCAACTTAAGTAGTTTTTGCCTTCTAATTTTGCTTTTCATAAACATTTGTAAAAATAATTCAGAGGGGTGATTGGGGTTGTGTTATTGTATCGACGGGCAAATTTTTCAGCTCTCGATGGGGAGGGTGCTCTAATGAACCTTCTAGAGAGTGAAGCGAGCCTGTCCTTGCATAGCAATAAATTTTCAGCAAGCTTGTGCTTGCGTAGCAATTAAACTTTTCAGAGATCTAAGCGAGCTGTGTTTGTGTTACAATGAAACTTTTAATGTGCAAAGAGAGCTTGGTTTTGCATAGCAAACCCGTTCGTGAAGTGTCAAATGCTAATAAGTATAAATGTTTTTTTTTTTTTAAATTTACAAATTATATTTTTTGTTGTAACTTTATGTATATCTTATAATTTTATATTTATTAATGTGTTTTATGTAGAAAAATTAAATCAGATACAATTTATTATATTTCTGCTACTAATATCTTCGAATTTTGCTGCTACATTTTCTCTTATTCTGCTCCGAAAGTTAAATTTTGCTGCTCCAATTTTTTGCGAATCTGCTCCAAATGTTAAATTTTGCTGCTCCAAAATTGCTCCAAACTGGGCTTTTGCCCTTCCCACCCCTGCCTCCAACTTACGTAATATCTTGTCTAGATTTTCGATGGTATTGTAAGCGCTATCGCTAATATTTACGCAAGTGTGGTAGTCATTTTCGATGAAGTTTACACTGATGTAATAGCAGCTACTGCCGAGATTTGCGACGCTGTTTGGTGACTTAAAAAAAATACGATATTACTGGGATTTTGCGCCGATATTACCGAGATTGCGATGGTATGGTGGGTGCTATCCCCGATATTTACATTGGTGTTATATTCGTTTTCGCCAAAGTCTATGATAATGTAATAGCAGATATTGCTGAGATTTGCGACGCCGAGTTGGTGACATTCGTCTAGGGGATTTTTGCTTCAAAGTTTTGTTTTTGTGCTAGAAAAGTTGCTTTTACATGCTACAATGGGCATTTTCCGTGCTACTAAACTTGTTTTTACCTGCTCCAAAAGTCATTTTTTCTGCTCCAAAACTTAATTTTACCTGCTCCAAAACTCGATTTTATCTGCTCCAAATCTTTCTGAGTGAGTGGGAGCCCTGATATATTCATATACTAATATATCTTAAATAATTTCAATACCATAACAAGTAATTCATTAAAACAGTATGTATTTAAAAGAATAAACATTACAAAAATATAAACACTAAATTATTATACAAAAATTGTATTTCTACTTTGAATATAATAGGAATTTAAAAATTGTAAAGTGCTAGTACCTAATATTCTGATTAAAATTTCATTTTTAAGCAATGTATTTCCTCAAGAAGAACATGATAAATTATTTCAAATAGGTATTTTTATTTTTCAACAAATAAGTTGGTTGGTTTATGAGCTCAACGACCTATTCTTATACACAATGACGGCTAAGGAGGATGGGACCTACTGCTTAAAATTGATTCCGAACCACAATGAACATGCATGCCTTATCCGTGATTCGAACCCGGCACCTTTGGCATGAATGGCCAGAGAGCTAACCACAGTCATCAGATGGGAAAACAAATAAGACTTCGTTGATTTAAAAATAAGTGTCAAAATGAAATCATAAAAATTATTCCCTAGGAATATGTTTTGTATATATTTACAAATAAATGTCAATAAAATAATTATATAAATATCTTTTAAGCATTTATAAAATTGATAATTAAAAAAAAAAAAAAAACAGCATTAATAAATGCAACTAACTACTGAAATAAAAAGTAGTGAAGTGCATCTTTTATTTTTCAGAAGAGCGCGACTTGAGAACATTATTATATTCTTTTTTAACTATGAAGCTTCATTATTAGTATTAACATTTCAAGAGTCATTTTAATTTGTGATTATTTTTTTCTTCTAAAAAAAAAAAAAAAAAAAAAAAAATACAGACAGATCCTTTTCTATGGAAATATTCTGTCGAATACCATCCACTTCATTGCACTTTTTGAATGTTCAGTCAATAAATTGAACACACAACAACCAGTCTTTTTTGGCAATGTTTCCGTTTTCTTTTAGATTTTATCGTATATTCTTCTAACTGGTCTATTCTTCCATCATATTCTTGTTACATTCCTTGGTACTAAAAAAACAAACATCATCAGGTTTTGTTTACGAGTATAGCCATTAAAATATAATTTCAACTTAAATCAAGTGATAAATAGAAAGATTACTTTCTAACTATTTTTAATGATGATATTAAAAAATCAGCAAATGTTTGCATGATAGTTGTATCAGTAGGAAACAAACATCTTCATCATCATCAGTTTTACAAAATTATATTTCAAAAGAATATTTAAAATAGAATTATGAAATAAAACTTTTTTTAATTTCTATGAGAGATTGTTTGAGTTACGATAGGATTAAGCCTAACTTAGAATACTAAAAGTTTGAAATCAATACATTAATAGCATGATACAACTTACCTGTAAAGTTTTCAAACATGAAAGTCACTCCATTATAGAATTATCCTTTCCACATTTCAGCTTGTTAATTAAATAAAAAAAAGGGTGAAAAGAAACATTTGAGCTATCGATAAATTTCAATACCGTATGTATAATCCAGTTCGTAGAATAGTTTGTTTACATTTTCATCCATTGCTTAGCGTCGCATAAGATAAGAGCGCCATCTGGTTGTACCAGGCCCGATATAAATATGTTTCTACATTTCGCGGCGGTCCCGCCGAGAGGCGCCTAGCGCAAAGGGTTAAAAAAGCGCTGAAACTGAAACCGTCCTGTTAAACTTTCAATTCAATATAATTCATCGTTGTATAATATACAGTAACTAAAGTTGTATTTGATATAACTCACAAAATGATTAAATTTTCATGAAAATAGCATCTTCGAATTTAAATGATACTGAATGCTCCAACCAAATTTTTACTATTTTTTTTTAAAAACTTAACACTCTAATGAACTTTTTGTGCAAACTAAAACTTGAGTAGGAAATAAAATGCAATATTTTTCACAAATTATATGCTATATTTCTGCTGTCAAACGTTATTATTATTGTTTTTAATTTAATTTTAAGGTCCTTAAAAAGTCCTTGAATTTGTTTTTAAAAATTCTGTACGAACCCTGTTTATGTTTTGGGAGCCAAAATCGTTTGCAACCAACAAGTTTTTTTTTTTTTTTGCAGAAACAACTTACGCAAACTATGCATGAAAAGTGCCCAATTAATGTGCTATGGCTAAACGCACAGTGCATATGAGAAATGAATTGCAATATCCCCAAAGTCTGTTCATAAAGCAAATTGTGCATGAAAGATTTTAATATTAGCTCTATGGGCTAAGCATCCGTAAAGTCACACGTTATAGACAAAAAAAAAAATTTGAAGGTCCTTAAAAGTCCTTGAAAAGTCATTGATTTTCATTTTTTGATTTCAGTTGGAAACTGTTTTTGTGTGTTTTCAAAATTGGACAGTGCTCTTCTCTCTTATGTGTAACATCTCATAACTAATCCCAGAAGAGTTTTAAATGCTGCATTTGGTGACTTCATCCAACCGGTTTCATGTATTTATTGTACTTCTTTTATTTGAAGCTTTATAATCAATTTATTTAACACAGGTTCTCTCGAGTGACCTATCTACTTGAATGACTTTGTAGAAGTAGAAGATATTTCTTCCTCGCTGAGTTGGACAGTTCTCTCACGAAAGTCGTTCCAGGCAACACAAGGCATTGGGTAAGATTCCATTTTGGAATTCCAAGTAATGTATTTGTTGTACATGCATTGTGTGTTCATTCAAAGTTTCCTTGCATTGTCTTTTATTCCTCTTGCTTTGATATCATATGAAGAAGATTTTGTACTGTTTGAAGAAAGTGTCTCTTGTGTATACTGCTTCCAGGGGTCGCAGACGTCCTATATGTCTTATAAATCCTATATATTTTTTAAAATCGGCAAAAACGTCCTATATTGTCCTATATTTTACAATTGTCCTATATATCCTATATTTCTATATTGATTCGATCTATATTTTCTTCGAATTCGTAATAACGGCGCCGTTCATTGCCATTTTTTATATTTCGGATTCTTTGACGCAATCGAAAGCGATGTTTGTAACTGCGGCGTTTTATTTCTTGTGACGTCACGTGCTGCAATAACCTACAACTCAACTCTACTGGACCGGTAGACGCGGGAGTTGTAAAATGTAAACATGTGAACTTTTCCATTGCACGCGGTCGGGAATTTCAGATTTGTTTTCTCTTCCAACGTAGTAAATTAATTGGTCATAATACAGAGAGAGATGCAGCAAAAAAACTCTGCCTTGATAAAAATGGATAAAAACAATTTGTGATTAACTTGCAGGACTACTAAAGAACATTTTGAGTGCTCAGTCAATAATTGATGAAGGAAACAAAAGGGTTAAGATTTACGATGTCGAATGGCGATTTTTTTATTCCAATACCGATACGGATTCTGCACTACTTATTGTTTAAATCAAATCGCTCCTAATTATGGCAACCATACACAGTTCTCTTGCTCTTAAAAAAATGGCAGGTCTGCCATTTTTTGACGAAAATCAACTTCGCGCAGAATTCATACCGGATTCGGAATATTAGCCTCGAGTTTTTCATAAAAGTCGCCAAAATTAAAAATGACGTCAATACGACGTGTTGTCAAATTCAAACGGTCCCTAGGGTTTCCGGAAAACCAAGTCCCCGGTCCGCCACATTCGGCGCTAAATCTCCCACTTTTCGCCGCCAATCCAACCGACGCTGAATAGTAAATCTGAGCCAACAAAAGACTGCAAACAGGGATATAAAGAAATTGGAGTAGTTATTGATGCTGGAAGCAAAAGACTCAAGATTGAAAATAATGTAATTAATAAAACTTGATTTAGGGATGGAATATTGAGGCAATAACGGATGACATATTCAGGATCAGATGACTTCTTTTTTTTAAAGGTGTGTTTTCTATTCTCTTAAATTCAATATAACGAGCATATAAATATATTGCGAGATAATTTTTAAGTTCAGTAGCAACTGTGTGCAGTTATTTGATGTTTTAAATTGTCCTATATTTTTTTTTTTAAATCCTATATATTCTTATTTTGTCACTTTGACCCCTGTGCTTCTGAAGTAGATCCTGTTCCACATGCTCTGCAGTGAGTGATGTTGTGTGATTCCATTTTTGTCTTGTTTGTATTGTGCGAGACAGTTAAGGCTTCTTTTTACTGAACACGACCAGCACAGTTCTATTCTTGACTTTAATGGTGCTTCTAGATAGTGGCTCTTCTCCCAAGAGTGCAAAGAGTGTTTCACACCCAAGGTAACTTGCAGAATTCCTATCAATGTATTTTGTGATGCCTTACATTCAAAACTTTCTTTAATACATTCGCTGGCACGTCAGCATGGCGCTACCTCCCATGCCGGCGACGCTCTGGGACGATGATCGAGTATGATAAGTAAACTGCTTTATTTTTAGTTCAGATTTGGAGGTTGTACGATGAGGTTTTTTAGGCACGTTAGTGAAGCATTATTTTTATATTTTTAGTGCTTGGTTTTTAAATTTTGTGTTTACATTTTTTTATGTGCATTTTTAAAAATGGCGGACAGTACAAGTATTGCAGGACCTTCACAGACAAGAAAAGGAAAGTAAATAAAAAGCTGACTGATGCCGAAATATTAGAATTACTAGAAAAGAGTGATCTTTCCGATTATGACAGCGTAGACGATGAAGATTATCTTTGGGATTCTACGATCGAATCGGAAGGAGATAGCGATGTCGCTGTGTCACTTTTTTTAAATTAGGCTTCTGAGGATGGATATATAAATTTTGGTGGCAGCGAATGTGTTAATTGTTCACAGATTCTTTCACCCTAATTATCCCCTGTACTTAAATTAAATGGCCTTCGTAGAAACTACCTTGAGTTTGATGAATCCTACAGAAGTTGACAAGAGTTCCACTTGCTGTATTGAGTAATATGTTGTTACAGAATTCATATCAATGTACTTATTGTGCTGATTTTTTTATGACCGCTTTACATTCAAAGCTTTCTTTCATTCAACTCATATTCGGTAACGATTAAAAAAAATCGTAGGGGAGGGGAGAAATGAAAGGTGGCTGGTTGATTAGTTTATTTAGTTGCCTCATCATGCAGTTTAATTGAGCTGTGCCGAGTAGATATTTTCAGCTCTAGAAAACACTGCTCTGAAAAACTCAAGGAAATCTCGGGGAATTTTTTTTCTGAAAATAAATATGAACCCTGTACATTCATTTTTATAAAAGTACACAGGATCAAATTATAAAGACCGCAAACTTATAATTCAATTTGTGAGGAACTAGTTTTTGTCTGTGTAAGACTTTTTTTTCTCCAGAGATAACTTCAGTTTAGATCAACAAGTTAGAAAATGTTTTAATGTTAATTTGAAGTGTATAATGCATTCATTAATTTTAAATCTTGATATTTTTATAAAAAGCAGGTGTCAATTGAAAGACTAATTCAAAAAATGATCAGAGTCCGTTTTTCTCAATTCTCCCCAGCCGATCAAACGGTATAGTAGTTAGCATGCTAGCTTCTAGACCGCGAGGTTGTGGGTTCGAGTCCTGTGTTAGGCATGGGTGTTTGTAAATGTATGTTCGCTTGCCTAATGACAAATGTTTCGGCGCATTATAGCCCTCGTGTTGCTGACGGCGCCAGATAATCTGTATACAACCAACCAATCAATTCTCCCCAAAAGCTGATTTAAAGTTTCAAGTGTTAGGGCTTGTATCAGGATTGCAGTAAATGGTTGCTCAAAAGCTCACTTACCACAATATTTATTTTTTAGAGGACTCCGCATGGTTTAACTATCTGCTATAACCTTGTAGATGCCAGGAAAACCTCAATTTTGAAAAAATTGGACCGATCGTTCTTTGCACTGGCTCTTAAATTGTGATTGAGTGCATGCAAATGCTTAATCTGCCTGTCAATGGTGGTGATGGTGACTTTTCTTGACCTGGAGGCACCAGAGACTTTAAAAAAGTGTTTAAATTTTAAAACATGCTGGAAAAAGTAAAAATGGATGGTGGTGATAGTCTGAAGATGTGATGTTTCCCTGACCGGGAGTATAACTTAAATAATAAAATATATTATCTCAATTTGAAACTGCAATAAATTATATCAGTCATCATACTAAGGTTTTTTATACCTAAAAAGTGTGTTTATTACCATGCTTTTATAATAAGTACCAGTTACTCACATTCTGTAGAATGACCCATTAATATTCTTGGCTAAACTTTTTCTCTAACTTTTGTTTTTCTAGTTTTCATTCAGAACCTCACCTAGTCTTCTTGTCTTTTCTGATCCATAACGTTTTTAATTTTTAAAAGCTTCTATAATTTTTATTTTAATAAATTAAATATAGTTTAATGTGCAATAGAGCTCAGTTTTCTGTATTTGAATAGTTTTATTTGAATGTTTCTTTTTTTAAAGTTATAGATGGATAGCACTAAGGAAGCAGATCGTTTGTTTGAAAACTTCTGGACATCGCGTTTGGAAACTAGCCCTGAATTTGCAACTTTTTGTGGAATTCATGAAAATGATGATAAACTTGAAAAGTTATTCTTTGGTTACTCTCACAAAAGCAATGGTAATAAAAAAAATGGTTTGCTTCTGGAAAAAGTTTTGATACTATTTTTCTTTTTCAAATATATAACTAAAATAATTAGTAACAAGTTACATTTTTAGTAGAATTGTGTATCTTGTTCTTTCACACCAACTTAAAGGAACAACTTTTATTATTTAATTTATGCTTTGCTAACTTTGTTTTCAAATATCGAATGTGAAAAATTTTAGCTGGTTAGATTGAAATGGTACTTCGTCCTTTGGGAAGTTGGCTAACCATCTGGGAGATGATATAGTGCATCATCAATAGTTGTGTAAGGGCAAACAAAATTGCTCCAGCTGGAATTTTTCTCTGGAACTGAATGCAATTATACCTTTAAATCTCTTATTATATGTGGTGGTCTTTATTCCTATGTGTTCCCCCTTGACAACTTGTCTGGTCGTCAGAGTTGCCAAGTCATTTATTGAACTGTTAGTATAATCATGTTCAGGTTGCTTTTGTTTCTGAAGTGTTGAAACAAAAAAGTTTCAAGATTGATTTTAGGTTCAGTTTGTTATTAAAGTCATGAAATTTTAGTTTATCTTAAGGTTTAAAATATCTCTTAAAAGTATAAAAGTTTCTTTTTTTTTAATATTTGTAACACATGTGGTTTGGTTAAGCATAAATGAATATCTGAAGAATAACATAATTAAAATATGTTCTCTTAAATTACAGAGCACATGCCAAGGCTTTATCAGTGATGCCTGAAATATTCTTTCTGAACCAAATCTCGAATGTCAAGTAAAAGAAAATGTGCTGTATTTAGTTTCAGAGCTTAAAGCTTATATAAGTGGATGTAGTGCTAAAGGGTAGGTAAACTCTTATTTTTTTCTGAAGTCAAAAATTTAAGTGTTTGTTTCTTTTCTTTTTTTAAAACTATGAAGTCTTTACATTGTGTAATAATAAACAATATATTTTCAACCAAAACTTTTTTAACATAGCTGAAGAGAAGCAAAAAAATATTTTGAATAATTTCAAATCCGAACGCGATTTTTTTTCATATTTCAGAAAATATTATAAGGATCAGGATAGCATAATGCAAAACAAATTGAATTTAGCCGATTAAAATGGTAACAATTTTAAAAAGAATTAATTTTCAGAAGCAGAAAGTTGTAGAGACTGTTCATGTTCTGAACATTTATGTTGATATATTAACTTAATTGCACTAATTAACTTAACTGCATTAATTAGATAAGACGAAAAATTTCGATGGCCCCATTGACTTTGTGTTAACGAGGTTTGACTGTAGTAGATGTACCATTAGCTTTTCGTGAAGTTGTAGTAAATAACCTACTGATGGAGCTGAGTTTCAACAATCACTTTTCTATTCATTATTATATTTTAAAAAATATAGATAAAATTTCTGTTAAAAAAAAGAGGTTCTCATGAATGCGAAATCCAAACTTTACTTGGAATGTTAACCGATCGATAACTTTTTAATTAAGTCAATTTTGTTTAACTCTTTGCATTTGTTCAGATATTTTGTTGACTATTCTTAGTAATTCATTTTAAGCCCCAGCAAAATATGTATTATAGCAACAGGTTTACAGTACGAAATTGAATTGTAATATATATGCTATACTTGGTCAACTTGTAACTTTGGAGGAACTTTTCTTTTACGTTAAAATTCTATGCTTGTTTCATATAAAGACAAGGTATTTAAAAAAATTGTTTTAGAGCTCTATTAATTTAATTTCATGAAAATATACACTTGTAAAAGCACTATTTAAATCTAAATAAACAGTTGTATATTTAAAGTCACTTTACCTCTTACTTCCAAGTGAAAAAACTAAGACGCAAAATGTTCATTAAAAGAAAAATAAATCTTGGGCCATTGTTCAATGTTAGTGTTAGGAAGTATAAGTTATTTCCTTACTTGTTAATAATTTTATAAGACACAAAATTATAAAATTTACTATTGGGGAGGGGGGGGGGGGTGCAATTGTCACCAACTTTTGTAACATTCCCCCATTATTCCCCCCCCCCCCCACTTACTACCAGTTCCAGTTGTAACTAGTATTAAGTGGAAACATGTAGTTGAAATGTATTGGAGGTAAAGGAAACCTAGAGAAATAATTATACACTATTGAATAATAAAACACTTGTTTAGGATAATTTTCCCTCCAATGTTTCTAAAAAAAGAATTATGCAAATAAATAATTTTGAATTTTGTATGAGGAAGATCCAAGAACAAGTCTTATTTCTGAAGAGTTGATTATTGTTTTAGATCTAAGGATTTCTGAATACATACCGAACCAAGAATAAAAAGATTTTTGAAATGTCTTAAATGTATTATAATCTTTTAAAATGTATATTTTTTTTTGCGTCTCTATATCTCAAAGGTAATGAGATAGGTGACATTTTAATTTCCATTGCATCTGTAGTATATTACCATTGGAAAGTGGCACATCCACGTATCAGGGTGGGGGGGTTGAGAATATTGCTTTAACTATATTTTTGTAATGTTTGATGTCAACATATTGGGAGTATGGTAAGTTTACGAACTGCTATATTAAGGAAAGGTTAGATTAACAAAAAAAAACGCAGGTCATCATATCTGCACCTATCATATAATTTATGTGCAAATATTTTGGGGGAATGTAAGGACCAGGCGGGAATCGAACCCGATCATCCAGTATGCTAGACCAAAACTATAACCATTGGACAGATGCGATAGCCCATGTCGAAGGGAAGTTTCAGGGTTTTGAAGTGACCACCGCAGTACTCTCAAAACCGTATGTCACAAGGGTGGAGCGAAACGCATCATAGTGAAGACACATCATGTCTTGGCAGAAGGCTTATTGTGTGCATGTTCAGTTCCAGGGTCACCACTGTGGAGAATCTAAGGACCAGGCGGGAACTGAATCGGAGCATCCGGCATGCTAGGCCAAAACTATAACTGTTAGACAAAAGTGATGGCCAGTGTTGTAGGAAAATTTCAGGGTTTTGAAGTGACCATCAGAATTTGATATTGTAGTAACAAAATGACAGTACGGTATAAATCCATGTTGCAGCAATAATATAATAAGAATACTAATGTAAATTAATAACACAGTAATGAGTAAGAGGTACTTAGAAAAACAAGTAAGGTGTCTTGGTGGTTGATGCATGCGGGTGACTTCTAATGGAAGCTACGTAAACGAGCTGTAGAAACAATTCATGAAAGCTCACCACCAAAAAGCGAGATATCTTGAAAAATCCATGATTTAAGTGTAAACTTGGGATCGTCTTGCATGTGCACCACCGCTTATTTATAACGGCTATTATGCTATTTTTAAAAATGTATTATGATTTATCTTTGTATTTAGACATTTCTAGAAGTTTATATGCTGTGTTTTAAAAGCTACATATTTCATTTAGGTTTTGCTTCCATGCAAGTTAAAAGGATGGTCCTCAAGTTGAGTTTGAATGAGTTATAAATGCAACGCTACTAAATAACACTAAAGATTTCTATAATATATTATCAAGATATGAAGAATTACCCAAGCAGGTAACTGAAGTATTAGTTATTTTGTTGGTTTCTAATTTCATTTATAAAATTCCATATTTTTTTACTCTTAAATTTTATAATAAATCAAATCTTTTGCATTTTGTTAGAAAGTTGAGTTCCTTTGTACAGTACATGAAAAAAAATCCAAACAATAGCTATTTCTTGAATTCTAATTGATGAAGTAACAAAAGTCAAGTACAGTTGTAAATCGTGGAAGGTCTTTATTAATTGTATATAAATTTTTTTTTTCATGAGGAGTCATTAAAACTAAACCAAATTTTAATAAGTTCAATGGCAACCCCTAAATATTGTACCATATTTAGATTTAGAATCCAAAAAAACGTCTTAATACCGAATTTCATAATTTTCCAATGAGTGGTTGGTAATTTAAATGTTGTCAAAAAAATGACAAATTGATGTTAAAAAGAAAATTTGTATTTTTAGCCATAAATTCTTAAATAGTTAATATATTTTAGCCATTTTTATTTCAGACGATAGTTTATAAAAGGCAAACATAAATAAAATGCAACTTTTGTATTAAACAGTTTTTTAATAATTAATTATTAATTAATAAAACAAGTTTTAATTTTTTTTTTAAATAGAAACTTTTTTTTATTTATTTGCTTTAATCAGAATTATTATGGTTAACATCTCATCCAGAATTGCTTTCATTCCATTTTGACTCTTGGCTCTCAATATTTTAGCAAAAATATAAAAAAGCTCACTTTAAGGGACCGTGTAATAGATTACGTCTTGAAACATGCAAACATTCGGATTCTTTTCGGCTCTCAAGAAATCTGCCCTCAAGATCGGCCAAAACATTTTTGCATATAAGTGACCTGTTTTTCAACATAATGAACTGAAATTTGGTATCTAAGGTAAACGAAGTATTCTAAATCGAATGAAAACATAAAAAATAAGAGTTTACTGAAAATTTTAAAGATAGAGTTAAATTTACTCAGTCAGGGTTCCCACGGTCATTGAAAGTGCTTAATGTTTTGGAACTTGTTTTCAAGGCCTTGAAAATACTTAGAGATGCTTAAAAGTCCTTGAAAAGGCTTAGAGATCCTTAAATTTTGTGGATGTTGTGTACACAACCTCAAAATTTATAAACATACAGATCAGATTTGCTATCCCCTCATGACTGCCAATTATCCGTACTGTATTGAAATTCTCCGACATATTTGTATTACACATGAGCCAACTTGTAACTTTTTAGGTAGAATATACTTTATTAAAAATTTATACAAAGATATGATGCCGAAAAACAAATTTACAAAGGTCCTTAAAAACATTAATTAGGCCCTTAAAAGACATTGATTTTCATACTGTGATTTGAGTTTGAACCTGGTTAGTATACAGCCCCCCCCCCCCCCCAAGAATTTTTTTTTTTTGCACCCAACATTTAGAAACTCGTAAACAAAACATTTTGGTGCTAATTGCAAGATTCCACGATAATTAGAACAGAAGATATAGTCATCGTTAGGATTTTTTTTTTGTACTGTACCTAATAAAAAAAATACACAAATAATTTTAAGATCAGTATTTTTTCTAGGAATAAACTTTTTTAAAGTATTCATCAGAGAAAGTAAAATGGGGGTTATATTTAAAAATATCTTTTTCATGGTTCGTACGTTTTTAAAAAACCTTGAAAAGTGCTTGAAAAAAAATCTTTCATTTTCAAGTGCTTGAAAACCTTGAATTCTGTAAAAATACATTTAAAGTGCTTGAATTTTATTTTATTTTCTAGAAATATAGCATCTTAAGAAATTTTAGTCAACAAAGTGAGCAAAATCTTTTGAATTTAGTTAAACCAATCAGCAACTAGGAAAACAGCATAGTTGATCATTCGCCATTCCCCCCTTTGATGTGTTCAGCGTGCATTTGAAATATCCGATCAAGTCACGTGATCTTTGTTTTGTTTTTGTATTGTGTGAGCTAATTTTTTGCGCACTGTTTAAAAATTGCGGGGAAATGCATTTTCAGTTAAAGCTGATTTGAAAAGCCAGAATATAATATCATGGTTTGAAGCCTATGTCTTGGATTCACACTTAGCACGATGTACTTTGTGTGCCAAAAATGTTAGGATGGGAGAAAGTGCTTTAAAAAGCCATGCGGAGAGCTAAAAGCATATTTTGGATTTAGTTTCTATAAGAAGTTTGTTGAGGATTGTTCGAACTATTTCTAATAATAAAAAGTACCCCAAAATCGGATATTTTTCACAACAATCAACGTCGTCAGCCCGATGGAGGCACATGTAACTGAAAATGAAGTTTTAGATATTGAAATACTATGGACAATAGATATTGAAAACCATAAAAAATCACGGCTCTCGTAAATTAAATGAAAACATTGATAAATTATGTAATTACGTGTTTGCCGGTAGTGTGATTGTGTCTAAATTTTCATGTGGAGAAAAAAACTGCATATTATGCTGTATTTGGATTCAAGCCTTTAGAGTAAATTGGAAGACATTTTAATCAATTAGACTTTTTTTTTAATATTATTTGACGAAAGTTTCTATATGATGAAACAAGAAAATCAAATGGATATTCACATCCAATATTGGTGTAATTACGAAGTGAGTACTAGCTACTTTACTTCTGGGGTACTTTTTATGGGACATGGTACTGCTTCTGATAGATTGGAAGTTTTTTTTCCTATTGTAACCTTAACAACATTTTCTTTTATTGAAACTTAAAAAACATTTTTTTGTATTTACTTGATTTGAACATGCACCGTTTGCCAATAAAAAAAATTTGAATTTTTTTTTAATGTTTGTGTTGATAATGTGTCCCTGAAAAATGCTTGAATAGTCCTTGGATTTGTTTCTCCTTCAAGTATACGAACCATGTTTTTTCCCTAATAAAGTTAAGATGATTTATTAATATTTCCTGTTGAAATATACACTCAAGAGCCAAAACATTATGACCACCTGTCAATAACTAGTTGGCTCACCTTTGGCGTGCAACACAGCCTCAACCCGCCTTGGCATGGATGCCACAAGTCCTTGGTAGATGGCCGGTGACAGATTGTACCAAATGTTTAAGCAACGGTCACGCAAATCCTAGATATTGCGAATTGGTGGTCTTTGAACTCTGAGCTGCCGTCCCATGACATCCCAAAAGTGTTCTATCGGATTGAGATCTGGTGAGTTAGGCGGCCAGGACATTAACTGGAATTCAGCATCATGTTCCTGGAACCACTCCAACACAATTTTATCCTTGTGACACGGGGCGTTGTCCTGTTGGAACATTCCATTTCCAGCTGAAAAAACAGAGGCCATGTAAGGGTGCAACTGGTCCGCAATGATGTTCAGATACCCTGTAGCATTCATGGTCTGCTCTATCCAGGCACTGATTTAAGGGGGGTGCGGGGGGTGCGACCGCACCCCCATGAAGTATCTCGTCTAAATTAATTTTAAATGGCAGTTTCCACCGAGTTCAAAGTAAAAAAAAATTGAAATTTCATTAATATTTGAAAGTTAAATTTTTTACTTAATATCAGGGCTGGCGACTAAAAAGGCTACTAAAGCGACTATTTTAGTGACCAGGCGACTATGGCAACTATTTCAATGAAAAAAGGGCCCAAAATGACTATTTTGAACAAAACCTTCAACTATTTTTGGGCTCAGGCGACTATTTTTTTAGAAATTGGATTTTATCCGATAGTAGGACGAAAAAAAAATCGCCACTAAGGTACTAACAATTTTGTCAAAATGGGGATTTTTTTTAAAGGGGGCGGGAGAGCGAACACTACCGAAGTCGTTGTTCATATTCGCGGGTAGATTGGTCACTTTGTTAGTCCGACGATAGTAACCTCACGCAAGATTGTTGTTTTTGACGGCAACCGCGGTCATTTTTGCCTACCTGTTAAGTTCCAATGTTTTATCTTTCGCCGTGCAAGGCAACAGCATACACAATTATATTCTCAAATATCAAATTATTTCGCTTTATTTACTCTAAACAAAAATGAATTTGCCCTGAACGTCGGATGAAAGTGCCATCAGTATGAACAGTATTGAGGCTATTAGACGTTATATCCGAGATTTGTGCCGGAGTGATGAACGATTTCGCCTTGGTCAATCGATGCAGAATGATTAGAATTTCAATGTTGTAGCTAAATTTATGATTAATAAAATAATTTAAATTTTAAGCAATTTATTTAATTACTTTGAATGTAGCTTAAACAGGGTGGCGACAAAATCGGGAATTCATGGAAATGTCAAGGAATTTCGAAAAATTACTCTTTAATCAGGGAATTTTGAAATTTTCAAGTTACCCATCTCGCGTACCCCTTGTAGCTTGTAGGTGCGGATATCTATCCCGTCATTGTTATGCTTGGAACAATTATTTACACATATAATTTCGCGTCCGCCGGCGTCTTATTGTTAAAAGAAATCTTCAAACTTCAATCTGTCTACATCCTTTACAAACATGATTTTTTTTCTTCTTGCCTTGCGTTTTCTGTCAACAGAATATATTAGAACCCTAATTATTTATGTATTATTTCTTTTAGATTTTTAGTAATCCTATTATTTAGAAGTGCGAACATCAGTAGATTTATTGTTTAAAAAAAATCTTCCAACTTAAATCTAACTGCATCCTTTACAGACATGATTATTTTTCTTCTTGTCTTGTGTTTTTTGTCAATAGAATATATTGAAACCCTAAATTCCTTTCCTTAATATTTCAAATTGATTCCATCATATTTTTTCGTTTTTATTAAGCCTTTACAGCACTGTGTTATAGATATGCAACAAATCTATATGCATTCATAAGCAAAATGGGTTAGATCCTATACTTGATTTTTTTACTTCAATTCTGACATTTTATTTAACGTAATTAACTGAAAGTGATATGTTTTTTATTTATATGTTTAATATAAATCAAACAAAGAATTGAAGCATCCTCCTCCCCCTCCAAAAAATAAAATAAAAATTGAATGCTCTACTGCATACATTCAGGCAAAGGGTCATGGAATTTTTAAAAAAAGTCCTTGCACCCCCCCCCCCCCCCTGCCAGAGGCTGTACGTGTCATGTTTTATGAAAACGATTTTTTTCCTCATTTAATATGTACTTTTGTGGTTTAAGATAGTATTTTTGTTGAACAAATTTTTTTTTCTATATATTTATGAGTAATTAATTTTTATAAGATGCTGTTGATTTCAAGACTTTCTTTCATGCATCATGTGTTATTTATCTTTTCTCAACTTCTAAATCCAAAACACATAATTTTTCATGAAATATATGTACCTAGTGAAATTTGTGACTAATGAAAGCAAAATGCTGATTATTTAAGTTTCATGCTCATGCATGCCCAAGTTTAGTAAATAGTTAGGATACTGTTTAAAATTTATGTTATGAACAGGATACAGCCTATGACATATATTAAAGAAAATAACATGTTTTTTTTTGTTTGTTATTTTTTAAATTAAAAAGAAATATATTGTACTAGTTTTGCTTTTCCTTGAAGTTAGCAAGTATGGGTGTAGTTTGTAAATTGGTTTATGTGAATTTTGTATTTTTTTCTTAATGTTTTCCATTCTTTTTCATGCTCTAAAAATGCTTGTTTTGATTTTTAGCCTAAATTTATATTTTGTTGCAATTATACTTTGATAAGTAAATGAAAATAGTCAAAAGTACATATTTTTAAAATGACCATTTTTTAAATGATAACATCGACATAGATGCACATCAGGGAATTTTCTGGAAATCAGGGAAATGTCAGGGAATTTTGTTTTGCAAATTCTGTAGCCATTCTGTTAAAAATTTAAAAACTGGCCGTAATGAAATTTGATTGTCATTGCCAATATATAGTACAATTGTTTAAACATGATACTTGTTTTTCGGAAAAAAGTTGTTTGACTTCGGAAGTTTAAAAAAAGTTATCTTGTTTTGCCAATCGATTTTTACCGTCGCTTTTGCGTGAAGTTTAGCTTTTTTTTTGCTTAAGTGCTGTCTGGGAGTAAGGTTAAGTTGCCAACTTCCATCGCAGTATATAAATATGATAGCACCGCACTCAAGACACATGCCTTTTATCGTATGAGATGTAATGTTTTAGACACTATTTTGAATCAAAAGAAGAGTGTTTCTGGGTTTTCGTGTTTTATGTAAATCAACTGTTTAAAATAAAAGTTATGAAAAGTGAGGCTACTATTTTCATCACCTGAGACTACTATTTTCAATGTGTGAGACTACTATTTTGGCTACTATTTTTAATATTTGAGGCTACTAAAGCAACTATTTTCAAAGCTTACAGTCAGTGGCAGCCCTGTAATATCAATATCGATGGAAATCAACAAACAAAACTAAGCTTTTTCTGATATTTTTCATGCCTCATTAATACAGATTTTTAAGCCACCTAACCGAGCTCCTTATTTCATTACCCGTAGAAGGAATGGGCTTGAGACTTGACGAGTAGATCGGGATTGTAATGACCTGCAATCTACCGGTCAACGAATCTTTACTCATGGTGTGATTCTCAAATTAAAAAATTTCTCACAATACCATTAAAAAATTTCTCAATTTCAACACTATTTTCTCATTTGGGTGTATAGTGTATGAGATGGGACCAAAGACTGACAAGTTTTTGATTGCAATTAGCATTCTGTAGGTTTATTTCTTGATCAGAGGTCAATTAATTATAAGGGTTTAATATCGGGGTGCCATTGCACCCCCTAAACTTCATTCTATGTACGAAAAATTATGCACTAAAATAACTTTTGAAAAAACCTGTGATTATAATTGGAAAATAAAATGCCTAATTCATAATTATGAAAATTTCTTTGATCAAATCGATATATAGCATTATTGCAATTCTACAGAATATTGTAAGAACTTTCACAGTTTAGATAAAGATACTATCACTAAATTAGGACAAGGAAGTTTCTCTTCGTTCTCTCCAAAAAATCTTAAAACAGCTCAGGGAAGGGGGAAATTTGCTTTTTTTTTCTAAATATGTTTGAATATTTCATTTTTGATCGAATGATTAGAAGTAGTGATTTATCCCACTTACTCATATTTGGTATTTTGTACAATCATCAAAGTAACTCTCAATTCAATACCATCAGTATATGAATAGATTATAATAAAATATTCAATTCTTATAAAAATAAACTGATTTTACTGGATTAACCCATTGTATATGCACCCTTTCATATGCAAAATCATAAAAGTCTTTTGATAATGTCAAACAAAATTACTTTCTTAAATTATAAAAATGTAATTTATCCTTAACAGTTTAAAGTGAGTTCCATAGAGTTGTGTGTTGACTGTTTAAGATGGGCTTTGAGTATATTTTCTTAATTTAAGTTCTCTGTAAATCATATTTGTAAGAGAAAACATACAGTTATGTTAAACCAATCTCAAAACTTATATTATAGTACAGGTTGGGTATAATTAAAATCCATCTATTTAGATAATTTTTGCATCTAAAGGAAAATATAAAACTTTAAGGTAAAAAGGGCTTATATGGCTGTTAGCTTTACATGCTATTCCTTATAAATGAAATATTAAAACAAAATGAAATCAATCCAATGAAGTTTTAAATATATTTTTGTTCTTGAAGCGTAATTATCAAAAATTCAAACAGTTATTTCTTTAAGTTTTCATTTCAAAATTTTTATGATAATGTTAATAAAAATGTTTCCAGATTTTCCCAGCAGTACTAACACAAAATTTCAAAAAGATTTACTAATTTCTACAGACCGCGGACTGATCTAAACAACACCAGTTTAACTGTGGCCTGCCTTCACATAAAAAACTTTCGATGCTGTCTTAAATAAAGCACACATACCGTTTGATATTAGCAATCTTCTAAGCAAATCAGAATTATATTAAAATTTTAAAAGAAATTTATTCTGGATTAATATAGAAAATCTTTGTAGATTTTGATACTAATATTGTTGATGCTTATTTAACCAATAAAAAGAAAAGAAAGTTTACATTATAAATAAGAAAAAAGAAAATCTTGTGAGAGCCATAATAAAAGCTATCTTGTATTCGAATATAATTTTTTTATTAAAAAACTGTACACACACATTGAGGTCAACGCACTCACTCTTTTTTTTTTTTTACTCTAAAGTTCAAATATATATTAATTTAGTTAAAGCAGTCTTAGTGAATCAATATGTATAGTGTTAAGATAACTAAACCTAAATAAGATTTTTTTTTTTTTTTTTTAAATTTTATTTCTTATTTCACAAAATGTGATATTTCATTAACAATATTTGTTGTTTTTTTCCGAATTTTTTTTAAATATTTCATTTTTATCCGAATAATTCGACGTATTTCATTCTTATAAAAATTAACTGATTTTGCTGGAATAAGCATTGTAACCGCCACTGTAAACACTCATGGTCATAATCGCACCCCCCTTGATTGACCTCTAAATCCGCCCCTGGCTCTACCACAACCATGGGTCCCAGAGACGCCCAAGAGAACGTCCCCCAAAGCATAATACCGCCACTACCGGCCTGTGTATGACCTACTGTACATTGAGGGAGCAACTGTTCGCCTGGAAGACGGCATATCCTGACACGGCCATCACCGTGATGAATGACAAACCGTGATTCATCTGACCAGGCAATTCTCTCCCACTGATCCATGGACCAGTCGCGATGTTCCCAGGCCCAGCGCAGGCGGCGATGGCCTCGAGGTCAAATCACACTCACAAGGAGACCTTACGGTCTCAGAAATTCAGATCGGGATGAAACTCGGCAGATTGATAGTATACTTTAAGGGTATCCGCACAGTAAAGTAATAAAGCGCACTAGCCAGAAGATTCCGAGAAAACAGGCTCTAAAGTATTACGCGCAGCTTATATACTAGTAGAGATTTTTGCTCTGCAACTGCCCGGTGGCTAAGTGGTCAGGGTGCTGGGTTCCCGTACGGGTGATCCGCGTTCGATACCTCGTGAGGTAATTTTTTTTTTTCAATTTATAAAGTGACTGTTCCAGCTAATTGAAATTTGAATTAAAGATAATACTTTATTTTTAAATACGTAATGTATTTTTAATGAAGGTACATTAAAACTCTATTTACTATTTGCACAAACAAGTGATTATAAATTTTGAAATATTATAAGATGTTGAGAAGTAAATGATTTTCCCAAAAAACACGAAGAACCAGTTTCTATATGGAAGGGTAAGAATGTTGTCCTATTGTACACAAGCAGGTAGTCAGAAATTTTCAAAACCCTAACGGCACTTTGCGAAGTCTATTTTTATAGATAGGTAAAGAATCTACTGAAGCGTATGCAAAATTGCGCGTATCTGGTTGAAAATAATAGAGAAATAAATACCCGTGAAGACTACATAAAAATACAATCAATAGTCCATCATCAGTTTTTAATAAAATGATCCGATATGCCTGGTATGCTTCCAAGTTTTCTGTCGAAAGATATATTTTCATGAATGTTAATGAAGTATGTTTTCCAACGAATCTTTTACAAAAAGGTTGTTCCTGTAAACAATCTTCCTTTATAAATTGTGCAAGATGTCGAAACAGTTTTTGTTTTCCATGTTTTTATGATAAGTGTCATTCTGGTGTACGTATATAAATAAATAATTGACAAATAAAAACTATACGTCAAAATCCATAGATAAATTAAGTCCTACCCTAATTTTGTTGCCGTGGTAATTAGAATTTTAATTTATATCTATTTAATTTATCTCTATTTTCTCTATTAAAAATACATTACGTATTTAAAAATAAAGTACTATCTTTAATTCAAATTTTAATTAGCTGTAACAGTCACTTTATAAATTGAAAAAAAATAAAAAATTGCCTCACGAGGTATCGATCCCGGATCGCCCGTACAGGAACCCAGCACGCTGACCACTTAGCCACCGGGCAGTTGCAGAGCAAAAATCTCTACTGGTATATAAGCTGCTCATAATACTTTAGAGCCTGTTTTCTCGGAATCTTCTGGCTAGTGCACTTTATTGCTTTACAGTGTGGATACCCTTAAGGTATACTATCAATCTGCCGAATTTCATCCCGATCTGAATTTCCGAGACCGTAGGGTCTCCTTGTCAGCTGGAATTTTCCAGGGGAGCCGAGCACCATCGTTCGGTACTGTGGGTCGAGAGGTCAAATCACACTTAACTGGAATTTTCTCGGGGTGCTGAGTTGAGTACTGCCGTTTGGCTCTCTGGGTTCCAAAGTCAAATCAATGGAATTAAAACACAGCTGAGAAAATGTTTTTAATATTAACCACAAAACTATACCATCACAAATAACCTCATTTTGAATTTCTTGGGTATGGTTTTGGTTCCTTCTTAATTTGATTTGACTATCCTTGGATTGTGCTGTAATTTGTTTTAGGATAACTGGTACAAACCCAGTTGTCGTATTCGGCCTTATATTCCTTGAATTTTGTTTCTCTCTATATTATATAATTGTTTGATTATATAGCTGTTATTTTGCTAAAAAGTTTTTTGAAGTTACATTTTTTGAGAATTGACAGTTTTTTTGGTGGTATTGAAACAAACTTTTGAAAAAATATGTTTGTCAGCTTCAAATGAAATACCCCTAAATGTTTTTGATTTATCCCTAAACTTTTTAGAACTTAACCCTAAAAATTTTTGGAATTATCCCTAAAGTTCCTACCTAAATTTTTTAGAAAATTCAAGTGCGCCCCCGACAAACCCTATAATTAATAAATCTCATATAATCATGGATCTGAATACCATTAAAAATTCTAGGATGGAAGGTCAACAGAAATGCTAACTTTTATATACGGTTGGATTTTTTGGATTTATTTACCTAGATTTGCAACACCATTTTGGTGGCAATTGCTTTTTGCTTTCGCTGATGTAATATCCGCTGTGTCCGTGATGAGTGTCTGTGTGAAGATCTATTTTACAATTTGTTGCTGAATCGATGCAAAATGTCTAAAATTTTATTTTACAAGAAAATTCCAACATTTTATGTATAATCAGGGTGTCCAGCAGTGGCGGCTGGTGCAGGGGGGGCCTGGGCCCCCTCACTTTTTTGGACCCTGGCCCCACTTACATATATGCTTGTTAATATTGTTTTGTTGTGGGATTTTTTTAATATTTAAAAAAAAAAAAGCTTTAAACTTATTTATTCTGTCATTAGACATTAACTATTGTGAAGGGAGCAGGGCGAGCTCTTGCAATAAACCCGAAAAAATGTTAATCAATCACAATCATTACTACAAAAAAGCGACCCTTCTCTTAAAGACTTAAAGATGCTAGTTTTCCTGGGGACAAAATGACCCCTTCTTCATACGACCTTGAATTTGAAACCGATAGGGCATATAAGATTGCAACTTTCACTTGACATCCTGTTTTGCCAAAGCATAAATACAAAATTTCTAAAACATCCCTGATAACTCTGCTCTGGGTGGACATCTCTGTAAAGGAATGGCCATTTTTTGTAGAGACGGCGATCGCACGTTGGTCCTCTAGTATGACGGTGCGAAAAAAGTGGCTACAATAAATATCCATTGCATTCATTTTCGCACTTTGTTTTTCAAAATGTAAGAGTAAGATTTTCTCTGCAAATTGTTTTTATTTAGAAATTTAATTTTTTCCCGAAAAATGTTTGAGTATTTAAATGTCGTCCATGTGATCGGAAGAAGTGATTTGTCTCACATTAATATTTGATATCCTATTAAACTATTAACGTAACTTACAATCCGATGCCATCAACGGAAGAATTTCTATACAGAGAATAAAAAACGTTCTTCTCTAAATAAGTGGCTCCACTAGAACTAAGCCATCGTATAATGCTATGTTGAAGTTAAAAGATAAACGTCACAGTTACAGAATTTTCAAAACTCCCCTCCCCCCTCTCCCTCTCTCCCAAATAATATGTAAAATGTAGATAAAGCAAACCTAGTTACTGTTACCAGAAAAAAATTTCATGAGCGTTTAGTAAAGAATCTGAGTCATGAACCTACAATGAACCTTTAAAAAGCAAAATGATACAAGCAATTTGAAATTGTCAAATAAAATTTGGGCATTCTTAAAATTGAAGAAACGATGTTTATTCTTAACTCAGGTAGGATCCAATTCTCAAAATAAATTTTGAATTAAATAAAATATTAAAATTTGAAGCGAGTTCCATGTTTGCTCAACTTCTTTTCAAAATATCAAGAATCATGGTAAAATACCTATTTTCAACTATCGCTATGTCAAAACTCATTGACCAGAGGCAATATATTCAATTCGCATGTGAAATGTCGTCGAATCGAGCCCCATCGGATGTTTTGCGGGTTGGTTTCAATGTAAGTAGACATCTCAAATTTGAGATGCATACGCAATGCATTTTTCAAGTAATTATTCATCCTCAAATCAAGTAATTATTCATTTTTTCATGAATTTAAATTTAAACTGTTGAACTGGTCAATATAACAATACCTTTGACTTTGGTTGCAAATTTATAAATATTGCCCATTCTAAGTTAATGGCATTTTTCATTAGTTCTAATGTTAAGCCAAAATTATTTTGCATGAATTGACTCATAAAATATCATTTACTTGAATATTAGGAGCAATACCGATGTCTTTAAAAGGATTTATTTAAATTATTTTAAAATATTATAAAATTATTTATTTAAGTATTTACTCTAAAGTTACGAAAAGTGAAATTGTTGCTGTCGGCATTTTTTTTTTTTTTCTTGTTTCTTTTTCCTATGATTCATGTAATATTTGATGAAAAATTTTCCTCTGTGATTTCTACAGAATTTTTAACCACGGTTTTGACTTTATTTTTTTTATAACTCTTCCCTAACTCTTTGTTTTCTTTTTCTTAAATACAGAATAGAAATTGAGTGACATCGGTTTTCATACTTTAACTTATTTTTTTGTGATTAGTATTTTAATTTATTATTATGTCAAACAAAATAAAAAAGCTTTTGTTTCCTACACTCTTGGTATCTAATCCAGCCACCTGTATTGTACATAAAATGTTTTATACTGTTGAAATTATTGGTAACTTTTCTTATATTAAAAAAGTTTTATCTTCAAAGCTGTTTAGCTTTTACACTTCGTCCAATCGACATGAGTTCATTTTAATGTGTTCTCTATTCTTAATTTAATAAAATTATTAATTATAACATGCTTTTCATTATATGATTAGGAGTAACTATTTATATTTAACGGGGGGGGGGGGGGGGAGCAAAAAGGTAAAGTTAAACACTTTTTTTTTTTTTTAAATCTTACAGTGAGTCCCGATAATATTGTACTTATGGCTGTTCCTAATCACTGACCACTGGTCATTGAGATAGCGTCCAGCTCTTGGTAGGCTTCCCGGAAGACCAGAAGATCCTTAAAATAATCTCCATAAATAAAAAATTTAAACCCTCAAACGCATAGACAGTGGCAAGGGGGTGCAGATCGCATACAAAAGGGTGCAAAGCGGCTACAGCTTCAAATCAGGAATTTTCAATCTTGAATGAGTATCGGATTTCTTACGGAACAATTTATAAATAGATATGCCGTAATTTTACGTTCAATTGAATAATTTGAGGCCTGTACTTTACTTTTTTGCCTAGGAATTCTTCGCTTCATTTTTAATTTTCAAAAGCAAAAGGTGCAAGTACATTCACGTCCTGACGTCGTCCATTCTCAAACGAAACATCGCGTCGTTTTCGTAATAATAATTCCTTTTATTGAAATATTTACTTTATCAGATATCAGTATGCTTAGATAATTTAACTGTTTAATATTGTTGTCTTTTCCCATATATATTTAAGTAAAATATTGTTGTCTTTTCCCATATATATTTAAGTAACATTTACAAAATTACATGAAATTCATGTGTCTTGATATTTGCATGTTTCCTTCCCCCATGACATGCAATTGTTAATTTGGGCCCCCTCACTTTTAATACCCACGAGCCGCCACCGGTGTCCAGCAGCCTTGAAAGTCGGGAAATGTGCTTGAATTTTTTGCACCTCGGGAAAGTCGGGAATTATGCTTGAAATTTTGGAATATCCCGTCTGCATCGGGAAATCATCTCTTTTTTATCAAAAAAATCTTTATGGATAAAAAAAAAAAAAAAAAAAATTCTAAGAGATGCGATTCTTCTGTTGATCGACGGATTTCTGCTCTCTCTCTTTTTCTGTAATGTCATAGCTTCTATCGGCATTATTTACGTTCATATGTGATTATCATTTTGCTGAAGAACGTTACAGTCATGTAATGGCCGCTATTCTCGTAATTATGTTAGGCGCTATGGCCGAGAATTAGGTTGTTGCTTGATAATTTTCTTTCGATGCTATTACTGCTCCGATATAAGTCACTGACGCTATTTCATATATTTGCACCTGACAGACATAATAAAGTTCAGACATGAAAGCGGATTTTCGTTTTTTACTAAAATTTCTACCATTTCTGAGATGGATACAAATTTGTATTACAATTTTATTGGGTTTTTTTGGAAGTTTGACAGCCAAGGAACCTGCTTACTTTAGAGTTCCTCCTACTGGATTTTATTACAATTGGTGCTCCGACCACAATTAATGAAGGATTGACCCAACTTAACCAATACCTATAATTGATATTGACTTAACTCGATGTTCTGGCAAATCGCCCATCATTTGGGGTCGGGTAGAGCTCCAATATCTGAAACAAAGCATGCATCTGTTTACGCAAAAGCGAATCAACCTTTCCCCCCCAATAATTCAATCCCGCCATATTGCTGCAAACTGTTTGAAAGTAGTTCCTGCATGTTGATGTGAAATGTGAAAATGTTAAATTAGTAGAAATTCTATTGAATGCTCAGAAAGAATAATAATAGCATCCTAAAAAGGAGTCAATGGAACTAATTTACTTCTGTTTGGTAAGTCTGCACCTTTTTTACACAATCGATCTCTTCCTTGAAATGTAAGTTTTGGAGACAGCTAAGGGCAGAGATTTTCGCGCTCTTTATTTCAAACGGAAGTAGACGTTAAAATTCTTTAATCTTTCCTGAGTCTTGAAAAACTTTCAATCTTTAGGTCAACCTTTGCGAGTTTGCACTTATTTATAAACCGCTTGCAATATGTCACTACTCATATTATATTGATGAATGAAAAAAACTTTTCAAATAGTATATTTTAAAACGTGCCGTTTTCCAAACTCATATGTGAAAGTTAAAGAAGATATTCTTTCTTTTCTCATTTAAAACCTTGAGGGATTGTCTACTAAATTACTTTTGGTCGGAAAATTCCTCTGCATTGTTCAGAAACTTAAGATCTTTTGGCCATAAATCGCGTTGGGGAAATTTATTTGGTTGCAATCCTCGGGACGCCATATCAAAAATATTTTGCTTTAATGTATTGACCAAGATTTGTGTATGACCAATATTTGTGTCAAGATTCGCCGACATTTAAATTGGAGTAATGATAATTTTCAACTTGGTTTAAGCCGTTTCAATGCCGACCAAATGGTATAGTGGTTAGCATGCTAGCTACTAGACCGCGAGGTTACGGGTCCGAGTCCCGTGTAAGGCATGGGTGTTTGTAAATGTATGTTGTCTTGTCAAATGACGAATATTTCGACGCATTATAGCCCTCTTGTTGCTGATGCCGACAGATAATCTGAAAACAACCAACCAAGCCGTTTCAATAGTAGCTATTGCCGAGATTTGGGATGCCGTTTTGATGTCATTCGCTTCCCCTGATGTAACAGTCGCTATTTTCCGTGATTAGGGTCTGTATGAAGATCGGTTTCACCGTTTGGTTTGAATTGATGCAGACTTTCTAGAATTTCGATTTAATTTTGTGTAAGAAAGTAGTCCCAATTTTACTGTTTATCCTTTTTTTTTAAATTGTAACTTTAACTGTTATTGTTTGTTGAATTGTTTATTTTAGCTTGAAAAACAATTTTACATTTTAGTTATAATGGATAATAGTTCAAAAGTTAAAGCAATTTTTTATATAATAGTTTAAAATTGATTAACTTGTGTAACTGTGAAAATTTGAATTTTTTTTTTTGCTTTGACCGTGTCAGTTACATGCAGAACCTCCATCCCTTAATTCTTAACAACAGAAATGTTTGTGACAAGCAGTCACACTTAAAGTAAATTATTAAACTGCACGCCTAGGTTCATTCCTTTTTCTTTTTATCTGCTAAGGTTTAGACCTTCATATTTATGTATCACCTGTTAAACAATTTTATGTCTTTTTTCTCGCCTTAAAAATAAAAGACTTACAAAAATCTTCTTTTCCTATTTTCAAGTACATAATCTAATTGTTACATGATGATTAGATATTTTTTAATTTCATGATTTTTTGGTAATTTGTAAAATTAGTTCAACATACTACTTGGTGGGGTATACTTTGGAAAATGTGGTCATAGTTGGTTGCGAGAGGGGTCCTTGAAAATTTTTGGGATGAGCCTTGAAATTCTTGAAATATGCTTGAATTTTTATCAGAAATTTTGCTGGACACCCTGATAATCCTTGTTTAAAATATTATTTTTAATTATAATTAGAAATTGAGAATTGACTGGAGCTAGAATTCAGGTCTTTTTGTTTGGACGGGTTTCAAATGCAATGTTTTTGTTTCTTGTGAAATTAGTGTTTGGTGCAGTATTTAATTTTGAAGTTAATGACAAATAAATGTTTTGCAATAGCGTAATTTCACTTAAAATTAGTCGTAGCCTTAAAAATGTAGGTCCCTTAAAATCCCTTTCTTTTAAGAAAATTGTCCCTTTTTACCTCCCTAGAGACAGGTTTGGAATCTGTTGCCAACCCTGATTGTTTATTAACCGCTTCTCTTCCAAAAAATTTGAAATTTTTTTAAAAAAATCATCTCATTTTTTTATTTTATTATTAAATATAGGGAAACAAAACAAAATATGTAGGTTTTAAGTTGAATTTTTAATTTTTTACAGGTGTAAAACAGGGTTCCCACGGTCATTGAAAGTCATTAAAAGCGCTTAATATTTTTGAACTTGTATTCAAGGCCTTGAAAGTGCTTGAAAATGCTTAGAGGTGCTTAAAAGTTCTTGAAAATTCTTAGAGGTCCTTAAAAGTCCTTAATTTTTATAGATATTGTCCAACTGCAAAATTTATAAAAATACAACTCGGACTTACTATCCCCGCTTGACCGCCACTTTCTGCACCGTATTAGAATTTTCCGACATTTGTATTACTCATCCACCAACTTGTAGCTTATTTGGTAGAATATACTTTATTAAAAATTTAAATATAGACATGATGTCTAAAAACGAATTTTCATAGGTCTTTAAAAACATTAATTAGGTCCTTAAAAGTCATTGAAAAGTCATTGATTTTCATTCTGTGATTTGAGTGGGAACCCTGTAAAAGCATTTTGTTTTAATATTAGTTTACTATCCCGAGTTATCACAGGCAAATGAAAAGAAGTTAAATATTAGTCTTTGTATGATAGTTTTTGAAACAAGGGACAACACAAAGTGATACCTGACATTCTGTACACTGGTTATTCCCAAAAAAACTCCTATTTCATTTTGAGAAGTAGAACACCATGGTTTTGAATGCAATCTACCAGGCCGTTCTTTCGCATATCGATTTGTTTCGGTTGTAGTAATGTCAAACAATTCATTATCAAAATATTTATAAAAAAATTCCAAGACTTTACAGATATCGATTTTGAAATTCATACTTGTGGTGGCAGTAAAAGGAAAACAAGCAGGTGCAGGTGGCAACTTTGTTTTTTGAATTGCACACCATTGACTACCTTTTGGCAAATCTTCCTAATCACTTGAACTATCTTCTTCAATAAGGCTACATATAGAGAAAACACATGAGCAGTCTCACTAAAAAAACCACAAAACCAACAAAACTTGTCAAACTGCCAATCAAAGCTGAATATTTCCTTTCATTTCCAAGTAAAACCTTGATAAAACAAATCATACTGACAAATTCTGCTTCGCCCAAGTTTTCTCGTTATAATAATTAACTGCAATATACACGAACTCAGCATAATCAGGCAAGTGGTTAATGTAGTTTATAAATAGTACTATCATAAATTAAGCAATTGAAAACAAAGTTGCTTTTAAGTGAAGTTTTTGTTTTAAAATTTGCAGGGGCTTGGAGATGTGTTGGTTGTAAAAAAGCAAACTATGATGTCAAAGGAGAAAAACTACATAAATAGAATGGCTGCTAGTGTGAAAGAAAGGTACAAGAAGCGCAAAAGGAAATTGAATACTGCGAAAAAAATCAAAAAGTGAGTTTTTCCATTTATAAGTAGCAACTGTAAAACTCGATATATTGCAGTTCAGGCTGGTTAATTGTGAGCAGTTTTTATTCAAAACATTACTTTTCAAAATTGGAGTCTTCTATTTTGAATGAAATCTAGAGTATTGTAACCAACAATATTTGGATAGTAAATTTTCTGCTTTGTATTGTAGTCATCAAAAGTGTAGTAGTACAGAGTGGCCACAGAACTGGGAAAACCTGGAAATTAGGGAAATGTCAGGGAGCTTTCTGATTCTGGAAAAAATCAGGGAAATGTCAGGGAACTTTTTAAAATTTCATGAAAATCGAGGGAAATTTTGTATTGTTTAAGGCACGTTTATCCATATTTTGGCGCTATTTACATTTAGATTTGTATTGGTAAGCCATTAGAAGTTTAACGTTGCGAAATAGTTTAAACTTTTCATTACCAGCAAAACTATTTTTTTAAAAATTGCATATTATCTCTTTAGCATACATGTTCTATTTGATCAGGGTGTCTAGACATCTGGAAAACCTAAGAAAATTTTGGAAATTTGAAAATAAGTTTGCCTTAAAATCAGGGAAATTTTTAGAAATCTGTCGGGGGAAATCAGGGAACTTTTTTTCCTGAATTTTGTGGCCACCCTGTAGTAGTATCAAATAATCCTTTCCTATAAAGGAAAAAACATATTGTCGCGTAGAATACGCTATCGAAGGAAATGAATGAACAATCCGCAAGTAAACTCAAGACCTTATTCCCCGAACTCTGGGAGCATCAACTTATATACATTTTAAGGATCTTCCAAACAGGAAGTATAAGAATCAGAACAATAGAATTTGCATATATACGATGGACGAACTGCCTAGATTCCTTCTAGAAAGTTCTAGAAACAATATTAGAAATAATGAATAAATAAAGGAAATAAAACTTGAGATTTCGGCGGCAGTGGGTTTCGATCGCGCAATCTTCCGCTTGCTTTCCGATGCTCTACCAACCGAGCCACGGTCCTCCTTATTCGGTCATAAGTTTTAGTGAATCCGAGATGACCGACGGTTGGCACATCATGAAGACTCTTTAGAGTATTGATTCGTAGTTGTTTTGGTACTATCAAGAGCCATTGCTGTCCCATAGGGTCATAATTCTTCTTGTACAGCACACCCTTCTCTTTTTGATAACTTTGGCGTCCGTCACCTCTTTGGAGAGTTTTGATTACGGCCCTTATCTGCTTATCTTTTAGCTGCTCTTTTCGATAATCTGTGACAGATGCAAGGAAAGGAATTTCATCACTGTCTTCAACAGCTACATCTAAAAGGGGTTTTCTTGATAATGAATCAGTATCGGAATGTTTGCGGCCACTCTTGTAGAAAATGTTAATGTCGTACTCCTGTAATCTTAGAGCCCACCGTGCAAGTCTTCCAGATGGATCTTTGACACTGGCAAGCCAACACAAAGAGTGGTGATCTGTTACGACAGTGAATGGTTTTCCAAAGAGATACGGCCTGAATTTGCTAATCGCCCAGGTGACGGCAAGATATTTCTTTTCGGTTGTCGAATAGTTCTTTTTGGCTGCTGTCAAGGTCCTGGACTCGTAGGCTATTGGTCTTTGTAATTTTGGATCTGTACCAGTACTGCTCCAATACCATATCCACTAGTGTCTGAATGGATCTTCGTTTCTGCTTCGGGTATGAAATGCCCTAAGACAGGATCACTGGTCAGTACTTTCTTAAGGGTTGAAAACGATTCCCGCTGGGATGTGCTCCAAAAAAACTTTGCGTCTTTTTTCAATAGATCATGTAGCGGTCTTGCGATACCCGCAAAGTTTTTATAAACCGTCTGTAATATGAGCACAAACCCAGAAAACTTTGGACGTCTGTAATATTCTCTGGAACTGGAAATTACCAGTGGTGTAGTGTAAAATAAAATGGTATGGGAACGCTATGTCGCGTCGTTACAAACATATTCTTTTTTTGTTTTCTGTGTGTGGGGGGGGGGGGGGTTGAAAATTATAACTAAGAATAAATAATTTTTTGATTTTTCAAAACATTTTCCTTTCACACAATGACAAATATAAAATCTACTATTAAATGGCAGACAGATTATTTTTTTTCCGGTGATGATTCCCCTTTTCTCCACTTTTATAAAAATTTAACTATTAGGGAAGGGAGTGAAAGCATCCTCCCAATCACCTTCCTGAGGCCACCCATTTCCATTATTTTTATGGAAATGGGTGGCGTGAATGAGTTAAAGTAAGCAGGAGTTACAAAATAAATACTGTTTTGAATATATTTTGTCATGTTCAAACAACGTATCAGTTTGATTTTCCTACTATCTGGCAAGCTAATAATAAATGCATAATTTCATGATTTCAAAACTCGTGGGTGATATAAAAAAATAAAAAATTACGTAACTTTTGTTGAGAAATCGATTAGCATTCCCATTAAAATTAGAAGAGAAACATTCCTCAAGGAAAAGGCGCAAAGAACTGCCAGGTTGTTGGCGTTAATTTGTGTATGAAGAACCATGCAACTTTGACGTCTGGAATTCATCCACAAAATCAGATAATGAAGATGATAATCTGCATGCTCAGCTCTATAGTTGCAGATAGAAAACGACAGCATATTTCTCAGGAAAGAACCCTTTCGTTTTCTTTCTTGACTTTGCGTTTATTATCACGTAATGAAAAATTAAAAAAAAAAGTGAGGGAACGTTGTTCCGCCTTCTAAAAAGGTAAAAGATCGCCGTTCCCGCTCCACTACACCCCTGTTTGTTACAGCTGCTAACTTTTGTGGATTGCTGAAATTTAGCGTCCGACCTGCCTCATAGATACATTTCAAAACTTTCCTCAAGCGAATTTGGTATTCATGGAAATTCGGTGCATACATGATTATGTCATCCAGATTGCAAAGACATATTCCACTTGAGACCACGTTGCACTGTGTCCATCATCCAGTTCGAATGTAGCCGTTGCTTAGGCCGAACGCCATGACTTTGAATTCATAAAGACCATCGGACGTCACAAAGGCTGTCTTTTCTCTGTCTTTATCATCAACCTCTATTTGCCAATAGCTTGACTTTAAGTCCATCATAGAGAACACTTTGGTGCCAGCTAGGCAGTCTAAAGCATCATCTATACGTGGTAGTGGATAGACGTCTTTTTTTGGTGACCTTGTTCAGTTTTCTATTATAGACACAAAAGCGCCATTCACCATTCTTCTTTTTCACAAGTACAACTGGGGATCACCATGGGCTGTTTGATGGTTGTATCACGTCTTCTTTCAGCATCCGTTGAATTTCCTCCCCGATCACACGTTTCTCAGTAGCTGAGATGCAGTAAGGTCTTTGCTTTATTGGAGCGCTGTTACCAGTGTCGATTTTGTGCTTTGCTGCATTGCATTTGAATTTCCTTGATTTCTTTTTAACATCAAAGATATCACTAAATTCTTCCAGCAAGTTCAATAGCTTGTCTTCTTCAGCAATGGTCAGTTCCATGTCTAATATTTCTTTTAATTTCTCACAAGTGAATCGCTGTCTCGATTTATGTATACTGGAACCTTCTCGAGTTTTCTCATTCAATGAGCAGATGTCGTCGTTGGTGGTTGTCATTAAGCAGGCCACGTTCATACCTTTCTGTATAAGTTGGGTGTTTCGAGAGCAATTTGTTACCCACACTTTACAACTGCCATTCTCAAAGTTGTTAACTGAAGCTGGTATAGACAGATCTCTTTTGTATATCAGAGTTTTATTTCCAATAATTATTGCTTCATCTGCGTCTTGAATTTCAGGATTGATTGCCCGTATTTGTTTTGCTGAATTTGCTTCAATTAAGAAATCTGATGCGGCAAATAAGGAGAAATTGGATTTACTTGACTCGAGGATTTCTGAAAGTTGGAGCTCTTCGTTTCCGCAATCTATGACGGCATTAGTGGCACGGAAAAAATCCCATCCCAGTATCATTTGGTGGCTACACTGCGGAAACGCCACGAATTCAAATGGTCTAACTGTCCCATTCAAGTTGATTTTTAATACACAAAATCCCGAGGTGGCTACAGGTTTTCCACAGGCAATTTTAAGAATAGGCTCATTCTCAGTAAACATAGGAGCCTTCAATTGTCTGCTCAGTTCTTCAGATATGATAGAGTAATCGGCACCTGAATCAACGAGAGCTTTTATACACTGCTCATTTACCGTAATATAGGTGGAATTTCTTTTCAACTTGGTTGTAGTGTACGTCGGAGGATTTCTTTCAACTGCGACCTCACCTCCAGCATAGGTCCCCTGAGTTAGTTTTCCTCATTAGACCGGCTGGAGCGGCGTGCTGGTGATTGTGACTGTCGGCGGTTGAAGGAGCGTCGGGGATACAGTGAACTGCTTCTAAAAACTGACGATCTGGGCTGCTCATAACTGTCATCAAAGCTATTGAGCGATTCTGTTTCGTCTCATTGAGGGTTGGATGTCCGGTTGGCTCTTGCGCTTGCAAAGATTTGATGTCTTTCCCTGCAGTATCTCAAAACGTGTCCTGGGCGTCCACAGTGGTAGCAGAGTGGCACATTATTGGCAGTTCTCCACAGATCTGTCTTACGTTGTGGAATATTGCTATTTCTGACTTCACGTCTAGCCTGTCGCCTAGTTGGAATTGAACGTTGGATAGGACCGTCGTAACCGGTTTATGTTACCTGGCGCCTTCACCAAACTGTTGCATAGAATACGCTATCGAAGGAAATGAATGAACAATCCGCAAGTAAACTCAAGACTTTATTCCCCAAACTCTGGGAGCACCAACTTATATATGCATTTTAAGGATCTTCCAAACAGGAAGTATAAGAATCAGGACAATAGAATTTATATATATATGATGGATGAATTTCCTAGATTCCTTCTAGAAAGTTTTAGAAACAATATTATAAATAATAAATAAATAAAGGAAATAAACTTGAGATTTCGGTGGCAGTGGGTTTCAATCGCGCAATCTTCTGCTTTCCTTTCTGTTACTCTACCAACTGAACCACGAAGGCTTGATAGTATGAGTTTCGCTGCAATATAATAAATTTTTGTATAACTATATATCTTTTCGTTCTTTCTTAATCTATAATATTTCTATATATATATATATATATATATATATATATATATTTTGGCACTAATGTTTGATTTCAAAAGTAATTTATTAAACCTTAAGAGTTGCAATCAATGTTTAGAAACATACTTTACTAACTAACCTTTTTGTTGTGAAGCAAACTTTATCCATACTCCATTGAAACGAAGAGCAGTTAGATTGTAGTTCATACTAACTTGAAAGTAAGCAACATGTGGTAATTCTATCACAATTATAGTTACACAATGAACTTTTTATACTATGTTTTATCCGGGGCACATAAAATAGATTACTGAAGACACTGCATTACAAGTTTTCAACATACAATTACTATATTCCCTCGGTCATTGAAAGTCATTAAAAGTGCTTAATATTTTTAAACTTGTTTTCAAGGCCTTCAAAGTACATCATGCAATGGTTGCAAATACTTAAATGTTAATTTAAAACACTGCAGTGGAATATGTGATTTAAAGGGAAAAAGTATTGCAGAGTGGCCACAGAACCGGGAAAACCTGGAAATCAGGGAAATGTCAGAGAGCTTTCTGATTCTGGAAAAAATCAGGGAAATGTCAGGGAACTTTTTAAAATTTCATGAAAATCAGGGAAATTTTGTATCGTTTATGGTACGTTCATCCATATTTTGGCGCTATTTACCCAGAGATTTGTGGTGGTAAGCCATTAGAAGTTTAATGTTACGGAATAATTTAAACTTTTCATTACCAGCAAAACTATTTTTAAAAAGTTTACATATTATCTCTTTAGCATACATGTTCTATTTGATCAGGGTGTCTATACATCTGGAAAATCTAAGAAGATTGTAGAAATTTGAAAAAAAGTTTGCCCTAAAATCAGGGAATTTTTTAGAAATCTGTAAGGGAAATCAGGGAACTTTTTTCCTGAATTTTGTGGCCACCCTGTATTGGGTTTGTATCGTCATCAAGAACACCATTTCCATGGAAAAGGATCTTTATTTTCCACA
This sequence comes from Linyphia triangularis, assembly GCA_963978545.1. Lineage (NCBI taxonomy): Eukaryota > Metazoa > Arthropoda > Arachnida > Araneae > Linyphiidae > Linyphia > Linyphia triangularis. Next base: position 82,349,522 of record OZ021729.1, on the reverse strand, counting down.
CATAGATGAATCACGGGACAAGGCACAATCCACAAAACAAACACGAAACATTTAAGAGAAACAATTATACAGATATAAAGATTTAGCCATCTTTTCGTCCAGTCCGAGTCGTCTCGTCTCCAAAACCAAAACAGACACACCAAAACTCTCTGCAGCGCCACTCGGCGAGATAAAACTAAGTTCTCTATGATGTTACAGGTCATAGCCAAAATTGATAATTTTTACTTTCAATTACCCTTATCAGGGTTCCCATGGTCATTGAAAGTCATTAAAAGTGCTTAATATTTTTGAACTTGTTTTCAAGGCCTTGAAAGTTATTGAAAATGCTTAGAGGTCCTTAAAAGTCCTTAATTTTTGCAGATATTGTGTGCCCAACTGCAAAATTTATTAAAATGTAACTCGGATTTGCTATTCTTGCTTGACCGCCAATTATCTGCACCGTATCGAAATTCTCCACATACTTGTATTGCGCATCCATCAACTTGTAAATTTTTTGGTAGAAAATACTTTATTAAAAATTGATATATAGACATGATGCCTGAAAACAAATATTCAACTGTCCTTAAAAACATTATTTAGGTGCTTAAAAGTCATTGATTTTCATTCTGTGATTTAAGTGGGAACCTTGCTTATGTATACATAGGGTAATAAAAGTAGAGCATCGGTTAATTTTTTTTTGGGGGGGGGGGGTTGCGTTTTTCCACGTTTTGGAACATCCTGATTTCAAGAAAGTTATCTAGAAAAAAGGTCTGTCTGTGGTCAGCATAACTCTCGAACAAATTGACCTATGATGTTCAAATTTGGTATGCGAGTTGGTATTACCATTGGTACATACCAATAAAGTTTTAGTCAAAATCGCGCATAAGGTAAGCTGCCATTGAAAAAAATCATGTTTTTCAGTAATTGATATAAAAACAACTCTAACGATTTTGTTTAAAATTGCTGTGGTAAAGCCTCTTACGATGTTCCAAACATCCCCTCCTCCGAAATTCCCATAAATATGCTTTGATGGCATAAAAAATTGAAAAACAAATGCTTCTAACAAAGAGTTATGTTTCCTTGAGCATACCTCATTAGCGATCATTTTTTTTCTTTCTCTCCCCAGTGTCACTTATAAGAAAGGATAATACAAGAATTATCGCAAAAAATATCACCAAACTTGCCACTTTTGCTAAATAAATGATAAAAATTTAAAAACAGTAAATCACACAAATCCACGTCAGTATTATAGTATAATTGAAAATTGTGCAATGTGCCGAACCCCTAGTGTTTTTTTTTTTTTTTTAAAGCTATGGTAGAAAAAATTTAACGCTTAAAAAAAGTTGAATATAAATCTTTTGTATGAATTATCAACTTTTATGTGCAATGAACAAGTTGAGCATTTTTTTTTTTTTTTTTAAATTTTTTATTTTATTAAGAGTACCTAAAGACAACCAAAACTATAATTTTTTTTGAAATCCCTTCAATATTTCTCAAGTTATACGAGTTTCAATTTTCCACTTTTAAAAGCGCGGCAAAAACGAGACTAACTTAGCTGTGACGTCACCCTGCGTCATAATCCTATTTTTGTTTTGCGCTATCTTGGAAACTATCGTGAATTTATTCGCATTGCTATAGCACGATTAGCTTTTTTTTTTAATCTCGTATTCTTTTAATCTATTTAAAATTATGTCCTCAAATTCAGCGTAGAAACATTGCCTCATCCCGAAATGTAGGAATACTTCAATCACCAACACTTCTAAATTATTTATGAGTGTTCTTAAACACGCAGACATCCGCAAAATGTGGTGTAAAGCCATTAAACGGGATGATGTTTCTACAAAAAGTACCCTATACGTTTGTGAAAATCATTTTTATCTGAGTATTTTATATCTATTACTTTTATTTTTACATAATGATTTCATTATTTTGGAATTCTATCATTTAGAGTAGCTCATGATATACAGTGACTCGCAAAAGTTTTCGTACAGTTTAAAGAAAAAGTCATGTAGCCTGGAATTGAATTCGAATATTAATTCCTATATTTTTTTTTATCGAATCTTTATTTAATTCTGAATCAAACCTAATACTTTAAAAAAAGTATTGAATAGTTTCTAGGAATTCATATTCTTATAACAAAACAAATTCATAAAACTAAAGAAAAAAATTCCACAAATGTGTTCGTGCCCCACATTTTCTGATAATTTCATTAATTGATTTTTTTTTTTTTACACTTTTTTTTAATTTTTGTATTCTGGAAACATGTAAAAAATTGATTGGCTATAATAGTCCAGGGAATAGAGACATTTTGCCTTGCAAAAGGTTATGTAGTTCTGATTTTTTAATATGTTATAAAGGTCGGTCCCGTGGTTTATAAACCAAGTTTTCGACCTCCTAACCCTTGTGCGTTCTCCGTGGTGCACCAAAAACTGCGCCGTTTTTCAGTTTATAAGTCATAGCTCTTTGTCAATGCATCTTAGAAACACACATTATATTAAAAAATTGTAGAATATTAAATTATCTACAACTTTTGTAGACTAAGTTTTTTTGTAGACCTATTATGTAAATAGTAATGTCGCATCAAAGTCCAAACTTTTTCGTAAAAATGCTACTTTTTTAAGATTTATGTCAAGTTTTTTGATTATATCTTCATAATGGTACATTTTAGAGAAAAAGTTTTGGAATAAAAGTTGTAGAGCAATACATTTCCTTCAAGTTTTCTGCATAAACTTATTTTCTAGGACTAATAACAAAGGAGTTACTCTGCTTTGTGTATTTTCAGTGGTGCACCAAAAAAAAAAACGTTTTTCAGTTTATAGATCATAACTCTTTCGCAATGCATTTTAAAAACAAACGTTAAGTTTAAAAGTTGTAGAATATTAAATTTTCTACAACTTTTGTGCACAATTTGCTTTTGTAAAGCTATTTGTAAAGAGTTACGTCGTATCAAAGTAAAAACTTTTTCGTAAAAATGCTGCTTTTTTAAGTTTTTTGCCGAGTTGTTCAATTATATCTTCATAACAATAAGTCGTAGGGAAAAATATGTATAACAAAAAATATAGATCTATAAATTTGCTCTAAGTTTTATGCAAAAAGTTACTATCTAGGACTAATAACTAAGGATCTACTCTTCTTTGAAGGTTTATGAGATGATAACCTATAATGTATTATGTATAGGTAGGGGTTTAAAAATAGCTTCTTACTGCATAGTCTGAGAATTTTAATAAAAAATAAAACAATATTTACATAATACTAATGATAATGTAAAATAAAAAGTGGAAGTATATTAAATAATGTATATATCTATATACAATAACGGTAATATCAATTTACCATTTTTGCCATGGTGCACCAAAAACCTTCTGAATTCTGAAATTTTGAATTTTTTTCAGTGTACCGATCATATCCTTTTTCCACTGCATTTTATAGGGGAAAAAATTATATTTTAGGTTGTAGAGTATTAAATTTTCTACCTCTAATGTATGTGAAAAATTTGTTTTGTAGAACTATTGTATGAAAACAAATTGTATGAAAAGCATCTAAGCAAAAACTCTTTCGTAAAAATACCATTTTAAGATTCTTGTCGAGTTTTTAGATGATATCCTTAAAAGTATATCATAAAAATTGTAGAACCCTAAATTTGCTACGTTTTATATACAAAGTTATTTTATAGGACTAATAACAAAAGAGCTACTTGGTAAGATCTAATATTAAAAACAGTTTCTTACTGCAAAGCCTGACAAGTTTAATAAAAAATAAAACAATATAGGTATTAAAATAATAGTATTATAAATCAAAAAATATGAGTATTATAAAAATGTATATATATATATATATAATAATAGTAATATCAATAAAACTTACAATTTAGAAAACTTATAAATTCTTAAATTTAGTTTCGTTTAGCCACGAAGGCTCGACTAGTTCCTCCGCTACTTCTTGAATTAAGAGTTCTGTTGGGTCGTCTTCATCGTTGTCATCAATTATGATGTTCGCTGTATTGTCACAGGTTTGTCCATGACAGTTTTTACATATTATGGAGCACTTGAGACCGGCCTTTCTACAACCGCAGGCCTTAGTGCATCCTATGTTGCGCTGGCAGAAAATGTTGGTCAGAGTTGATTGAGGAGCTGAATCCCTGGTGGTTGTAATAGGAAGAAGTCCTTTACTGTCCATCTTCCACCCACAGACCAGAGGATTTTTCAATTGGCCCATCCATGTCTTTACTTGATGGTATGTGCGAAAGACATGGTGCGTAGCAGCTTCTTGGGTCGGATCTAGCTTTGACAGATTTAACTTGCTCCCAGTTGTTGATTTGGAAAATTGCTTATAACGCAAAGCATTTCAAGTTGTTGCCCTGTGACCACCAAAGAGAACAACAAGAATGCTTGCTACTGCTTCGGTGATGCTTGAAACACTGGCATTAGGATCTAGGAAGATCTTTGCAAATTCCTGTAATATTGGATATGATGAAGCAGCCAACATTACAACGCATGTATTCCAATATTAAGTAACTACACTGAGTGGTTGATATTCTGTCGGGATGGTTAGTGGTGGGGAGGGTAGAGAATGGTTTTTCGGTTCTTCTAATCTTGTACCCTGAATTCGGCAGTGGCAAATCTCAATCAACAGTATATGGTGTTTTCGTGGAAACTGAGTCCTTAAAAGAATTCCTTTACATGTCACTAATGCCTCCCAACTTGTGATTTTTCTATTCTATCTCAAAAGATCTGTACCCCACGTAGTTTAGAATCAGCCAATTGAATGCAGTCTATTTCTCATTTTTATTTCCGAATACAGAAATTTTTGGTGCATCACGGCAAAATGGTAAATTTTATATTACTATTATTATCTATAGATATATACATTATTTAATAAATTTCCACTTTTTATTTTACATTATCATTAGTATTATATACATATTGTTTTATTTTTTTGTTAAAATTGTCAGACTATGCAGTAAGAAGCTATTTTTAAACCCCTATCTATACATAAAATATTATAGGTTATCATCTCGTAAACCTTCAAAGAAGAGTAGCTAATTAGTTATTAGTCCTAGATAGTAACTTTTTTGTATAAAACTTATAGCAAATTTATAGATCTACAACTTTTGTATAATATATTTTTCCCTACGACTTATTGTTATGAAGATATAATTGAAAAACTCGCAAAAAACTTAAAGAAGCAGCATTTTTACGAAAAAGTGTTTAGTTTGATGCTACGTAACTCTTTACAAAAGCAAATTGTGCACAAAAGTTGTAGAAAATTTAATATTCTACAACTTTTAAACTTAATGTTTGTTTTTTAAATGCATTGCGAAAGAGTTATGATCTATAAACTGAAAAACGTATTTTTTTGTGGTGCACCACGGAAAATGCACAAAGCAGAGTAACTCCTTTGTTATTAGTCCTAGGAAATAAGTTTATGCAGAAAACTTGTAGGAAATTTATTACTCTACAACTTTTATTCACAAACTTTTCTCTAAAACGTACCATTATGAAGATATAATCAAAAAACTTGACACAAATCTTAAAAAAGTAGCATTTTTTACGAAAAAGTTTGGACTTTGATACAACATAACTATTTACATAATAGGTCTACAAAAAAACTTAGTATACAAAAGTTGTATATAATTTAATATTCTACAAATTTTGAATATAGTGTTTGTTTCTAAGATGCATTGGCAAAGAGTTATGACGTATAAACTGAAAAACGACTCAGTTTTTGGTGCACCACGGAGAACGCACAAGGGTTAGGAGGTCGAAAACTTGGTTTATAAACCACGGGACCGACCTTTATAACATATTAAAAAATCAGAACTACATAACCTTTTGCAAGGTAAGACCCCTTTTTCAGTCTCTATTCCCAGGGGTCGCAGACGTCCTATATGTCCTATAAATCCTATATTTTTTTAAAAATCGGCAAAAACGTCCTATATTGTCCTATATTTTACAATTGTCCTATATATCCTATATTTCTATATTGATTCGATCTATATTTTCTTCGAATTCGTAATAACGGCGCCGTTCGTTGCCATTTTTTATATTTCGGATTCTTTGGCGCCATCGTAGGTGAAAAAGACCTGACAAAACTCATATTTGTAACGGCTGCGTTTTATCTCTTGTGACGTCACGTGCTGCATAACCTACAACTCAACTCTACTGAACCGGCGGGAGTTGTAAAATGTAAACATGTGAACTTTTCCATAGCATGCGGTCTTGAATTTCTGATCTGTTTTCTCCTTCAACATAATAAATTAATTGGTCATAATACAGAGAGAGATGCAGCAACAAAACTCTGCCTCGGAAAAAACGGATGAAAACAACTTGTGATTAACTTGCAGGACTACTAAAGAACATTTTTAGTGCTCAGTCAATAATTGATGAAGGAAACAAAAGGGTCAAGATTTACTGTATGATATCGGATGGCGACTTTTTAATTCTGAATCCGGTACGGATTCTGCGCCACGAATAGTTTACATCAAACCGCGCCAAATTATGGCAACCATAGGCAGTTCTCTTGCTCATAAAAAAAATGGTAGGGCTGCCATTTTTTGGCAAAAATCACCTTGGCGCAGAATCCGTACAGGGTTCGGAATGAAAATGACGTCAATACGTTGTGTTGTGAAATCCAAACGGTCTCTAGGGTTTCCGGAAAACCAAGTCCCCGGTTCAACACATTCGGCTTTAAATCTCCCGCTTTTCGCTGCCAATCCAGATTGCAAACGGGGATAAAAAGAAAATATTTAAAGAAATTGGAACAGTTCAAGCAGTTATAGATGCTGGAAGCAAAAGACTCAAGATTGTATTTAATGTAATTAATAAAACTTGATTTAGGGATAGAATATTGAGGCAATAACGGATGACATATTCGGGATCAGGCGATTTCTTTTTTTAAAGGTGTGTTTTCTATTCTCTTAAATTAAATATAACGAATATATAAATGTATAACTAATTAATTTTTATGTTCAGTGGCAACTGTGTGCTGTTATTTGATGTTTTATATTGTCCTATATTTTTTTTTTAAAAATCCTATATATTCTTATTTTGTCACTTTGACCCCTGTATTCCCCGCACTATAATATTTGTTTTCTTAATTCATTATAATCTATTTATTTAAAATGACTGGTAGTCAAAAAGGAACAACAAGCAGCATTCTAAAATTGATTTTATATTTCATCGTAATAATGGTAAATTCATTCGATGTATTTTGTGTGTGTGACAATATATTTTATTTATTCCATTCAATGATCCAGTTTGTTGTAACTTTTTAAGCCTTTCAAGATGATAAGAGTTCGTCCTTGCGAAGTGTGTGCGAACATTGCCCAACTGTTTTTACTAAACTAAAATTATTTTTTAAAAAAACGGGTCAAAGAAAATTGGATCAGCGTTTTAATTGAATAGGAATATACAAACAAAATTAAATTAAATATATAAACAAAACTAAATTGTCGTTGGCTTCTATTCTGCTTTGACAATTTGAAAGAATTTGTTAAAACGAACCATTTTATTTTCTTGGTAATAAATGTCGCCAACTTTGTGGGTGAGAGATATGCAAGTTGTTCAAAGAAGTAAGAGTGTTCTTGAAAGTGGGAAAATAATATTTCTAGCAGAATATAAATGAATCTAAACTGAAAAAAAAAATGCTTTCAATAAAAAAAATGCTATATTGAAAATAATGGCTAACTTTTTTTTTACTCTATTGGATTTTCATGGCAGTTATTTACCTAGAAAGTCAAGTTACAGACATTTCACTTATTAGTAAAAAATGTGGTAACTTCTACCATTTGAATACCTAAATTTGAAAAATTTATTTTAAAAATAATACTGGATACAACTGCACTATTGAAAACTAGTGTTTTTACAACTTTCTTAGGAGTAACGAGCTGTTTAAAAACGGACTGAAAGTTTTCAAAATAGCACCAAAAAATTTATGAACAAGAAAAAAGTCATTGTTTCTTGTACAAGAATCAAATGAACTTGTATAAGAATGACTTGTACAAGAACGGAATGAAAACTCTTGAACGTGAATTTTAATTGAATATACAGTTTTTGGTCAAATACGATTCGTTTCGAATAGTTCGTAAAGCATGTAAAATTTTGAGCTCCGAAAATTTTGGTGAGTTGTCACCATAGGTGTTACGAGGGAGGGGTTTTGGGGGCTTGACCCCCCCCCCCCCTGGGATGAGAAAAATAAAGCAATTTTACTACGTTTTTTCCCCAACCAACTCTTTGTTGGTTATTACTCAAAGTATCCATTAAATTTTCTTACTAGTAATTAATCAGTGTTTTGATAATGTAATCAAAAGCTATACCAAAGTGAAAGACATTTATACAACTAATGTACCATACTGAACGTCTTGCAAACTGTATGCTGTTCGCAGACAACTATACGCGATACACAGGCTGGAGAAATGGAGTCTTTATCGCGGCATTATTAAAGCATATCATAGAAATTTTTGATCAAAATCGTTAGAGCCTCTTTTTAGTGATTGCTAAGGAATGCGATTTTTTTTTTTATGTTTTGCGCCTACGCAATATTGCCTAAAACCTTAATGGCAGATTCTATGGCCCCCACTAACCTGTACTCCAAATTTGAACATTGTAGGTCAAATCATTCGGGAGTTGTGCTGACCACGAACACACCAGCAGACATTTTTCTATAACATTTTTTTTTTTTTTTTCCAGTTGGAAGTTCCAAAACAAGGAGAAATGCAAAAAATTCGAATTCCTTTTGGATCTAAAACAATACTTTCGTTACCCTAGGTTAACAAATGTGTAATTGAAAGTAATTACAGTGAGTGCAGGTAGCAAACGTAAAACTCAAAGTGAGACTGCTTTTATTTTGCAAAAGAAGAAAAGATGAAAAATTTGGTGAAATTACTGTTCAAGTTGAAAAAGAATCACCAGATAGCGTTGAAAGAATCGCCAGATGACAACGAAAAAATAACAATTTTATCCTCAGATTTGCAGACTCGGACGGTTTTGGTATCATTATGTATATAAAAACGATAATGCAATATAAACATTAAGAGACACCACAGCTATTTAGGAAAAAATATATTTAAATGTTTATGGAAGTTTCTTTAATGCTTTTTTCTGGCAGTGTATGTTTGAAATATTTCAAGGGGATTCCGCCACTGAAATTTATCCTATCTTGTTTGCTACGCCCGAAAAGTTTCTCCGAAAATATTGCATCCATTATTTTACAATTATATCAGACCCTTTCAATTTCAATGTGTTTAAGAACATTTCCTGCTTTTATATATATATATATATATATATATATATATATAGAATACTCAAGAAATTTTTCTTATTCCGTAGATTTGGACAATGAATGGAAAACTTTTTCAATTAGATGAAATTGTGTTTTTTTTATTATTTTTTTTTTATTATTACTTCTCCCCCTCCCCCCTTGCCCCCTTTCTCCCCACTCCTTTTTTTCATTCGTGTAGCGAGTCTGTATTTTTCGAAAAAAACAAACATTCAACTCTAGTTACTCCTATGGGTGTCACTGCAATGTTCTTCAGTTTAACTGGATGGAATGATAATTGAAAATAAAAACTTACAATAAAAATAAGTCATATTCAATCAAGTTAGAGACGCATGAAAAACTGTTTGTAAAATGAGTACATACCTTTCAGATTTTACACCACGAGTATCTGCTCCAATGAAATTCGTAGGTCGTTGTAGGTAAGTAAATGAAGGAGAAAATTTTCCATCGGATTATGACGTCAAATCTAACCAGTCAATGATGGAACGCTTTGCGCTTACGTTACGATTCCACTGTTTTTACGATTTTTCTTCTTTCGATATTTAATTAAATAAATTTTTAATCGCAATATAACTTACATATTCGGATTTCTTTATTAAAATGTATTGCTTTCGACCATTTTTAAAAAATTCGCAACTTCTCCATTGCACCTTATTTAAGAGGAGATTCTTGTAGGGATCATCCCCTATACTTACTATGTTACAATATTCTAACTCGGTGCATTTAAAAACTAGTTTGAATAAAACTTCGAAATTAGGTGAGTATAGGTACAAAAATGATTACTTAATGAAAGGATATATTTAAAACTCAAAAATAGTCTCATATATTTTATTTTATATTTGAAATACTTGCGTCCAACCTATGTAGTGGCTCCACCTATAGTATTTTGCTTTTTTAATAAGAATTAATTTTTCATTTAGAAAGTTATGAGTTTTTAATTTATGTCACTGCATTCATCGATCATACCTACACACCAAATGTCAAGGTTTTATACATAGTAGTTTCGAAATGCACAGGACTAGAAGATTGCAACATAACAAGTATAAAGAATGATCTTTACTAGGACTTCCTCTTAAGTTATTTGGAACTTAAATCGACTTTTACCTCTACAAAGAAAATCATTCATTCCATACCATTGACTAACTTGTTTGCCCTCAACACTTAACAAAATGGATTTTTATCACCATGTCTATCTGTCAAGTTTCTGATCAATTGGATGACTGCAAGTGAGTTAGCCTTCTGGAATTTCGGCCCTTCTCAAACATACAAAATCGAAGTTATTATAAAGTTTATAAAAAGATAATAACTTATTAAAAGTTGTAAAATGTGTATTTTATTGGGATATTTAAACTAAATTTTTACTAATTTGAGGTGGTTTTGAAATTGGCTTCAAATTAAAAAATATTTTTCTTAATGGTGTGTCTTAATAATATATGTAATTATTTTTTATTATTCGGATATGGTGTGATGTAGTAGAAAAAATTGTCAGAATTAAAAAAAAAATCATCATTCAATTAAGTGATTTTGTACAGAAATTCAATAGTACCAAAATTTCGTCAAAAATCTTTTTATCTTATTTCTCTGGATATTAGAACTCCTCAAAATTACCTGTTACTTAAACATCACTAATAGGCGTAACACATTTAAATGTTTGCTTAAAGTGTTTTTTTGTTTTTTTTAGCCCTAGTGCTTTTTAGAGATGTTGCAAATTCAAATCTTCTGAACCATTAACAATTGACTGTTCAAATTCTTGGAGCATTTAATTTATATACTTCTAAACTAGCGATTCCCAACCCATGGGCCAGTGTAGCGTGGTACTGAGCAGTGGAAGTTGGTCCAGAATCCAGGGATGAGAATCTTCCGCGTTTCCGCGATTTTCCGCGTTTTGTGTTGTTTTTTTTTTCAAGTTTTACTCCACTTTTTAGTAATTCAGTAATTTCCGCGTTTTTCTAGCGTAATTTTGGTCATTTTGAAAAATATGACGTATTTACTTGTGTAAATTAAAGTTTGTTTAATGTTTTATTTGTCAATGCCTTTTTCTTGTTTTTTTTTTCTATCTGTAATTAGCTGAACATTCTGTACTTTGGTTACAAATATCCTTTTATAATTTGATATGTGACTTTTATAAAGTGGTACATAACTTTATTTCAACTATATCAATTTGGTTGAATGGAAATGACACGGTCTCAGACCTGCTCCAATTGTGCCCAACTGCGCCAAATACAAAAATCTGCTCCAAGCTGTTCCAAATGCTTTATTTTAGCCATAATTGCGCCAAAACGCGATTTTTTTTTTTTTTTTTTTTTTTTGCTGGCCGAAATTTAATATTGTTTGCCTCTGTAATATCGCTATTGTTGAGAAATATTCCTGTATATTGGGCGCTAACGCTGATATTTACGATGGTGGGGTGTTCGTTTTTTCCGAGTGCTAAGATGATTTGCGACGCTAATGCTGACATTATTGTCAAGTTTTACGTTGTTATGACGGTCATTCTCGTCGATTCTTTCATCGATATAATAGCTCTGTAGTATTCAGTACTGCTCCAGTTAATTCGACGCTATTGATGATACTTTCGTTGGTATGGTGGTAATTATTGCCGAGTGCTGGGATATTGCAATATCCGAAATTCGCCCTGATACTACTGAGAAAATGTCGATGTTACTGCAATGATATACGACGCTAATGCAGATGTATTGCAAATTATTGTGATGGTCATTTTTGTCGAGTCTTTCACCTATTTAGCGCAGTTGTTGAGAATTGCTCCGGTTTATTCGGCGCTATTGCTGATATATTCGTTGGTGTGACGGTCATTTTCGAAAAGTGATGCGCTTATGTTAACATCCGATATTTCCGAATCATGCACAAACATTACCTAGAAAATGTCAATATTACCGACATTTGTGCCGATATGTACGTTTTAGCGATGGTCATTTCTGATGAATCTTCAACTTACGTAATATCCTTTGTCTAGATTTTCGACGGTATTATAAACGCTCTTGCTAATATTTACGCAAGTGTGGTAGTCATTTTAGCTGAAGTTTACACTGTTGTAATTAGCAGCTATTGTCGAGATTTGTGACGCTGTTTGGTGACTTAAAAAAATACGATATTACTGGAATTTTGCGCCGATATTACCGAGATTGCAATGGTATGGTGGGAGTTATCCACAATATTTGCGTTGGTGCTATATTTGTTTTCGCCGAGGTCTATGGTAATGTAATAGCAGATATTGCCGAGATTTGCGACGCTGTTTGGTGACTTATAAAAAATACAATATTACTGGGATTTTGCACGGATATTATCGAGATTGCGAAGGTATGGTGGGTGCTATCCCGATATTTACGTTGGTGTTATATTCGTTTTCACCAAGGCCTATGGTAATGTAATAGCAGCTATTGCCGAGATTTGCGACTCCGATTTAGTGACATTCGTCTCTTTTAATTCTGATTAAAAAAAAAAAAAAATGCCTAGTGCAAAATTTATTTTTCTGCTGCACATTTTTTTCCCCCTACAAAAGTTTCTTATACATGCTACAAATGCATTTTTCCTGCTACTAAACTTAATTTTATCTGCTCTGCTCCGAAAGACATTTTTCCTGCTCCAAAACTTGATTTTTCCTGCTCTAAATCTTTCTGAGTGAGTGGGAGACCTGAAATGATCATTGGGTAATTAGGAATATGTATGAGATCTTTGTATACACACATTTTTTTAAATTATATGTAGCACTTTATACATTAGTTTTATAATGATTTAATTCGCAGTTTGTATGTATTATCATGACAGTTCCTTCATATAAAAATTTTGTACCTAAACATCCTCAGCAACTTGCATCATGCCCGTTCACAAGGAGTGTTGGGTTTTGCTATTGCAAAATCCGGTGTCGCGTGTATTTAGTTTTTTAAATTTTGGATTTCCTCTTTTTTGAAATTTTGCATTCTCATCCCTGAGAATCTAAGCCAAGTTAAATATTATACGAGCTTCAGGGGTAGCAATGGGAACAATCAAGTCACTTAATTGTTAACAACAATCGAATTATTCAATTGTATTCTTCGATAGTGTAACGAGTGAATTCAACAACATGGCTCAAACTATCCAGTTTTAATCAAGATATTGACTCTCTCGTGGGGACAATGTCAAAATTCCCATTGATTTTTTTTTTTTTTTAAACTTTGGTCACTTGTTTTTTAGTTTTCTTATAGTTATGACAGCAAAGTGATAACAACTAGGGGTGTGGAACATTGCACAACTTTAAATTACACTACAATATTGAAATGGATTTGTGTCATCTACTGTATTTATATTTTCATCATTCATTTAATAAAAAAGGACAGTTTGGCGATATTTTTTGCGACATTCTTGCATCAGTATGGGTCTTTAAAAAAAAACTCTGCCAAAATAATTTTTTTTCCCTCGATATTCTTATTTATGATTTTTATATTTTCCTTTCTTGTAAGCGAAACTGCAAAGAAGAAAAAACGATCGTCGATGAGGTATATGCTCAATTAAAGAGAACTCTGTGCAATCATTGAAAAACATGATTTTGACGAAAACCTTAATGGTAGGTCCTTGTGCCATCCCCAACCCTCACACCAAATTTGAACACTTGGTTGCCACAGGCGACTGTTTTCGAGGCGAGGCTTCAATGGCAACTTTTTTTTTGCCAAAATTGGTCTAAAAGCTACCTTTTCAGCTTATATTGTTACTTTTGAAATATTCGACTACTGTTTTTGGTAAAAAATCGTATTTTTATTTCTATTTACAAATAAAAATGCAGAAGGAACAGAAACGAAATTAATCATCTAAGTTTGGTCATGACTTCTAAAGTAGGCGTTCTCTGTTCAGGTCTGTGGCTTCCACCAATGATGTCTCACTTATAGTTTGATTGAATCTGAACTGAAGAGGATTGAACGTTTTTCTTCAAGAGAACTTCTTTTGTTTTCTGCTTTTATTGGTTTTGTGGTGAATCACTAACTTTTGTGATGCATATTGCAGAAGGTACATAAATGACTTTTGGAGCAGCACCGCTTGCATTAATGGTTACATTGATTACAACGGAACAGTGAGGCAGGGCACAGGCGGCTATGACAAACACGAGCGTCTGGGCGAAACATGTTGCCGCTATCCCCAGACGTTAATTTTCGTTCACCGCCCAGAGTCGTTTCAGTTCCGTAGAAGCTCTCGTTCTATAAAAATGGCAAAGAAGAAACACTTACCAGATCTCAAGTACGAGGTTTTGAATTCGGAATTTCAATGCAGGCCATGTTTGTGAAGTGAAACATATAATGATTTTAAAAATAGTCTTTTGATTTTACATTAATTCAAAAATTGTTTTATTTAGACCTATAATTTGAAATGTGTGTGTGTTGGTGTTTTTTTTTGTTTTTTTTTTAAACTTATATTTATTTGATGTTTCGTGATAATCTCGCCACTATAAAACAATTTTGGTTTTAGATACTTCATCTTGTAGTTGATAATCACTCAAAATAAAGCGCTTAGCTAGTTCACTGGATGACGTAATATTAGGAATTGATGGAAAATACTGCCTTCACTCTCATCCTAGCCAGTGTAATTCACCACTCCGTCGCTGCCGCTCATATCGTACCCATGGCTTAACAGCCCATTACGGCCCACTCCTGGCAAGGCCAAGCAAATAGTTCCAAATATAGTTTTCGGAATTGTCACACTATTAATTTTAGTATTTGAGGATACTATTTTTTGCATATGAGGCTACTGACGCAACTATTTTCAATGCTATTAAGCTGTTTCAGGTGGAAGCCCTTTAACATCGTAGGTCAATTAGTTAAGTTATGCTGACCACTTATTCACAGACATTTTTTCTTGATCACTTTTTTTAAATCATGATGTTCCAAAACGTGGATAAATGCAAAAAAAAAAAAAAAAAAAAAAAAACTTTTTTTTTTTGTGGATCGAATACTATACTTTCATTACCCTAAGTATACATATGGGTAGCTGAAAGTAACAGTTTGGTTGGTTGTATTCAGATTATCTGGCGCCGTCAGCAACACGAGGGCTATAATGCGCCGAAACTTTCGTCATTAGACAAGCCAACATCAGTGGCGGCCTTTGCAGGGTGGCCCGGGGCCCCTCACTTTTTTGGACAGTGGTCCCACTTATGTATAGGCTTGATAATATTATTTTGTTGTGTAATTTCTGTAAAATTATATTTAAACAATTCAAGTCAAATAAAAGCAGTTATTAACTTCACAATATTAACTATTGTAAGGGGTGCAACAGCTTTCTTGCCATGAACTCGCGAAAATGTCAATAAAAACGCACACTGCCCATCTCTCTAATAAGACTCCATCATAATGACCTTGAAGGATATTGGGGGGGGGGGTAAACGACCCCTTTCTCGGAGACCTTGAAAAGAACATAGAAAAGCTTGCAGCCAGGTCCTTCACTTCCTGTGTTTTTAAGGGGGAGGGGGGTCTCTTTCTCCTTGTTCATGGGTATCAAATTCTATAAGGAATGTTCCGCTTTGTGTGTTGTGAAAAAGTAATACTCTACAGTCAGTAGTCGAGCTTGAACTATTACAAGCAGTGTTGGAATTTGCTGCAGTGTAAGCGTACAAGGTAATGACAGGGAATTGAATTTTGAACCAGAGAAAATGTACAGAAAACTACAATTCTAAGTGGCGAAAGGGCACTAATTTTTTAACAAAAAGTCTCGGTAAGATCATTTAATTTTACACTTTATTTTTCAAATTTAAAAGCAAGTTTTTCTCAATAAATAAATTTTGAAACAGAATCATGATTTTTCAAAAAATATTTGAAGACGCATTTTGTTAAGATGATACCAGATCTCTTCGAATGGAAAAGCTCAATTGGTTATACATTTTTTTTATCTTAATTATCATAAAAATATCTTTCTTTTTAATTAATTCGATTTTAGAGATAATTAGGAATATGAGTTATACAGAATACAAAATTAGGCAGTTCCCCCAACCCCCTCTCCTTCTCATCCTGTTTCACCACCTTTACAAACTATGTTGGTGATTGTAGCAACCTTTCCTCTCCCTTGACTGACGTCTAAATCCGCTTCTGAGTATGCAGACATATGATCCACTATACCATCTGCATCTTTTTATACTTTAACATAGCAATGAAACTTCATTTTATGGGTAACAATTTTTTTTTTTTTTTTTTTTTTTTTTTTACAATTGAAAAATTATTTAAAATATTTCAATCCATATAAATATGTTTGCCATCCCCAACTCAGAATATTCCAAGTATGTTATTATTTAATTAATGAAGCTTTGTTTTACTTCTCTTGAAGGTTTTGGCGAATTTATTTTCTACCAAAACTAAAATTCATTATTTAAATAACATTTTATGTTAGTCATTTAAATTTATGATCGAAATATTCAATTATTTAAACATAGAATAGAAAAATAGTTTTAAATTACTTTATAGGATTTGATTCTTGATGAACTTGTTTCCATTTGATTTCAAATTATTTGAGGTAAAAAATATGAAGGTGAAAAAAAGGCTTCTTCGTGACCTAATATTTACAAATAAAATATATTAGCAATCTCAATTTTTAAAGCTTTACAGTCGCCTCCAAAAAACAAACGCTGGATCCCCATTTTATTCCAAAGAGTAACATTAAGCCCTTGGTCCCAATTTAATTTTAAATTTAGATTAAAGCATTGATAAAATTGTGAATGAGATTGATTTGTTTCATTTTTAATTCAATTTTGCATCTAACGAAGAATTTTGTTGAATTGAATTTTTAAAAAATCTTAGCCTTGGTGTACTACAACATTAACTATCTTTAACTCATTCAAATGTCTGAAATATCCATTTATAAGGATAACAATAAACAATTTTTTTTGGTACACTCCACAAGTGACAAAAGGGCTTCAAACCAAACAACCAACATTTTTAAGAAGTAAAAATATAAGATTGAAAATATTTGTTAAGTAATGAAATTTCGGACTAAAATAATAATTAATCAATATGCATTAATTTATTTTAAAAAAGTAATAATTTAAAACTCACTGAAAATTTCCCCACTTTTCTTCGCTCCATTTTTAATTTTCGAAAGTCATTGGTTCAAACGAAATGCTGCAAATTGTTATAATCATTCGTTTTATTAAAGTATATATTTTATTTAAATTTATTTGGATAAATTGTTTGATTTTTCTTATAGTTTTATGTGTATGTGCATTTGAATAACATTTATTTAATTACATGGAATTCATTTACTTTGAAATCTGCACTCCCCCCCTTTCATAAATAAAAACATGTCATTGTTAATTTGGATCCCCTCACTTTTTTTACTCATGAGCCGCCACTGGCCAACATACATTTACAAACACCCATGCCTAACACGGGACTCGAACCCGCAACCTCGCTGTCTAGAAGCCAGCACGCTAACCACTATACCTTTTGGTCGGCGAAAGTAACAGTTTCTTTCTTAATAAAACGCTATTTTTTAATATTTCTTGTACAGTATATTTTACTTACTGCTGATGCGTGCACGCACATATTCTATTAACTAGTGGTCCCTTAAATTTTCTTTCAAAATTGGTGGTCTGCACAACTAAAAAGGTTGGGAACCGATGTTCTAAACATTTCCTCACATATTTTTTTTTTTTTTTTAATTCTGCTTTAAAATATAACATAAAAAGCAAAAATTTCAATATTTTAACTTTAATAAATATATTTTTTTTTAATTTAGCAATCAAAATTCTGTGATGACAATATTTTCTTTGCGTAATTACGTATTACAGAAATCTTATTCATTGAAATTGATTTTTTGTTCTTGACGTATAAAAACACGCAAACACCAATTATGAATTTTCATGGTTTTTAATTTTTTTTAAAAATAAACACAATATTTGAGGAAAATCATCTCAAAGAATTATAAATACTGTATCATATGTAAGATAAATTTTTGTCATAAAAATATTTATAAAGTGTTGTTTTTTTTTCTTTGATGTTTCATCATAGTTTTTTAACTTCATTTTCCTTTGATATTTTTATTTATTTACTTCAGATCAGGTTTGGGTCTGTAAATAATTTTGCTATGCAGTTTGAGACCAGTATGATTGAATATTTTTTATATAATTATTGGGAGATTTAGTAATATTTCTCAGCATATCAGGATCAGAGATTTTTTTCGGGAGGGGATATGAAATTATAATTCTGTAAAATCGTAACAAATATTTTTTTTTATTAATCCCGATTGTATTTAGTTATCCCGATAACAGGTAATTTTTTATGCATGTTTAGAAATTTAAGAATATATAAATAAATTTACCATTTTAAACAAAGGGATATTTTGATATTTACGTTCTAATAGCGATTAGAAACATTTCGGGAGGGGATATATCCCCATATCCCTCCCCCTGGCGACGCGCCTGCAGCATATGGTACTTATGCACTTTTTTTTTATGGGCCATTCTCATAGCTGGTTGTAGATGACTGCTATGGCAACAATAAAACTATTTATTAAAGTGTATAATGAATAATCTGATTTGGTATTATTTTTTCCTTGTTATGTAGTGCATCAATTTGCTCGTTAGCTAGTTTGATAACAAATTTGTGATAAAACTTTTCACCAAATACCCTTGTTCTAATCCGATATCTCTATTTGCAGACAAGATGTAAACTTCCCATAGAGGGAACCTGGAATCAAGCTTCCGAACTGGAACGTTGATAACAGATGGAAAGTGCTTTTGTCGTTATCTTTTCATGTATTGATTAAATGTTTTATGCTATGTCATAGTATCAGTTTTTTTTTTTTTTCTCCTATTATCATTTTTCAGCCTTTTCACTAGCCAATCACAGGGGTCGCATTCATCCTAATATTCCTTAAATTTTTGTTTCTCCCTAAAATTCCTAATACTATATTATTGGAATGATTTTTTTTTTTTTTTTTTTTTTAAATAAAAAAACCGAAAATTCTCCCGATTTTTATCCGGAAGCCGTGAAATCCGATACTCCTCCAGATGAGAAAAGTGGATTTAATTAAGTTCGTATGTTTGTCAAAATAGTATTGTTGTTTAATTATATAACTGTTATTTTGCTAAAAAATAGTTTGAAGCTCAGTGTTTTAGAAATTAATAGTGTTTTGCCGGTATTGAAGCAGACTTTGGAAAGAATGTCTATGTCAGCTTCGAAAGAAATAGCCCTAAATGTTTTTGAATTATCCCTACAATTTTAAAAAGACTGTGTCCACTGATCAGGAAAAGTCAGGGAATTAACAGGGATTTTGTCTAAAACTTTAAAGGAATCGGGGATTTTTCCGAAATTAAACTGAAACTTTAATTTTGACAATTGAAGATACACTGCTAGCAAAAATACTGGAAACAATTTGCCAAAAAATTAGAAAAAGTTTTAAAAAGAAATTTCCTGACAAACACTGAACATGTTTACGTTCAGACTTCTCTAAATCACCGATTGAATGATTACCTTTCCCCTTCATTTTTCTCCAATGTTATAGCCTCTATCGGCATTATTTACGTTTGCTTGTTGTACCGTCCGAAGCTCAGTGTGTGTATTTTTGCAGCAACAAATGGTCTGGCAAGTTCTAATTGTTAACAAACAATCTTTATTAGTGGACTGTAGTTGTAGGGGGCTTTTCAAAGCTCTATTTTCACATCCACAGAGAGACCTCTCTATTACATAACCGCTCAAGTGGCGGGATCCAATTAGAATGAATACATAACGAAGGGGAAAGGGTTAGAGGGATGGAGCTGCGCAAAAGGAATGCGCAGTACATTAATTACAGGCGTAACCATCCCGGCCCACGTTGAAATAACATTTCAATATTATTACAACAAAATAGAACAATTAAGAAATATAAAATTTAGCAAATACAATGCAGAAAAATTCAAAAATTTATGAAATACAATAATTATAAAAATATAATTATAGGAAATACAATTAAACAATTGAAAACATGATACAAGACAAGTTACTTGACAGGCAATAAACAAATTTTCGAAATACTTCTTTTATATACACCGGAAGGAGTTTTGACAGTAACTACTCTTATTTTACCATCTGATCCTAAAATAACATCCTGAATTCTACCCTTAGTCCACTTACCAGGAGGTAAGTTGTCATCTTTTAGCAATACCATTGAACCACAGGTAACATTATTTTTATCAAATTGCCATTTATTTCTGGCTTGCAAATTATTCAAATAATCAATTTTCCATTTGCGCCAAATGATTTGCACCAATTTGTTTACCCTTTGCCAATGATTCAAATAACTATCCTTTTTAACAGTATAGTCGTGTTCAGGAACACTATTTATGGGTCTGCCTATTAGAAAATGTCCTGGTGTTAGAACTTCATAGTCACTTGGGTCAGAGGACATAGGAGTAAGGGGTCGACTATTAAGTATTCCCTCAATTTGTGTTGTCACAGTAATAAACTCTTCAAGTGTTAACCGTGTACTGCCAATTGTTCTCCGAAAATGACTTTTAAATGCCTTAATATTTGATTCCCACAGACCGCCGAAATTAGGAGATTTTGGAGGAATAAATTTCCATACTACTTCTTCATTTATTAAATAACTTGCCAAATCATCTGTAGGTTTTTTAAATAAGTTGTACAAACGCTTCAATTCTTTGCTACACCCAACCAGATTCGTACCATTATCTGAAAAAATGGTTGAACTTTTTCCTCTATGACTAAAAAACCTTTTTAATGTGGCCATCATAGTTTCTGATGTAAGATCAGTGACAACTTCTATATGTATTGCCTTAGTAACAAAACAAATAAATAGAGCTATGTAACATTTATGATAAATGCCCTTACGTTGTCCCTTAAATTTTATTTGAAATGGGCCTGCAAAATCTATACCTACATGAGTAAATGGAGAGCTAGGAGTTACTCTCTCGGTATGAAGATTGCCCATAATCTGTTCAACAGCTCTTGGTTTATTTTTAGAACAAGTGACACATTCATAAACTATTTTTCTAGCAAGGTTTCTACCACCTAAAGGCCAGAATTCTTGTCTCACTAGATAAAGTAAAGTTTGTGCACCTACATGCAAATAATTAAGATGAAAATAAGTCACTATAAGCTGAGTTAACCTGTGATTTCTAGGGAGTAGAATTGGGAATTTCTTATCATAGGATAAATTTGCATTATTTAATCTACCACCTACACGCAACAATTTGTTTTCATCAAGAAAAGGATGTAAAGAACTCACCTGACTTTTCTTTAAATCTTTACCCTTTTTTAATGAATTAATTTCATCACTGAAAACCATTATCTGTACTTCTCTAATTAAGTACCACTTAGCTTCTTTAAGCTCATTAACTTTAAGGGGACCTGTTTTTCTAGCTGCATTTCTCACATTAAATATAAACCTGAAAACATAACTTAGAATTCTAATCAATTTCACAAAACTATTAGAGATCTGAAGAATATTTGATATGAAATCTGCACTAGATGACACAGTTAATGAAATAGTTGTGTTCTTAAGTTCACACAAGTAAGGTTTTTCTTCAAATGAGCTTACGGGTAATTCCACAGGCTCTTGTATGAGAGGGTCATTCACCAGAGGAGGGCCTTGCCACCATAAACTCATTGTTATTAATTCTTGAGGGGTGGCTCCCCTCGAAATAATATCAGCTGGATTACAGCTGGAAGGAATATGTTTCCATTGGCACTGCTCAGTTAGATTTTGTATTTTTGACACTCGATTGGCGATAAAGGTTTTCAATTTAATTGCTGGTGTGTTTATCCAAGCCAATGCAATGGTTGAATCTGTGAACAGTATTATATCATCAATATTCATTTTTAGAGCAAGACGAACTTTTTGCACTAATTGAGACAATATGAGACATCCACTTAATTCGAGACGAGGAATCGTGAGCACTTTAATAGGGGACACACGTGATTTACTAGCGATGAGCTTCGTGGTTGTTAGAGATTCACTAGTTATGCACTGCAAGTACACTGCTGCACCGTATGCTGCTTGCGAAGCATCTGCGAAGCCCAAAAGTATGGCTTTTCAAATGTATCTGTTAATATATATCTATCTATTTTGATATCCTCGATTGCCTTTAAGGAAGAAACAAAGTTTATCCACTCACCCAAAACTGATTCAGGAAGGGTGTCATCCCAGTCCAGTTTTTGTAGCCACAGTTTTTGTAGAAATATCTTGGCCTTTGTGATAATGGGTCCTACCAGTCCTAAGGGGTCGTAAAGCCTTGCGATGACACTTAACACTTCACGCTTTGTGTAGGACGATTTCTCAGCAACTGTAACTTTGTATGTAAATATGTCTTCTCCAGGGTGCCAGCTCACGCCAAGTGTCTTCACTGCCACCTCAGCATTCGTAGAGAAGTGGTGCTCCTTTTCTGTCGACTCCGTGCTATTCATCAGTTGTTTCGAGTTTGAGCTCCATTTATGAAGAGTCATTCCACATGTCTTGAGTATATCTTGTAACTGCTCCTGCAGCACTGCAGTAGAGTCCAAATCTTGACCACCGGAAACTATGTCATCCATGTAGACATCCTGCATTAGTATTGTAGCTGCTAGTGGAAATTTCTCAGCTTCATCTTGAGCCAACTGCTTCAGTGTCCGGATAGCAAGGAATGGGGCACACGTCGTGCCGTACGTTACTGTTTTAAGTTGATAAGCGACTGGCTCCGAGTCCGCTTCTTCCCTCCAGATAATTCTAAGAAGATCACGTTGTTGAGGATTAATGAGAATCTGCCGGAACATCTGGCGGATATCAGTTGTAAAAGCGTATTTATGCTTTCGAAATCTAGTCATTATTTCAAAAATATCTTCCTTGACCTCACCTTTCAATAGACAGTCATTAAGGCTATTCCCATTAGTTGAAGGTGCGGATGCATTAAAAACAACTCTTAACTTTGTTGTCACATTGTCAGGTTTGTATACTCCGTGGTGAGGAAGGTAATAAATAGGCTTAGATGGCTCAGTAGCAACTTCGCTTAATTTCTCCATGTGATCCAGGTCCAAGTATTCCCGCATGAAATCTTGGTACATAGTTTTCATCTGAAGATCCTTTGACAGTCTCTTCCATTGTTGATTCAACCGTCTTTCAGCTAGTTGTTTAGAGTCACCCAAAGTCTGTATGTCTGAAGTTGGCATCTGCACAATAAATCGACCATTTTTATCCCGTTGATGAGTACTTAGGAAGTGATTCTCACAATAGAGCTCTTCTTCACTCGTGGGGATGCTCTCTGGAATAGCTTCCATTTCCCAAAATTTTTGTAAACAGTCATCTAATATTTCCGGTTGTGAAATAAATCCACAATAGTTTGTTGCACTAGGCGATTCGACAGTCCCAGTTGCTATGTACCCGAAAACCGTATTTCTAAATATTAATCCGGGACTACCTGGTTGAGTTTCGGGCTGAATAATGTCATAAAATATCTCTGCACCAAGAAGGATATCTATTTTACTGGGCGTGGCGAAATATGGGTCAGCTAAATCCGTTGGCACTTTCAGATGGTCTACATTTATACTGGAAGTTGGAAGCAAATCGGTAATTTTATTCACTACATGAAAGTCAAGTGCTCTGGTAAATGTCCGATCCCTATTTCCTATGATAGCTTCTATCTGAGACGTTATTTCCATTTGAGCGCCTCCCAACGTAGACACCACAAAATTCAGCTTCTTTTTTTTAATCCCTAAGCGAGCAATAAATTCCGACGTTACGAAATTCAATTGGCTCCCTGAGTCAAGAACTGCCCTCCCAGATATGTATTTTTTCGAAGATGGATTCCATACACAAATTAATGCAGTTGAAAGAACGGCTTGCTTCGATTTATCACTCACACAGGAAAGAGAGGGGGAAGGAATGATTTGCATGCCCTCGTATGGCGCCGCTGTCGGGTTAAGCGAACTTGTTGATTGAATTCCTATTGCTGATTCAGGATTCTTTATGGGGCATAATAAAGAATTATGTCTAGCATCTCGGCACCATCTACAAACATGTTTCGATCTGCAGTTGTGATAATAGTGCAATCCTAAGCATTTAAAACAGAGCTTGTTTTTTAAAACTATTTCTTTTCGTTGCGGCATATTCATTTCTAAGAATTTATCACATTTATAAAGCACATGATTCTCGTTGGCGCTATTTCCCTTACACAGAATACAGGGCAAAACTGGGTTAGATGATTTCACCATAAGTGACCTTGGTTTGTTAAAGTTACGCTCTTGAAATTTGGGTTTTATGGAAGTACTTTTACTCACATTATCTAAGACTTGGGAACGCTTTTCCAAGAATAAAATTAAATCATCAAGCAGAGGAACTTCATTTGAACTTATTGATAATTCATATTGCTTTCGCGTCTCACGATCTAATTTTTGCAAAACTAGATTTAATATTAATATATCCGAAAGATTATTGGTTTCAAACTTAAGAACTTTTAATGCACGAATGTTCTTTTTAACATTGTCAATTAGACTTCTCAAATCTTTCGCCGACTCCTGATTGAGTTTATCCATTACTAAAATAGCCTTGATGTGAGTTTCAACAATATATCTTTTGTTTTCAAATCTATCCTCCAATGCTTTAAACAAAGAAATAAATGTATCATCGGTACTAATTAATGTTTTCGCTTCACCTATTAATGATGCATTAAGATAATGTAGTTTTTGTTCTGAAGACAAACTATCATTTAATCCAATTATGTTATTAAACTGCAATTTGAAACTATTCCAGTCCTCGTATTTACCTGAAAATATAGGAAGAGGAATTTCCGGAAGTTTAATACTCGTAGTATTCTCACGAACCACAGAGTTCTGTGAACTGTTGTTTTCTGAGCTCTCACTCCGTGAGGGTTGCACTTGCGGTTTCTCTAATTCTCTAAGAACCCTTTTTAACTTAGACCTAGCTCGAATTATCTTATCGTCATAGCCCTCATTTCCAGAGAGTTCCTTGCCGAAATCCTCTGGAGTAGAAACCAAGTTCAGAACATCATTATTTATAGCTTTTAACGATTTTTCCTTTTCGTAAAGAAAGTCTAACAGTTCTAGAACTTCATCTTTGTTTTGAAGCGATTCGTCTATTTTAGAAATCAGTTTCGTGATGCTTGTCCTAAGCGATGCACGAATGTTTTTAAGTTTCTGCAATTCTTCCATAATTTAAATTCACAAATTTAAAATAAGAAGCCACTTGCCTACCTTAAACAGTCACTCCAAATTGCTTATAGTATCCAATTGTGGGCATTCCAATGCGTAGAATCCAACTTGGTATAGTCCAACGTATTGTTTTCGTTTAAACGAATGACTCATCCAAAGGTTAATGCTCAGTTCTCTCCGCACGACCAGGACCAAATGTACCGTCCGAAGCTCAGTGTGTGTATTTTTGCAGCAACAAATGGTCTGGCAAGTTCTAATTGTTAACAAACAATCTTTATTAGTGGACTGTAGTTGTAGGGGGCTTTTCAAAGCTCTATTTTCACATCCACAGAGAGACCTCTCTATTACATAACCGCTCAAGTGGCGGGATCCAATTAGAATGAATACATAACGAAGGGGAAAGGGTTAGAGGGATGGAGCTGCGCAAAAGGAATGCGCAGTACATTAATTACAGGCGTAACCACTTGTGATGGCCATTTCCCCGAGTGAACGAAATGGCCGTCATTTTC
The DNA here is from genome assembly GCA_963978545.1 of Linyphia triangularis. Classification (NCBI taxonomy): domain Eukaryota; kingdom Metazoa; phylum Arthropoda; class Arachnida; order Araneae; family Linyphiidae; genus Linyphia; species Linyphia triangularis. The sequence goes on along the minus strand of OZ021729.1, from coordinate 82,323,652 downwards.
GTGATTGTGGCGGGCGTTATCACCGTGAATCACGTTCTTGCGTGATGCTCATTTTCATGTTATGTTACGATATAATTATAGTCACTGGTGCTATTTCAAGGATTGAACCTGTGAGACATGGTACAGTTTTGCTGAAACACAGATTTTAGCTCATTTTTGGCTGACATTTCGATCTTTCCCGAAATCGATACAAATCCGCATAACAGTTTTATTGGGTTTACTTGCAAGTCCAACAACTACGAAACTTGCGTACCTTCAGAATTCCCCAAACTTCCGATCATAGGTAAAAGTTTTCAATATTTTTGCGGATTTCCGTACTTTTTTTTTATTTTATATATTATTGTTTTCAATAATGGACAGTTACTATAGTGTCTTAGTGGGAAAAGTTCAACTTGAGTGCATGTTTTTCAACAGCTAACAAAGAATTCAAAATGGAATCTGCATACGTTCAGATTTCCCCAAAAACCACCGATGAAATGAGTATTTTTCTTTAACGTCATAGTTTCTATCTATTATAACCTATTCTATTATAACCAGCCTTCTATCGGTATTATTTACATTGGTAGGTGATGGCCATTTTGCTGAACGTGACCGGGATGAAATATCCGCTAGTCCTATGACTATGGAGGGTGTTGCGTGATAATTTTCGTCGAAAGTTACGCCGAAATAATAGTCACTGATGCCGTTGCAGAGCTTTGCATCTGTCAGTGGGAGTCAACACAGGCGCAATGGGAATGTTTAACCTATTAAGATCACGGTGATCTTTTAGTATTACGCTAAAGCCACATAACTTTCAAAGCATATAATCGCGCACAATACGCGTATGATAGGGTTGGGAAAATCCAAATTCGACTCATTTTATGAACCAAAAACATCATATTTGCACATTTCCTCAGCTCCTAAACTTCTATCATGTCTAGAGTTAACAATGCTTTAAATGCAACGTAAAACTTAAATTAGAATGCCGTCAAGTCAATACTAATGCGTCCGGGTAGGTGCAAGAAAAATTCAATAATTTTACAATTTTTAAAGTCTGTCAAAAGTGCATGATCAATTAATTCCCTTGAATATGAGCCTTATAAGTATATTGAAACAGACAGTACCTTGATGGGTACCCGATTTTCGCGGGAAAATTACTCTAATATTCGCGTGATAAAAGGTAAGAATGCACAAGGCAAAAAAAAAAAAAAAAAAAGGATATAAATTAAAAACAGAAACTTTTAAGAGGTCAATGTTACTCTAAGCTATAATGCACCAACGGTTCACAATTCCAATTCTGAAGATCCAATCACATTGCAGCAAAGGCGCGGCAAACTCATTCCCATGTTATTTCTTATTTCACTTGTGATGGCTAAAGGGCAACAAGAAAATAGAAAAGTAAAATGAATTTCAAGTTTAAAATTCCCTTAAAAACTATGTTTAATTTTATAACACTTATTTTAGACTTAATATATTGTAAACTGCGGATTCGCTATGACAACATTAAATATGTAAGAAGTTTTTAATTAAAATAATTTTAGACTAAGGTAATTGGACATAAAATGGGTTTTTCTTGATAATTCTTTAGAGTATAGACATGGCCGCCAGTATGATTATTTGCAAAGGGGTACAAAGCTGTGTTAAAAAGAAGAGTGCAATAAAAAAAAAAATCTTTTTAAAAATTTGATTTATAAAAATATTAGATTTCTTAATGAAATATTATCCAGTAGTTATTCATCAATATTGTGTACAAATGAATAATTTGAAATCCATTTTAAGTAGCACATGACTACTTTTTTTGCGGAGAAATTTACCGCTATTTTTCACTTATTTCTAAAAGCCAAAGGGATAAAAACCGTAACCTCTTCTGTCCTCTTCCTGCGCCCTTTAGTATAAACACAATTTTAATTTTTAACAAACTTTCCATATTAAATTCAATCCCCCCCCCCCCTCCCTTTTTTTTTTCTTTCTAAAATTTCTATTTTGTACTTTTATAAGTATATCTACTTTATTGCCTTATTCATTATCTGTAAAAATTTAGTGTTTGAAAGTAGCGTATGTATGGAACGTCAGAACTTAATAGTCACAAGTACTATATGGATTTCTAGATTTGTATGGGTTTAAAATATGCTGTACATTTTTTACCTAACAATCAATTATTTCTGTAGGTAACTTAATTAAAAGAATTGAACATGTTGATCCAAAAGGAACAGGACCATTAAAATAACATAGACCAAAGTATGAATGGTGCTGGAAATATGAATGGCCGATGCCTTCGGCTAAAGAAATTAGGACAAATAGAAGTAGGCCATAGTTCTTTTTATGTTTGGCTTTTTATGGTTGATTTCTCACTCATACATTCACTTTAGTCATTGAAGTATTGCCTTTTGTCCTTAACTTCGAAATTTATTCTCTTTTGGAGAAAAGCAAAGCCGTATCCAGAGGAGATGACCACCCCGAATTATTCCACATTATATTATATATTATAGAGGACGTGCATAAATACTACGCCAAATTGCTGCCTCCCTCTTCGAAAGAATGTATTTTTAATCAATTTTAAAAATTAAAAAAGAAATAAGTACAATAACTTATATTACAGATTAACTTTCTTGGTCAAAATGATCCCGAACGACTGAAGTTAATTTTTTTTAAACTTTAAAATAAACTAGAAGTGTGGAACATCGCACAACTTTCAATTACACTATTTTATTGACATGGATTGGTTTTATTTACTATTTTTTAATCCAAAATGGCGAGATCGGGGGAGGGAAGACATTAAAAAAGTACAAATAACGAGATATAATCAAGTAAGACCAAAACTTATTGAAAAGGTTTTTGCTATACACGGACGCTGTATAATCGGTATTTTCTGTATTAAATTTTTTTATTAGAGAATTATTTTCTAAATTGGAGGGGGGGGGGGGAGGGTCATGGTGCTTGGGGGGCGATCGGCACCCCTGAAAAATGTATTTTTTTTGTTTTCATCTTTACCAAAAAAATAGGCAAGTTTTATTCGAAATTGAAATTTCTCGCCAGACTAGTGGTGTACGTAAGGTATGCATTTGATAAGAGAGGGCTCATTTTTCAGATGCTAAAATTTAGATGTTTTGAAATTATCTGTAAGACTTTCAATTCATATGACGTACAATACATACTTTATGTAAATGACGTTTAATGGGCATATCATGGTTTTTGAGGCGCTACCTGACGTATTATTATTGTCAGTTTCTTCCTGAGAATATAGTGTGTACTTATCAGGTGACTGATGATTTAAAATTGAAAGAAAATTATTCATTCTGTAGAGAATTTGCGGAAATTGATACTTTTGTGCAACAGTAGGAGGAATGGGAGATATGTTCACATTGAATTTCAATTAAAAGCTGTCAGTGACGATATCAACTTAAATGTTCGTGCAAAAAAGGACATACTTACTCCAATTTTAAATTGCCGACCGCCAACATGGACTGAATTGTAATCATGTTTTTTTAATACTATTGGCGATTTTAATTATTTATAATTTTTTTCTTTCTTCCATTCAATATGTTTCAAAACATCCATCACTTGGCATTTCTAAAGGAATTGATGAAATTTCGGAAATTTGCCGAGTGCCGTCTTTCTTTTCTAAAAATTTTGGCGAGGTGAGGTAATGAAGATATCTATAATTTGTGTTCGCAAGTGACCTATTATATTTGTGTACGCAGTCCATCGATGTAGGCGCGGGAAAAGACGTCGACTCCATAATAGATTTCTAGAGTTAAAATGCCAATTCGTGAAACTCGGGTCGGTATTTTTAATATTTTTGTTCGACATTTTTTTTTTTTTTTTTTAATATTTTTTCATTCAATTCGATTTTATTGTAGATGTACTGTAAAAAAAGGGCTTAGCAAAATTTCGAAAAATTTGCCGACTGTTCAACTTTCTAAAACTTTGGGGAGGTTGGAAAGTGGGGGGGGGGGGGGCAAGACACCCCCATTCGCGTCAACCCTGCTTGAGTAGCAAATTGATTCGCTGATTCGCTAAAAGATCATTAACTCGTTTTCAGTCTGATTTTGAAAGGGTACCCGCGCTTAACTACTTTTTCCATCAACTATACTTTTAACAGAGAACCAGTAGCTTATTTTTCACAGAAAACTACTAAACTGTTTATTTCATGTTAAACAAAAAAACAAACGTTTTTCCAAGACGTTCTTCTTAATGAACGTAAGACTCAATTAAACTTTTCTATATCGTTTTTAGGATTGGGTTTCCATTGACCGGCAATACTTGTGAAGTGCTTCTATCCAATCACAGCACACCTTTAAAAAAGAATTCGAATTTTCGTATATTTTTATATATACAAATTGACTATGACGTCATCAAGCATAACCTCCATAAAACCGAATCCTCCATGCAAGCAATCAAACAATAAACCAAACTGACTTGTTTTTTGTTTGTTTACCATAGTCGGATTCGCTTTTCATTTGTATGTGTTGATAAAAAATGAAACACATTGTTGGTGACTATGGCAGGTAACGGGATCAAAAACATTTATAATCATCCTTCCCCTATTGAGAAAAGTTTTAAAGTTTTTATCTTTCAAATACTATTTATTTTCACGCACCAGAAAGGTGATTTTTTTCCCGCGTAATTTGAACTTTTGTCAATTCATTTTCGTTTTCCCTACCTCGTCACACTCAAAATACATATATACATACTTAATTTACTGAAAGAAAACCATGTATCCCCTTACACTCCAACAAACATCATGCACAACCACATTCAACCCACGCTTTCGACATCTCCATTCAAAACCGTTCATCGTATCCTTTCGCTCAGCCAAACTCATTTGTTCCCCACATATAGACCATTCATACAATTTCGAAATTAAATTTACTTTCCTACACCATTCAAACATTGCTCTCGTACCTCTTGCATTCAATAAAGTTAAAAATCTCTTGCTTTTTCGCTCGCCATTTTCTACCGGTACCACACAAAAAAAATTAAATAGCATAAACAACAACTTGTCCCAACCAGAGCAAAAGCAGAAATAGAGGAAAGAATAAATCTTTTTTTCAAACAAAATCAAACTTTTGTGTATGTATATATATACTAATTAACCAATCAGATTTAAGATTTTTTGACTGGATTTGGGTAAGGCAGGAAGTGCAAAGTACTATGTTATCACAACTGGCTTGGAGCACTTCCAAAACCCACCATGGGGTGGGCTATCCTTGGACCTTTTCCAAAAGCCTTAACCAAGAAGGAACCCATGTGTTACGATTTGTGCACACCTTTTTCTAATAGTTTTTAGTAATTAAGCATAGTTTTTTTAAACAAAGTCATAGATTAGACCAAATATATATAAAAAAAAATTGTTTCCTGTAACAATGGTAAAAATATTAAGGTGGGAAAGAGTTATTTTTTTGCTGAATATATTTATAGCAAATACGCATAATGAAATATCACCCGAGTACTAATGTTAAATTTAAAATTGATCAGAGGTGTGCACAGCGTTGTAAAATACTCGGATATATACAAACCGGATATTGGAATACCAAGTTTACAATTAATTACCCGCCAATTGACACAGCTGCAGCAGATAAATGCTGCTCTAAGGAAACTAGTTCGGAAAGCATTTAACAAATTATTGATCAATTATGCAATTGCTGTGATATCGTAATTAATTAATCGTTTTAATGAACATGCTTTTGTTTTTCAGTAATTAATTTTTTTAAAAAGTTTAAAAAAACTTTAGGGTTGGAAATTTTGCATTGTAATTTCAGGATGGGTAGGGTTAAAGGAAACAAACTATTTTTTTTATTTGGCCTTATCATGATGTCATGTATCCTCTTCTTAAAACCCTATGCAGACCTGCTTTAATGTTCCCTAAAATGTCTTTTAGTGTTTATTCTCGAAAGGCTAAAACAAAAGTCCTTACACTTTGTTGTCCGAAAAATAAAAAAAAAATTGAATAGCACTGTATGTGTGTAGGATGATTTGCAAAATAGCTAGTATTTAAATACCCCAAAACATTGAAGATTTTGAAAAGTCTACTTTATTTTTGAGAAGAACATCTCTTCTGCAAGTCATATTCTGTAGCACTTCTTATGAAAAATATTCGGTTAATATTTTTCGAGGAAATTTTTTTTATATATAGCCATCTGATAACATGTGTTGCAGTTGTTTTCAAGGTTGGCATGGTTTAAACCAAATATTTTTTTTCCTGAAAAAACTAACTAATTTTTTTTAACCCTTTAAATCCCACGGAGTCAGCGTTGTGGGTTTCACAAAAACCCAACGACTTTCCATTAAAAAAAAACTGGAAATGAACTCGCCCGACTTGTTCTCCTGTGGGCCACACCAGGGTTTCCTGTGATGGGGTCACTGTCGACCATTAAAAGATCATTACTATATGTCTACAACTTGCAGTAGGGTTGTGAGTTGGGTCATCTACTTGATATGTCGGAGCATTTAGTTGGCATCTTATCAATGAATGAAACACCATCGCTAAGTACTTGATAAGATTCGCTTACAAGAAAAATCCCGACTATTTTACTCAGTGTCCAAAGGGTGGGGCAGTTTGACAATGAGTACTCTAAACCCATGCCTCCCATTCATTTGCTCCACAATAGCCTATTGTTGAGGCCCGTCAAACAACTACTGCTGGGAAGATTCACCACAGTTTAAAATATCTGTATCTCCCCTGGACCCGACCAACGGCAACTGGCCTGGAATTTTCTACAAGGCGATTTAGGGCGGGTTGGGATTTAAAGTGTTAAAGAATAATTAAAAATAGTATTATTATCTATAATTAGATTTTTAAAATTATTCAATGTTGTAAATGATTTCTGAATAACTCAACTTTTCTTTCTACCTATTTAAAAAAAAATAAAAAAATAATTCACTAAATTAAAAGTTATACAAATACTATAGATAGAATATGTTCTAATGTATTTTAAAATAAATCTTGTAATTAAAAACTATTGGACGTTTTTATAAGTATCTGATGAATCAAAGTGCAATATTCCATGTACTATTATGTAGTAAACAATTACTATTGTATTATATTGTTTACATTGAATTTAAAAAATAGTACATCTAATTAAAATTTAATATGATTTGAATGTCCTCATAAGTAGCAACAATTGTTTATTTACTCAGTTTAAATTATTTTCAAAAGGAATATTCATTGTTATTTGAACATAAATTATTCTAGTTTATGTCGAATTTTATTTATAAATATGTATATATGTAATTAGAAAAGTTTTTTTTTTTAAAACCCGGTTTAAACCAAAAACACCTGGTTTAAACCAAATAAAAACAAACTTTTTTTTTTTAATTTCTCTATTATTAGCTCTTTAATTTTCAATAAGAAAAAGTGCAGATAATATATATTTTCTGGCAAAAAAAAAAAAAAGTGAGCTAAGTTGGCAATATATATTATGTCACTGATGACATAATATTTATTGCCTACTTGGCTGACTTTTAAAAGATGAAATATATTTGCGCCATTAAACACAAATCGTCTGCAACCTTCTCAATTGAAAATTAAAGAATGGTGGGTTACCAGAAAGAAAAGGATGTTCAGTATGTGTCCAGTTATGACATATTTGGCAATCAGATTGAGTTCAACTCATTCAAAGTCAATTTTGTACTAGTTTTTGGCTATTCTTGCCACGGCTGACCAGTGGATTCGTAATCTACTAACTTTTCTCCACATTCTATAATAAAAAATCAGCTAATGATGTTCTATGGGATACCTAAACTTGCAGTTTGCAGTCATCTCTCAGCCTATATAGAAAGTATCTTTCTTAGGTGGTGTGTAACAATGCAACATTGATATCTTTTTCAGTGGATAGTAGCTACGTGGAAGTGGAGGAATATGTTCAGCACTTCCGAGACCAACTGCGTGAAGACCGGGAGGAGTTAGAAAGCACACAGAAGAGGGTACTGCACTTGTTGAATGCGGTGTATGAAGAGGTGAGGTCTTGCTTTCGCTGATTAGTCTTAATAAATACAGTTTTTCTGACTTGCGTAAGGATAATTTGCCATCATATTGATTTTATATGTCCCTATGCTGGTTATAATTAATTTTCACTTAACCATGTTGAAATTCTGATCATATTGCCACTATCTCCTTCTCTAATCAAAGTAGAATTGTGGATTCCTTGTATTCAGCCTTGGCTTGTATCTGGCTGTTGCATGATTACTTAACATTTTAATTACATTATTACTTTGGGGATTTTATTTTTAATTGTATTACTAGTTTAGGTTTTCTAAACAATTTCTGGGTTTTGATTGCTGAGTAATATAATTGAAATTTAATTTAATATATAGGGAAATAATAAGGGTTTAAAAAATGCTGTTTCTTTGCTGTGAAAGTAGATACTACTTATTTGCAATAGTGACAAAAGTGCTTTGATAGCTAATAACAAAAAGTATATAACCACAATGAGTTAATAAATGCTGTTCTACAGCTAAGGAAATATTCATTTCTAAATTAATCAGATAATTTTAAATGAATTGAAAATTCCTTCTATTATATTTTTACAATGACAGAAATAAATATTCATCTGACAGGAAATCTATCAGATTATTCTGTTATTTTGCAAGATAATTAGTTTTAAGTTTAATTAAATTTGGAAGAATTTTTTTAATTAAAAAAATAAATTTAAAAACTTTAATTTTTTTCATGAAACCTATAAGCATTCTTTTATTGTATGAAATTTTCTTTAATTGCAACAAAATATTTTTTTCCTTTGTACATTCTGTGAACCCAATCAAATTATGCATTAACCTCTCGCCAATACTTTAATTTCATTTGCCTGTATTTTAATTGAATTATGAATGTTGTATTATGTTTATTAATTGACTGAATATAACTTTCTCATGCAGTTTTCTTCCCAACTGTCAAACTTGTATTATTAAAAATGTTTTTAAGAAAGGATGTTTAAAATAGCACGTTGAATAAATTTCTTAAGTGCTCCAATGAATTCATCAAGGATAAACTACAAAACATATTCACCAGCCTTTAGCATAAATCCTTATCCAAAAGCACATCTATTGTCGTCACGGTAATATTGGAAAATATGTCTCTGTATTAAAACTCCATCAATATGGTAACCATGGCAACATTGAAATGCTTCTTTTGTTTACTCGAAGGGACAAGATCAGAGAACAAACAATGCCTTCTGTATTCACTAAATGCTCTATAAATGCGCAGGAAATCTCTTCTATACCATGATGGGTGTTGCTTTTCAGAATGGAAAATATTCCTATGAAATATACTGATTTTGATCACAAAATTTGGATAAACACATGAAAGTTTCCGTAAGGCAATATGTCTTGTTTTCTTTTTAATCTTTTTTCAGATTTATAGATATGTTTTAATTGTTTGATTCAGGGTTGGCATGGTTTAAACCAATTGGTTTTTTCTCGGAAAAAAAAAAGGGAGGAAAGAAAAAAGTGTTTTTATGGAATAATTTAAAATTGTATTTTTATTTATATAATTAGATTTCTTAAATTATTTGATGTTGTAAATAACTTATATTTTTAACCAAAAGTTTTCTATTTCAAAGATATCTTTTTCAAAAGGAATTTTACTACAAAAGTTATGTTTTTTTTTTTTCCCTTTTTTTTTTAAACAAAAAAACCCTCATTCTTTCAAAACCCTGGCTTGATTAAGTTGATAGTCCTAATCATTATCATTTATATTTTGGTTTAAAGAATGTTGAATTCATGTGTTGCCTTTAAATTTAATTCTAGAATAAAGAGTAAGTCTTAGTAAGGATCATTCCATGTACTTGCTATGTTACATTCTTCTAGCCCAGTTCATTTAGAATTTACTCTGCGATATATTGACATTTGGTGAGTAGGTACGATCACTTAATGAAATGACATTTATTGAAAACTCGAAAATAGCGTCTAATATACTTTATTTTATATTTGAAATCATTGTGTCAATACATATGGGCTTCACCAGGTTTTGTCTATTGCTAGTTTAATTTTAATTTACAAAAGATAGATATTAAATGAAAATAATCTGTGTCATTTCATTAAGTGATTATTTTCGTACCTACTCACAAAATTTCAAATTTTATAGATAGTAGTTTTTTAATGCACTGGGCTAGATGATTGTAACATAGCGAGTATAGGGAATGATCCTTACTAGGACTTCTTCTTAAGGTTTGTTAAATCCATGTACTTATATGTATTGTCTTTTGGTGGAATCCCAGAATCTATTGTTAATCATACAGGTGTAAAAAATTATGTGTTTGTAATAAATTCTTGTTTCTCTGAATGAGCTAGGGAAAAAAAAATCCCTTTGGATGTTCTCTTGTAATTTTATTTTGGGTTCTTTATAATGTTTCTAGCAGCATAGCTCTTTGTAGCTTGAATAATAAACAGAAATGTTTTTGCTATCAAATTTCATAACAGTATGTGTTATTTCAGTTTCCTGATCGTAGGGTCCAGTCGTTTGGAGAGGAGAGTAGCGTTCTGAACTCCCTGTTTGCGAACGACACCACGGAAGAATTCTTTCTGCCAAAGAACGACGAAGAGCGAAGAAAGAAGCTTTCTCAAGAACGCAGAGCTGAGTACAACCAATTCCTAAAAAAGGTATAATTGGGATTACTCTCGGTGATTATATATTTTTTTCTTTTACCATGGATTGCAAAATGAAAATTCAATTAAATTCAGTTTTTTTATATGTAAGGGTCCCTTACAAAAACAAATAAAACAATATACAATGAAATAATACCTTTCCTGAACTACGAAAATGCTTTCTCCTTTTCTTTTATCTGTTACAATTGATTAATCTTTTGAATTTTTTCTTCCTTAACACACATCAACTACTAAAAAAAAGGGTGTGATATTCATTCCAGCTTGATACTTTGCAAAATATTCAGTAAAATATTGATATGCAGTAACGTTTTATAATTGTTTTTGTTACAGTAACAGATAGGTATATAAACAGTCTGCATAGAAGTATCTGTGTCAATACTGCTACACATATTTTCTGTATATAATTGCAAATAAGGACATGTTTATTTTAAGAGTTTTTTTTTTATTTGTTAACTGAGATAATACAGGTTAGAAAAAAAGTGGCAACATCTAAATCAGTCAAGAAATTTTGAGGCCATCTCTTGATTGGTTGACTGGATTTTGCTAGATGTCTGCCGCGAGACTATAAAAGGAGGTGAAAAATGGAATTGTAGTTCAGATGAGTATTGGAAGCTGTTTGGAAAGCATTGGATCTTAATGTTTACTTTAGCGGTGCCTGCATTATCGCTGTGTTTGCAGTTGTGTGTACCGAGGCTTGTATTGAAGCTTGATAGCAATTGTTCTGCTGTTTGGTGAAGCTTTGTGAGCCTTCGAAGGAAGAATAAGTTTTAGTTTTTATTTCGTAAAAACTGTGTCATCGTTTCCTCTGAGAAAAATTCAGATCAATACTGATATCAATATTGTGTGTCTTTTGTAGAAGGAAGAGGAGTCTTTGAAGAGGCGGATGGTTTCACCCAAAGTCACCCCCCGCTCTATCTTGGAGTCAGTGGACTATGAAAAGGTCCTGGCAAAGAGAAAAGCAGAGGAGTCACAGTTCAGGTATTCCAGTGTTTTTTTCTTTCAACTTGACCATCTGGTAAAACTTTAATTCCAGTAAAATATTACCTTTTATTTTTATGGAAGTATAATTTATTGAAACTTAACAACAATTAATTAAAAAAAAAAAAAAATACAATTACAAATTTGAAGACTAACTTTTGATTCAAGCAGGGTTGACATGGTTTAAATCAAACGTTTTTTTTTGTCCCCCCCCCCCCCCCCAAAAAAAAAAAAAAAAAAAAGTTATATTTTTATTTATTTATAAATAGATTTTTCAATTATTTGATGTTTTAAATTACTTCTATTTTTAACTGAACAACTCATTTTTTTTCTATTATTTTTTTAATAAAATAATTATCTTAATGAAAAACTATAGGAATATTGTATAAGTTCTAAGGTATTATAAAAGAAATCTTGTAATTAAACACTATTGAAGTTTTTATGAGCGTATCAAAAATAAGTTTTTATATTTAACTAATAGATATAGTAATGTTTTAGAATAATTCAAAATTATTAATTAAACTTAAATTGTAGACTGTATTTTAAATTTGTTCCTAAAATAGGGGTTTTGTGTTTTAACAACTTATTTCTAAACATTAAAAATATCATTTTGAGCAACTTATTACCATTACGGATGAATCGAAAAGCAATATTCCATGTGTAAACAATTACTATTGTATACATTGAATTTAAAAAATAGCATTTCTAAATAAAATATTAAAATTTAATATGATTTGAATCTCTACATAAGTAGCAACATTTGTTTATTTACATAGTTTAAATTATTTCCAAAAGGAATATTGTTTTTTGAGCATTGATTATTCTAGTTTATGTTAAATATTATTTCTATATATGTGCACATGTAATTGGAAAAGGACTTTAAAAAAAAAAAAAAAAAAAAACTGGTTAAAGCTAAAAAAAACCTGGTTAAAAAACACACACAAAAAAAGTTTTGTTTTTTAGAAAACCCCCCTTTTTCTTCTCCAAATTTGGGCTCAAAGACCAACCGAGTTGGCCGAGTAAGAGACATCTATTTATAAATCGTATTTGCGTACGTAATATAAAATATAGAAATTGCGGAATAACATAATATGAAATGTAGAAATTACAGAATATATAGACTAACTAGTTTAAGATATAACTAGCTACAATTTTAATTTTATATTGTTATATATATGCATTATATATTGAAAAATATAATAATGTATGCATATATTGTAATAAATATATATGTATTATATATTTAAATATATAATAATATATGCATATATTGTAATACATATATGTATTATATATTGAAAAATATAATAATTTATGCTTATATTGTAATATATATATGTATTATATATTGTAAAATATAATTATCTATATAGTATTATTTATTGCAAAATATAATATATGCACATATTACAATAATATCCAAATATGTGCTTATATTATTATATTTGGCAATGTATAATACATATATATTACAATGTACATTATAAAATTACAATATTCTAATATTACAATGTAATAAATACATTGTTAAAATAACATTTTGGTAACGTTTTAATGCATTTTAATAATTTTTTAATAAATTTAAGTTTCTTTTTAATACATTTTAGTTACTTTTCAATATATTTTAGTTACTTTTCAATGCATTTCACTTCAGTGCTTGAATGAAAAATTTCCTTTTTTTTCATACAAAAAAAAAATTATTATTTTTTTGTATTTTTGCTAAAAGTTTCAAGTACTTTGTTTGTATGTGTGCACATAAGCTGTTTAATGTTCAATTATTTAATATACTAAATTAGTTTAAAATTCCCAATTGACTTTCAAGAAAGGCCACTTTTTAATTTTTACTATTTGCTGTATTTTGCTTAGTTTTTTTTTTTTTTTTTTCATTTGTAAATTTTTTTTCATGCAGGAATGTCAACCGTGCTGAGCCCTCTTTGGACAAAAGTGTTTCTATGCCTGTAAGTTTTAGTTATCTTTAAATTATGTGTATTATATGATCAAGACTTAATTATATTATTAGATATTGTTATTTTATTTCAATGAAGTTAATATTATATGATCAAGACTTAATTACATTATTAGATGTTATTATTTAATTTCAGTGAAGCTAATATTATATGATCAAGGCTTAATTACATTATTGAATGCCTTTTTTATGTCAATGAAGTGTTTTCTGATTTAAATGCTAGTAATTTATTGGTAGCTTGCATAAAGTTTCTAACATCATTGAATCTTGCTAGCACTTAATGTTTTTGGAGCTGAATAACTTTGTGTGTTTTCAGTGTTTAGCTCCGAGTAGGTATTTGGTTAAGATATATTTTTATGCTCTTTTGAAACTTTATTTGTTAATTTTCTGTCTGTGGTTCAATAGTTAGTTTCAATTTACATTTTGGCTGATGTGGCTTAAAGGAACAAAAATATATTCAATCACAAATTATGTATGATGTATAGACTCATTTATCTATCTAAGAATCTGATAGACTTTTAAATCTTGTAAGTTTTCACATGGTACTATAATTAATTTAAATGCTTTGAGACGGAACTTTAAAATTCACACTTATAAAGTTTTTATTTTCGATTGTTGGATTGCATTTGAAGCTTATTTCTCTTTATATGCATATACATGAATGATTTCCAATCTTCTAGGCATCCATCTTGGCCTTACATCGCCTCATATACTTGTCTCTAGAAAGCTTCCAAAGAGAAATAAGCTTGTGCTGCCATCCAACAACTATAATACGAACTTCATAGAAGTGAATTCTAGTGCTTCAATCAGTCTCAAAATGTATTAATTAATACAGTACCACGAGAGAAATTATGGGACTTACGTTCCGTCATTAAGTAACAGATTAATATAGAAACATAACAAAACTTCTGCCGATTGATGCACTGCTAGTTTTACCAATTGCAGTTTTCACAATATTCCTTCAAAACCTTGCAGAATAGTTATGGTTCTAGAATCGCAGGATTTTGCTGTAGTTATATTAATATGCATATAATGTACCTATTTTACAATTTTTCTTCTTGCAGGTACAGAATCAATCTAAATATGCAAGGGAAGAACATGAGAAGTAATTGCATTTTATATTGTTTTTTTTATGGGGATTTTTATTCCCATTCAACCTTAATTTTAAACCTTTTATTAAATCCTTTATATTAATTTCGATTTTGTGTGTATGCATGTTTGTCGATGACGGACAAATCTGCGGAGGCCTAATTAACCCCTTTGCCATCATCCAATCGGGCTGAAACTTGGCGGATAGATTCAATGTCGATGACCATGCATTCTATTAAACTTTGTTGGCTGTCATTGTCACTAAAAGGTTGCTTTTGTGGAATACTAATAAACCAATTTGCCGTCATCAATCGCTCATAAATAGCCTGTAACCAATCATTGAAGAAACTCTTTCCTGTTACCAAAACTGTTTATATAAATAAAAAATAATATTGCTTTAATCAGAATAAATAAACAGGGGTCGCAGACGTCCTATAAATCCTATATTTTTTAAAAATCGGCAAAAACGTCCTATATTTTACAATTGTCCTATATATCCTATATTTCTATATTGATTCGATCTATATTTTCTTCGAATTTGTAATAACGGCGCCGATCAATGCCATTTTTATATTTCGGATTCTTTGGCGCAATCGTAAGTGAAAAATACCTGACAAAAGCGATGTTTGTAACAGCGGCGTTTTATCTCTTGTGACGTCACGTGCTGCATAACCTACAACTCAACTCTACTGGACCGGCGGGAGTTGTAAAGTGTAAACGTGAACTTTTCCATAGCACGCGGTCTTGAATTTTTGATTTGTTTTCTCCTCCAACGTAGTAAATTAATTGGTCATAATACATAGAGAGATGCAGCAACAAAACTCTGCCTCGAGAAAAAGGATGAAAACAACTTGTGATTAACTTGTACGACTACTATAGAACATTTTGAGTACTCAGTCAATAATTGATGAAGTAAATAAAAGGGTTAAAATTTACTGTATGATGTTGGATGGCGATATTTTTATTCCAAATCCGATACGGATTCTGCACCACGAATTGTTTACCTCAAACCCCGCCTAATTATGACAACCATAGGCAGTTAGTTATCTTGCTCTTAAAAATATGACAGGGCTGCCATTTTTTGTCAATCACCATGGCGCAGAATCAGTACCGGATTTGGAATATTAGCCATGATTTTTTCATAAAAGTCGTAAAAATTGAAAATGACATCAATACGTTGTGTTGTCAAATCCAAAAGGTCACTAGGGTTTCCGGAAAACCAAGTCCTCGGTTCGCCACATTCGGCGCTAAATCTCCCAATTTTCGCCCCCAATCCAACCGATAAAAGACTAGATAAAAAGAAAAAACAGAGATAAAAAGAAAATACTTAAAGAAATTGGAGCAGTTCAAGCAGTTATAGATGCTGGAAGCAAAAGACTCAAGATTGCAAATAATGTAATTAACAAAACTTCATTTAGGGATGGAATATTGAGACAGTAACGGATGACATATTCAGGATCAGGCGATTTCTTTTTTTTAAAGGTGTGTTTTGATTCTCTTAAATACAATATAACGAGTATATAAATGTATAATGAGTTTATTTTTAAGTTCAGTATCAACTGTGTGCAGTTATTTGATGTTTTAAATTGTCCTATATATATTTTTTTTAAAAATCCTATATATTCTTATTTTGTCACTTTGACCCCTGAATAAAAGATATTAGGATGGGAGTGCATAAATTCACACTAATTTTTAATGAATAAATTTTGAAATGTAGTTTGCTGCATATTTTGCCGATAGAAATGTTTTTAATATTTAAAATTAGTTGCAAACATTGAGCACATGCTCTCACCAGAAATGATGCTGTGTTAATAAAAATTGTCAGCACATATAAAGGATTTATATTAAAATTTTTGTTTCCATGGGCTAAATTATACGCTTAATTTTTTAGGCTCATATCTACCCAACCAAAACATCTCTGTAAAAAGGCGCCAAGTTCTTCATGCAATGATTATGGCAGTAAAAAGTATAGAGATCTAATGTAGAGATAAGTTTGAAGTTGTTGTTAATCACAGGCAATGAAAATTAGTAAAATGTTCTTCTCGAAAGTCAAAATTCCCCTGCATAGGCCTAAATATCTTGCTGCAAAAATATTTGTGACATTTGGCCACAACGTATTCTGGTTCACTGACGCATAATAGCCAAGTCACACATGCACTTTTGCAGTTGGATATTTAGGCCTATGCAGAGGAATTTTGACTTAAAGAAGAAAATTTTACTAATTTTCATTGCCCATAATCTACAAGAATTTTAAATATGGCTCTACTTTAGATCTCACTAATTTTCACGGCCATAATCATTGTATGAAAAACTTAGCGCTTTTTTACACAAATGTTTTGGTTGGGATTTCACTTTTTTTTAGGGAACTAATTTTAAATTTGTTCTTATTTGTGCAACATTAACTAGTTTTAAAATATTTAGTTTTATTTGGTTTTTAAACTTGCATGAAAACTTCCTGGGATTGAAAGGGTTAAGCATACATGTTTTTTTTTCTTTCTGGTACATACTTATTATACAGTTGATCGTTGGCAAACTTTTTGTTAGTGGCCAACTACGAGAACTATATAATTAGCCGACTTCTTTATTCTTTTAATTATTATTTGGTTTTAAGGAAGTTTTAAAAGACATTTTCAACAATATCCAATTAGCGGAGAATTGCATGAGATTTTTCTAAGAAAGTTCAATTTACCGGACAGCAGTCCATGATATACTTATGCATTCAATATGAATGAGATAATATTAAATTATTTTAAATAAATAGTTTATTTAGATATGCAAAAAAGTTTGCAAAGGGGAAAAAGAATAATAATTGGCTCTCATTTCGTAAGCGATAAAATATCGCCAATGGTCAATTTTATAATGCCAAGTACACTTTTTTTATTATTATTTCTTGATTTTGGAGGCTTTGCAATGTGTAGTGAGTTTTTCCTTTATTTATATATGCTAAGAGGTTCTAGTATTCCAAGTTTTATAATTCTAGCCCCAATAGAAATGTATTAGAATTGAGATTAAAATTTTTCAAACATTGCCCTCTTTTTGCGATTTTGATTGGAAAATCTCGATTTTTAGATTTTTTTTCCTTTGTATGCATGTCAAACCTTACAATCATACAAAATTTCATAGTTCTGCTACAAGTACCTCAGTAATTTGATGATCAGTGCGTGAGTTTTGGGTGGGTTTCAAACTATGTCGTTTTCTGCTATATTTGAATTTTATTATCTCGACAACCAATATAATTGGAGACTTGAAACTTAGGGGTCTTACTAAAGTGGCTCACAGCTACCCGTAAAATTTTTTTCAGCTCTCAGACATGCTGTAATACTCAGATATGAGAGGTCAAAATACCGTTGAAGGGCTTCCTGTAAAAGATGGCTGGCAGTGAACTTGGCGGGTGCACTGCCGTGCAACTAGATAACTAATACTAATGTATTATTTTAATTAATAACATAACTTACCTACGTGCATAACGTGCACCTAGATATATCATTTTTGCAGTTTTTCTAAACATATATTGTTTAATTCTGAGACTTTTTTAAATTCAGATCTAAAAGAATTGCCTTTT
This sequence comes from Linyphia triangularis, assembly GCA_963978545.1. Classification (NCBI taxonomy): domain Eukaryota; kingdom Metazoa; phylum Arthropoda; class Arachnida; order Araneae; family Linyphiidae; genus Linyphia; species Linyphia triangularis. The sequence continues at coordinate 82,305,476 of OZ021729.1, read as the reverse complement.
AGTATTTTCATTTTATCAATTATTATGCTTTAATTGTACTTTATTTTAAATAGTTATTGAAGTACTACAAATATTTATTTTTATCTTTAAGTTTAAATTAATTTTAAATTAATAATTTTATTATTACATTTTGGTTAATATTTTTGAAAAGTTTATTTTTCAGTGTTTTAATACTTTAGTTGTAAAAATGATTTACGCTTTACTAATGAACTTCTTAGCATTCTTCAATATAATTTGCCCATTTATTAATCTTAATATCCTTAAGAGTTTAATTGTTCTTTAGGAACATGATTGTTTAATTTTAGGACTCTTTAGTTGCCTTTAAAGTATTTTTCTTTAATGTTTTAGTGTTCAAAAGATACCCAATGGCACTATTCAATCTCTTACTGTCTTGAACTCATCTTTTAAAGGGGAAGATGTTATGGTAGGTAATATTACATGCTAATTTCATTGCTTTTGTTCATGTCTTTATTACATTTAGGTTTTTAATACTAGTAGATACAAACCTCAAATTTTCCAGAGGGTCCAATTTTGTGTGCATGTATCCGCCAATTTTTGTTCTGATTGTTTGGTAGAGGAATTACAAAAATGTCTGTTTTGCTGTTTATTTTTGTACAGTAGTTCTTTAAAAAATGTGTATAGATACGTTTGTTTATAGTAATTGCTAATACTTTGCCTGAGCAAAAATATTCTCTCAACAATTGACAATTCCTGCATTTTTTCATTTTTTTTCAGTCAGTTCAATTTATAATTAAAAGGCCATAAACATAAAAATTTCTGCTCACTTATCCATTTGCAACCTAAGTTTGCCTGTTAGATGTTGGCGGGAAAACGATTCATTCGGCTCGAATTGAATATAACGTTGAGATCCCAAGCATCTTGGCTTGAAATGCAGCAGCAGAAACCAGTTTTGCAAGTTTCTCACAAATCGCACCAACCTGTATGGAATATGGCAAGTGTCTACCAAACCAACGCCAACTATTTGGCAGAAACCTAACGATAACCATAGAGAACAGAAGGACGTCAGGACATCACAGCTATAGCAAAGTGTTTTGATTGGACTGGTTTTGGCTTGGTTTTGGGGCATTTTCTTTTCTCAATATTTAAACAACTAATTTTTTTTAAAGAACTTTTATTTAAATTTTTGGAATCATAAATAAATTCTTCATAAATCTAAACCAATTTCACTCGTTTTTAAAAAATGCCGGAATTGTCCATTGCATATCTGCATATGCAGTGTTATACAATTTATTTCTGCAATTCATTTGCAATGTGCTTAATTTTTCACTAAGAAAGACTGAATGGAGTCTTGCTCTCTGTTGATAATTCTCTGGTGTTATCTTCTAGTTAATTTTAAATGCAGAGAAGTTATTTTATAAAACACTTAGGTTATTTGTTCTGCTTAAGTCACAAGAAAATAAAAGATAATATATTAAATAAAATCTTGAATACTATTGTCCTTTTTAAATCCTTTATATTAACTTCGATTTTGTATGTTTATCTTTGGTGGCGGTATCTGCAGAGGCCTAATTAACTCCCTTGCCATCATCCAATCAGGTTGAAGCGTTGCAGGTAGATTAGGTTGCTCAGTTTCCAAACTATCAAACTTTTGGTGTAATATTTGTGAAAAAAATATCTCCTTTAGATCATAAGATTGTTTTTACGCTGTTCTTACACCAATTGGAGAATTGGCTTACTGGCAACTGGAGACCGACTTGCTGGAGTTATTTTTTTTGCTTTCGAAGTCAATGATTATACACTACGTTGCAAATTGCAAATTAATTAAAGTCAGTTGGTCATGGTAGTTATATAATAGTTTGTGTCTCTTGCCCATTTTGGTCACATTACTAATGATTCATATACAACAATTGATTGGAGCTATATAACAATTGATTGGAGCTATATAACAATTGATTGGAGCTATATAACAATTGATTGAAAGAGAAGGTAACTTTGCAGTCTATAATTACACTGTTGTTTAGTCCAAAGATGTTAGAAATGCAAACAGTTAATGATTATCATCGGAGCAGACATCGGATGAAGATAACGGAGAAGTTTAATTCCGGACTGAGTTCCAAGTTTAGTAAGAAGTAAAGCTGAATTTAAAACAAATATGATTTGCTGTTGGTTTTGTTTAGATTACAAGCATACAATTTTTCAAACTAGACACAAACTGGTTTTTTGATTTATTTAAAGTTATTTTTAAATAATAGTTACAAATCTGCATTTGAGGTATATGCTTGCTCAATGCACATTTTATTGATTTATGATCTCTGGTATTAAATTAAATAAAAACTGTAGTAGCTTTGTTGATAAAATTACATAATATTTTAATTGCTTGTTTTGATTATTTTTGGAGGAGTTGTTTTAGATGTGTAAGATCAAAGAAGCGAGTTTTAACTGTTCGAAGGTTCGGGACTCTTATTTTTAAAGTTTCTCTTTAATTTTCATATTCTAATTGAGTTTTTGTGTTGTTTCATTGAAAAGACTAATGAAGATAAATCAGTTTCTTTTTTCTTTTCAGGATACTAATAGAAATGAATATCTGGATAAAAGACCTCCTCAACCAATTATTGGGTAAATCTATAAAAATTGTTCTAGTATCTTACATTACATTTTAACAATGTACTAAAATATTTCTAGAGGTATTAACTATATACATATTGTTGAATAATTTACTTATTTTTATATATTGTAAAGGAACTCAAATATAATAAATATATTAATTTCATAATCTCTTTTGTAACACAATGACCTAAGAAATAAGGTATTTGACACCATCAACAAATAATTACCAAATGCGGCATATACATAGTACTTAACGAAGTAATAATAATGCAATAATTTTCTACTAGAAATAATTGCTCAAAGTTTAATAAATCGAATTTTAAAACATGGTTTTCTGAGTGCTTCGTCATGTTATCAGAAACAATCGCTTAAGATTCTCCCAGAGTGTGATGTCACTACCGTGAAGTGGAAGTTTGTAAACAAATTACTTCATATGTTTATTTTTAAGCTTGGTTCGTCTTTCTTCCTAATTCTTGATTAATTATGACCATTGTAGATGAATTTTAGGAAATATTTATTTAAAGAAGCTTTATTGGAAAAATGTATGACAGTTTCGTAAAAGCATACCTTTTAAATTTACCCAAAATAGGCGCATTGATGGTGGGATTCTTTTTCAAACTAAGCCCAGAGTTTTTTTCTGCAGTGTTTAGAAATGTTAAAACATCTGTGTATATAAATAAATCTCCCAGTTATTTTAATTTGTAAAACAAGAACTACACGCAGTTATAATAATTATGAAAACATAAGCAAAATTATTAGTGATTAAAATATAATTAAAAAACGGGGTGAATCGGAAACCTTTTCAACTTTCAAAGTAAAAATCTGGTGTAATAATATCGTTAAAAAACTAATTTTTGACTATAAAACTTGGGTCATACCTTCTTCTATGATAATCAAACCCAAAAATGTTGGAAAAAACATGACTTGCATTTATTTTGATTTGATTCATGGTGTTCGGATTCAATCCGCAGAAGGGGAGGAATCAGAACACTTGTTATAATTTACGTCTGATCTTATTTAAACATTTACAGGGTTAAAAAAACAAGTAATAATGCATTGAAGTGAATAGTAACACAAGATTATCTTAAGAAAATGCCATAACAAAAATCCGCCATAACTTGGAGCGGTTTTATGCAAACAATTCTTGGCGCAGAATCCATTCCGTACTTGGGAAGTTTTACCCAATTAGTGTTCAACTGTTAATTGAAGTACTTGTACAGTAGGGTACAACACAATGCCGGTAAGAAATTTCCTTGAAAAAAAATTAAAAGAAAAGAATATATTACAGTTTCACAATCTCGCTTGAAACTTATTCGCGATGCTGTTTATCCAATAGTGACGTCACACAGTCACAAGGATTTTTGAGCAGCGTTTTAGGGGCGGGGCTTCTGCTTGCATTTTAAAATGTAATTTTTGGGCTTTGTAGCATTATTTTGGAAAAAGAAAAAATATGTGTCTTTTATTTTGGGCAAACGCTTTATTTAAAACATATTTTGAAAATTTGTCAAATACCCTATTACATCTGAGAGGAAGTTTATGATGTAATAATTGACAGAGGCGTTTGTCAGAATAAATAGATTTAATAATATAAAAAGTCTTGCAAGTACGAAGAAAATATGTTGAAACAAAAATGGCAGCCATTGCTAACATGCAGAAATAGATTATCGGCTCTACTACGGCCTGCTATGAAAATTCTCACACCATACCAGTGTGATGGATAGAAGACACAAAAGTACCAACACTTATATACCTCTCCTGCTCACGGATACACTCCAGTGAGATGTGGTCGCGACTACGCATGCTCCGGGAGTACATCCATGAACATGAGAGGGTATACCTTTGCGATTGGTTGCATACGTCATCGTCGGGCGTACTATACTTTACGTCGGCGATGACGTAATACAACGAAACAGAGGAAAAGAAAACCAAGTGCTGTGCATGAGCAGGGTAAAAAGAAAAACCTTCTTTACAGAAAAAGCTCAAAACCAGAAAATTACTGGGTACAAAAGGAAATAAAAACACTTTACCCTAACAACATCGTAGACCATAACAAGCTCCGGAAAGAATGTCTGTGTTAGGAGCCTATATCGACGTGAAAAGATTTACATACCTATGTTTTCGAATTATCCTCAAAATGTTTGGCAACTATTACTAAAATGTTTAGAATTATCCCTAAAATTTCCATCTAAATTTTTTTAGAAAACTCATTGCCCCCCCCCCCCCCCCCCCCCAATAATTTGTCTTCTACAAACACTTTTGTACTTGTATTTTTCTGTGTGTGAGGATGTTTGTTTAAAGGAAGTCCTAGTAAGGATCATTCCCTATATATACAGTTTTCTAGCCTAGTGCATTTAGACACTACTTTCTATAAAACCTTGACATTTGGTACGTAGCAACAAATATGGTCACTTCATGAAATGGCATCAATTCAAAACTCGAAAATAGCATCTTATATATTTTATTTTAAGGTATTTGAAATCCTTACGTCAATGCATATGCAGTGGCACCACCTGGTTTTGTCGTTTGATATTTTAATTTCTACTTATAATAGATATACATTAAATGAAAACCACTTATGTTGTCATTTCATTTAGTGATCTTTTTCGTACCTTCTCACCAAATGTCGAGGTTTTTATAGCAAGTAGTTTCTAAATGCACTGGACTAGAAGATTGCAACATAGGGAATGATCCATTCTGGTACTTTCTCTTAAAGCTCCTGTTTTTGTGTCTTTCAGGTTTAGCAGGGGAGAGCGCAGGGGTGGAGGAGGGGACCCTTTACGGGACTCGGGTGGAAATCTCATTAGTAAGCACTTTTATCCAAAGTAACATAGTAGAACTGAGAACTAGCAGAAATAGTCTAATTGTTTGTGTTTTGAGTTACCATCGATTGTCTAGGGCAGCGGTTCCCAACCCATGGGCCGCAAGTAGTTTGGTACTGGGCCGTGGACGCTGGTAGTATAAACCAAGATAAATATTATAGGAGCTTCAGGGGTACAGTTAGGAACAATCGAGTCACTCGATTGTTAGCAACAACCCAATTATTCGATGGTGTAACGAGTGAATAATGCATGAGTTCAATAGCATAGAGTAAACTATCCAGTTTTAATCCAGATATTGACTCTCGCATCAGGGACAAACAATGTCAAAAATACTATTGACTTTTTTTTTTTTAAACTTTGACTACTTGTTTTTTAGTTTTGTTATAATTGTTACAACAAAGTGAAAACAAAGTTCCTTTCTTAACATAAAAAAAAGTATTGTTTAATCCTTCTTTTACAATATGTTTTATTAATTACTGAAGCACGCATGCACACATTCTATTAGCTAGTGGGCCACAAAGTTTTTTATGACAAATAGGTGGTCCGCACAACTAAAAAGGTTGGGAACTGTTGGTCTAGGGTGTAACTCAACAAGCCCAATACAAACACACAATAAGAGTGATGTTATTACCTAATTTTTAAAACAAAGAATGAAGTACCATTAGAGAGTGGCCAAGAAGAGAGAGTTCCTTGAAGTCAGGGAGCTTTTTATTTCTGGAAAAAATAAGTAAAATGTCAGGAGATTTTTTAAAATTTCACAAAAGTCAGGGAAATTTTCTATTATATTGTTGGTACTTTTCCCCGTTCATCCACATTTAGCGCTATTTACTGTGATTGTGGCGGTAATAGTTAGAAATTTCATCTTTCAGAATATTTAACTTTTCATTACCACCAAAACTATTTTTAAAAAATGGGTGTATCATTTCCTTTCGTGTGCGTGTTCTATCTGATCAGGGTGTCTACTCTCCTGGAAAAGTTTGAAAAATTTGAAAAAAGTTTTCTTTAAAATCAGGGAATTTTTTAGAAATTCATCAGGGAAAATTTTTTTATGAATTTTGTGACCACCCTGCGTTAAGTCAAGGTAGTTGGGAAATCCAAAACTTTTCAGACATTTTCTGAAGAATGAGCATAATAGTTATTGATCTGTTTCTATACTCCACCTTCCAAATAAATATGTTTGCGTATTAACCATAAATCAATCCTCTTATGACCTGCCAAGCTATATTAATATGTAAATGTATTGTTACTAACCCATCTTAAAACAGATATTTATGTAATTTAAGTTCTAACGCACTCATACGACCTTCTTTGTGCAGCTTCAAGGAGCTGTGTGATGTTTCCTTCCGAGCAGCAAAACTCGTCAAAGAACAAACAGCTTTCGTACAGAGAAGAACTGCGGAGGCAGGTACGAAAATAATACTTGTATTTTCCTAAGGTTCAGTTTTTAAATTCAGTTGTTTAAGTGGTATTATAAAATCTAATTTATTATGTGTCTTCAAATTTTTAATTTTTTTATTTAATTTTTGTAATTGCTAAAGCTACACAAATACATATTTTGGCAAAACTTTTCAAACTGCCTTAATTTTTATTATCATGGTTCATATGTTTTCAAAAAATCTGGAAATGTGCTTGACAAAATAACTTCCATTTTCAAGTGCTTGAAAACCTTGACGTTTTAAAAAATATGTTTAAAGTGCTGAATTTTATTTTCTAAAAACATAGCTTCTTTACAAATTTTGACTTTCAAAATGAGCAAAATCCTTCGAAATTAATTAAGCAACCAGATACCAATTAGTTACCAGAAAACCACCAGAACGTTTGAGATTCCGTCATTCCTCTCGACACTTTATTTTCCCCCTTCAATGTGTACTGTGTGGCCCATGCTGCAAGCTAACAACTCAGAGTAACATATCTGATAAATGGCTTACTCCAATTGAATCACGTGATCTCTTGTTTCATTTTTATGCACAGTGTGAAACTGTCCGAAAAATGCATTTTCAATTGAAGCTGGTTAGAAAAGTTGAATAATTCATGGTTGCAAGTCTATGTGTTGGATTGGCATTTAACATGATGTATTTTGTGGGCCAAAAATTGGAGCTCAGCATCAATGGGAAAGAAAGTGCTTCAAATAGCCATGCAAAGTGCAAAAAGCAAATGGATTTATTTTCTATAAGAAGAAGTTCGATGAGCATTGTTTGAACTGTTTCTAACGACAAAAGATACCCCGAAAGCAACAATCTAGTTATCATTCATATCATCTCAAGTAAGCATGATGGAGGTGCATGCAATTTAAAACAAAGATTTAGATGCTGAAATACTATGGACATTGAAAACCATAAAAAATCAGGGCTCTTATAAAATTGATAAATTATTAAAATGAAAACATTGATAAATTATTTTATCACAGGTTTGCTATTCCATCTAAATTTTCATGTGGTGAGAAAAAAAATTGTGCATAATTTGGATCCAGCTTTATCTTCAGAGAAGACAGTTTAATCGCTAAGAATTTTGTATTATTATTTGATGAAAGTTTCAATATGATGAAATAAGAAAAATAAGTAGGTATTCACATCCAAAATTGGCACAATAACCAAGTGAGTGCTACCTACTTTTGTTTTTAAGGGACATAGTACTGCTTCTGATATACTCAAAGGTTTTCTTCTTCTATTGAAACCTAAAAAACAATTTTTGTATTTACTCGATTTGAACATGCGCCATTTGGCAATAAAAACAAAAGTTTGGATTTTTTTTTAATGTATATTTGTGTGTATAACACACATCCTTAAAAAGTGCTTGATAAGTCGTTGAGGTTTTTCTTTTTCAAGTTTAAGAAACCATGTCGATTCTACGTTTTTAGTAAGGTAAGTTATGAAAATTGTAATTTATTTTATTTTTTTCGAACAATTTGCTAAGGTAAATAACATTGTCTTTTTAATTGGCATTAGAAGTTCTGTTTTAAAAATGTTCAACTCAAAAACAATATAAAATTTATCAAAAATGCTAGAATTTTTTTTTAATTAGTTAAATAATTCATGGAGTTATTATTTATTGAAAATTACTTGTATAAAGTTTCTCGTATATATATTATAAGAAATATACAAGTGTTTTGGTATAGTTTCCTTTTAATATCCTGGAATCAGTAACAGTGGAGCAACCAGAAAATGTCTGTTCGAGGAGTTTTCAATTGAGTCCCAAGTTTGCTTTTGTGTTTTTCTGTTTAAAAAATTATTTTCACGCAGAACTTTCTCAATTTACAATTACTCAGTAATTGTAAATAATTATTTACAATAATTATTATAATTAATTATTACAATTATGTAAATAAAATAATTATTTACAATTACTGAGTTTATTATTAATTTATAAGAAAATATCGGGATTTTGAGGGTCCTTGAAGAGGTTCTGACATTCAAAGCCCTCCTCCTGGTTGCGCTCCTGATCAGTAATCTTTTTTTTTTTTTCAGATTGAGGAGAAGCGAGCTCTTGAGGCTGAAGAGAAAAGACGATTGCGGGAGCATGACGATCAAATCGCTCGACGAATAGAAGAGCAGCGACTTCAGATGCTGAGAGAATATGAGGAAGAACAGATGCGAACACAAAGAAAAAGCGAACAGGTCAGAAGCACTAAAATATTTCTTTTTTGGACCCCATCGAACATCATTCTGAATTTTTTATAGAAATTAGAGAAAAGTGAGTAGATTACGAATCCACTGGTCTGCCCTGGCAAAAATGGCCGAAACTGGTCAAAAATCAACTTTTAATAAGTTGAACTAAATCCAATTGCCAAATGCGCCATAACTTGCCAAATAATGAGCTTTTTTTTTATTTGGTAACCCTCACTCTTTTATTTTCAATTAAGAAGGTTGCAGACGATTCGGATGTGTGGTTATGGCTTACTCGCATCTTTCACAAATGAGACAAATTGGCAATAAACATTACGTCACTGATGACGTAACTGATGTCGCCTATTCGGCTTACTTTTAAAAGATACAAGTTTTCCTAGCCAGAGATCAGAAATCGTTTGCGGTTTTTCTCATTAAAAATCAAAATGCAGTGGGTTGCCAGATGAAAAAGTTTGTTCTCTTTTTGGCAAGTTATGACATATTTGGCTATCAGATTTTAGTTCAACTCATACCAAGTCGATTTTTGATCAGTTTTGGCCATTTTTGTCATGGCAGACCAGTGGATTCGTAATCTACTCACTTTTTTCCAATTTCTATAAAAAATTCAGAATGGTGTTCGATGGGGTCCAAAAATTGCAGTTGTCTCTTGGACTATAAGAAAAATGCTTTTTATAATTTATCCACTATATTAATAAGAAAAGTATACCAGAGAGTAATGTTTAATGCAAAAAGAAATTATTTCCCTGACACAAATATTAAAAACTGTTTCCTAAATATTTTTATGACGTTATTTTTAAACAATGTTTTTGTACTGCAGACGCTTAATAGGTTTGTATTGCAATTCATTACCTCAATTGGTCTGCAGTGAGAAATGCACATATTTTCACTATAATGACCTTAATTTCAACCCATTTTTTGCACTATAGACCATGAAGACAATATCCTTCAATTGTTTTTGCTTTTTAATGTATATTATGTATAGTCTAGACCAAAAGTAGGTAAAAGTAAATTAACTTGTTTACAGCTGTTTTGTTTACTTTTAAATTCGCAAGAAATGTAAAGAGAATTGTAAATTAGATTTTTTCTAATTGAAAATTTTTAAATTTCCCTCTTTGATACATTATCTTTAATTTAGAATTTATTCTTTTTTTAAATCCTTTATATTAACTTCAATTTTGTGTGTGTGAGGCTGGTTATGTCGATGGCGGGCAAATCGGAAGAGGCTTAATTAACCCAGTCAACCAATCGGGTTGAAACTTGATAGATGGATTCGATGTTGGTGACAATGCGTTCTGACAAATTTTAACAACTGCCATTGTCACTTAAAGGTCGCTTTTACAGAATACTAATAAACCAACTTGGCATCATCCAACCACGCTGAAATAGCATTTGAACGATCATTGAAGAAATTCTTTCCCGTTGCCAAATTTTTTTTAATAAATAAGTAATAAATTTTTTTAATCAGAATAAATAAAAGATATTTGGATCAGAGTGCATAAATTAATACTTATTTTTTATGAATAAATTTTAAAAAGTAGTTTACCACATATTTTACTGATATAGATCTTTTTAATATTTAAAATTAGATACCAACATCCTAAGCACATGCTGGCAACAAAAATGGTGCTTTATTAATGAATATAAAAATTGGCAAGGCATATAAAAGATTTATATTAAAAACTTTTATGGGTTATATTATTTTTAAGCAAGTTCACATTCATGTACTTTATCATTGAAGTTGATCACAAAAATATGCCCCCACACAATTTTTAAATTTTATCTAAAAACATCAATGGAATGGAAAGACATCATTGGTTTTCAATCAACATATTTTTCAATAAAACTTTTTGAAACTGTAACTAGAAATTTCTTGTCATTTTAAAAACATGAAATAAGAAAATTATCTTGAAAAAATTTGGTGGGGATGCATTGAACTATTTAGAAGCATTGATAAAACTAACTGTAAAAATGAAATATTTTAGAGGGAAAACCTCTAAAATATATTGTACTCTATAGAGCAAACATTATAGAAATTTTTTCAAAATATTCCGACCCTTTTTAAGCCTTTTGAGTTGCAGGAATTTCTTGAGGAAGGCTTGTGGGATATTGGGATATTTTTACTTATATTTATGCATTATTTCATGTTATTCAATATCCTTAAAATAAAGATAATTTGTTTGAGCTTAACAGAAATGATATATATATAATCTACATTATAGAACTTTTATTTCATAAATTATTAAAAGTGTTCGTTCGTCTTCTAAATTATATTTTATTTGGCTTTTCAAAGCATATTGCCAGATTAGAGGAATTTTCTAGCACTTAAAATGTTGTTAGAAGGTTGTTCTGCATGATTTTGTTAATTTATTTTTGTGCAGCGTGATCGTGAGAGAATTCAAAGGCTGGAAGAGTTCCAGTTGAGAGATGCCGCCGATCGACGCAAGAGGGCGTTGCCGCCACCTCCACCCCAACCCAGGGTGGAAATTCCAAGCCCAAGGGTAATGAAAAGTACCAGGTGGTTAGAATTTATTTGAGTGTAAAGTAATGAAAAATAAGAATGCACAGAAAAATTATAACATTAAAACGAGCAGAAAAATCGCAACCTTCGTTCTGACATGAAGACGTTATTTTGAAAATTGTCAAATTTTCGTTTTGTATTTAGTTTTCTTAAAGGATGATAAATGTCTCTATAGTTCGAGACAAGTTATCCTGACCTTATTGAATATGCTACAGTGATGTGTGATCCGGTTTTACTGCGCGCTGATTGGCTGCTCAATAATCTTACATGTGACGTCTTGAATTGAGAGGAGACAGGGTTAGTCGTGGTAGCCAATAAGGATTCGCCAAGTGAGTGACGTCGTGAAAGTGGTATGATTCGTTAAAACTCTTATAGTAACCGTGGTTAGAAAAGTAAAGTATTAAATAAAATTAAAATTTAAAAGCGCTTATTCTCTTTTTTGTTATCACTCTATATTTAAGTTTAATACAAGACTATGTGCGTAGGTTATCAATATTAACATATAAGTTGTGATTTGCTCGGATCTATATCTTTTACGTAGAAGGATCCTTCCTACAGCATATTCAATGATGTAAGAATAAGTTGTCTTGATGATAAATTTAGTTTCTTGTTTAAAGTGTAATGAAAAACTTATTCCTTCTGTCTGTGTTAAACATTACCAGACAAAACTATAAATCCTAGTGGCACTGGCTGTTCATCAATAGAAAGGTCACAGATAACTTCCCTTTTAAAATTTCTGTTTGAATTTTCGGCCGTAAATATATTTGTAAATTCTTACAACACAAACTTGAAATGTTTAATTTTTGTAGAATGCATGTGTCAAGCACACAAGTTCGTTTAGAAGTAGTGATATGATTTATTGTGATGGCACGGGTCGCATTCACCCTAAAATTCCTAATATATTCATTAAATTTGTGTTCCTTCCTAAATTGTACTTAAATTTTTCAGTAGTTAAAAAAAAAAAAAAAACTCGAAATTTGCCTGTTTTACCTCCAAAATTCGTGAAAAAACCAGATGATCCTTGAGAGGAGAAAATCTTTCCTGAGATTTTAATTATTAATTTTTTTTTTAATTAGCAGTTTTTTGCCGGTATTGAAATATGCTTTGAAAAGAATGTCCATGTTAGGAGCCTATGTTAACTTTAAAAGAAATATCCCTAAATTTTTAAAAATTATGTTAAAATTTGTGAAATTATCCCTAAAATTTTAAAGAATTATCCCTAAAATGTTCCTTACATTTTTTAATCCTTAAAATTCCTACCTAAGAAAACTAAGAATTCCTACCTTTTTTTAGAAAATTCACTGCAAAATTCCCCTGTAAGTGTAAAAACTGCTTTTTAGATTTTTTTTAAAAAACTTTTTCCTAGTTTAAGGACATTGTTATTGTTAAGTTAAAATAGTAAACTACGTCTAAAAGACAATGTGTTCTTAGAGAGCAATATTTTTTATTACATTCATGAAAACTGTTTTGGAAAAAAATAACAAACCTGAAACTTTCAAGTTCTATCAATTGTTTAAAGATAAAGAGAATACTAACATATTTACTTAAAAGGAATAGGTTTATAAACAGCCATAAAATACAAGTATCACTAACATTGTTAGTTTTAACATTTAATGTTTATTTGTTAGTTTTAACATTTATGTTTAGCATGTTCTTGCTTCATAGACCAATTGCCTCATTTTTTTTGCCCCAACATCTGCCGAAGCATTACTTTAAAATGTATACATTTTTTTTCTTCTTTCAGGTATAACAACAAATATAAAAATAGCATAACAAAATTTAAAGAGAAAATTACGTGTTTTTTTTTTTTTTTTTTTAATTATTATTTTTGTAAAGTTTTATAAGTTAATTTATAAAGAGATTTTAAAGTGTAATAATAATAATAATAAAAAATAATAATAATAATAAAAAAAAATAATAATAATATATATATAAAAAAAAAAATGACAAATGCTTTGGGCAAAAATAAAATAAATAATTAAGACATTAGTTTTATGGAACAGGAACAAGTTGAACATTCTCCTTAATACAAAAAAAAATATCAACCTTTATAAATATGCACATTTTAAAAATCATATAAGTGTTTTAGGATTAATGAAACAAATTATAAATCTTGTTTTTTTTCTAACATAATTTTCCTTTGCCCCAATAAGATATTTGTTTCTGTTGACAGGAGGTAGAGGGGAGAAAGAGTCCCCCAGTACCTTCTGTGCGTTCCAAGGTCATCTTGGAATCTGTTTCTGCCCACCACCTTCCAACAGAAGGTAAGTTCTTTATATTTGCAATAGATTTCCAGTTATTCATTTTTCTACTGCATAGAAGTGTGGGGGTGTTAAATTCTTGTCTGTATGCAGAGCTCTGTTTAAAAATAGTTGGGCCCTTTTACTGATCCCATCACACAATTTCAATTTTCAAAATAGAGATGTTGAAAAATTTTATGTTTGATAAAATACCCTTAAAAATCTTATTTCTGTATAAAAGACTTACCACTAAATCTAATTTCTAAAATAGAATTTTTTAACAGAATTATTTTTTATGAATTATATTATACTTCTGAAAAAGGACCTTTTACAGAATTCTATGCCTGAAGAAGGGGGGGGGGGGGATAGAATTAATTCTTGATTGATAAAATTTTGTAAATTTGTATGTTTTTACTTTAAAAAAAAAGTTTTATTTTTTAACATACTCAACATAAGTAACCAGGGTGCGTACGCGGCCTGGAAAACCTGGAAAGTCCTTGAATTTCATTATTTTTTTTCAAGGCCTTGAATAGCCTGGAAAAATAGGATTATTTCTAAAAAAGCCTGGAAAGTCCTTGAATTTCCCCTTTTCAATTCTAAAACCATAACATTCTCGTTCCCGTATTACCATTATTCTGACTTCACACTTTCTAGCCGGTTCACTTTTGGCGGATCTGTCAATCACACTTGAATCGGTTCCTCCCGAGCGGCCCTGGAACTGCACTGTCACTATGACCTTTGACCTCTCCCCTAAAGAGACAAAAAGTTGCAGGATGAGTATCCGGTGGAAAGAGGGTGTAATTTGACATGCAGGATATTTTCGCTTTTCTCTCTCTCTCTCCCTCATTAGGTGCATTCTCAAACGACCAAAATTTTCCTCTGAGAGGATTTTGTGTTTGTTCGAAATGGAATGAATAAGAGCATGCTTAGCATATTCGTATATAAAATATCGAAGGAAAAAGAATCGAATTAATCGCACTATGTGGATTCATCCCATTGTTTAGAGCCGATCAACATTCGGTATGTTCTTCTGTCTTTACCCGCAGTTAAGAGAAGACAAAGTAAAAATTTTAAACTTTTTCCGGATGTCGATTGAGAGCTTCGACGAGTTGGTGAAGAAATTATGTTCCAGACTGCAAAAACCCGACACTAACTATCGGAGGAGTATATCGCCTACAGAGAAAATAGCAGTTACGCTTCGGTATTGTATTATGATTTATATCATTCTTTCATTTATGTCGATTCCTATTTCAAGAAAGAAGAATTTCTTTTTCTGTAGAAGGGGAAGGATATGTAATTTTTTATATCAATTACTAAAATGGCCTACTTTAAAGCCGTGAAAGTTATTAACTAAGGTTGCTGGAAAAAAACCTTCCAATTTTATTAAATTTATTTTGAGCTCATTAAAAAATTTCTAATTACAGGGATGTAAGAGCTGTTCCAATTGCGCCGAAGTGCGCCAAACTGACTACCCTGCTCCAAACTGCGTCAAAAACCTCTTTTCGGTTAAGATTGCGCCGAACTGCGCCAAAAAATCATTTTTTGACTTGAAAAACTACTTGGCGAGAATTTTATGTCGAAATTTTTCAAAATTATCATGAAACATCACCAACAAAGCGATAAAGAGTATTTTGCCCTTCAAGGGCGTTTTTCGTCAGTTAACGTGCCGGAAAAGGTTCGCACTTGAAAATACAGTCTCTCAGTTTTGTTGTAGGTTTTTCAAACTATAAAGAAGTAGTAAATGAATCAGTGTGCATCTGATTTAAATCTGTTTTCTTGGCTGATTTTAGGTATAGAAAATTAATACTTTTTTTTTTATACTTATAGAATACATGATTTTTAAAAATTTTTTTTACTGAGACTCCGTGCTAAAAATAGAATACAAGTATTGTATTTTTCACACAAGCAATCTTAGTGCATCTGGTTTAGATTTGCACTCTTGCCTGGTTTCAATAATAAAGAAATATATAGCTTTCTTTAAGCTAAAAAAAAACGCGAATATTTTTTGTAATTTCTAAACTTAATCCAATTGACAGCCCCCCTCCCCAAACATTTCCAGGCTTAATTTCTAAGTCATCGGTAAAACGGGATTTGAATTTTGAACTTGCCTTTTTGATTATTTGCAAGGATTGGTGACTATTAGTAAATGATTTTTTGGCAACCCTGGATGTTGGATCATGATTTTGACTTAGCAACGAACGGGAAAACGCATATTACGTCATTCTTTTATTGTAGCCAATTCCCAGAAAAAGCGCCAAGTCGTACCGTAGGTAGACTAGAAATTCTACGAAGAACTTGAATGGGGATGGGAGGAGGGGGGGGGGGGATTTAAGCTATGTCTCTATTTTTTAAAAAAAGTAAGGATTTCTTGTATTTACAAACTTTTGTTCCTTTAAATTAGCGATAGGAAAGATCAGGGATTCGCGGCAGTATGCCCCTTGCGCCGTTAAACTTCAACCAACCAACCAGGGATTCGCGCTTTAAATTCAAACTGTAGAAGGCATAAAATCAATCTTTATGCATCCAATTTGGATATTTTTTTCTTGCCTGTTTGTAAGTAAAAATAATAAATATTTTTCTTAGTACTTTAAGAGTTCATGATTATTTTTTTGGCATATATTTAAAAAAAAAAAAAAAACTAACCAAATAACCACAGACTTAAGATCATTTTGTTTCCATTGACCTTGAGATTTCACATGGGAACCCTCTATAATCCATTTAGACAATGGAGAGTGTTAGAAAACAAACCACTACAAAACTTCTTTTTTTTTTTAACCTAGTTTTTTCCTTATCCTGGTAAGAGGTATAATTATCAATAAATATATGTGGTTGCATCTTAGTTGTTAAGTAATAAGTATTTTAATTCTTTTTGCAACTTCGTTAATTAAAAAAAATATATAAAAATTTAATTTTGGTATCGACTCTGCAACGATAAAATAGGGCCTTGATTTTTGTTGAAATATCCTTGAAAAGGGCCTTGAAAGTCCTTGAATTTCACTTTCAAAAAAGTGTATGCACCCTGTAAGTACCTCTTTTAAATTAAGGTTTAATATTTGGAGAATAGCAATTTCAATTTTTTTTTAATTCTTTCAGAAACTGGACCATGCAATAATTATTATTCAAACCTCTAAATTTTTATTTTGTTTTAGCCCAATGTCATTTATATGTGATTTTAACTTTTCACTTGTTTTGAATTTGCGTTTACTTCTGCTATTTAATTGTTTTCTTAATCTTGAATTGTTATTTCCAAATCAATTCAATGTAGTAGTTTTTTTTTCTCCCTTCCTTCATTTTTCAATCTCAATACTCACTATATGAATTCATTTAAGCCAAATTAAAAAATCAGCCAATTATTGTAACTTAAGGGTGATTGCAAGTTTTTTACCGCCCCATTGTAAATTAAGTTTGAAGTGCTAATTGTAAAAAGGGTTTGCTTTTGTAAATAAACATCTAATGTTGATGTGGCTCTTGGTAGAGGTTTTCATAAGTAATAATATTTGTTAAACATATCATGATCAGAAATACATTTAATTGAATCTTTAAGGTAGTTAAAGATAAACATTTGCTATTTAATCTCAATTACCAAGAACGTATATATTTCCAATGGCCTAATTATTAGAGGTTAAAATTATGCGGAATAAATGACATTTTTAAGGGAAGAGGGCAATATTGTTTCAACAAATGTGCCAAGAATATTAATTTATAAACAAGTAAGAGAATTTTTAAATCCTTTATATTAAATCTGATTTGGTGTGTTTGTGGCTGTGTATGTCGAAGGCTGACAAATCTTCTGAGGTTTTACTAATCCCTTGCCATCATCCATTTGGGCTGAAACTTGACAGATAGATTAAATGTCGATGACAATGCATTCTATAAAATTTTGACTGCTGTCCCTGTTACTAAAAGATCGCTTTTACCGAATACTAATAAACCAATTTGTTGTCATCCATTCGTGCTGAAATAGCATTTAACCGATCATTGAAGTTACTCTTTCCTGTTGCCAAAATTGTTTTAATAAATAAATAATAAAATTGTTTTAATCAGAATAAATAAAAGATATTCAGATGTGAGTGCATAAACTCGATCTCATTTTTAATGAATAAATTTTGAAAGGTAGTTTACTGCATATTTGCTGATAGAGATGTTTTTAATATTTAATATTAGAAGAATTTTAATGAATATAAAAATTGGCAATGCATATAAAGAATTTATATTAAAAAAAAATTTATGTGTTATATTAAGTTACAGTTGAAAAGAATCATGATAAAATGAATTGATTCCAATAACAGCCAATAAGTAACTATATTTTGCTTGGCAGTGAAACCAGAGAATGTGTTCAGTTCCCTGTCCGAAATCAGGCGGACGCTGATGCAGGAACAGCTGCAATCCAAGAAAGATATCAAGGTACTTTTTTCTGTTTTGCTGTACTAATATTGCTTTTGTCAAAAGAAAGGTGTTAGTGTAATTTTAAGTTTTTTTTTTCAGTGGTAAGAGTAAAATTTTTCTTTGGTACAAAAGATACATAAGTAATTTTCTTACAGATTAGTCTTAAATGCTTGTAAAAAGGATGCCACGTATCTGAAACACGAGGAAAGGAAAATTAATCCCCTGCCACCTTTTTTCTAAAAAAACCAAAAACAAACAGATATGCCATCGGAAATTGAAGTTTTGTTTAAATTTCTGACTTTATACTGACTTAACTGTGTGTATTTATACATGGTTCCCACTGTCTTTAAATTTTTTTTTGTTGAAATTTGGTCCGTGGAAAAAAAAGGATAAGGTACTTGAATGTCCTTGGATTTTTAAGCAACCACCATAATCTCCGACTTTTTTTTTCCCGCCTCCGTTTTGTATTTTTATGTCTCAAGTATGTAATTTTATGGTCCTCGAATTTTCTTAAAAAGGTCATTAAAAGTCTTTGAATTTTTTGTTCAATAAGAGTGAGAATCCAGTATTGTATTATACTTAAACTTAAGTTCAAATCTTATATCTAGCCAAGAGTGAAAACTAGTAACAGAAAGTTTTTCGGATTTTCAGAGCCTCGCTCAATTCTGGGAGGCAGAATAATATGTGGTTAGTAAGCAAGAGGTCTTCAGATCAAACTTGGTTACTGTTCTTTATCTTTAAAGTGAGGTTGTGGGCTGTCTTGAAGTTTTCATAGCTTTCTCCCATTCAATATGCAAATGCAGAGCAGTTCCATCTTAAAATACTCAGTTGAAATCTTAACCACTTGGCAAAATTAATTATCTAACAATATTACGGCCTTTATATATGGATGGTGTTATGCAAAAACGACTCAACCCACAAAAACCTGATTTTGTGATAATGGGCTTTAAAGTCAACAAACTCTGGCAAATCATGTTATTTATCTGTAATGTAATGTTATTTGTATTAGTCCTTGAAACGCTGATAGGGCTTAAATCATTTTTGCTTAATGTAGAAAGCAACATATTTTACCATCAGAGTTGGATAACTCATTTTTTTATGTTTTGTGGGTTAACTCCTTTTTGCATAATACCATCCATATTATCCTTTGGGTAGCTCTTGGGCCAATACAATTCATCTGATTTTTATAACCTAGATAACAAACATACTTTTGTTCACCTGAAATTTTGTTTTCATAGAATAATGGTACTTTTTTTTCACTCTGAAATATTATCGTAGAATTTTTCACAAATTGTTTGAAAAATCTGGAATAATCAAGGACAATTTTTTGATATTTTTAACTCTCTCCTTGTAAAAAAAAAAATTTAATTTTACAGCTGTTTTAAACATTGAACTATTAAATTTCCATTGATTTTTCAACACGGTGTATCTATTGTCATGAGAAAATAAGCAGTACAGCCCACTGAGTTGAATTATTACAAAAGCCATTTCAGAAAACATTTTTTTTCAATTAATATAATCTCATAAGCTTAAAAATTGAGACTATAATTTATTAGTCTAAAATAGAAATTGCAGTGGAAAAATAACTGAGGACCAGGGTTTTATATAAAATTTTAGAACTTAACACATAATCAAAAACTCTTGACTCCAAGGCAGTCAGATAACCTCTGCTGCCTTTCACAAGAAACTTTTTCTTATCTCACCAAAATATTTGGATAATGTAAGCTATGTCTTTGCAAACATATTTGCATAATACTAAGAGTGCTTATCCAGAAAATATTAGTTGATTATAACCCAACAACAAAATATTATTAAACAAATTTTTTATGAAGCAAAATTACATTTGAACTTTAAGGTCAACTGATACAAAAGGTAAACAATAGTTTAGAAAGTGGGATCAATCACAGGTTGGGTTGATTAGATTAGTAAGGGCAATGTCTTTATAGGTTGGGAAAAATATGAAAACAAATAATAAGTAAATGAAAGAAATTGTATATCTAACAACAATGCTGTTAAAAATTACAGATAAGGATAAATTATTTTTCTTTATTGCAACTTTTAGTTGTTGTAAATCCTTCCTATTTTTATGTATGTTGATCATGAATAAATTGACAAATCTTTATTTTTTGTATTTTTGTTTACTGAAAGTTAAGTTCAAACATTATTTGCAACAACAATTTGTGTTTTGTTATAAAAATAGATTAAAATAATAGTATGCATAGTTTTAAACATTTTATGTTTTTGAATTTCTAATTGGAGTTTTAAAAATTTATATCAGTTTCTAAATTTTCCTCTAAATATCAGTATCTCGATTTTTTTTCTTTTTGCACCCATTTTTTTTTTGTAAAATCAACATAATTTTGTTTCACGGCTGATTAAAATTCAAAAATATAAACTGAAATAGAAATATATTGGGTGTACAATCGTGATGCAGTTTTGTTCAGTCTTGGAAGTGGATTCTGCATATACAGTCAAACCCGTTAATGCAAAATCGCTTAACATGAAATTACGTTTAACACAATGTTAAAGCAGTTCTCTGTACTTAAAACTTATCTTTAATTTATTCGTTTAACACAAAATTCAGTTAGCACAAACAATTTCTTCGGCCCCATCGACTTCACATTAACGTGGTTTGATTGTGGTTCTTGCATACTGTCGTTAGTACTTGCATGTCTTTTAAATTAAGAGTTACAGTATTGTAAATTAAGCAAACATGACATTTTATGTTTTGTTATATAAATAGTAACGTTTTAACTCAACTCCTCTACTTATACCCTACTTATACCCATTTTAGTTAAAACCTATTACCTATAATGTTGCCCAAATTGCTGCAATTCCTAGAAGTCTACGGAACTTTCAACCTAGCCCAATGAGGTTAGTTCAGAAGAAGCTGCAAGTTACCGAGAACTTTTGATGTCATGCAAATTATTGGTGCTATATAAGCAGAACCTTGGATGTAACCAGCAGCTTTGCATTTAGTTCAACACCTTGGGTGTCGCTTCAATTTCGAGTTCTAGTTCGACATCCTAAGTGTTGCTTGTTGTAACAGTGATAACGAGTTTGTGTTGATTGGAGTTGTTATGTTTTGCCTAAGCTCCCTATCATTTATTTCATCAAAAGATTAGTAGTCAGGGTGTAAGTCATGTTTCAAACTATAGTCCGGAATCCCTGGCCTTCTGTGAAACAGTTGATATGTAGGTCAGAGTCCGATAAAATTGACGTACTCACGTACGATGTATGAAGGAAATCGTCATATCCAGCAGGAAATTAAAATCAAAAGTCGGTTTTTTTTTTTTTTTTTTAATAATTTTTTTTTTTTTAAATGTGCCGAACAGATAAAGCGATCCGCATTCCGGCAAGAGCGACATCGTTCCGCAGGGTTGCTATTCCCCATATAGTTCCCCAGCAGTTACTTCTAGGAAGAAGGAGAAGTTCCAGTTAGGTAGGGAGGGGAAGGGAGAGGTGTTGACTCCCGCAACTCCGGGAGGGAAGAGGATTGGGGAGATATGCTATTCCCCATATAGTTCCTTACTAGTTACTTCTAGAAAGAAAGAGAAATTCCAGTTAGGTTGGGCAGGGAAGGGAGAAGTGTTGACACCCATAGGGATTCATTTCCTAATTTTGGAATCTGAACCTATTGAAACATGCAATTACAAGTTTTTCTTTTACTGTAACTTTTTCAATCCATTTGCATCTCGAGTTTTTGGCACTTGAGAGTTTATTTCCTGCAATCTTCTTTTTAATTTGAAAGAATTCTTGGATATTTCATTGTAATTTAAAAGAAACCACATTTTTCTTTAAAATAAAAAGGAGCTATCCAAACAAGACAAGGAAAATAAAATGCTGTATTTCTAATGAAGAAATGTTGGAGTAAAACTATTCCCATGACTTAAATCGAAAGCACAAAAAAGAAAACAGTTCGGAAAGGAGGTATGCTGGACAAGCATCAATGTTTGCTTTTGTTTCACAAGTTCAACCTTGAAGCCAACCCAGTACTAATGACCCTAATATTGAAACTGAAAATTTGCCATTGGAAACCGATGTTTATCTTGCAGAGTCTGATGTTTCCAAAATCAATGGCAAGAAGGTTTTGAATTAATTAACTTTAAATCCTCAATAGTACGTAAAAATTAATTTTCTGCGCTGTATAATTTAAAGCGCACAGACTCGCAGGAAATATTTGGTAATGGTATTTGTGTACTCAGGAAGAAAATATTTTTCTGGAGCCCTGATGTAGGTGCTGTCAAATTTAGGATAGCGCTCGCCTGACCTTCTTCCCTACATACTTTTAAAAAAGAACTGTATTATCTCTATCATCAAAAAATATTAAAATGTTTAGCAACAACTCTTAACTTTCTCTGAATTAAAACAGATATGGTACAGTTCTGTGAAAACTCTGATTTCAGCTTTTTTTAATCAATATTTGAGTATTTTAAACTGGGTTTAATTAGATTAACTTGTTTGTCAATACAGTATAATTGCTTAAAGTTTTATGAGTTTTGAAATTTTTTGAAAATTTTATGTTTTTAAATGGTTTTTCCGCTTTCGCCTGCAGTTTAGCTTTTATTTTGCTTGGCAGCTGTATCATGTATATTAAAAGCATGCAAGCTTGTTGTGGCACTCACAATCTTTCCATTACTAATTGATTTTTTTTTTTAAATTCTTTTACGAATCTTGTATGAAATGGTAATGGACAATTGTTGCATGACAGATTTTGTTACATATTGTAAATACAGCATATTCAAGTTTTTTTTTTTTTAATAGAGCTTTATTTTTACAGGGTTCCCATGGTCAGTAAAAGTGCTTACTATTTTTAACTTGTTTTCCAGGTCTTAAAAGTACTTAAAAGGGCTTAAAGTTCCTTAAAAGTACTTGAGAATGGAGGTCCTTAATTTTTTTTCCCCCTATCTGTGGCGTATCAACATTTTTTGGTATATTTGCATCAACTTGTACATCGTTTAGTTTGTATTTGCTTATTGGTGGTGTAGAAATCGAATGGTTTTACTTTCTCATTGTACACTGTGAGACAAACACATGAGATTAGTGTTTACGTTTTTCAAGCCAAAAAGATCCAAGACTATTATCAAAGTCTGTAAAGCGTAGTACAAATCGTATATGAAAGATTTTGATATTAACGCTATGGACAAAGTAGCTGTCACACATTAAGAAGAACAAATGAAAGATTTTCAAAGGTCCTTAAGAAATATTATTTAGGTCCTTAAAAGTCCTTGAAAAGTCATTGATTTTCATTCTATGATTTGAGTGGGAACCCTGTTTTAGAGAGGATTGTTTATAAAAAAATATTGTGCTTATAAGATTTTGTAGTGAACTTGTGTATGTGTTCAATTAAGCCTGCGGAACGCGCGCCTTGAGAGGTCTCCCTACTTACGGCTTTGCTGCCCATCTTTGCCTACCTTAGAAATAAAGAAATGTTTGATACTACCTCATTCAAGTGTTTTGGAATTCCCAAATAAAAAATATTATGTTTCCGCTGTAAAATATTGCACTTTCCAAAGTTTTTTTGTTTTTGTTTTGTTGCACACGCCCTAGGTTTAATAAAGATTTTATTGTTTCCAAACCGGATAATGATCAGAAGTATATTTTATATAGTTCTAAATATTTTGTTATCTTCAAGGCATCATAATTGAAAAGATTATATCCTGAAACTTATTATTTTTGTAAAAAGTTCAGTTTAAATGTCATCATTGTAAGTAATAAGTGTAATTTTATTAATTTTAAAAGTTGTAGGCAAAGCATTTTCTCCAAGAATAATTAATCATTCAATTAAACCTTCAGTTAAGAGTGTCTTACTATTTTTTTAGAATTCATATGAAGTGACGAATCGAAGAACTGTGCAAGATGTTTTGGAGGATGATGATGATGACATCAAGTGAATAAAAAAATCAAATAAAGCACTTGAAGAGTGCTTGTCATAAAGATCCAACAAAGTGGCCAAAGAATCTGGAAATCAGGGAAATGTAAGGGAGCTTTCTGATTCTGAAACAAATTAAGGAAATGTCAGGGCATTTTTTAAAAATTTCACAAAAATAAGGGACATTTTCTATAGTATTGAAGGCACGTTTCCCTGTTCATCTATATTTTAGCGTCATTTTCCCGAAAAATTGTGGCAGTAATAGTTAGAAATTTCATCTTACAGGATAATTAAAAATTTTCTTTACCACAAAAACTTTTTTTAAAATGGTTATATTATTTCTTTTACATACATGTTCTATTTGATTGAGGTGTCTGCACATCTGGAAATGTTGGGGAAATTAGAAAAAAAAATTGCCTTAAATCAGGGAATTTTTTAGACATCTCTCAGGGAATTATCAGGGAACTTTTCCCCTTGAATTTTGTGGCCACCCTGTAAGACCATATAGATTTTATAACTCAATAAGATAAGGGCCAGAAATTTTTTCACAACTGAAAATATTTTGTTTTTGAAGTGAGAGTTAAGAACCCTACAAGAGCTTTCTTGCAGTTGTTATTTTAGTGGAAAATTTCTGTTTGGAAAAAATTGCATTATAATTAATAAAAATAAAATTCAAACTTAATTTTTCCAACTTCAGTGTAAATAATTTTTAACAATTCTACAGATAAAAATGTCATGGTTAGGAATATTCTGGTGTCTTTTTTCAAAAATTGTTACTATCTGTATATTTTCATTTTGTGATGATAAACATAATTTAAGTTCTAATTATAATAAACTGATCAGTTTGAATGACATTTTAATAGAAATGATTTCTTAAGAAAAGCAATAATGAGTTTCTTAATTTGCACCTTAGAAACATTTAGCAGTAAAGAAAACTAACTCCATTACTAAATTCAAGGAGTGAAATTCTAGAGTGAATAATATTTGCATCACTAATTCATTTAAAAAGAAATATTTTATCTCTTTGAACTGTATTTGCACTATAATTCGTTTCAATTTGCATTGAATTTTTTTTTTTAATTAAAGAGTGGAGTGTTATTACATGTATTTAGTAAGTGCCTTACTGTATTACATGCGTTTACCAATATTGTATTTATCAGGGTTCCCACGAGCATTGAAAGTCCTTAAAATTTATTTTGATGAAATTTGGTCCTTGAAATCCTTGAAAAAAGGATGAAGTCATTGAATTTTTAAGCGACCACCAATAATCTCTGCCTCCATATTTTTTGCCTCCATTTTCTATTTTTATGTCTAAAGTATGTAAATTTATGGTCCTTGAATTTACTTAAAAAGGTCCTTGAAAGTCCTTTTCTTCAATTAGAGTGGTAATCCTGGTAATGGAGGAATACTTTCACATTTTGGTGAACTTTTTCTGGTGCTCAAATGTTTTTCATGAAATAAATACAATTTGTACTTGTGATGCGTAAGAGAATTATAATTATTTGTTAATGCAACTTGTGTATCAAATGTATATTTTATTGATTGAATAATGTGTGTTATGAAATGTGATTATTGAATGTTATGTGTATATAAGAAATCAATTTTTATAAAATAAATTCACTACTCTCTTTGTGTAATTTGATTTATTTAGAAGAAACATCTAGATTATTTTTTCCCATTTGACTATCTTTAATATGGAGCATTCATTGAAGTGAAGCCAGTCCATTTTTCTCATATAAGTCCCAGTAAGGATCATTCCCTATACTTGCTATGTTACAATCTTCTAGCCCAGTGCATGTAGAAACTACTTTCTATAAAACCTTGACATTTGGTGAGTAGGTACGAAAATTATCACTTCCCGAAATGACATAAATTAAAAACTTGAAAATGGCGTCTAGTCTATTTTGTTTTTGAAATCCTTATGCCAATGGATATGCAGTGGCTTCTCCCGGTTTTGTCTTTTGCTTGTTTAATTTTCATTTAGATCTTAAATAAGTTTTGGGGAAAATCCCTTTTTTCAAAGAGGTTGTGTGAACCGTTCTTATATTTAAAAATTTAGCTATTTATTTTATTCAGCGAAAAAAACAAAAAAAATTGGACAACGGGATTTATAAGAATTTTTTTTTTAAAAATTGCAATAAATCGAGAATATAATTTGTATAAAATTGAAAAACAATAATGTTTATCACTAAAAATTAATATTTTTCATTTTAAACTAATTGATTTTTAGTGCAATAAGTTTTTAAAATTGTTATTTTTAATCATTGGAAGAGAATCCTGTTGGTGTATATATATATGTCAACGACAGATATTTATTGAATTCATTAGTATCTTTGAGTTGGCAATACTAGGAAATTCTATAAATGGTAAAATAAGTTTAAAAGATGTAGCGGTTTGTCCATTCACTAAAATGTTAACTCCCATATTCTGCTGTGATCTTTTTGTAATAAACTAAACTTCCATTTAAAGTCACTCTGCTAATCTTATCTAATGGTAAAACACTAACAGGTTATGGATCCCAGCATGCATCCACACTACGCAGACTAAAGACTAATAAGTTTTATCAGTCTACCATTTTTGAAAACTTAGATAGTTCATTCGTTTTGAAAAAATAAATGGATGCTCAGAAAATTTCCATTGGACTCTTGAAAGGAAAGAGTAATTGGTCGACATGGAAATATAAAGTATCAATTTTATTGAGAGGTAGTACTGCAGCTTTGGAAGTTGTTGAAGGGAAGTTAACAAGACCGGCAGAGTGAAAATCAACTGCCCTCGCCGCTACCTGCTTATCCAAATTCTGAGTTAGCCGATGGATTTCCAGAATCATCATCTCATCATGGTAGTGCCACTCCATCTACTTGCATTCCATCCCTTCCAGCGAGTCCCGAAGAGTCTACAACAGAAGAGACTTTGCAGGAAGAAGCATCCCCACGTCCTAAACGACTGAAGCGTAAACCCACCTATTTGATGGATTATATAACTGACTAACAAACCCTACAGGGAGGGTGAATGTGCTATATTTATGCAAATGGCAACACTATATACTTTGAAGAGTGGAAACACTTCTTAACTTCTGGATATCTCTTATTTGAAATGTAACGTTCTATCGTTACGATACTACAGTTTCAAACGTACCATTCAAATATTAGTTAATAAAAGCTTTGCATTAAGTTTCATTCTTGCAGTAATGTCATAATCATTTCAGAGCTTATGACCTACGAAGAAGCAATGGCTGGTCCAGAAAAGGATGAATGGACGAGAGCTATGCAAGAAGAAATGCAATCTCTAATAATGTTTGGGAGTTGGAAAAACTTCCTGAATGCTGTCAAGCAATTAGCTGAAAATGGGTGTTCAAGAAGAAGCTCGATGAGCATGGAAATGTTAGCCGCTATAAAGCACGATATGTGGCATAAGGTTTTTCTTAAAAACATGGAGAAGATTACGATGAATCTTTTGCATCCGAACTTATGATTGCACAGATTTTGACAAAACCACTTGAGGCAGTTAAAACACGAAAACTTGTCTCAATGATTGGTTCGGTAGTGTAAATATTATATTCTGCATGTATTCTGTCGTTGAGAGGGGATGTTGGTGTATATATATGGCAGCGACAGATATTTATTGGATTCATTAGTATCATTGAGTTGGCAATATTAGGAAATTCTATAACGGTAAAATAAGTTTAAAAGATGTAACGGTTTATCCATTCACTAAAATGTTAACTCCCATATTCTGCTGTGATCTTTTTGTAATAAATTAAACTTCGATTTAAAGTCACTCTGCTAATCTTATCTAATAGTAAAACACTAACAAAACCCACCTTTTCCCTGCACAAATTGATCAGCGCTATGAAAAACCAGAAATGCGTTGGAACGGCACTTGTGCAACGAAAATTGCCAACGTAAAGCATTTGCAAAAAAATGCATTGTAACATTGAGTCGAGAAATGTTAGTGCTCTGGTGTGTATTCAAAAATCGACATTACTTTGAATGATACCGCTCGTTCATTTTCAGTGAGGATATGGCAGCAGATCTCTGGCGACGTCTTACTTGCATCTTTTAAAAGTGAGCCACATTGTCGTCATCAGGGACACAAAAATTATCGCCAACTTGGTTCATTTTTAAAATATAAAAATAAAACGTAGCCAAAGAAGTTGAATCGTCTGCACCATTTCTCATTGAAATTTACCAAATAAACTCACTCACAGCCGGCGTTATATAGGATAGTCAATCCTTCGTGAATCTTCTAGAGATAGAAATTTGGGGGATTTTCCAGATCGTGGTCGAAAGCCCTATTCATCAACATGGGGACCGAAAATGTCGCCAAATGGCCGCCAAGTTTGGTGACATTTGGCGATTTCTCGCCAAATTTGGCGAGCAAAATTAGTCGCCAAAACCGTCGCGAACTTGGCTTTATCTCGCCAACTTGGCGATATTGCCATTAACCCTAATGTAAAATAGCCTGCCCCTTGTAAAACTCGTTTTCCAGCATGATCCCTGTAGAACTCGTTTTCAAGCATTAAGAGACGCATTGCAGGAAAGCGATGTGAAGTCAACTCTTGCACTGCCTTATGCGAAATGTACATAAATTTCCCTTTTTATGTAATTAATACTACGAAATATTTACAAATATACAGAGATTCGTAACATTGCCCCTCTCTCAAGGACTGCACGTCCCGGGCAGTACAGCCCCCGGAAAGAAAGGCTTACCTTCAAAGCAATAGCAAACACTGTGTTCATTACTAAACTATAAAACTGACTAAACTTACTAATTTATATACAGAAAGGCAGAAACATTACTGAAAAAATAAATAAATAATAAACTTACAAAATTATATACACATGTGACCATGGTCTGAATAACTATATACACTTTATACATTAGGGGGATTACAAACTATGGCCATGGTAAGGGGCACCTGTCGTAATGAACGACTCTAGGTTTAGAATTAGATGACTTACGGATTCGGACACCACGTCATTCAGCTGGTTGAGGACTAAGCGGTTGGAAACTATAGCGAAGCTCTCTAAACCTGACCTTGCCACTGCTTGCACTGACGGCTCCTCCAACTCAGAATGCGACAGAGGAGGTTCTGGCATCTTCCTTCTCCTTCCAGATCAAACATCCCTCAAATATCGGGTCGCAGCCGGAAAAATCGCTTCCAGCTTCACTAGTGAACTGATCGCCATTAAATCCGCTCTAGCCCTTTACCTCTCACAGTCAGTTCCCTCGAATGGCATCATCATTTTCTCAGACTGTAAGTCTACTCTGGAGGCCATTAAAAGAGGTAAATCAAGACTCGCCCACGAAATCAACGCGCTTCTGTCCACCTTAGTTGCCAGGGAGAAAAACTGCTCCATCCAATGGGTCCCCGCTCATGTCAACATCGAGGGGAATGAACAAGCGGACTCCCTTGCTAAGGAGGCTAGGAACATGGTTCCCCCTCCCATGCAAACCACTTGCTTCGATGCAAATGCCGTTGCAAAACATCACCTCTGCGGCGGACTTCGGAAGAAATGGTGCCTTCCGGAGCTTAATCTTGACCGCGAAATCACCATTACCATCAGCAGATTGCGGACGGGGCACATGAGAGGTATGAAGATCATGCCTGACGGCTCCAGAACTTATGCAGAATGCAGGCACTGCCCAGGAGTTCAGCTGGATCCGAGGCATCTCTTCAGTTGCATCTCTGTTGCCTCGACCCTCTTCAATATCGATCTCAACTGCTGCCATGACACCCTTTATACCGATAAAGTCGGAGATGTGGCCAGGGCTGTGCTCAATGCCTTTGGTCCCATTTGACTTGTCCTATCACCTTTTTTCTGCACTTGTCACACGACAACACCAACAACAGGACTAAGTAAGGACTATCCCAGTGAGACTGAAGTTTGGGAAAAAAGTCCTTTTTGTCGTTTCCGGTTCCAGAACCAAACCTTGTCACCTTCGTGGAATTGATGTCCTGTAGCCTTCGTGTCGTATCTTATCTGTCGCCAAGTGGATTCGCTCTCGGGCAAAATTATGCACAGCTTCAAATCGTGCCTGAAGATCCTCGACGTACTCCTCTGGCGATGAAGGTGCATCCGGAGAGTGGCTAAACAACAGACGAAAGTTACGACCGAAGAGCATCTGGGATGGGGAATAGCCGGTAGTCTCGTGGACAGCGTTGCGATAGGCCAGAAGAAACAAAGGTAACTTCTGATCTCAGTCCTGTTGGTTTCTGGAAACCATCAGTGAGAGGTTATTGAGGATGGTTCTGTTAAACCTCTCCACCATGCCATCTGACTGTGGGTGTAAAGGCGTCGTCTGTGTTTTGTCAATGCCAAGTAGATCACTAAGTCCTTTCATTACAGCAGAAGTAAAATTCCTTCCTTGATCAGAAAGTAACTGAAGAGGCACTCGAAATCTGGAATCCAGCTCCAAACCATTAACTCTGCAACGGTGGGAGCCTCTTGATCAGGGATAGGAAATTTTTCGGGCCACTTCGTAAAGTAATCCATGACAACAGGGATATATCTGTTGCCGTCAGCAGTTCGTTGTAGTGGTCCCAAGATGTCAAACGCAATCCGTTCAAAAGGCGCTCCTACGTTGCAGTTTTCCTCGACTGCGTTTCTTCGGTCCTTGTCGGGCTGCACAGGCAACACATGATCGGCACCACTTCTCCACATCAGCCTTCTCCTTACTCCAGTAGAACCGCTCTCGAACTCTTGGTAATGTCTTCATTACTCCGAAGTGGCATCCAGTTGGACTGCTATGTAGTTCTTTAAGAACGTCTGTGACTCGGGATCTTGGAAGCAATAGCTGCCATCGGGATATCTTTCCATCATCAGATTCGAAATTCCGGTACAACACGCCGTTTCGAATATGGAGAGAGTCCCAGAGGGCCCAATATTGCTTTATCGTAGTACTATAGATGGAAATGTCCTGCCAAGTAGGTGTCGCATTCGAAGACTCCTTTAAATCGATTATTGGCTTGATGGAACCGGGCCAATAGGATCTCCCAATTGGTCTTTTCTGACTTCTCCGTCACTCTATAAGCCTGGATCCGATGATGTTGAAGATGTAACTTGCCGTACTACCGGATTGATAAGTCCGTAACTCGCCTTAACCCTGGAACAGTATTGGCAGCTCTCTGGGCAGGGTCTCCTAGACAGGGCGTCTGCGTTTCCATGTGATGATCCTTTCCGATGACGATATCGATGTCATACTCCTGGAGTCTCTCTATCCATCTGGCTATCTGACCTTCGGGATTCTTGAAATTTAGAAGCCAGGTCAACGATGCATGATCCGTACGGAGCAGGAATTTCCTGCCGTAGACGTAATGATGGAAATGCTCTACGGCTTTAATTATGGCGAGCAACTCTTTCCTGGTGACACAGTAATTCCTCTCCGGTTTAGATAAGCACTTACTCCAATATGCTACTACTCGTTCTTGGCCGTCTATTTCTTGGGATAAAACAGCACCGACACTCTCGTTGCTCGCGTCCGTGTCAAGAATGAATTGTTTATCGGGCTGAGGATACGTTAGGATAGGTGCAGATGTTAAAGCCTCCTTCAGTTGGTCAAATGCATCCTCACAGTCTTTTGTCACTTGTCTTTTTGCCACAAGAATTTCTACCTGATCTCTGTCAGTCTGTGAAGGGGTCTTGCGATGTAAGAAAAGTCCTTCACGAATCGTCTATAGTTGGTACAAAGCCCCAGGAAACTCCTCAACTGATGCATGCACATTTTTGAGGTATCTCCAATCTTTAACTGCTGACTCTTTTTCTGGATCTGTGCGTACACCCTCGGCAGAGATGACTTCTCCGAGGTAGGCCACTTCATGTTGGAATAACTTACATTTGGCCGGACTTAACTTCAGGTTGGCAGCTTTTAATTTCCTCAGCACTTTCCTAAAATTTTCTAGATGTTCCTCGAAACTTCGCCCCATGATAATGATGTCATCGAGGTAAACCAGACAGGCTTCGGAGGAAAGACCTCTTAGCACTGTTTTCATGAGGTGTTCGAATGTTGCTGGAGCATCGCATAATCCAAATGGCATCACTTTGAACTGCCAAAGTCCTTGTCCGGTTGTGAAGGCTGTCTTCTCTCTTTCATCAGGGTGTAACTCAACCTGCCAATATCCACTCTTTAAGTCTAGTGTCGAAAACCACTTGTTTTCAGAAAGAATGTTTAGAGTGTCATCAATTCTAGGAAGAGGGTAGCTGTCCTTTTTCGTGACATCGTTCAACCTCCGATAATCGACGCAAAATCTAGTTGAACCATCCTTCTTTCGAACCAGGACGATGGGAGAGGCCCAAGGGCTGGCTGAAGGTTCAATCACGTCGCTATCTTGCATTTCCTGTAAGAGACTTCCTACCTCTTCCTGTTTAGCAAACGGTAGTCGTCTTGGGTGTTGCTTGATAGGTGGGTGGTCTCCTGTATCAATTCTATGCTGCGTCAAACTTGTTCGTCCGACATCCGAAGATGTGCGGGAAAATACATCTTTGAATTCTTAGATGACCAGTTGTACAGCACTTCTTTCTTCGTTGTTTAACGGTGCATTCTGCAGTAGCTCTGATGTTAAGTTCTCTGAAGACACAGTGACTGGAAGATTGCTAATTCGATTTATGCAAGTTACTGAAGTACATTTGGCTAACACTTCACCTTTCATTGTGACTTTCGCTTTATCACTCACATTGGCAACCCTTACAGGTATGGCAGTCCTTGAAAGGTCGACGAGAGTTGAAGCTATCATTACTCCTTTGGGACTGTTGTGATTTTCATGGTACCCCATTATGCCATATCGGAAACTCTTATCTTCAGCTACGTAACCAGGAAGTAATAGTTCCGTTCTTGCGGGTAATGTGATATCATTTTGAGCTATTATTTGATGGATGGATTTAACTTCACTATCTTTGATTCCAAATAAGGCTAGGTCTTCAGAAATTGAATGCAGCTCATTGTTTTTAAAGTCAAAGGAAAAATTATATTTCCTTAAAAAGTCCAGTCCGAGTATACAAGTGTGTATAATGTTCGCCACATATGCCGTCTGATGATAAGTAACACTCCCGAACGTGATGTTGATGTTCAGTTTTCCATAGTAAGTCGAAAACTTAATTGAAGGTCGGAGGATAACTGGTACACATTTCAAATCTTTCGAAACAGTTCTGCTCGACAGTCTCTTCTCTAACATTTGGCCTATCTTTTCTTCTATCTCACCCACATTTTCTTCTAGATTCTTCTTTTCCAGAATCTCTATCTTTTTCTCCAAATCATTAAACTTGAATTCGACAATCTCGAATTTCCCTTCTAAGCTATTGCACTTCTTTTCGACGTTCTCGAACCTTCCATCAAATTTGTCTTCTATTTGTTTCACGCTTTCTTCCATAGTTGCTAAAAGATGACCCTTTAATTCCTCCTGCCCGGCAGAGATCGCAGCAATATTCTTCTGCATTTCCTCTTGGCCAGAGAAAATCTCTTTCTTCATCGCTTCTTGGACAGAGAAAATCTTTTCATCTCTTCTTGTTTAGAGAAAATCTCTTTCTTCATCTAATCTTAGCCAGAGAAAATCTCTTTCTTCATTTCATCTTGGCCAGAGAAAATCTCGTTCTTCATCTCTTCTTGGCTCGCTTTCATTTCTTCCTGCCCTTTGGATAATTCCTTCTTCATGTCTTGCATGAAAGCAAAAAGCTGCTTAAATTTTTCATCTTATTCCGCCATTGCTCTGGTTATTGGCATTCAAACCCCACTTCTGACACCAGTTGTTGCGTGGATGGGTTCGAAAGATTTGAAGGAAAAGCAGATCAAAACTTGCAGAAATTTATTCCGATATAACTCTTTGCAGATTCTTTTACAACTTCATAACTTCTCGTTCTAATAGACTCAATACAGCTCTTTACACGACAATAGAGCACAACAGCAGTTAAAAACTTGATATACAACTGCTAAAATGGACGCAAAAGACAATGCAATATAGTTCACTTTCGCAATACAGCTCTCTGAATGCTCGTTAAGAGACAACTAACTCGATAACTCCCTAACTCAACTCACGGCCGACCTTATATAGGAAATTCCATCCTTCGTGAATCTTCTAGAGATAGAAATTTGGAGGATTTTCCAGATCATAGTCGAAAGCCCTATACATGTACATAGGGAACGAAAATGTCGTTAAGTTTGGCGGCATTTGGCGGGATTGCCATTAACAATAATGTTAAATAGCCTGCCCCTTGGAAAACTCGTTTTCCAGCATGATCCCTGTACAACTCGTTTTCAAGCATTAAGAGACGCATTGCAGGAAAGCGAAGACTAACTCTTGAACTGCCTTATGCGAAATGTACATAAATTTAACTTTTTACATAATTAATACTACGAAATATTTACAAATATACAGAGATTCGTAACAATAATTAATATATACATGGGCCATATTTTTTAACACCGATTAAAGCTCAATGGCACAAGAGACAATTTGTTTGCATAATTGAATATTTATAGTAATTTCCTGTAGTATCTCTATAATTTGTAGAAAAAAAAAAAAAAAACCGAGTTAAATTAAAATTATTTGTATAGATGGTACAGCAAAATCTATAGAAAGAGGCAACTTCCTACATAGTTATTAAGGAAGCACTTTCGGTTTAATTGTATTGAATCCTAATAATCTTACAGAATCCGTGTTTCAGATCGTCATCTTATTAGTGAAATTGAAGTGTAAATGTAGAAATTGAAACAAGTAAAGAACTTATCCTTGAATATTATTGAGCAATGTATGCGTTTCAATTTTCTTGAACACTGATATTAAACAAGGTGAGGTTGCCTTTTTTTCTGAATTATTTTTGAAAAAAAAAAAAAATTGCAAAAACACAGTTTAACTTATTCGAAGATAAATAATATAACCCGTAAAACAGAGTTTTTAAATAATCCTTTATGTGTATTGTCAATTTTTATATTTATTAACACAGCGCCGATGTCAAAAACATTTCTATCAGCAAAATGTGCGGTCTAACTACGTTTTAAAATTTATTTATTAAAAATGAACCTTAATTTAGGCTTTCACACCCAAATATCATTGATTTCTTCTGATTAAAGAAATGTTATTATATATATACAGTAGAACCTCGATTAACCGTCCCTCTTTCATCCGGAACTCTCTGTTAACCGACCATCCTTTAGTCGACATCAAAAATCTCCCAAATGAGTAATAAATTATTTGCCCTTTTTAAAAACCGGAATAATTTCCTTTACACTAAATTTGCATAAGTAATGGTGAGGCTTTTGACCGTTTTTCAAAAGGACTGACATGGTTAGAGCAATAATCATATGCAGATCAAACTGAACTATTGCTTTTAAAAAGACTTCGGGATAGAACCGTGAAACAACGATTATCAAGATTACGACAACAAAAACTCATTTCCAACAATTATGTCATAAAAAAAAAAAGAAAAAAAAAAAAAAAAAAAAGCCCTGCATTCAATAAATGAAAATAATTTACTTTTTATTATTTTTTGCAACTCTCTATTATCCGGCATTTTCGCTTATCCGACCTATCTTCGGTCCGGAGTAAGTCGGTTAATCGAGGTTCTACTATATATATATATATATATATATATATATATATATATATATATATATATATATATATATATATATATATATATATTTAAAAAAAATTGTCAACAGAAAAGAGTTTCAACAATGATCAGTTTATGGCTATTTTAGCGCGATTAGATGACGACAAGTTGGTTTATTTGAATTCCGTAAAAGCGACCTTTTAGTGACAGTAACAGCACCAAAATTTGATAGAATCCATTTTGCCATCGACATCGAACCTATCTGCCAAGTTTCAGCTCGATTGGTTGACGGCAAGGGGGTTAAATAGGCCTCCGCAGATTCCTCTCCCATTGAAACAAACATAACCGAAGTTTATAGAAAGGATTTTTAAAAAAAAAAAAGAGGAAAAGCAGAAGCTGTAACATGGCGCATCCTTTCCCCGATAATATTTTGTACCCATCTTGATCACCATGTTCCAAATTTCCGGAAATGTTTTTTCGACGGTATCGCTCCTTCGAAAAGATTATTATGAAGCGTAATAGACTGAGAGGCGACTGCAATTTTTGGACCCCATCGAACATCATTCTGAATTTTTTATAGAAATTAGAGAAAAGTGAGTAGATTACGAATCCACTGGTCTGCCGTGGCAAAAATGGCCGAAACTGGTCAAAAATCAACTTTTAATAAGTTGAACTAAATCCAATTGCCAAATGCGTCATAATTTGCCAAATAATGAGCTTTTTTTTTATTTGGTAACCCTCTTTAATTTTCAATTAAGAAGGTTGCAGACGATTCGGATGTGTGGTTATGGCTTACTCGCATCTTTCACAAATGAGACAAATTGGCAATAAACATTACGTCACTGATGACGTAACTGATGTCGCCAATTCGGCTTACTTTTAAGAGATACAAGTTTTCCTAGCCAGAGATCAGAAATCGTTTGCGGTTTTTCTCATTAAAAATCAAAATGCAGTGGGTTGCCAGACGAAAAAGTTTGCTCTCTTTATGGCAAGTTATGACATATTTGGCAATCGGATTTTAGTTCAACTCATTCCAAGTCGATTTTTGATCAGTTTCGGCCATTTTTGCCACGGCAGACCAGTGGATTCCTAATCTACTAACTTTTCTCTAATTTCTATAAAAAATTCAGAATGATGTTCGATGGGGTCCAAAAATTGCAGTCGCCTCTCGGACTATAAAGATATGTAAATAAAGGTGTTATTTTTTATAGGTGTGATTCTTCGATACATCAGAATTGTTACGCACGGAGTACCATCCGAAAGCTACAACCAATTAGAAAAGGATTTCTGCATCACGTGCTGATGGTAAGCGACATTTGTTTACAAAGGGATGAGACGACTCATATTAAATTTACAGGAGAGACAAAGTGCTGATTTTTCCATGTTAATAAATAAAAGACGAACTTCTATGGTGTACAGACAAGAAATTTAGTGATGCCGTGAATTTGCAGGTTTTATTGAAGCAGTCGTTTATCGGATTGTATAATTTTGCACACTGTCGTTTACTGCAGGATATATTGTTACGAATTTTTCCACTGAGGCAATGATGGCACAGTTTTCACGGTTTAAAAATATTTATTCTCTCTTCAGAAAACTCACAAAATTTATTCACAGGCAACAGTTTAATTACTCTCAAGCTTCAACAAAAATAACTTCGAATTCAGCAATTATACAAGCTCACTCCAATAGGTAAACAAAGCGATTAGCTTTCAACGAAGTCCGAAGTCAATCTGAAAACTTTCCCGTTCTCCAATCTTTTATATACAAGCGCGTGAGACATTCGCGAAATTTCCAGCCAATTCATCGGAAAAGAAATATCTCGAAACTTCTCGATTGCTTTAGGTGTTGCCACCTTTTTCTAACTTGCATAATCGCTGTTAATAAATAAAATAAGATAAAAATAAATTACAATAGAATTTTAAAATAATACGTCACTATTTACAATATATACAGACAATTTGTGCAACAATATGTAAGACTGTCGTTTGAAAATCGTGTTGGCGTTTGTATACCGGCTTCTAAAACTGAACCAAATATCTTGTGGATTGTTCTGTGGGATTATCTTAAGTAAGTTAAATATAATCAGTTCTTTTGGATATTATAGGACAATTCTCACGCACGGGCCATTTTCGTTCTTCTCGTAAACGAATTAGAATTGAAAAATTATGATGAATTTTGCGTTATAATTTTGTTTGATATGAAATTAGTTTGTGGCGAAGTTACATGGAAAAATAAGTAATTTAATTAAGTCAAATATACATTTATAAGTATAAACCAGTTTTTGCAGGTTTTGAAACTAGTCGTTTGAAATCGCTTTTAGATACCTTTTTTTCTGTAAGTCTTGTTTTATGCCCCAAAACTTGTTTTTCTTTTCTACTTTCTAAATAATATTTATCATTTTGTTTGCGATCTTTTAATAGAAATATGCAGGAAGAAAACTCAACCATGAGTAATTATTCTTGTTTTGACAATTTTTTGACGCAGTATAGCAATCGCGTACCTTCTGTACCAGGAAGAATCCAGTTCAATTATCTAGAAATATAGAATATGATAAACATATGATTATTTGATATTCGCCGAGACAAGAACTTTTCCAATGGGGGCTCTTGTTCATAATAAGTTTAAATTAAATCAAATTTTATTAATGTAATGGATTCCATTACAATGAACCTATGGACAATTCCCACATTTTTATTTTTTATTCGATTCTAAAAGTTTTTTCTGCTCACAGCCCTTTTTTTTTTTAAATTTGCAATCCAAGTTCGCTTGTTAGATTTTGGCGGGAAAACGACACATTTGACTCGAACTGAATGTGAGGTTACTTCATCTCAAACAACTTGGCTTGAAATGCAGCAGCGGAAACCAGTTGTGCAAGTTTCTCGCAAATCGCGCCGACCTGTAATGGATATGCCAATTGTCTGCCAAACATACACCAACTATTTGACAGAAACCTCATGATAACCACAGAGAACAGAAGGATGTGGTGACGTCGCAGCTGTAACGTATCGTTTTGATCGGACTGCGATCAGACGGGGTTCGGGGGCCTTTTCTTTTCTTAATAGTGAAATAACTAATTTTTTTTTAAAGAACTTTTGTTTGAATAGTTGGAATAAGAAAAAGAAAAAATCTTCATAAATATAAAGTAACTTCACTCGTTTTTAAAAAATGCGGGAATCCTTCATTATTTACATAATGAATGACAGTAAAGCAGATCATCTTATTGTTTTACCAACAGCTGGTCGCAATCCATCTTGCCTTCTAGTTTCAAGAAATACTATTCAGTAAACACGCTAAAAAAATTATTCCGGAACGAGTAAGCGGAATCAATTAAAGGTGATTTCAAACCAAATTTGCCTTTAGTGGTTCATTCGCAAACTACTTCCTGAAATGAGGAAAAGTTAATAGATTACCAGTACTTGTATCTAGAGATGGTCTTAATAAGCTCCTTGGAGTGCCAAAACTGACTGCTGGAACTGAACAAAACGCAACTAATGGTTATACATATTTTATTGAAATAGTAGAATGTCCCAGAATTTGCTCAAGCAAACACTTTGCAACAACAGCAAGCTTTACTGCTGGTTGTTTAAATGGAACCTGTGCTTTACTAAAAAAAAAACACAAAAACTTCAATGTGAACATCTCTGGATAGCTTACCGCTATCACAGAATGGAATCAGTCTAGGCAAAATCATTTACTTTATATTTTAGGCCTTCAAGTTCTAAGGGCATTCAAATCTTGAAGCAATTTAAGGCTGTTTGGGATATTTGGGATAGTGATGTGACCAAGGGAAATTCAACGCATACTCGATAGATGACTAAATTACAATTTGCATTAAAGATAGATTTATTTCGATATCAGTGAGTTGCTTTTGATATAACAGCGGGGGAAGACTTTTAAGATTTGTACAATTTAGTGCTCTTTTATTTACAAAAGTATGGATAGAAGCACATCTTGCAAACGAAGCACCTGAAACAAATTTCAAGTTTTTGAAAGATCTTGAAAATTATCAGGTATAGTGATTAGCGTGCTAGTTTCTAGACCGCGAGGTTGCGGGTTCGAGTCCCGTGTTAGGCATGGGTGTTTGTAAATGTATGTTGGCTTGTCTAATGACGAATGTTTCGGCGCATTATAGCCCTCGTGTTGCTGACGGCGCCAGATAATCTGAAAACAACCAACCAACCAACTTGAAAATTATCTACCAATAGACAACGTGATTGCGCTTTCTGCTAGAAAGGTGATGAAATTTCATAATGTTGTATTAATGTGATGATTTGGTAGGACTTTTATCTCTTTTCTGATAGAGTTTTCATGGAAGAAAAGCAAAGAATTGTCGAGCGAATGACAGCTATGCAAAAACTTAAGAAGCGGAATGTTAGTGGTAACCTGACATTTTCAAAGAACATGGTGTGCGACTGTCAGACTTTGAGACAAGGAGAACATCAGAACTCTTATCTCGTATAAATACAGAAAAGTTACTTTTTAAGCCTTTCTCTTGACAATTGGAATGACAATGATGACTAGTGAAAAGGGGAAAAAACGATTTCAAAATTTACAAGTTGTGAATGATAGTGCAGAATGAGACGCTTAGCTTAGTGAAGGTTTCAATAAAATCACAACAAATTATGAAGATGAAAAGCATTTCTTGCTGCCGGTGGTAGAAACAAACAGAAAATGCATTTCACTAGAAATTACGAAAAAATAAGCTTAGTCACTATTTTGTAATATTAATAACAAAATATACTTATATTTTTATTTTTTACTCCTATATTGATTTATTCTTTTGTGAGATATTGTAAAATAATAAAATATACATAAAGTTTGTAGTTTTTTATTTTAATATTTAACAGAAAAAAATTACAATGGGATACACTAACTTAAGAAGTTTGTGGTGGTTGAGTACCCTCTTGTAGTTGAGATATGAAGTGAAATCGTTTCAGAATATTACTGTCTTACAAGTTTAAAAAAAATTGAGAAGTGGCCTGGTATGCATGTGAATTTTTTTTTACGTGTCTTGTTGAATCACCCTACTGGAGAGCCATCTAGTGGCAATTACCTAAATCTCTTTGGCTCCCCATGTCCACTGACATAGTTTTCATTTACAAGATCTTCGTCGTTCTATAAATATATTGATTTAGAATTAGGTTTACTCTTTTTGATACAACCTGTATATTGGAACTCAATAAATTCTCGGGATGAGTTCCTGTTCCAGGGGTCGGTTTGCGATTCGGCCGACTTGTGGTGTTGCATGAATTTCGATGAGCTTCAGGTTGCTGGGCTCTTCTTTCGTTATGTGGACGGAGAGATCTTCCGCCAAAAAGGGATTTTGATCGACGTAGAGAAGCTTTCTAACTTTTCTCCGCTTTTCGGCTTCGGGCGCCTTGAAACCAACTAGCTGGTCGGCGGGGATGTCCATAAAGATTCGTCAGAAAAGCACTCTTCTGGTAGAGTTTTAAGGCACTTTCGGTTGAATTTTGAGCAGTCCTACTAATCTTATTGAGAAACTTCAAACTGACGTTAGTAACATATCCGCCGCATTAATAGTTTAGACTTAAGAAATTACTTGCTGTTCTTCACATCCAGTCGTAATTTACTGTTCAATTCCGGAATGAGAACTATAGTTTCGGTGAGACATTTCCTTTGTCACACCAAACGAATCTATAGCATTTGAAGTCTTTGTCTGGAAGTGTTGTCTTTAGACAAACATATAGAAAAGGCTTTTGTAAAAACTTTTATAGTTCAGAGATTCTTAATCGTAAGATACGCTGGACACTAGGTTCACAGATTTATTTGGTCTTTTTTGAACCACAACGATCCTTCTTGGTCATTAAGAGACTTTTAAAACGATTTTTTTTTTTTTTTTTACTTTTACGTATTATTCCGTCAACCGTTGTGGAACTCTTGGAAACAAAAAGTTCGAACTACCTGGTCTTCTTGGAGTTCCAGTTTGGCTCTGACCATCACCCATGCTTTCCCCAGGAATGCCTCAGCTACGACAGGGTCGATCGGGACAGTTTCGACGGACTATAAGGTACTGACACTTTGTCTCGCCAGTTTTCGACGGGATATTACGTAAATATCCCCTTTGCGTGTACCCAGGTAGCACAGCGGCATTGGCCAATTACAGAAACAGGACCTCTGAGATGATTGGCCAGTCCATGACACGGATCTATAGCATCGTTCCAAAACATACGATATATTTTTTTAAATAAACATGTCACCCCCCCCCCTATTTTTACTCCTTCGTCCTTTCTTATAACACTATATTTCAATTTTAAAAATCTGCATTAACAATTCCAAATGTCCAGTATATTTTATCCAACACCTGGGCGAGACTGGCCTAGATCCGTAGCAACGGCCAATCTACTACGGTCCACATCGGGATTCGAAGTGTCGAGCTGATATTGGCCAGCCAATATGTGCTTCTAGGGTATCAGCTGAAATGAATTTAAGAGAGAGGAAATACAAGTTTAGATAATGCTTAGTCACAAAAATCTTACATTTATTGAAATCTAAAATTTAAAGCATGGTAACTCCGCGGACCACTTTTAATGTCCTCGTGGTGCACCCATGGTCAGCGGTTCATATGTAAGGAAATAATGCTCTACATTGATGTAGATGTAGTATTGAAACTACATAACATACACTTTGTTTATGCATCATAAAACTGTCGTCTTGTCGTACATATTAGTCCGAGAGGCGACTGCAATTTTTGGACCCCATCGAGCATCATTCTGAATTTTTTTACAGAAATTGGAGAAAAGTGAGTTGATTACGAATCCACTGATCTGCCGTGGCAAAAATGGCCGAAACTAATTAAAAATCGACTTGAAATGAGTTGAACTAATATCCGATTGCCAAATATGTCATAACTTGCTAAAAAGGAGAACAAAATTTTTCGTCTGACAACCCACTGCATTTTGATTTTCAATGAGAAAAAGCGCAAACGATTTCCGATCTCTGGCTCGGAAAACTTGTATCTTTTAAAAGTAAGCCAAATTGGCGACATCAGTTACGTCATCAGTGATGTAATGTTTGTTGCCAATTTGGCTCATTTGTGAAAGATGCAAGTAAGCCACAGCCACACATCCGAATCGTCTGCAAATTTCTTAATTGAAAATTAAAGAGTGAGGGTTACCAAATAAATAATAATATTAAAAAAAAAAAAAAAAAAAATGCTTATTATTTGGAAAGTTATGGCCTATTTGGCAATTGGATTTAGTTCAGCTTATTAAAAGTCGATTTTTGACCAGTTTCGGCCATTTTTGCCACGGCAGACCAGTCAGTGAATTCGTAATCTACTAACTTTTTTCCAATTTCTATAAAAAAAAATTCAAAATGATGTTCGATGGGGTCCAAAAATTGCAGTCGCCTCTCAGTCTATATAAAAACAAATAATTTTCTTAGATAAGCATTGCATTAGGAGTTTAGTTAAAAAAAAAAATGTATAAGAAAATGAGTTGAACCCTCCAATGCTTCAACTGCCCTGCTTCAGAAACTTCTTAAATAGTTCTTCCTCTTTCCTCCAGAGGTCGCTCAAATCGCCCACTTGTTAGGCCCCTTTTCTCCTGTTGAGCCGTGCTCTTAGGAGAAAGCTCTCCTAAAGGGGCGTTAGCAATGAAACCATTTACAACTTAATACTTGACACAAAATGTAAGATTTAAAAAAAAAAAGAAAAAGAAAACTGCCTTTCACTCCAAATTTGTTTCAAATTGTAGATTTTTCTTCCAGGCATAACATCAGCGAATTGGGAAGTTTTATTTACATGAGGTAGAGAAAAGTTTATTGAAGTTTAAAAGATATCTGTTCGTCATAAGCAGGTAAAAGGTAAGATTTTTTTTTAATGAATGATTTTCAAGTTACTTTGTGTTGAAATTTTTACTACTTTAGAATATGTAACTGATATTTAAAAATTCTTTATTGCAAAAATATGAAAATTTTGTTAAATTTGACGTGGTTTGTTTGGGTTTGAAATAATTTTATTTTTTAAATTTTTTATGTTTTACAAAAGGGGACTTTGAAACTAAACATGCATATTTAATGAAAGGGAATTTAATAAATTAATGG
This sequence comes from Linyphia triangularis, assembly GCA_963978545.1. Lineage (NCBI taxonomy): Eukaryota > Metazoa > Arthropoda > Arachnida > Araneae > Linyphiidae > Linyphia > Linyphia triangularis. Next base: position 82,261,840 of record OZ021729.1, on the reverse strand, counting down.
TTATGATTAATAATTCTTCATCTAATGTAATAGTAATATCATTAATTATTTGATAAATAAATTAAAATGCTGCTCGTTAAAAATTCATTCTTGGAAGTTTTTAAGTACTATAGAAGGGCAATTTGAAATTAAACTTCTATATTTATTAAAAGTATATTTCATAAATTTGGAAGTAAGTTATGTAAATAAGCACGCATAAAATATGCTCGAAAACTATTTTGAATTACTAGGTGCCATTTAATTTTTTAATCGAATCAAGAATAATTTTGACGTTAACGCAATGTGTTCTTAGAATTAATTTAAAATAATTTAATCCTTTCAAGAGTTACTATTTGATGAATTGAGTATTAAGTTTATAAAAACAGAAAACAAACAAATCAAATATAATATTTTTGATTATCGCATAGGGATAGAATCAAAAGCCATAGGGATAGAATCAAAATAAATTGTTGTTTAAAATATATGTTTAGGTTTAATATAACTTATTACTGAAATTATTTGGAAAATTCAATAACTTATTGAAAGCAAAGTTTATTGCAACAAGTGTTGTATAATATTTCTGAGATTCCTAAATGTAATCGATTTTATCAAATTTATAATTGGATAAAATATTTTTCTGTTTTTTATAGTATCTATTCTTAATGATTAAAAGGAGTTTTCATTAAGACGCGAGTCTTCTAATTGAAAATAATACATCTTATTCTTATTTATTTCTACCTTATATGAATAAATGTTAACTTTTTAAGATGATTGAACTAGCATAGAGTCAAAGTCACAAATAAATATTACACATTTTTGATCCTGTGAAATATAAAGATCTAAGTATATTTTTTTTATATATTTTTGTTTGTTTTACTTCTTGTTTTGTTTCTGTTTGTAAAGCTTAGAATGAAGAAATTCGTTGTGAGGTTACTAAAGTTGTTAAGATCTTAACCCCGTAGTTAACTAACTACTTATGATTTTTTTTTTTTTGGAAGTAACTAAGAATTTGAAATGAAGATGATTCAAAACCCAGTGTTTAGATTTTCCTTGTCAACTTTTACATTTTGAAATGTTTTAAATTGCGAAAAACTTTCATCAGTTACTTTTATATGATACCAACAAATACACAATGAAATATATTAGCGTTTCTAAAGTAAAAAGCAATATATTAACAGTATTAATTTTAAAACTTAATAAAACTTTTACTTATTGTAGCGTATTTATGGGTGCATGTGGATTAACTAAGTGTTTTATTGAAGTTGTTTAATCAATCACCATGCTATTTAACTTAAAGTTTCTTACCAGACAGACACATGCATTTTTTTTTTGTAAATGTTCTCTCTAAGTACACTGCATATTGAGTATATTGAAATGTCTTAAAATCAGACACACAAGGGACGAATTCAGACGCCAAATGGAGTCTAAATGTTCAAGACATTTGTGATCTTTGGTAAAAAGGGGCATATTCCAACAGTTAAAATGTCTGAATGGATTGGAATTCTTTATTCAGAACTGTCAAATAACGTCTGAATGAGGGATTAAATACATTCAATTTACATTAAATGCAATTAATGTAATGTAATTGAAATATTCTATAATGGTTATCATAAATTAAATATCCATTAAAAGAGTCAGGATGACTGTTTGAATTATTACCAGTAGCAATGTAGGCGGCATGCCATGTAAAATACTCGCGTCTTAAATTAAGACTTCATTTGATGCTTGAATCCAGGACCACTTTTGTATCGTATTTTAAAATAGCTCAATTTGCAGTGTGTTCTGAAGATCAATCAGATTTTACTTTCATAAAATCTGATTAATCTTTAAATTGTGGTAAGGAGTATATCAGAGTTATACAGGGGGCTATCAAAGTAATGAAAACACTGGTGATTAAAAGGGACATTTATTATTGCGCTTCGTTAGCATCAAAATATAATCCTAGCTAACAGTTTTTTAAGTATATATAAAGTATATATCATGGCACGAATGAGGTAGCTTTGATGAAGTTGCATACGTCTTGAATTTTTTTTTTCAAAAATATAAAATGTCAGACCTCGCAGACTTTCAAAGAGGCCAAATTGTGGAAGCCCGGATAGCTGAAGCAACTGTGATCCAAACATCAAAGATATTTTAAGTGTTTCTAGAGGTTCGGTGTCTTAAAGTTATGACAGCGTGCACACAACACCGCAAGGCAAGCTTGGCAAATTAAAATAGTGGACGGAAGGAGAAGCTGAGTGAAAGAGACAGACGGGTTTTGAAACGGATTGTAATGTCTAAAAAGAAATGAAGAACATTCCTCTTAACACTATTCAGCACTTGCGGGATCCAAGCTATATCAAATGCCAAAGGCTGTCCTACGCCTCATTATTAATAGACTGAGAGGCGACTGCAATTTTTGGACCCCATCGAACATCATTCTGAATTTTTTTATAGAAATTAGAGAAAAGTGAGTAGATTACGAATCCACTGGTCTGCCGTGGCAAAAATGGCCGAAACTGGTCAAAAATCGACTTTTAATAAGTTGAACTAAATCCAATTGCCAAATGCGCCATAACTTGCCAAATAATGAGCATTTTTTTTTTATTTGGTAACCCTCACTCTTTAATTTTCAATTAAGAAGGTTGCAGACGATTCAGATATCTGGCGACGGTTTACTTGCGTCTATTAAAAGGAAGCCAAGTTGGCAAAAAATATTACGTCACTTATGACGTAACTGATGTCACCAATTTGGTTTACTTTTAAAAGATATAAGTTTTCCGAGCCAAAGATCAGAAATCGTTTGCGCTTTTTCTCATTGAAAATCAAAATGCAGTGGGTTGCCAGACGAATAAGTTTGTTCTATTTTTGGAAAGTTATGACATATTGGCTATCGGATTTTAGTTCAACTCATTCCAAGTCGAGTATTGATTAGTTTCGGCCATTTTTGCCACGGCAAACCAATGGATTCCTAATCTACTCCCTTTTCTCCAATTTCTATAAAAAATTCAGAATGATGATCAATGGGGTCCAAAAATTGCAGTCGCCTCTCGGACCATAAAGGATTCCTTATAAATCTAAGATGTTTCCCTTACTTTGATAACCACCTGTTTAAATACATAAAAAGGGTAACTGGTTATCTGGTAGTGTATTTGATATCAGTCATATTGGTAATTTATCAAATTCCGCCACGAAGGATAAGCATTCAAACTAAATGTTTTGCAAGATTGTGTTAGGAAGTGGATTCAGAATTAGAGGTAAAAATGTATCCATTATCTTATGCACAATTTCATATGTGTTATAGAAATAAGAAGAGATTGAAATTAAAGTTCAACTTTCAAAAAATAGCCACTGGTCAGCGTGACCTGAAATTTGATATGAATGTACCATCGATGGAATGTACACGAAGAAGGGAGAAATTACCATTTTGTAAGAAATTACTATTTCATAAGAAATTGCCATTTCATACGTAAGAAATAATGAGCAGTTGTTAACAGTTTTTTTTTTCTTTTTCTTTCGCCATACCATTTCTTTTTTCTTCACGTTTATTTAGATCTAATTTCAGTTTCTTTTTTATACAGCGTTTTGAAAGTTTAACTTAAATTATAATCACCATGTATATCTTACTGGATAATCCGTCTTAAGCTTAAAGGTGTCCGGAAATAGATTTCTAAAATCGTTATTTTTAGAACTATTTTTCGGAATTTTTTTTTATGCAGTACTGTATCATGTTTTGAAAGTCGAAAAAAAAAAAAAAAAAAAAAAAAAAAAAAAAAAAAAAAACTATTTTAAATTTTCAAATATAAAAAATATTTAAAAAAAAAAAAAAAATCTTCAAAAATTTGGCATTTCCTAAATTTTATATATCTAAAATAATTTTATAAAAAAAACACTTGATTTTTGCATTAAATTACTTGTTATAATCCATATCATAACTTTTCTTCATGGTTTTACCATAAAATATATAGAATTTTTTTTTAAAAAGATATTTTGTGCAAAAACTATTTGAAACCCATAGTGTGCTAAGTTCCAAAAGTTTTTTTTTTTAAATGTTAAATCCTTCAATTCCCAAAGACAAATTAAAGAAATATATACGAAAAATAATTATGGAGAGTTTCATTTATTTATAACAAGTAGTTTTTAAGTTATATGCATTTGAAATAAAAAAAAGGGACAAAAAGCCATGACCGAGAAAAACAGTTTCAAAGTTTCAATATAGCGTATCCAAGATACAGTTGTCATGTAACAAAAACTTAAATATTTCAAGTTCTACTTATGAAAGAAACAAATTTTTATGTCATTTTATTCAGAAATATTTATATTATTTTTTACAATAATAATAATAATAATAATAATAAAAAAGAAATTGATAATTTGTGAAATTTTGAGTCCCAGAACGCCTTAAAGAATACCCACATTATTTTGACTGCATTTTGCTACGAGGTAACACTCAACAGACTGATATTATGAACTCTTTTAACCAGATATTTAATAAAATTAACACCATGCAGAAACATAAACATCATCAATCATCTACGTATGTCAAATTTTTATACTTAAAAAATGTTTTTTATGCGAAAAAAAAAAAAAAAATATCCTAAATATGCTTATTTTTATTTTAAAGCACTGACGAAACAAGTTATTTTGATAAAAAAAAAAATTGATATCAATATTGATATCTAATGCAGGGAATGAATGGGCCACTTTTTTAAATTTCCAAATAAGAAATTATAAGAAATAAAACTTTAAAAGCATTTACTTACAACTACTCTACAATATCATATCACCAAGAGTGCAATAAATCATAAATTTGTTTTTCATGGCTAACGAATCTTTGCTTTGAGAATGAAAACCCCCACGTGAAAGAAATAATTCAGGAACTTGCATTCAAAATGAGCCAGATCTGTTTCAGAGAATCTCGTTTAAATTAGGCCGATCAAACGGTATAGTGGTTAGAGTGCTAGCTTCTAGCGAGTCCCGTGTTAGGCATGGGTGTTTGTAAATGTATGTTGGCTCGTCTAATGACGAATGTTTCGGCGCATTATAGCCCTCGTGTTGCTGACGGCGCCAGATAATCAGAAAACAACCAACCAACTAACTCGTTTAAATTAGCAATATTGTGTTACGATTAATTTGGTAGAATTTGCCCTAAAACACTATCGAATATGATAATGTTGATCGTATTTTCAGATAAGCATTACCAGGCTTTGTACGCGTAACAAACAATTGCTAATTTAAGGGGAATTCATAGCAAGGATCATTCCTATAATCGCTATGGTACAATCTTCTAGTCTGGTTCATTTAGAATCTACTTTTTATAAACACCTCGAAATTCGATAAGTATAGATACAAAATGATAACTTAATGATATGACATAAATTAAAAAACTCGAAAATAGCTTCTAATGTAATTTTATTTTATATTTAAAATCCGTATGTTAATGGGCAAATGCCACATTTTATTATTATTATTATTATTTTTTTTATTCAATTCTAAATGTTTCGAAAAGGCAATTAACACAAAAATTTCTGCTCAATGCACTTTTTAAATTTTTGCAATCAAAAATTTGCAATCAAAGTTCCGTTGTTAGACGTTGGCGAGAAAACGATTCACTTGGCTCGAATTGAATGTGACGTCGATGCTTCCCAAACATCTTGGCTTGAAATGCGGCAGCGGAAACCAGTTTTGCAAGTTTCTCGCCAATCGCGCCAACCTGTAAGGGATATGGCAACGGTATACCAACGCCAACTGTTTGGTAGAAACCTCATGATAACCATAGAAACAATGGGATCTCTTGACGTCACGGATTTTGTTGAATGTTTTGATCGGACTGGTTTTGGCTCGATTGTAGGGCATTTTCTTTTCTTAATATTTAAAAAACCATTTTTTTTTTGTAAAGAGCTTTTGTTTAAATATTTGGAATCAGAAAAAGATTCTTCATAAATATATTAATTTCATTCGTTTTTTAAAAAAATGCGGGAATTGTACGTTGCATATGCTGTGGTTCCATCTGGTTATATATTTTGGTATTTCAATTTTCATTTGTAATTGATAGACATTAAATGAAAACAATTTATACCATTTCATTAAGTGATCTTATTCGTACCTACTCACCAAATGTCAAGGTTTTATGGAAAATAGCTTATAAATGCACTTGGCTATACTAAACTTCAACTTAACTTGACATCACTAGCAGGTAGATCGTCACAGTGCTCATAGGCATTTAATCCATTTTGGCGGCCTGAACGCATAATGTTCGCCAAACCACAACCCTGTAGAGAACAAAAGGCTATAAGGTTTGGCGAACATTATGTCTTCACTCCGCTAAAATGGATTAATTGCCTATGAGCACGGTGAAGATCTATCAGTGATGTCAAGTTAAGTTGGAGTTTAGTATAGAAGATTGTAAGATAGCGAGTATAGGGATTTTACTAGAAGTTCCTCTAAAGTTAATCTGCAAATTTAAATAAAGTAGTTTTTACTATAAAATTTAATGTTGTAACAGCCAAATTCATAGATGAATGAATTTCAGGCGATTTCTTACCTTGTTAGTTCTTAAATAAGATGCTCAACGCAAATATGCACGTATTTTGCATATAGGTATTAAAACATTCGCGTTTTTCGGTTCTTGTTTCTCAAAATGGAATGCAAGGACTTTGTGGTTGGTTGTTTTCAGATTATCTGGCGCCGTCAGCAACACGAGGGCTATAATGCGCCGAAACATTCTTCATTAGACAAGCCAACTTCCATTTACAAACACCCATGCCTAACACGGGACTCGGAACCCGCAACCTCGCGGTCTAGGAGCTAGCACGCTAACCACTATACCGTTTGGTCGGCTTAAGGACTTTGTGTGTTTTGTTTTAAGAAGCGCTATTTTTTTAAAAATCCTTTGTATTTACTTTGAGTTTGTTTGCTGGCGGGAAAATCTGCGGAAGCCTAGTTAACCCACTTGCCGTCATCTGATCGAATTGAGACTTGACAGATTGACTATATGTCGATGGCAAATACATTCTATCAAATTTTGAGGGCTGTCACTGTCACTAAAAGGTCGTTTTTACACCACTTTTCTGTAAACGTTTCAAAATACTAATTAATCCCTTTTAACCGATCATTCATGAATCTCTTTCCTGTTGTCAAATTATTTTAATCAGAATAAATAAAAGATATTTAGACTTGAAAGCATACATTCACAGTCAGTTTTAATAAATACATTTTGAAAAATAGTTAACGCCGCATACTTTGCTGATTGGTTTAAAGCTTGTAATATTTATAAAATGTCTCAAAAATTATTTTATAAATTATTTCATAAAGTCACTAATTTACCTCAACATTTATTAATTATATTCATCGATTCATTTCTTAGTTTCATTAATTCCTTTTTTTTTCATTTTATTTATTAATTTCATCACTAAATTAATTTCATTTATTATTTTATCCAATAATTTCATTTATATTGAATATTTTCAATAATTATTTATTAAATTAGTATTTATCATTATTTATTTAATTCATTTTCTAATTTCAAAATTCATTTAATTTGAAATGAAATATTTGAAATTCTACATTATCATTCATAATTCATTAATTCACGGTATTATTTATTATTCATCAATTCCTTAATTTATCACATAATTCTTCACCAGTTTATTAAATATTTTCTTTTTTTCACTAATTTACTAAAATATTCATTATTCACTAATTTATTGGACTTTTATTTATTATTCATTAATTCTTTAATTCATTACTCAATTATTCATTAATTCATTATATATTTTCATTGTTTAATTTTATCATTCCTTCAGTTTCACTAAATTTCTTTTATTAAATAATTCATTTCATTAAGTTTTTTAACATTAGTTCTTCTTGTTTCAAGATATAAATGTATTGCAACATAGCAATTATAGAGATCTTACTTCAATTCAAAATTTCAATTATTAGTCTCATCAAGAAATTAAAGCATTTCTTTAATTCCTTTCATTTCTTATTTTCATTCATTAATTTTGTCGTTTCATAAATTTATTAAACTACTTCTTTAATAAATCTAACCGTTTCATTATTTATGAGATTCCTCTCATCGTTTCATTAATTTAATAAATGCTTTGATATTAGTTTATTTTTTCAAGATAGAGTTATTTTATAGTACATCAATACTATAGAAAACTTAGATAAAACTAATTTGGAAGAATTCAAAGATAAATTTGTCTGGAGTTGACAAGAAAAAAAATCAATTAAAATCTGAAGTAAATGAATCAATTGAGTAATTAGTGATTCTTACAACCAGAATTAGAATTTAATTTTATATTGCTGTTAGAAAAAATCTTTAGGTTCCAATTCTTCGACGTTCTAAGTTATAAATAATATAACCCATAAAACCAAAGTTTTTTTTTTATATATAAATTCTATACATGCATTGCCAATTTTTATATTCATTAAACTAGCACCGTTTCTGTTGTCAGCGTGTGCTTGGAATTTACATCTAATTTTAAATATTAAAAGCAAATATGCGGTAAACTACTTTTCAAAATTTCAAATATGAATTTATAGATTGACATCCAAATATTTTTTTTATTTATTCTGATAAAAGCAAATTTATTATTTATTTACTAAAACAATATTGGAAACAGGAAAGAGTTTCTTCAATGATCGGTTAAATGCAATGTCACAGCGATTGGATGATGGCAAGTTGGTTTATTAGTATTCCGTAGAAGGGACCTTTAGTAACAGTGACAGCCCCCAAAATTTGATGGAATGCATTGTCATCGACATCGAATCTATCTGCCAAGTTTCAGTGCGATTGGAAGACGGCAAGGAAGTTAATTAGGACTCCGGAGACCCCTCACTCAAAATATAAAAGATTTATAAAAGCAACCCAAATAAACATTATTAATAAATGCATTAATTAGTTGATTGTAACGACACAAATTTAAATGTGGAATAATGGTAATTAGTAAATATTAAAGCAATAATACAAAGATTTATATTTGTATACGCTTTACAATTGTTTCTTTTTGTTGCTGATTAAACTATACTTTACTAAGTATTGTAAGTTTGGGGATTTTTAACCCCCTAAATGAAAGCCCTTTTAGCTACCTTAGAGCAATTCTTAATATCGTGTACTATTAAGACAATATTTATTTTATTCAGCCTTCATTTCTTGATTCCAGAACTGATTCTTATTTCTACGACCAAAAGTTTGAGATACTTAAGAGTTGATAGAAGGTTAAATATGTTTTTTCGGGTTTTTCGATCTGTTGTATATATGTATCTTAAGTAGTTTACGCTAAACAACAGATGGGCAGAAAAATATAAGAAATAGTGGCTGAACGAGGGACGTTAAGAAAGTACTTTATCAATTGGATATGGAATTTATGAAGTTCTATATCCAATTGATAAAGTGCCTTATTTACTACAATTGAAAAACTTTTTTTTTATGGAGTTAATTGTTCAAAATATTTATGGAGGGAATTGTTATGGAAATTGTTCAAAAATTTTGTGAATTCTTCTTTTAAGATAAATACCTTTCTTATGGTGTATATGTATTTTTCACTTGAAAAAAATACTTTGGTACTTAATTATTACTAGAAGGAGTATATTTTAACAAACAGCTTGTGATAGATTATCAATTTTTAAATCCTTTATAATAACTTCGCTTTTGTAGGTGGGGGGGGGGGGGGGGCGAAATTTGTGGAAGCTTGGACTTAACACCCTTGCCGTCATCCAATCGGGCTGAAACTTGGCAGATAGGTTCGATGTCGATGATAATGCTTTCTATCAAATTTTGGGGCAGTGTTACTGTCACTAAAAGGTCGCTTTTACGGAATACTAATAAAATCGGTTTAAATTATCATTGTGTTGAGCCGGCTTATTCAAGTCCAGCTAACAGATTTCCTTTTATAAAGAGGGGGAGGGGGGGGGTTAGTTAGGTGTTCTCAAACCTTGGTTGGAATGTTGGAGAGCTTTCGTTGTTAAGAGCGCAGGTTTGTAAAATATAAGTTTCTTCGTTTAAAAAGGCTGTTCCGACATGACACCGCATAAATCCGACTTTTGACATATAGGTACAATCGCGTTTGTATGCAATTTTACTCGGATGGTTCTCTAAGAGACGGGGGTCAACGATATTGTTCAACCTGGGATGTTAGGATCGTAACAATGAAATTTACCCTTCAACCACTGAAAGCCAGGGAAAAATGAAGGGTGTGCCTTGGTTCCTCCGAGCTCAAGATTATTGGGTTAAACCCAAAAATATGGTTGGTTGTTTTCAGATTATCTGGCGCCGTCAGCAACACGAGGGCTATAATGCGCCGAAACATTCGTCATTAGACAAGCCAACATACATTTACAAACACCCATGCCTAACACGGGACTCGGAACCCGCAACCTCGCTGACTAGAAGCTAGCACGCTAACCACTATACCGTTTGGTCGGCGGGGATCGCGGTAAAACGGAAGGAGAGGTAAGAATTAGGAAGACGGGAGTTGAATTTTGAGAAGTTTTGGGAGGGGGCCTTAAACTGCAGGTTCAGAGGGAGTTTTAGCACGATGTTGTGTCTTCCTTGTGGATCCGGAGGAATTCCGCTGTGAGGTGTTCCGGAGTGGTGAACTGATGCAGCAGGCTTCGTTAGATTAATGATAGGTCGGAATTGACCAAAAGTCCGGATTCAGTGTTTATGAACTGTTACGTGGATGTGCCGCTACTGATGTCGCCAGAATGACCCGTCAGACATTGTAAGTGTTCTCGTGTTTTCTCCCATGCGTAAACAGTTGCAACTCAGTTCATTTGATCTAATTTTTTTTTTTTTTGTGTGCCAATTCTGTAGGGAATAGAAATTGTTATGATATATGATTTTAATATGCGTAACTAGTATGAGTGGTTGGTTGGTTGTTTTCAGATTATCTGGCGCCGTCAGCAACACGAGGGCTATAATGCGCCGAAACATTCTTCATTTGACAAGCCAACATACATTTACAAACACCCATGCCTAACACGGGACTCGGAACCCGCAACCTCGCGGACTAGAAGCTAGCACGCTAACCACTATACCTTTTGGTTGGCTTTGAGTGGTAGGATTGATAAGTTGTGTTGCGTAGTACGCATAATAATTACAAGCAGTTTAACTGTACGGAATTTGAGTACCAGTAGTGCTTTAGTTAATTGTAACCAAGGTCTGTTATAAAGGAACCAAATTAGGAATTTATGTAAGAATGATTTTATGTAATAATTATTTATTCTCGTTAACCCTGTCTGATCCAATTGTATTGTTCTCCACTATTATGATCAAAGGGTCGTTGGAATGAGACTTTTTACCAATCAGTGGAACCCTTCAGGAGGGGTTTGTTTTGAATTAAATTCTTAAATTTATTAATTACTGCTGACCAAACGGTATAGTGGTTAGTGTGCTAGCTTCTAGACCGCGAGGTTGCGGGTTCCGAGTCCCTTGTTAGGCATGGGTGTTTGTAAATGTATGTTGGCTTGTCAAATGACGAATGTTTCGGCGCATTATAGCCCTCGTGTTGCTGACGGCGCCAGATAATCTGAAAACAACCAACCAACTTAAATGAATTATTAAGAGTGTTGGACTCATAAGTTGATAGCACTCTTAGACAATTTAATCGATCATTGTTGAAACTCTTTTCTGTAGCCGAAATATTTTTTAATGTATAAATAAAAAATTACTTCAATCAGAAAAAATAAATGATATTTGGATGTGAGAGCATTAATTCGCGTTCATTTTTAATAAACAAATTTTAAAACATAGTCTGCCGCACATTTTGCCGATAGAAATGTTTTTGATATCGGCGCTGTGCTAATGAATATAGAAATTGACAATGCATGTAAAGGATTTTTTTAAAAAAAACTCTGTTTTTATGGGTTATATTATTACTATAATTCTTTATAGTAACAAGAAGGTCAAATAAAATGATCTTAGTCAACTTATGTTAAAACGTTATGGTGTTACTTACCATTTTCTTATTTTCTCTCATTTGAATAAAAATTGTCAGTTTGGTGATATTTTTGGCACCAATTTTTACAAGTGCAAGAAAAAAAAAAAGACACGTCAAGATGGCGATAAAGGCGATTTTATTCGAAAGACATTGTATTTTCCTTTCTTGTGCGTGAAACAGAACAAAATCAATCGTTGATGGGTGATGTTCAAGCACAGGGATCTCTTTGATAAAGGCACTCGTTTTTTCAACTTTTTACGCTTTTATCGCATTTCTATGGAAATTTCGAAGGTGAGAACGATTAGAACACCTTAAGATGCATTAGCACAGAGATTTTTTATCAAAATCGTTAGAATCTTTTTTTAGCAATCGATGAAAAACATGATTTTTTATGATTTCAACCTTATGCGCATGCGTGATATTGACGAAAACTCTAATGATAGATCCCAAGACCACCACTAACCCGCACACAAAATTTGTACATTGTAGTTCAATTTGTTCAGGAGTTATGCTAACCACGTACACACAGACAGACATTTTTTCTTGACCACTTTTTTGAATCAGTGTTATCAATTCATATTTTTCTATATATTAATACACATTCTGTCCCATAAAACTATCCCATGTAAATCCGGTTTTAAATTGACACTTATTTTAATAAGCGGAATAAGTTTAAAATTCTTCTAAAGATTTTAATCTTAAATAAGAATTTAAGTTGAAAAAGTACACTAAGAAACGTAAAGGGGAAAGAAAAAGAAAAAAATTTGACCGAATGCTGTACTTTTGTTACCCTATGTAAACATATGAGTAATTGAAAGCACAAATTCGCACTGCCATTATAAGTCCCGCGTTGACAGACAACTCCCTCTATAAATATGCTGACCAAACGGTCTAGTGGTTAGCGTGCTAGCTTCTAGACCGCGAGGTTGCGGGTTCCGAGTCCCGTGTTAGGCATGGGTGTTTGTAAATGTATGTTGGCTTGTGTAATGACGAATGTTTCGGCGCATTATAGCCCTCGTGTTGCTGACGGCGCCAGATAATCTGAAAACAATCAACCAAATTGGGGTATACGAAGACTGATAAGGTATAAGACGCAGCCTGCTTAATTGAGGGATACGAAAAGACTTATTATTTAAGTTAAGGTATATGAAGAGGCTGATAAGATATAAGAAGCAGCTTGCTAGTTTGAGGTATACGAAGTAGCTTGTTTAAGTTAAGGTATACAAAAAGAATGATACAATTTAAGATGAGGCCTGTTTAGTTGAGGTTTACAAAGAGGCTTTTTGAAGTAAAGTTGTACGAAGAGGCTTGTTTAAGTTAAGGCATATAAAGAGACTGATGAAGTATTATAAGATGCTTGTTTAGTTGAAGTATATTCATTATACTTTTCAGTCAAATTTTTAAATTTTTTCGGTGACGGTAGCACACATGTCCAATCCATAAACAAAACTTTAGAAATATATCCACAAATTGAAAATTGTAGAGATTGAAACTATTTAGGAGAGAATTCGAAAGGAAGTGTGAATACTTTTGAAATCGTAAAACTGCAATAAGAAAAAGAATATTTCGAATAGACAAGGAATAATTTGTAAACTAGTGAACAAATTAAATGTATATGAAACAATAGAATAAGTAAGAAGGTGAAAAGTACATAAGTAAACAGTGATAAGTAAACATAAGCGGATTAGATAACGAAATGCTATTTTAGTTTGATAAATAAAGAATATTTTTGGCAAAAAAAAAGTTGTAAGGAAATTCTTTTTAACAACAAATTATTCAATCGTCGATTTAAAAAGACATCAAAGTGTTTAAATCATTGCCCCAGAAATTTCGATCTCACTCGAAAACTTCATCTGCTATCGAAGTGTGAAAAGGGGAGGGGGGGGGGGAGTTCCTTTCTTATATTCGCTTCCCCCCCCCCCCCATCTTTCGATGTCTGTCGTTGACAGCTTCTTGACACGAAGTCAAGTGCTAGGGTCCTCTAACTTCGGCGATATCGTCACGTGACCATTGCTCACTCTTATGATTGGTCGAGATGGGTTGGTTTTTCGTTTTTGCTGGAATTGCTGCGGCATTTCAACAACAATGGAAATTCTCGCGGTTTATTTTTAAGTGTGTGAACTCGACGAAAAGTGTTTTTTTTTAAAGGAACTGTTGTAAGGGAAGAACAACTTCAGGAATACGAGTAGAATTTCAGATATACGAACTTTAATTGGATACAGCAAAAAGTACAAAGAGTTAATTGGATACTGAAAAAGTATTTCTTACCGAAAGTCTATTTCTTGTTCTGTAGATGATAGCTAATAAGAAAAAGTTGAAGTGCTATCTTTTATTTACTTGGGTAGCAGTGAAGCATCATTTGTTACTTCTCTAAAGTTTTCATTTTAACTTACGTCAAAGTTAAATGATTTTATACTAAGTTTCTTTTCTAAGTCAAAAGAGTTTTTCGATAAACTCGTTGTGGTCTTTCAAAAGTACTTCCAGCCAGATAACTTGAAATTGACGAAAGGAGACTGTACCTGTTGGAGTCTAATGTTAAATGACATTAGCCAGCGTTCTTGTGCTACTGGGGTCCACATTTACGAATTCCTAAGATAAGAATTAGATTTTGAAATTTGTAGGATGAAATTTAAGGGTTCTGCTGCATTTTGACATCATATGGTACGCATTTAAATACAGGGTGTCTGACTCTCTGATTTTAAAATTTTCTAATTCAAAAACAAACATTGATAGAATAATAGAACAAAAAGTATAATTATTTTGAGAGCTGAACGAATTCGATCTTAAATTTTCAAAATTAGTTACAAATGTTGCCAATAGGTGGCGCTGTACACTGTAGGTCCTATTAATAAGGAGTGCTTTGAAGCTCAGAGCTATCAGTCTTCGGACAGTTACACTGTTTAAACGTGAAAGGAAGTTAGCGTGATTGCAACGACTGTTTGCAGAGGACAAATTTATAATGCATTCTTAGAATTTTCAACTACTGAGCCATCTGTTGGCGACATTTGTAACTAATTTTGAAACTTCTGTTTCAGATTTTGAGAGCTTTCAACATAACTCTACTTTTTGTTTCATTCTTCTATCAATCTTTGTTTTTGAGTTATTTAATTTTAAATTTTACTTTTATTTAACTTTTATGTCCTTCGGTGACTGGACATAAAAGTTGAATATCTCTCAGAACTGCCGTCGTTTCTACTCTTTCCTTGAATGAAGGACAATCGTGGTGACTCGATCCCTAAACCTCTTACATGCCAATTGTTAACACTACCTCCGGACCGTGAATGAATACCCGTATTGTGCCCGTGAAATAATGTTATTAAGGGCAAAGGTAGACGACTACTCTTAAACGTGCCCTTCTCTTTGTAAAAGATTTTTAAAGAGAGAAAGAAAAATTGAGATTTGGGGGAAGGAGGGGGTGATGAGATCAATCCCGGTTGCTCCCCTGAGTGGAATAGAACCCAACTTTTCATTCTATTTCACCGCTGTGTCTTTTTTTTATTGGATGGCGAAGAAAGGGCGCAACCGCCCCCCATTAGCGCGATACGAAAGCGGCTCGTTATGACACCAAGTCAACCCCTACTCTCGAAGAAGTGATTTTCTCGTTCTTTTTTTTTTTTACGCTGCTGTTATTCTTTTGTCCGTATGGTGTATTATTATCGTCTGATGGGGGTGGTGGTGGGAGATTTATCAGTGGAAAATGTTTTAACTGCGAGGACGGAGTTAAGAGAGATCGTTTCGGTTTTATTGTTTTCAATTCTAACGGCGAATTAGACTCTGATGAGATGTTATATTGGAATATATTCTGGATATGTGATAGCAATTTCTTTTTTAGAATCGACATTAATTTATTTCGTCTTTTCAAAGCGCGTTTTCTTATTTTTTTTAATTCTTTCATCAATTCATTCAATAACTGCCCACTCACAGATAATTGTGTGAGATTTGACATGTCAGTGTTTTAGATATCTGTAATCTCATAATTGGTATTGCGTTTTGTTCTTTCTTGCATCGACGGTTTATAACTCCACACACCCAGTGTATTTCAATTTCTGCTAAGCTCAGCACGACTCCCACGGTTTGATACAATGACAGTTTACAGTGCTCTCTTCGGACGCGACATGGATTCTCTTCATAACTGTCATTTAGACAACTCGTTACTTTTTTAATCCTCTCTCTCTCTCCGTGCAACTTATAATTAAATAAATGTATTCGACTTCATAAAAACTTACTCGCCACACGGCATTGATCTACGCCAATATGTATGCCCTTACATACTGTGACGGCTCGTGCACTACAGCCAGTGCAGACGGGCTGCATCTACATTTATTAGTTCAAAACTAAAATTGTATATTTTACAATTTTCTAAAATGATGAACCAATTTCTACGGTAAGTAAAAAAAAAAAAAAAAAAAAAAAAAAAAAAAAATCCGATTAACAGCAAACTTCTTTTGCCTCAATACTCAATTCACGAGGGGAAAAAACGTTTCTAACCAAGGTGATCTTCATCCGAACGGCAGCCTGTGTTCCTGAAACGCGTTTCGGCTGCGACGTTGCCATGGTAACCAATGGAATCCAATATAGAGCCTTCCCTTCCCGTAATGTATAGCTTGACAGCCAGATCGGCGATTTTGCAACTTCGGCTGCACTTGAGAATTTCTACTCTAAAATAATATCTAGATGGAATTTTGTAACGCTAGAGAGATATTTTATAAGTCTGAAGTATACTATTTTGTTCTGAAAATAAATTTGAATATTTTAAACTCATTATCCAAAAAATCGTGCTTTTGGGACGTGAAACTTCATTTTAACAGTATAATATCATAATAACTGAAGTTTGATATAATCTCTTTGAAAAATGATTTGAGAATTCAAACCTGCATGAACTATTAAATGCTTTGAACCTCAGTCAAAATGATTGGAAAAGAAAATGAATTTTGCTAGATTTTTAAATGCAAAAGTTTTTAGAAAAATTGCAATTTTTTTCTACTTTCAATTTAAAAAAACACAAAAAAAAAAAAAAAAAAAAAAAAAAAACCTTTATTACAAAACTATATATTCTAGAAACTGGATGGAGGTTCATAACATTAAGAATGGTATTTAATACAATTTCCAACCATAATTTCTTTTCTCGGCTCTAAAAAAACTCGAGTAATCACTGTTCAAAAGTATGCTAATTATAACGAGCTAAATGTAAATTAGTTAATTAATTTTTGAATAAAATTACAATTGTTTTCTTTTAAACGTCATTACTAATTATGTTATTTTAATTGCAAAAAATCCGATTTTTGAAATGATAATTTAAAAAAAAAAAAAAAAATGTCAAGTGTGATTGTACATAGTTGTGCAAATGTGTTTGTGGTTGGGGAGGGGGGGGGGGGGCAAGTCGCATGTTTCCGAATGCACTAAAATTTTTTGGGCCACCATTGATTAAATATTCTTATGAGTTTTTATAGAGGAATAATAGAACAGGAATTAGTAATGATAAAATTTTTTAATATTCTTCGAGAATTCTCACAATTCTCAAAGAGTTTTCAGAAACAAGCTTCAGTTGTCACTGACTAACAGCAACGAAAAGACGAGTCGCTTGCTGTTCTAAAAAATTAAAGCCTAATTTACGGTATTAGCGGCTCAATCTCAAATCGTCTCCTAAATTAACTTCGATTGAACCCCAGTACTTGACCTCTATTAGGTTGGCGACTTTCCACAACCTTCTAGAAGATTCCAAACACGGATAAAAAGCTTCTACTACTTTAAAGCTTATGATTTTGCTACTAACTAGTAAAATATTGTATAATATAATTCTTATAATAATAGCAACAAAAAATTATATTTAAAATTTTTGATCGCAGAATATAATCTGTAATTATAATTCACGAGTTACTTGTACGATATAGTTACTAAATCTCATTCTTAACAATGTGCGGATTTTTATCAAATATAAAAATAGTTGTGAGTTCAATTTAAATATTATTTTGTAAATTTCTTAAACTCAAATATTTTGTTTTTATTACAGCGTGCTCAAATTTTTTTTTTTTTTTTTTAATAATTTTGAATCAGAAATTGTGGGGAAAGTAGCTCTTTATCGCGAGGAGTTTGGAAAAGTAATTTTATCGCACTATTGAGAAAAACTACTTTCTCGTACGCCTTGTGCTCAAATATTAAATAGCCTTGGTATTGAATTGATGTGGCTGGTTGGTTGAACTCCCGGCTGGGAGTGGAAAAGAAGGACTTTGTGAACTAGCACCTACCTCCGCGTACATAATTGAATTGATATTTTTTAAGAAGATATTTATTGACTGGAGTTGTCAACATTAATAAATATATGTATTAATAATATTTTGTGCGCGTGATTATAAAAAAATATAGTATGTAACACGTGGGAAAATACTTTTTCAAACACGGTAAATCATTTGACTCGTACTATCACACTCGTCAAATAAGCGTTTTACCTCGTTTGAAAAAGTATTACTTTTCCCACTATACTAAACTTCAACTTAACTAGACATCACTTAGACGGTAGATCGTCACAGTGCTCATAGGTATTTAATCCATTTTGGCGGAGTGAAGACATAATTCTCGCCAAACCATAGAGCCTTTTGTTCTCTATAGGGTTGTGGTTTGGCGAACATTATGCTTCCACGCAGCCAAAATGGATTAAATACCTATGAGCACTGTGACGATCTATCGTCTAAGTGATGTCTAGTTAAGTTGAAGTTTAGTATAGTTGCATAAATAACTATTTCATTTTGTTTGTTTTGTGTGTGTGTCCTAGTTTTCTTTTATCACTTCCATAATAATCCATTCTTGAGAATGTGACAGACGATTCTCTCGCCAGCGTGTAAACAAACTTCGTCTTGCCACGTTACAGCTGCTTGTCTATATTTTGTTGCTTTTTTTTTCGAAGCTGCTTTTTGTGTATGAAGAGACGCTCGCGCGGTCTTAACCTAACTTTTGAGTAAATTTCCACAATTAGTAACAAATCGGTTAAGTTTCTTTTATTCCTATTTCCGTGTTGTGGTTTTTATGATTTCCTAAATCGCCTTTTTAGCAGCTGTGTTTAAAATTATGAATTACTTGAAAGCTTGAAAAATTACTTTTTAAGCTTTTTTAGTGAAATTTCACTTGTGTTAAATATTTATTCAAACCATAAAACAAACTAATACTTTTTTTTTTAAATTTAAAAATCATCCATATTTAATTATACTCTAAGTTTTGACAACAAATGGTAAATATTGAAACTGAAAATCAAACATGATGTTACGATTATTTGAATGACAAGGCTGACAGGCTGATGCCATTGCTGATATCACCTAAGCAACCAATGAAAGTGCTCTTTTTTTTCTCTATGCGTTATACACAACTAGGGTTTAGTAATATTCCACCAGAAAACTTATGGATATTTCAGAAAGACACAAAGTACCTATATTAAATAATTATTGGATAGATTACAACCGTTAGTAATTAAACTATGTAGCGAATTCTCATAAGGATGAGATAAAACTTGCATAAAATACAGGGCGGGACTCGTGTAACTTTTGTGAATATCTTTATGATTTTTTCTATAAATGTTTAAAAAGTATAACAACATTTTTATATGGCCAAATTTTTAACAACAATATTTAAATTAAAAAAAAAAAAAATTAAAATATACAGGAAAAGGACGTTTCTTATTTTTGATCTTTGTAGAAAAATTATTTATTAACAAACATTTTCATATGGTCAAATTTTAACAACAATAAATAATTTTTCCTGCAATTTTATAAACAATTACAGTTGCAAATTTAATTATTCAGAGGTATGAGTTCGAAATTCTGTAAAGGGCAACAAAATGGCGCTCACTGTACGGTTATAATTACAGAAACTCGAAAGTTTTGAATGGCAACACCTACTTTTTTCTATTGCAAAATGCTCAGAGCATGCGTAAACCCTAAAGAGCGTTGAAAGGGTACGAATATCACAAAAAACGGACGCGTTAGGAACGCACAAAAAAAAAAAAAATAATAATAACAATAATAATAATGATAACCATAATATCTTCTGATCGCGCATTCACCTCAAAATTTGGATAAAATAGAAAAAAATAAGTTTTTTTTCAACATTAAACGTTTGAAAGGCAATAGTTTGCAATGTGTAGTGAAAGGGTGGTATAACACAGGGAAACACTACTATATGCATTTTTAAAACTTACATTAATAATCAAAAGTAAAATTTTTTGTAAGAAATGTTGATTTTTCTGTAAAATGGCTACTATTGTTATTTCTTACATTTTTTTTAAACATGCTATTATTCATTTGCTTTTTTTCCTCGAGCTTTCTATCCGAGTGATGCACTTTGAAGGAAACTTTTGTAGAAAAGTCGGGCATTATGGATTTTTTTTATTTTTTTAATTGTTGTCCTAACGTCTTTTTTGCGTCAGCGCTACCCACTTTTGCCTTGTCTCTCTACATAAGCGTTCAACAGCTTGTGAGTGACAAGGAAACGAGTTGAAGTCCGATTTCAATGGTCCCTAGTAGCACAGAAGCGCTGGCCAATTTCGCCAGACATAGGCCAGTCCCGATGTGGAACGTTGTGAGTCGGTCGTTGGAAACAATATTAGCCAATCTCGCCCAATTCTGGATAAAATATAGAAGAGGTTTTGATAAGCCGATGTACAGTTTTAAACTTGGGATATTGTATTTATGAGAAACAAAACTATGTGGTGGTTTTGACTTGTTTGTTTGTAGAAAAATCGTGTATTTTGGAACTATGCTCGGCCAGACTAGTCAATCTTCCAGTCTTCCGCTGTTTCCTCCAATACAATACAGCTGTGCTACCTTGGATGCGCCAGTCTTTAGTAACTAATGTTCTTTTGTTACTCTTAGTACAGGAGGAGTCTTATTACAAACATTCCAATTAACTATGTCCCCTTTATCAGTGGCAATAAAGTTAAGTTTAGTTGCCTTAAAATGCCTGATTTTCTTTCTCTAGATTTCAGAACCCGACGCCTTAGTTCTCTTACATCTCTCCTTTCTTACAAAATCATAGCTAAAATCAAATTTTTTGTGTGAGAGAAGGAAGCATTTCGTTCAATAACTGAGTTTAAAACTTCTACTAAATATTCAGAAAGGTATCGAGACAATCGAATTGCCTCATATATGTTCTTAGGTTCTACATAATTTTTTTAAAATTTAAAATCAATGTGGCATGCAACAATTTAAAATAAAGAATACCACTTGCTTGAGTTCATCCGATGATATACATTCACTCGCATATACTCTAAGTGCTCTGTTTTCTGTTGTTAACCATCTGGAGTGTGAAAGGGGTTTGGGTTTGCGAGCTGCCAAGTCATTGGTCTGATCTAATTGCTGCAGAAATATCAAGAAATAACTGATTTGTGCTCAGTACTTTTATCTCAGCTTGAGGAATTGAACATTCAATTCATAAAAAAATCAATCGAGGGAAATTTTTTCACAGTTCTTCAATTTTTGATCTATGAACTTTCTATTGTTGATCTCACTGAAAGATGTTGGTCCTGTTGTAGTCCTATCTACGTGTTTAAATAGGCGTCTGAATGGTAGTTCATTGAAGTATAGGAGGCATCTATCCCAAAGTAGTGGTATCCCAACGAGCAATTTGATCTGTCAGATTATTGCCAGCCAGTATTAATGGCAGTCTCGATCACAGCCCAGTGCACTATGATCCAATGAATAAGCAAGTTGGTTTATGAGCTTCAAAGGAAGAAAAGGCACCACGAGAAAGGCCACCCAGATCGAAACCCACCAAAACACACTTTTTATCAATGTTTCAAAGGTTATGCGCGAATGATTAAGATTGAATAATTATTAACTGGATTTTTTCCCCAAGTTCTATCTACTTCATTCCACACAATAAAAACTAATGAACCTCTATAATTTAATGATTGGTGTATAAGTAGTGTAAAGGAGAACATGGTTGGTGTAAAGGAGAGATGCAAGAGAACTGAGGCGTTGGTTTCTGAAATCTCGAAAACTTTCCTAGAGAAAGACAATCAGGCTTTTCAAGGCGACCAAACTTAACTGTATTGCCACTGTTTACGTGGACATAATTAATTGGAATGCTTGTAATAGGACTCCTCCTTTGTTAAGAGTAACAAACGAACATTAGTTAGTAAAAACTTGCGCATCTAAGGTAGCACAGCTGTATTAGAGGAAACAGAGGAAGACTGGAAGATTGGCTAGTTGGCCGAGCATAGTTCCAAAATAGACGATTTTTCTACAAATAAACAAGTCAAAACCACCACATAGTTTTGTTTCTCATAAATACAATATCCCAAGCTTAAAACTGTACATCAGTGTATCAAAACCTCTTCTATATTTTATCCAGAATTGGGCGAGATTTGCTAATATTGTTTCCAACGACCGACTCACAACGTTCCACATCGGGACTGGCCTATGTCTGGCGAAATTGGCCAGCGCTTCTGTGGTACTAAGGACCATTGAAATCAGATTTCAACTAGTTTCCTTGTCACTCACAAGCTGTGGAACGCTTATGCAGAGAGACAAGACGAAAAATGGGTATCGCTGACGCAAAAAAGACGTTAGGGCAACACTTTAAAAAAAAAAAAAAAAGATTCATAATGCCCGACTTTTCTAGAAAAGTTTTCTTCAAAGTGCATCACTGGGATAGAAATATCGAGAAAAAAGTGAACTAAATGATTAATAGCATGTTTAAAAAAAAAAAAAAAAAAAAAAAAAAAAAAAAAAAAAACATTTGCACCCATTTTACAGAAAAATAATTATTTCTTACAGAAAAATTTTACTTTTGAGTATTTTTAATTATTAATATATGTCTTAAAAATGCGTAAAATTGTGTTTTCCTGAGTTATACCACCCTTTCACTACACATTTCAAACTATTGCTTTTTAAATATATAACGTTTAGAAATTAAAAAAAATGTAGAAAAAATAATTATTTTTTGTATTTTTTCCAAACTTAAGAGGTGAATGCGTGATCGGAAGATATTATTTTTTTTCAAAAATGTTTTTTACAGTTTTTCTTATCAAGATGTGTATCAAATTTTTTCACTTCATGCTTTTCAAAAGTAAATTTTTTTTTTCCCGAACCTCCCTAATATATATACAGCAAATCCCTGTGAAAAATTATAAGTTTGAAAATATAGTGTTACGAGCTTGAAACTGTTTTTTCAAATAAATCTGAAGATATATTAATTTGAACTTCATAAAACATGGAAAAAAGCAACAATGAGAAAAATGAGTTCAATATTACAATATCCAGTTACTGATGTGAAAACTTAATTCGCTCAAATTCATTATTTTTACTCAACGTAGAAGTATAATTTTGGTATCTTTGGATTCAGAATAAAGCCATTTTTTCAAAGCAATAATTTTTTGTTGTTGATATTTTTGAAGATTTTATGTTCTATCCCCTGTTTATCAATTTCAGATAACATAGGGCTTTAATGAGTTTATATATTCGTCTGTAATGATCCTTTACGTTTCCCGCGAAAAGTATATGGAAAGTTAAAAAAAACAAGTTTTATTAATTAAATAAAATTTTTTTAATCCGTGTTTCTTTACGTTAGTGGAACTTATAAATACCAAGCGTCACCAAATTAACATCAAGTATTTTATCAACGTCATATTAAACTATAACGTAACAATTTTAAATTTGTCCATTTTACGCTAAATATCTATAATATTTGTTTTACTCTTTTCTGGTACTTCTTATTCTTTTATTTCTTTTTATTCTGTTATTTCTAATTGTTTAATTCTTTTTACTTATGTTACTTCTTACTGCCGTAAAACAAGCTTTAAGGAGAACGGTATTGCTTGCATCTAATTGCTTGCATTTAAAGAATTACTTGTTTGAAAATTCTTACAGTGAATGGTTCACAACGCATGTTATCAACGTTGCTTATAATCTGATATCTGATGCTTATTTATCCGTCTGGTCCATTCTCTGTAAAAGCTGTTTTTCTGTTTATCGACTCTTTTTGCCGTGAAGCAAATTTTAAGGAAAAAGCTATTGCGAACCTAAATAACGAGACAACCCACGTTTGATGTTCCATTTGAAATTCTAATATAAATTAGTTAAATCAGAAGAATAACAAGTTTTAAACTCTTATAGTGAATGATGCATAATGTAAATATATATTTTAAAAACATTTATTTATAATTTAATATCTGATGCTTTTCTTATCCGATTCTGATGCATTGTTATTAGATGTCGGCGATTTATCGATACGACGATATTTTTATCGATATTTCTAAAAAAATATCGATAGTAAAAATATCGATAAAAGTCACCAATATATCGATATTTTCAAACATTTTTCGTTTTTTGATTATCGTTTTGTAGTTCTATGTGTTTTTTCGATTTTCTTTATTTCCTTTTCAAAAACTTCAACACTAAAGTTTGAATTTGGCGGAGAGACAGTTTAAATGGCACCAATATTCAATATTTTGCCACTCACTTAAAAGCTATTGAAAATTTTCTAAATATTTCTTAAAATCACTGCACCAATCAAGCGAAAATGTAACTTTTTTTTGTAATGGATTGATTTCAGTTGAAAAAGTAGTCACCCTACAAAAAAGCAATCATGAAAAGTAGAAATCCCCGAAAATCTTTGTTTCCGGCAAAATTAAAAATCAAATTTAAAAAAAAATCTAGTATCGATATTTTATCGATATTTTTTTCTATGCAGCGATATAGTATCGATATTTATTTTGATCGATGTTTCCGACCTCTAATTGTTATAATCTTATATCCGACGCACTCTCTGTAGAAGTGTTTTTTCTGTTTATTGACTGTTCTTGCAGCGAAGCAAGCTTTAAGGAGAAAGGTCTTGTAAACCTATCCAAAGGAAAAAACCACGAAACACATGCCACAATGCTATCTTTTTCTACTATATATCCTTTAATGAGATTTTTAAACAATCGATTAATATTTTTTGGGGGTTGGATAGGATATTTAAAAGTTGGACTGCCGAGTGTAGTCTGAGTTCGAAAACTTTGTTAATGGGAAATTGCCTAGCATTTGAGTTTTGAATGGGAGAAAATCCAGTTTATATAATTAAAAAAAAAAAAAAAAATATATATATATATATTAAGAAAAGTACAAAGGTTTTTTCTCTACTAAAACTGAAAAAGACATTCGAAGAACTATTCTAACAAATTTTACTATAACCCGGATAATGTTCGTTCTGACTGTCGATGAAACTTAAAGCTTAAATAAAGTACATCTGAAATTAAATTATTTAAATCAATGTTTGAAAGTCCGAAATTATTTGCTTGCATTCGAAGAATTACAAGTTTTAAAATAATTACAGCGAATAGTCGATAATTAAAAAAAAAAAAAAAACACCTTATTTTTCTTCAACGCATGTTTAAGTAAAATTATCTAATTTACTTTAAAAGTGCACCTACATATGTCTTGAATTCACTCAAAACACAAATTTTCGGAGGCCATATAGAAGTGCATTTGAAACCACATTCTCTGATTAAAAAAAAATAGTAAAAATTATTAAATGCCCAAAGTTGTTCAATTTGTTTTGTATCTTTGAGCAGATTTTATATTTCCGTACATTGGGTACTTGTTTTGACATTATAACACAGTTGATAATAATTTGACCCATAAAAACAAAGTTGATAA
Source organism: Linyphia triangularis (assembly GCA_963978545.1). Lineage (NCBI taxonomy): Eukaryota > Metazoa > Arthropoda > Arachnida > Araneae > Linyphiidae > Linyphia > Linyphia triangularis. The sequence continues at coordinate 82,236,312 of OZ021729.1, read as the reverse complement.
TAATTTGACCCATAAAAACAAAGTTGATAATAATTTGACACATAAAAACAAAGTTGATAATAATTTGACCCATTGAAACAAAGTTGATAATAATTTGACCCATAAAAACAAAGTTGATAGTAATTTGACCCATAAAAACAAAGTTGATAATAATTTGACCCATAAAAACAAAGTTGATAATAATTTGACCCTTAAAAACAAAGTTGATAATAATTTGACCCATAAAAACAAAGTTGATAATAATTTGACCCATTCAAACAAAGTTGATAATAATTTGACCCATTGAAACAAACATATAATTCTAAATATTTAAAATATCTCTCTCATCGAAATATATGGTAAACTATTTTTAAAAATTTATTCATTACAAAAGGAATGTGAATTTATGCACCACATTCGAATAACTTTTATTTATTTTGATTAAAACAATTTCATATTTATTAAAACAGTTTTGGCAACAAGAAAGAGTTTCTCAATGATTTATTAAAGGCTATTTCAGCGCGATTAGATGACGGCAAGTTGGTTTATTAGTATTCCGTAAAAGCGATCTCTTAGTGACAGGGGCAGCTGTGGGATTATTAAGTGGGAGTATTTCCTGCTTTTTCCCAATTGAGAGGCAATTGTCGTTTGGTTTGTCAATGAAATTATTTCATGGAAGGTATAATCTCCTTGAAATGATACATTTGTAGTTCAGATCTTTTTGAAATGATGTTTCAAAATAGTTGTAAATCCCCATTCTATGTGGTCTCAAATTCTCTCAAAATCCCACTACAATCCATTCTTATACGGAAAGATTGAAATAAGAAAGTTTCTGTAACATATATTCTATTGTATGGTAATAGCATTTCACAATGTTTTTAAGCGCTTGCAACTTTTTTCTTCATTCGTTTCTGACCAAATTCATTTGTATTATAATAAAGTGTAGAGATTTTTTTTTCACAACCATCTTTAAGTAAACAGGATTAGACGACTCCATCTAATATGTGTTAAAAAGTGTTTTTTTTTTGTGTACCTTTTATATAGAAACTACTCATAGTGTTGATTTTAAACCTTGCCCACTCAATATTAAAACACTTTCACAAATATATGCAGTTTCATGAAGCTCATGAAGTTTCGATATTTTCTTAATAAAAAATAAGTAAATAAATTATTAAAAAAAAAAAAAAAAAAAAAAAAAACCAGGCTCAACCAATCTATATTTTGGTAAAAGCATACGTTGGTATAAGACAGTATGCAAAAGATAAAAAAGTTTTAAAATAAAATGCTGAGTGGATTCTGAGAAAAAGATACATTTGTATTTAAAAAAAACCCCAGCTTTTTTCATACAAAACGAAAACAGCGTTTGAAGTAAAAAAATATGTCTGTTTTTAATGTGTTTTTTTCGTTTCTTTTCTAAAAATTATTAAAAATACCTTTGATTAGTTGCTTTTTCAACCAAATTATATCATTTCCTGTGTAACATTCCAAGATTGCAACACACTAAAACCTCTAAATGAATTTCAAGGATAAGTTTTGCCTTCCGGTCTCTCCTATGCTCATGTTAACTTGTTTGAACAAGTTGATAATAATATAAGCCATAAAAACAAAGTTTTTAATTTAAATTCTTTATATGCATTGTCCATTTTTATATTCATTAACATAGCGCAGTTTCTGTTGTCAGCGTGTGCTTGGTGTTGGTATCTAATTTTAAATATTAAAAACATCTCTATGAGCAAAATTTGCGGTAAACAACTTTACAAAATTTATTAATCAAAAATGAATGTGAATTTATGCACTCACATCCAAATTGTTTTAATCAGAATAAATAAAACATATCTTATTATTTATTTATTAAAAAAAATTTGGCAATAGGGAAGTGTTTCTTCAATGATCGATGAATACTATTTCAGCGCGATTGGATGACGGCAAGTTGGTTTATTAGCATTCCGTAAAAGCGACCTTTTAGTGACAGTGACAGATGCCAAAATTTCATAGAATGCATTGTCATCGACATCGAATCTATCTGCTAAGTTTCAGGCCGATTGGATGACGGCAAAAGCGTTAATTAGGCCTCCGCAGTTTTTGCCCTCCATCGTCATACCCAACCACGCACAAAATTGAAATTAATATAAAAGATTTAAAAAATAAATTAATATCATTAAACATCTAAGAACTTGTTGCATTATGAAAACAAAGCCTCAGGTACAAAAGTCAAAGGATCCAACATCACCTTTTCCCAAAGAGAGCAGAAAAAAAAAACAATTCCCCCTCAACCTGTAGCATCCTCTTTTTTCTTCCTTCCCAATAAAAATTCCTTCCTCTCCCACATCCCTCGTCATAATGATTGCCATGACGTCACCCCACCGGAAGTCGGTCATCCGGAAACGGGCCACTTCTTCGGATGAAAAGGCGGCCATCTTGAACCGGAAACGAGGCGGGGTGGATGATGAGGAGCAAAGCCTCTCTCTAGCCCCCTGCCACTGAAGAGAGAGGGGGATGGGGGAGGGCAGAAGATCATTTGACACCCAGAAAGAAGGAAAACTTTCCCTTGGGGGGGATGCGTTGCCAGATACGGAGAAGTTCTTGTGGGTGTTATCGGGTGATGTATGAGAAGCGGCCTTTGTGGGTCATATGTTAACCGAGACTCTTCCAGTGAATGAGATGCAGTGATGGGTGAGGTGGGGGAAGGGGGGGGGGGTAGTTGGTATTGGCACTTTGAGGATTCTGCCACAAGGGGAAGAACCCGAATAATTCGTTGGCCAGTTCATACCATGACTGTAAGCGGGTTCGAGTCCCATCTAACTTTTAAATACTCATGTAGACTTCTAAAAGGATAATTAAATTTGATGACAGTGGAGTTAGAATGATGACACGTTGACCGTAGGTGCTGGATTTTCGTCCCTGGTATTCATAAACCTGGTAAACGTTCACTGTGGTTCGTTTTACTGCTGTCCAAACTAAACAGCATAAATAGAGAACTGTTGAGTAACGCAAATTATGGTAATGAAAGTATGACACCATTGTAGAATTGGTTCTGATGTGATCTTTTAGCTCTTTTGGTACCATAAATTATCACATACAGTATTTTCGCGAAGATGTAATTTTTAAATGACTCTCTTACCGTTATTGTGCATAAGATGCGTCGAAAACCTAAACTGCACAAAACAATGTCAAATTGTCGCAGTGTCTTCCAGCAGCGATTTCTACTATAATCAAATACTAAGACTCCAAACTGTGCGTTGTGTGTCATACATAACATTTGCGTTCGATAGATAAGATTTTACAAACAATAAGCAAAAATAAAAACTATCCTAACTAGGCTTGGGCGATGTATCAATACATCGTCCAAAACCAGTGTGAAATCAACATCGTCAAACCCGTGTCACTATTTTCGCATACCCGATACATCACGATCTTTTTCGACGAGAGCGCGTTCTTTGCTTAGCACTTCAAGGTCGAAGAACCGTGATGCCACGATTGATGGACGGGGTTTCTAAGATACTATAGAAACGTATTGAAACCGTCAACACCGCGCCGTTTGAAGCACGATACTTCAACACATCGCAGTAATCCACCATGCATATGCTCGGTGTCTCCAGAACTGTATAGAAACGTACTGTAACAGCAAACATCGCGCCGTTTGAGACGATTTTTATCTGCTTTTGCTGAGGCGATACTTCATTCGCATTCAAGGACGAAGAACCGCGCCACGATTCATGCGCGGTTTTCCTAAGATACTATGGAAACGTATTGAAACCGTCGATACAGCGCCGTTTGAAACAAGTTCCATCCGTCGACATCGGGCCATTTGACAGGTGGTGCCAGCAGTCCCCACCCCCCATCTCCTTCCCTGTAAAATAACAAAGTAAAATTTCATTAAGATAGAGAAATTGAAAAATCCGGATTAAACCAAAATAATAATAATAACCGGCTTATACCCCCTTGGGTGCTTTGTGTATCTCGCTGAAAATAATTCGGTCGCTGCTCATGTTATTTAAAATAAACTTCCTAAAACTATAAAAAATTAAAATGAATTTAACAAAATTTTACAAAGCTAATTAAGCATAACTTTCGTCTATATAGCGTGTTATGAAAATGTTGTTTTGTAGCATTTTGTAAAAAAAAATATACACATAGTTAGCATCGCGATGTTTGCTTCCCGATATATCACGATGCAGAAATGTTAACATCGCCCAAGCCTAATCCTAACATTCATGCGTAAAAAAGCACGTTATGCGTTTTGTCTTTATTTTCATTATATCATTTGATAGGATTAAATTCTCATATGCGCAGGGTATAGCTATAACTAAACTGAACCTGTCGAGAGCTGTTTAAAAACAGCAGTATAAACAAGTTTAGAACTGTCAAAACAAGTTTAAAACTGTTCAAACAATCGAACTGTCTAAACAAGTTTAGAGTTATCTTAGTAAGTTTAGAACTGTCAAAACAAGTTTAAAACTGTTTAAACAATCGAACTGTCTAAACAAGTTTAGAGTTATCTTAGTAAGTTTAGAAATGTGAAAACAAGTTTAAAACTGTTTAAACAATCGAACTGTCTAAACAAGTTTAGAATTATCTTAGTAAGTTTAGAACTGTGGAAACAAGTTTAGAGTTATCTAAGCTAATTAAAAACTGTATAAATAATCTAGCTCTCTAAATAGCTGTCAAAACAACCAAGCTGCCTAAAAATATTTCGAGCTGTCTAAAAAATTTTCTTAGCTTTCCATGTACAAGTTTTGAACTGTATAAACTAGCCATAATCTCTGTAAATATTTTCCTAACATACGAAAAGTACATTACTTCCATCAGCAAGTAATATCTGAAGGGGGGAAAAAGTGGTAAACACCAGGTAATTTTTTTTTGAACCACATGGAAGTGCGACACTTTATGGTCTTACATGACCGTTAAATTTACTGGCTGAGTTTTATGAGTCAGTAGTAATCGAAATTATAGATAAAAGTTTGAAATTTTGAAATAATTTAATAGTTTTTTACTTTATATTACCTATATGTTTACATAGGACAATAAAAGTATAACATTCGATAAAAAAAAATGCTCTTCTTTACGTTTTGGGGCAGCTTGATTTCAAAAAAGTTGTCTAGGAAAAATGTCTGATTGTGTATAATACGTGGTCAGCATAACTCCTGAATAAATCGACCTACAATGTTCAAATTTTGTGTGCGGGTTAGTGGATGCCATGAGGTCTATGATTAAGGTTTTCGTCAAAATCACGCATGCGCATGAGGCTGAAATCATTAAAAAAAAAAAAATCAGCAATTGCTAAAAAACGACTCTAAAAATTTTGATTAAAATTTCTGTGCTAATTAATGCCTGTGGTGCTCTTGTCGTTCCCACCTTCGAAATTCAAATAGAAATGCGATCAAAGCGTAAAAAGTTGAAAAACGAGTGCCTTGAACACAGAGCTCTCTGTCCTTGAGCAACATCCATCTACGATTTACTTTTTTCTGTTTCGCACATCAGAAAGGACAATTTAACGTCTATCGAATAACGTCAACAATTTCCTCATCTTGACGTGTTTTTGTTTTTTTTTGTTTTTTTTTGCCCATGTAAAAGTTATTGCCAAAAAGATCGATAAACTGACCATTTTAATTTAAATGAGTGAAAATATGAAAACGGTCATTAACACTTTAAATTTTAATGCAATAATCAGTATTAATGTGTAATTGAAAGTTGTGCGATGTTCCACACCCCTAGTTTTTCGTATTAATTATTATTATTATTTTTTTTTTTAAGATATAATTTTTCCATGAACTTAGTAACAAGTATACAAAGTTTTATTACGACCTGATCGTTTTTCTTGAGCAGTAGTGCTGTCTTTAATTATATTCCCAATGGATGACCTGATTAAACAATGAGGTATAGAGAGCACAAATAAAGTGTACTTTCCACACTTAACTGTTGCGCAAGTTAAATAACATATCTTAATGTCGGACATTCGGAGTGTTCAGTCAATGTCATTAAATTGCGTTTATTTATCTAATGTTTTGAACATCATAAAAATCTAATCTTGAATCGAATTAAGCTTTTAATAATCCTTCGGCATTTCCGAGTCCGTGCAGAAGCAATTCAATTACAAGGTAGGTAGATATGTTGCCTCGACAAAATATTAAAAGAAATATGCAGTAATTGCATTAACTTTGCCTCTGGAAAGTACAAAAAAATGTCGTTTCCTCAAAAGATAAATGTGTATAAAGTTTGAAACGACGACGTGATGTTCGAAATAATTGAAACTTTAATAAAGCACCACGCACATGCACGAGAAGGATACGTTAAAAGGATAGGAAATATAATTAACCGCTTAAATATAATATTTACGTAGGAGAGAATTGGTGAGGATGTGAAATTTTTTACAAAAATATTTCTTACAAATCATTTTCTACTGTTACAACATTGAAATATTCAGAATAACATCTTGAAACATTTTAACACACTTGAAAAATATAAATATGATGCTATTAACTAATATATTATTTTTTATAAATGCATTTAAATTGTAAGAAAAATGTCCTATCCCTTCCTCATGTGCGTGAGGGATGGGACATGCTTTTTAAAGTAGAAATTCACTCATAATTTTCAGAAATATTAAGAAAAATTGAAAATTTTTGAATTTTTGATTGAATTTTGTTGAATTGAATTTCAGATGGAATTTTTCATTCTTCTACGTAAGGTTTAGTGTGTATTATAACATATATTTTATCTTATATTTTGAAAAATCCAAATCAAGCGGAAAATGTATCAACATGAATTCCAATCCAATTCCAAAAAAGATATGTCTTATAAAAAATAAAATATTACAAAATTTGTATAGTCAGCATAATTATTTGTCTGGAGGTATCGTATGGATACTTGTAACATATTCCATCCCTCCCTTAGTCACGGTGTCCCATCCCTTCCTACACATAACATTTCAATAAAATAGCTTATTGATAGAAACATGCTAATTTTAGACTTAAATTAACTGCTAATTCGTAAAAGTTATGTTATTGAGCCTACAAAACATTGAGATCAATTACGTTACCAGAAATGAATTAGACTTTAACATTTATTGAAGATTTAATTATTTTTGTACTTTTGGGGTTTCAAAACAGATTTTTTATTGCATAAACTCAAATAAACCTACAACTAAAATGGCTCTTAGCAACAAATATGGTAACATGTTTTCTCTAAATAGTGAAAAGTCAGAAATGAAAAGCACAATTTCCTTTAGGTATAATTGCTGGTGTCTCATCCCTCCCACTGTCCCATTCCTCCCTACTCTATACATACTCTGCTATATATACCCTACTCTATACATACTCTGCTATATATACCCTACTCTATACATACTCTGCTATATATACCCTACTCTATACATACTCTGCTATATATACCCTACTCTATACATACTCTGCTATATATACCCTACTCTATACATACTCTGCTATATATACCCTACTCTATACATACTCTGCTATATATACCCTACTCTATACATACTCTGCTATATATTCCCTACTCTATACATACTCTGCTATATATACCCTACTCTATACATACTCTGCTATATATACCCTACTCTATACATACTCTGCTATATATACCCTACTCTATACATACTCTGCTATATATACCCTACTCTATACATACTCTGCTATATATACCCTACTCTACACATACTCTGCTATATATACCCTACTCTATACATACTCTGCTATATATACCCTACTCTCTACCTACTCTGCTATATATACCCTACTCTATACATACTCTGCTATATATACCCTACTCTCTACCTACTCTGCTATATATACCCTACTCTCTACCTACTCTGCTATATATACCCTACTCTCTACCTACTCTGCTATATATACCCTACTCTCTACCTACTCTGCTATATATACCCTACTCTCTACCTACTCTGCTATATATACCCTACTCTTTACCTACTCTGCTATATATACCCTACTCTTTACCTACTCTGCTATATATACCCTACTCTCTACATACTCTGCTATATATACCCTACTCTCTACCTACTCTGCTATATATACCCTACTCTCTACCTACTCTGCTATATATACCCTACTCTCTACCTACTCTGCTATATATACCCTACTCTCTACCTACTCTGCTATATATACCCTACTCTCTACCTACTCTGCTATATATACCCTACTCTCTACCTACTCTGCTATATATACCCTACTCTCTACCTACTCTGCTATATATACCCTACTCTCTACCTACTCTGCTATATATACCCTACTCTCTACCTACTCTGCTATATATACCCTACTCTCTACCTACTCTGCTATATATACCCTACTCTCTACCTACTCTGCTATATATACCCTACTCTCTACCTACTCTGCTATATATACCCTACTCTCTACCTACTCTGCTATATATACCCTACTCTCTACCTACTCTGCTATATATACCCTACTCTCTACCTACTCTGCTATATATACCCTACTCTCTACCTACTCTGCTATATATACCCTACTCTCTACCTACTCTGCTATATATACCCTACTCTCTACCTACTCTGCTATATATACCCTACTCTCTACCTACTCTGCTATATATACCCTACTCTCTACCTACTCTGCTATATATACCCTACTCTCTACCTACTCTGCTATATATACCCTACTCTCTACATACTCTGCTATATATACCCTACTCTCTACATACTCTGCTATATATACCCTACTCTCTACATACTCTGCTATATATACCCTACTCTCTACATACTCTGCTATATATACCCTACTCTCTACATACTCTGCTATATATACCCTACTCTCTACATACTCTGCTATATATACCCTACTCTCTACATACTCTGCTATATATACCCTACTCTCTACATACTCTGCTATATATACCCTACTCTCTACATACTCTGCTATATATACCCTACTCTCTACATACTCTGCTATATATACCCTACTCTCTACATACTCTGCTATATATACCCTACTCTCTACATACTCTGCTATATATACCCTACTCTCTACATACTCTGCTATATATACCCTACTCTCTACATACTCTGCTATATATACCCTACTCTCTACATACTCTGCTACATATACCCTACTCTATATACCCTACTCTATATATCCTACTCTATCGGTATATAAATTCCTGTACTTGATTTTGTGTGTGATTTAAAATTGAGAATATTGAACTTATCTCACGTTTTATCTATAAAAACTTTACGATGTTTCTTAACACTGACTTCTCGTTCTGTTTTCAGATGATGTTATCACAAACTACGAAATTTAACTTTATAATTACGTAACCGCGAAATTATGTAGTTGACGACGCATGATATTCGTAGAATTTTTTTTAAAACTTTTCTCACAAAGTTCAATTCCTTAAGTTTACATAAACAATAAAATTATATAAACAAAATTTGAAAGTTATTTATAACTTATCATCAAATATAAAACTCTTTTGTGTAAACTCGGTACTTTTTGATAAAGCATTTTAAAAATTTGACATTTTAAGTTAACTCTTGGTTATATTTCAATAAATAGTTTACTTAACATCGAAATCTATTCGATTCTCTGGCTGATGCACGGGACATTTTGAGCTCTTTTTTTTATACTCTTAAACAAATTAGAATAAGAAACTAATGATAAATATACTAGTTATGTTTTTATTTTCTATAATTTTAGTTGGTTGCAAAGTTATATCGAACAATTATTTATAAGCACTAAAATTATGAAATTCATATGTATACTTGGGTAATAATACTATATCTATCAAAAATTTTGCAAAAAGTTTTATTTTTGTGGATATACAAATAAACAAAAACGTGAATCGACGCACGGGGCATACTATTTTTGCGAGTGGGAACAGTGATATTTTTACAGTTACAATTTTTGTACATTTTGTTCGACAAATTATACATACTCTATACTACTTGTTAGGCTTGGGCGATGTATCGATACATCTTCCAAAACCGGTGTAAAATCAACATCGTCAAACCGGTGTCATTATTTTCGCATAACCGATACATCACGATCTTTTTCGACGAGAGCGCGATACTTGCCTTCAAAGACGAAGAACCGTAATGCCAAGATTGATGCGCGGGGTTTCTAAGATTCTAAGAACGTATTGAAACCGTCGACACCGCGCCATTTGAAACACGATACTTCAACACATCGCTGTATTCCACCCTGCATATGCGCGGTGTATCCAAGACTGTATAGAAACGTAGTGTAACAGCTACACCGCGCCGTTTGAGACGATTTCCATTTGCTTTTGCTGTATCGGCATCGTGGGAATCGTATCCGGTATGTGCGATGTTTCCATGATTGAATAGAAACAAAGCGCCACATACGGCATCGCGCACTTAATCTCTCATACATGTTGCATTCGCTTTTGCATCCCCTGCCTTTTGAAATTTCAAATAAAGTTGGAAAAAAGTGCAAATTTAAAGGGAAAAAAAGCACGTATGACATTTTGAAATTATAATTCAGTTTTACAATGTTTTTTTTTTTTTTAGGTCTCGCGTTTATTTCCTACTTCGTTTTTACAGCTGATTATTGAAATTTCGAGGTGGGGGTTTTCAGGCGCCAGTAGTCTAGTAATATTGGAGATTCGATAAAAGAAGTATTCCTTTTATTGCTTGAAATTTTTTTTTATTGTTCTCTCAACTCTTGAAAAACGTTTTTATTTTTATGTAATTTGTCGTCAGATGTAAGACCTTGATATTCTACTTTTGGAGTTCAATTGAGTATTTCCTAGACTTTTTGTGTTTCATTTTTCTTTTCTTTCTCTAACTTGGAAGATTTGTATCTCTAAATCTTTTACATTAACTTCGGGATTTTTTTTATCCAACATGAGAGCATTTTTTATACCTTTGAGAGCTTTGCTTTATTTATTAACTCAAGGGGATTGCAGTATTCTAGCGCAGTAATTTATGTTTAATTCTTACCCAGTTAAGATAATCAGGTTATTTATTACTATGATGGTTTGTTATATCTGCCAAAGCCAATATGAACTAGCGCATGGACTGATCACGGTTGTTTCTCTAGTTTGATTGCTTAAATACTTATAAACGATTTTTTTCCCATTTACGTTGAAGGATTTTTTCTTCTGACTCGTAAGTAAATAAGTGTTTTATAGTTTTTTTTTCAGTTTGTACGATTTGAATAAAGTTTATTTCCATAAGATTAATTACTCAATTCAACTTGCTTCTTAAAAATGCGGAAATGCAGATTTTTTTGGCACAAAATAAAGATTATTAGAATTTTAATTGTTATGCATTAATTTTATTTTTATTGTTTAATAGTTATATTGCACTAGTAAGTAATACAATATTCATTATAAAGTATGTTTTTGATTGATTTAATAATTAAGAATATCCAATAACTAAAGTAACATGTGCATTGCCATGAAGTGCACTTGTCTCCCCCCGATCTCCTTTCTTGGATAATAACAAATTAGCTAAGTAAGCATAACTTTCGGCTAATAGCGTGTTATAAAAACGTTGTTTTATAGTATTTTGTAAAAAAATATAGTTCTCATCGCGATGTATCGGGACATCGTGATGTTTGCTTCCCAATACATCGCGATGCAGAAATGTTAACATCGCCCAGGCCTACTACTTGTTACTCAAAGCGGGCATAATTTTGGAACATTCTGCTGGATAGGTTTGTTGTTGGGCGATTTTCAGGCTGATGCAGGGGACATTTTACGCTCTTTTTTCTACTCTTAAACAAATTAAAATTACAAAAAAATTGGTGAATTCACTAGTTATGTTTTAGTTTTCTATAATTTTAGTTGGTGGTAAAGTTGTTTAGAAAAATAATTGTTTTTTACTAGGTCAAATATGCATTTATAAGCAGCTGACGCACGTGACACGGAGAAACAAAAAGAAAATTATGCTCAAGACAAAAGCATAATTTTTCTTTTAATTTATAAAGACTAAATTTATTAAATGCGGGGTAAATGTTAGTTATACTATATCTATAAACATTTTTGCAAAAAGATTATTTTTGTGCACTTAATAAACAAAATCGTGAACCGACACACGGGAACTGTATTTGGAGTGGAAAACAGGAATATTTTATCAATTCAATTGTTGAATATTTTTGTAGACAAATTACGCATACTTTATTCTACTTGTTACTCAAAGTTGCCACAATTTTGGACTATTTTGGTTGATAGATTTGCTATTTTCATTCAGAGAAGGTGTACCCATTGTAGCTTTATGCTTTAAAAAATTAAATTACGAATGAAATTTCTTGGTAATACAAATTTACCAAGGCACTTTCAAATAATAATATCAGTTTGTTTGCAAGGAAAATGTTTTGATTGACGTAAATATTGAATTATAAAATAATTATTATCAAAATAATTGAGTGCTTAAAAATCTCACTTTTACGTAATTGTTAAAACACCGACGTATGTGTTTTATGAAATAACAGTTTAAAATATTTTTTGTTTTAAAAATTCGCACAGCGCTTTGTAATTGAATTTTTAAAGAAAAAATGAAGTTTTGTAGAAATTAAAATTTAAAATATGTTTTTATTGAAAAAATTCACGTTTCATTTTTTACTTTTTGAGCTAAAAAGTATATAGAGTTACAGACTTCATAGGCTTGAAGCTGGACACAAGTCAGTCTCAACTTGAATTCAACTTATATAGTAATCTTGTGTCTTTCAAACAGCTTCATGTACATGTAATCTGTGATTTCTAAATTCTTTTTTTTTTTACTTCGATTTTGAGTGTGGCTGTGCAGATGGCGAGCAAATCTGCATCAAATTTTGGTGGCTGTCAGTGTCACTTAAAGGCCGCTTTTACGGAATATTATTAAACCAACTTGCCGTCATTCAATCGCTTTGAAATAGCATTTAACCGATTGCTGAAGAAACTCTTTCCTGTTGCCAAAATTATATCAATAAATAAATCAATCAATCAACAAACAAAATAAAATTGTTTCAATCAGAATAATTAAAGATATTTGGAGGATGCAAGTACATAAATTAACATTAATGAATTAAATTTTGATAAGTAGTTTAACTCATATTTTGCTGAGAGAGATGCTGTTAATATTTAAAATTAGATGCCATCACCAAGAACACGCTGGCAACAGAATTAATGAATTTAAAATTGGCAATGCATATAAAGGATTTATATTGAAAAGTTTTTTATGGCTTATATTTTTACGCGCTTTAACTCAAAATGTAGGATTTTGGGTTGTGTTCACTTTTGTTTTATAGCAAGGTGGCGATATATGAAACGGTATAAGTGTAGATGACTTACACTACCTTAAGTAGCAAGTGTGTCTGAATCAAGAAAATAAATCGTCGTTATGACAACTTAAAAATTTAATAACTCTAAGAGACGAAAAGAGTAGAAGCGCTGTGACTATATATAGTAGGGTAAGAATAGGGGACTATGTATAGAAGGGTAAAATATGAAATGCCAATCCAAACACGAATCTCTGCCTTTAAAAGCCCGTCAGAGTGACGCATGTGCAAAAGACACGGCGTGACTTTAGAACTAATTTAAACTGGCTTTAACTGGCGGTATCCAATCAGATCTATGAACATCTCACTAAAAGTTGGGTTGAGTCCGGTAGTACTTATACACTATAGGCTATAGGTTGGGTTGAGTCCGGTAGGCTTATACACTATAGAAAGTGCGCGAGGGAAATATATTACACATCTATACTTGTGTTTGCCTCTCAATCTTTACCTGAGGCGAATAAATAGATTGATTGATAATTATTAGAATGGGGTGTAAAAAAAAAAAAGGCGAGAATATAGGTTTTTCAACTTTAACCATTGAATATTGACAAATATAGGAGAAAATCTCTCCCACGAGTTCTCATGTATCAGTTACGGTCGCGATCTCTCTCTGGTTAAGAAGTTCTAGTAAGGTTCATTTCCTATACCAGGGTTCCCACTCAAATCACAGAATGAAAATCAATGACTTATCAATGATTTTTAAGGACCTAATTAATATTTTTAAGGACCTTTGAAAATTTGTTTTCAGGCATCATGTCTATATATAAATTTTTAATAAAGTAAATTCTACCATAAAAGTTACAAGTTGGTGGTTGCATAATACAAATATGTCGGAAAATTCCGATGTGATGCAGATAAGTGGCGGTCAAGCGGGGAGGATAGCAAGTCCGAGTCGTGTTTTCATAAATTTTGCAGTTGGCCACACAACATCAGCAAAAATTAAGGACTTTTAAGGACCTCTAAGCATTTTCAAGGACTTTTAAGCACCTCTAAGCATTTTCAAGGACTTTTAAGCACCTCTAAGCATTTTCAAGCACTTTCAAGGCCTTGAAAACAAGTTCAGAAATATTAAGCACTTTTAATGACTTTCAATGACCGTGGGAACCCTACTATACTCGCTATGTTACAATCTTCTAGCTCAGTGCATTTAGAAACTACTTTCCATAACCACCTTGACAACTGGTGAGTTGGTATGAAAATGACCACTCAATGAAACGTCATCAATTAAAAGTTCGGAAATAGCATCTAATGCATTTAATTTTTTTTTATTTGAAATCCTTACGTCAATGAGTATCCACCTGGTTTTTGAATTCATTCTTTTGACCACAATATTTACCGAAGTATTTGCCTTACAACGTATGACATAGCACACCAGGTATAGAAACAGTGATGAAAGATCTTTAAACTAAATTTGAATGGAAAGTAACTAGATTTATTCATTATAATTTTTTTTTTTAGTTTTTATCATCAAATTTATAGAAACTTTTTAAAGCTAATTAAAAAACAACAACATTTTCTCTTAAAACCTAGTTAGTGATGTTTCATTACTGTAGTTACACCGGATATAGAATTTCATATGCTATAAGAAGAAATTTTAGTAAGCATCATTTCCCTATACTCATTAGACCGCGAAGTTGCGGGTTCCGAGTCCTGTGTTAGGCATGGGTGTTTGTAAATGTATGTTGGCTTGTCTAATGACGAATGTTTCGGCGCATTATATACCTCGTGTTGCTGACGGCGCCAGATAATCTGAAAACAACCAACCAACCTTATACTCATTATGTTACTATCTTCCAGCACAGTGCATTTACAAACTACTTTCTATAAAGCCTTAACATTTGGTGAGTAGGGTACGAAAAAGGTAACTTAAATGAAATGATATAATTCGTTTTCATTTAATGGTTATCTATTATAAATGAAAATTAAAATAGTTAAAGACATAACAACCAGGTGGAGTCACTGTACATGCAATGACGGAAGGATTTCAGATATAAAATAAAACATATTAGACGCCATTTTCGAGTTTTTAATTTATTCCATTTCATCAAAGTGATCTTTTTCGTACCTGCTCACTTAATTTTTGGGGTTTTATACAAAGTAGTTTCTAAATGAACTTTGCCAGAAGATTGTAACACAGCGAGTATAGGGAATAGAGGTCGGCGATATATCGATACGACGATAATTTTATCGATATTTCTAAAAAAAAATATCGATAGTAAAAGTATCGATAAAAGTCACCGATATATCGATATGTTCATTTTTAGTTTTTGGATGATTGTTTTGTAGTTCCATGTGTTTTTTCGATTTTCTTTATTCCCTTTTCAAAAACTTCAAAACTTGGCTGAGAGACAGTTAAAATGACACCAATATTCAATATTTTTCATACACTTAAAAGCTATTGAAAATTATATAAATTTTTCTTAAAATAACTGCACCAATTAAGCGAAGATATAATTTTTTATTTTTTTTGTAATAGATCCATTTCAGTTGAAAAAGTAGTCACCTTACAAAAAAGAAATCATGAAAAGTAGAAATTTGTCCCGAAAAACTTTGTTCCTGGCAAAATTGAAAATCAAATAAAAAAAAAATCATATATCGATATAGTATCGATATTTTTTCTATGCAACGATATAGTATCGATATTTGTTTCGATCGATATTTCCGACCTTTAATAGGGAATGATCCTTACTAGATATTATCCTCTTAAAAACCAAACCCACTAACTTTTCAATTCCACTAAATGGAATTGCCGTTTCTTTTGAGTGGAATGCTGTTTCAGAGCAACATTTAGGCGGCGCATATATTAGTGGGGGAAGGGGAGGGGGGGGGAGGTCTTCCAGATCTCTCCCATGGCACACCTAACTCGCTTGTTGGCATCGTTTGATGAATAGACAAGGGGGGGGGAACGATTTGATCGCCAACTCTCTTCATTCCCCTCCCCTTTCAAGCGTTAGGAGACTCTTTTCGAAACAACTAATAGTAGAAAGTTTCTCAATTACAGAAATTTCATTAGGCCCTCAGTCTCGAAAGTGCAATTTTAAGGCGAATACCTGATTCGAGTGGGGTTTTATAACTTCGTTTAAATGCCGACGACAAGGAGTTTTCATTTTGTAAGAGATAAAACGAAGAGTTTTCCGGGTGAAAGGTGTGGATGTTTTTGAAAAAGATTGAAATGAGGCATACTTTAATGTTAGATGTAAAGGGGGAAGGGGGTAGAGGATGTTCACTTTGGAGAGCAGCTATTTTGCTCATTTTCATGTTTAGAATACTATTAGTTGAATATGAATTGATAAACTAGGGGTGTGGAACATCGCGCAACTTTCAATTACACTATGATATTGGTCGTTGCATTAAAATTTGACATGATTTTATATACCCGTTTTATATTTTCACATACTTAAATAAAAATAGCCAAATTGGGGGTTGGTTATAATGTTTATATATAAATACTAATTAAATACCCTTGCTTCGCTACGAAATTTTAACATGTGCAATATTTTAGCTAGCTGTGAGGCCTCGCTTTGCGGAAATCTGTCATTCGTGTATTGGACCCAGTTTTTGGCTCACAGGAAGGTTCATCGCTAAGCAAAATCGAGCTTGCTTCGTTCGCTGAAAGTTCATGGACACATAAACACAGGCTTATTTCACTCGTTAAAAGGTTTATTGTTATGCAAGCATAGGGGCTCGCTTCTCTCGCTGAAAGGTTCATTGTTGCGTAAGCATAAGTTCGCTTCACTCGCTAAAATCTAATTGGAAGCCTCTTCCTCGTCAAGGAAAAAAAAAAATTCCCCGTTAATATAATAATAAAGCACCCCTTTAAGATTATTATAACACGTGTTTGTCGAAAGCAAAATTAGAGGCTAAAACTACTTATGTTGAAACTTTCAGAGCTCTAGGCCTATTCGAAGTCGCTTTTTGTGAAAAATTTAATTAAAAAACAAATTAAAATTTTAACATTCTTTTTGTCAGTCCAATTTGAAAGCCAAAACTACTTGTGTCGAAAATTTCAGAAATGTAGCCCAATTACAAATCATTTTTTAAAATATTCATTGATTAATTAAAAAAAAAAAAAAAAAAAAAAAAAAATTGTTTTCAAAACTCCAATTACAAAGTCCAATTAGAAGGCCAAAACTACTTATGATGAAAATTTTAGAGCTGTAGCACTATTAGATATCGTTTTGTAACATATTTATTAATTAATTAAAATTGTAATTAAAAAAGAACTAATTAAAATTTTAACATTCTGTTTGTGATGTATACAATTAGAAGGCCAAAACTACTTATGTTGAAAATTTCAGAGCTGTAGTCCTATTAGTAGTCGTATTGTAAAATGTTTATTAATTAATTAAAAAAGAACAAAATAAAAATTTAAAATTATGTTTTTTAAAAGTCCAATTTGAAGGCCAAAACTACTTATGTTGAAAATTTCAGAGCTGTAGCCCTATTAGATATTGTTTTGTAACATATTTATTTATTAATTAATTAAAAAAATTAATTAAAAAAGAACTAATTAAAAAAGAACTAATTAAAATTTTAACATTCTGTTTGTGATGTATACAATTAAAAGGCCAAAACTACTTATGCTGAAAATTTCAGAGCTCTACTCCAATTTTAAGTAGGTTTCTATAGATCCACAGACAGACAGACAGACACACAGGTTGTTTTATTATTATAGATATATATATAAAAAAAAAAAGGCCAGGATGGCGATATTGGCAATGTTATTCGATAGACATTACATTATCTTTCCTTGTGGGTGAAGCAGAAAGAAATCAATTGCTGATGGGCGATGTTCCAGGGCGGCAGTCGTTTTTCAACTTTTTACGTTTTTACGGCATTTATGCTTTAATTTCGTAGGTGGGGACGATTAAAACACCTTAAAATAGCACAGATAGGCAATAGCACAGAGATTTTAATCAAAATAGTAACAACCGTTTTTTTAACAATTGCTGAAAAACATGATTTTTTTCATAATTTCAACCTTATGCGCATGCGCGATTTTGACGAAAGCCGTAATGGTAGATCCCGTGGCCAACACCAGTCCGCACATCATATTTGAACATCATATCTCAATTTGTTCGGGAGTTATGCTGACCACGTACCCAGCGTTACACAGACAGACATTTTTTCTAGATAACGTTTTTGAAATCAGGATATTCTAAAACGTGAAGAAATGCAAGAAAAAATAAACATATATATATATATATATATATATATATATATATATCCAACCCTTTTTTAAAAAAAAAAATGCTATGCTTTCATTATCCTTTGTAAACATATGGGTGATTGAAAGTATTAATATAACTCATAAAAACAGAGTTTTTAAAAAATCATTTATATGCCTTGATATCAAATACATTTCTATCAGCAAAATATCAGGCAAACTATGTTTCAAAATTTATTTATTAAAACTGAACGTGAACGTCATCCAAATATCATTTATTTATTCCGATTGAAGTAATTTTGTTATTTATTTATTAAAAAACTGTGGCAACAGGAAAGGGTTTCAATAGTGATCGGTTCAACGATATTTTAACGCGATTTTATTAGTATTCCGTAAAAGCGGCCTTTTTAGTGACAGTAACAGCCCCAAAATTTGATAGATTGCATTATCGTCGACATCGAACCTATCTGTCAAGTTTCAGCCCGATTGGATGACGGGTAAGGGGGTTAATTAGTCCGCCGCAGATTCTGCCCCCCCCCCCCCTGTTCCCTCCCCTCATCAATATGATAGAAATCAAACGTTTACTGAATTCTTTTGAAAAACTAAAGAACTTAAAAAAAAAAAAAAAATAGTTATAAAGTTCGCCGATTGATGGCATTGTTGATTAAAACACTTTAAAATACGGTTTGAAATTGTAACAAACAATAAAACGATGTTTTCAAAGTAACACCAATCGGAAGATGGCTATAAAATATAAGGTACTTTTGATTTTGAATTTTAATTATTTTAATATTTCCTGTACATACTATTAAGTTCCTTTTAATGCATGTGAGTTTTATACTATATTTAAGGTTAAGTTAATTTCAACGTAACAGATTATTGCTGTAAGGAAAGAAAGTGCACAAGTTAATTCAAGAAGAATTTTCCTTTTGAGTACTCTTATTTCTTTCTTTATCAGAATTTTTTTTTTTTTTCTTTTTCTCTTTTTAGTTTCAGAAAATTTTCCATTAGAGATGTGACTTTCGATTATATAAATTATTTTGTGAAATCTCTGCCATCATTTAAAGAACTTTTCCGAAATTTGCCTTTATTGTATTTGATTAAGAAATAACTCCAACTTCATTACAGATTAAAATTCTTCATTGTTGTAAATTAACACTAATTCAATCTACTATTTTCGATCTCACGGCCGTAAATAGTTTTTCTAATTTAGTCTAACGATTTCTTTCATCTTAGCTAAAAGCATTTTTTTTTTTTTTTTTTTTTTTTTTATCTTCTTGAAGTTCATCCGAATCATTAAGACCGAACAGAAGAATTCGAACAACTCAACTTGGGAAGCTACAATTTTTTTTTTGTTGAATTTCAAAGGGTGAAAGAAATGTTAACCGCATTCCAAAAAGAAGATATCGGTTTGAATACAAGGCTACTGGATGAAAGTGATGTGGTGTCAAGGTTTCGTTTCGAATTCAGTAAATTACGTCACAAAAATATTGCTTCAAAGAAGCACTGACGTTGGTCAAGTTAGCATTTATAATTTAAGTCACTTAGACTGATAATTCGAAGCTAAAATGAAAAAGCCAACTACTTATATACATTTAAACGATTTTGTCAAAAATAATAGTCCGAGAGGCGACTGCAATTTTTGGACCCCACCCCATCGAACATCATTCTGGATTTCTTATAGAAATTGAAGAAAAGTGAGTAGATTACGAATGCACTGGTCTGCCGTGGCAAAAATGGCCAAAACTGGTCAAAAATCGACTTTTTATATGTTGAACTAAATCCAATTGCCAAATGCGCCATAACTTGCCAAATAATGAGCATTTTGTTTTATTCGGTAACCCTCACTCTTTAATTTTCAATTAAGAAGGTTGCAGACGATTCGGATGTGTGGCGATGGCTTGCTTGCATCTTTCACAAATGAGCCAAATTGGCAATAAATATTACGTCACTGATGACGTAACTGATGTCGCCAATTTGGCTTACTTTTAAAAGATGCAAGTTTTCCGAGCCAGAGATCAGAAATCGTTTGCCCTCTTTCTCATTGAAAATCAAAATGCAGTGGGCTGCCAGGCGAAAGAGTTTGTTATCTTTTTGGCAAGTTATGACATATTTGGCATTCGAATTTTAGTTCAACTCATTCCCAGTCGATTTTTATCTAGTTTCGTCCATTTTTGCCACAGCAGACCAGTGGATTCATAAACTACACACTTTTTTCCAATTTCTATAAAAAATTCAGAATGATGTTCGAGGGGATACAAAAATTGCAGTCGCCTCTCGGACTATGAGGTGAATAAATGGGTTGATAGAATGTGGAAAAAAGAGGCGAGAATATTGGTTTTTCAACTTTAACCATCTCATATTGGCAAATATAAGAGAAAATCTCTCCCACGAGTTTTCATGTATCAGTTACGGTCGCGAGTTCTCTCCGGTTAAGATGCAGTCCTATACTAAACTCCAACTTAACTTGACATCACTAGACGGTAGATCGTCACAGTGCTCATAGGTATTTAATCCGTTTTGGCGGCGTGAAAGCATAATGTTCGCCAAACCACAACCCTGTAGAGAACAAAAGGCTATAAAGTTTGGCGAGAATTATGTCTTCACTCCACTAAAATGGATTAATTGCCTATGAGCACGGTGAAGATCTATGGTCTAGTGATGTCAAGTTAAGTTGGAGTTTAGTATAGTAAGGAATCATTCCTTATACTAGCTATATTAAAATCTTCTAGCCCAGTGCATTTAGAAACTACTTTCTATAACCGCTTTAACAATTGGTGAGTTGGTACAAAAATGACCACTTAATGAAATGACATATATTAAAAGTTCGAAAATAGCATCTAATACATTTAATTTTTTTTATTTGAAATCCTTACGTCAATGTGTATCCACCTGGTTTTTGAATTCATTCTTTTGACCACAATATTTACCGAAGTATTTGCCTTACAACGTATGACATAGCACACCAGGTATAGAAACAATGATGAAAGATCTTTAAACTAAATTTGAATGGAAAGTAACTAGATTTATTTATTATAATTTTTTTTTTTTTTATAGTTTTTATCATCAAATTTATAGTAACTTTTTAAAGCTAATTAAAAAAACAAACACATTTTCTCTTAAAACCTAGTTAATGATGTTTCATTACTGTAGTTGCACTGGATATGGAATTTCATATGCTTTAAGAAGAAATTTTAGTAAGCATCATTTCCCTATACTCATTAGACCGCGAAGTTGCGGGTTCCGAGTCCTGTGTTAGGCATGGGTGTTTGTAAATGTATGTTGGCTTGTCTAATGACGAATGTTTCGGCGCATTATATACCTCGTGTTGCTGACGGCGCCAGATAATCTGAAAACAACCAACCAACCCTATACTCATTATGCTACAATCTTCCAGCACAGTGCATTTAGAAACTACTTTCTATAAAGCCTTAACATTTGGTGAGTAGGGTACGAAAAAGATAACTTAAATGAAATGATATAATTCGTTTTCATTTAATGGTTATCTATTATAAATGAAAATTAAAATAGTAAAAGACATAACAATCAAGAAGAGTCAATGCAAGTGCATTGACGGAAGGATTTCAATTATAAAATAAAACAAATTAGACGCCATTTTCGAGTTTTTAATTCATGTCATTTCATCAAAGTGGTCTTTTTCGTATCTGCTCACTTAATTTCTGGAGTTTTATACAAAGTAGTTTCTAAAAGAACTTTGCCAGAAGATTGTAACACAGCGAGTATAGGGAAGAGAGGTCGGCGATATATCGATACGACGATAATTTTATCGATATTTCTAAAAAAAAAAAATATCGATAGTAAAAGTATCGATAAAAGTCACCGATATATCGATATGTTCATTTTTAGTTTTTGGATGATTGTTTTGTAGTTCCATGTGTTTTTTCGATTTTCTTTATTCCCTTTTCAAAAACTTCAAAACTTGGCTGAAAGCAGTTAAAATGGCACCAATATTCAATATTTTCCATACACTTAAAAGCTATTGAAAATTATATACATTTTTCTTAAAATCATTGCACCAACTAAGCGAAGATATAACTTTTTTTCGTTTTTTTTTGTAATAGATCCATTTCAGTTGAAAAAGTAGTCACCTTACAAAAAAAGCAATCATGAAAAGTAGAAATTTGCCCCGAAAAACTTTGTTCCTGGCAAAATTGAAAATCAAATAAAAAAAAAATCATACATCGATATTTTATCGATATTTTTTTCTATGCAACGATATAGTATCGATATTTGTTTCGATCGATATTACCGACCTTTAATAGGGAATGATCCTTACTAGATATTATCCTCTTAAAAACCAAACCCACTAACTTTTCAATTCCACTAAATGGAATTGCCGTTTCTTTTGAGTGGAATGCTGTTTCAGAGCAACATTTAGGCGGCGCATATATTAGTGGGGGAAGGGGAGAGGTCTTCCAGATCTCTCCCATGGCACACCTAACTCGCTTGTTGGCATCGTTTGATGAATAGACAAGGGGGGGGGAACGATTTGATCGCCAACTCTCTTCATTCCCCTCCCCTTTCAAGCGTTAGGAGACTCTTTTCGAAACAACTAATAGTAGAAAGTTTCTCAATTACAGAAATTTCATTAGGCCCTCAGTCTCGAAAGTGCAATTTTAAGGCGAATACCCGATTCGAGTGGGGTTTTATAACTTCGTTTAAATGCCGGCGACAAGGAGTTTTCGTTTTGTAAGAGATAAAACGAAGAGTTTTCGGGGTGAAAGGTGTGTATGTTTTTGAAAAAGATTGAAATGAGGCATACTTTAATGTTAGATGTAAGGAGGGAAGGGGGTAGGGGATGTTCACTTTGGAGAGCAGCTATTTTGCTCATTTTCATGTTTAGAATACTATTAGTTGAATATGAATTGATAAACTAGGGGTGTGGAACATCGCGCAACATTCAATTACACTATGATATTGGTCGTTGCATTAAAATTTGACATGATGTTATATACCGGCTTTATATTTTCACATACTTAAATAAAAATAGCCAAATTGGGGATTGGTTATAATTTTTATACATAAATACTAGCTAAATACCCTTGCTTCGTTACGAAATTTTAACATGTGCAATATTTTAGCTAGCTGTGAGGCCTCGCTTTGCGGAAATCTGTCATTCGTGTATTGGACCCAGTTTTTGGCTCACAGGAAGGTTCATCGCTAAGCAAAATCGAGCTTGCTTCGTTCGCTGAAAGTTCATGGACACATAAACACAGGCTTATTCCACTCGTTAAAAGGTTTATTGTTATGCAAGCATAGGGGCTAGCTTCGCTCGCTGAAAGGTTCATTGTTGCGTAAGCATAAGTTCGCTTCACTCGCTAAAATCTAATTGGAAGCCTCTCCCTTGTCAAGGAAAAAAAAAAATTCCCCTTTAATATAATAATAAAGCACCCCTTTAATATTATTATAACACGTGTTTGTCGAAAGCAAAATTAGAGGCTAAAACTACTTATGTTGAAACTTTCAGAGCTCTAGGCCTATTCGAAGTCGCTTTTTGTGAAAAAATTAATTAAAAAACAAATTAAAATTTTAACATTCTTTTTGTCAGTCCAATTTGAAAGCCAAAACTACTTGTGTCGAAAATTTCAGAAATGTAGCCCAATTACAAATAATTTTTTAAAATATTCATTGATTAATTAAAAAAAAAAAAAAAATTGTTTTCAAAACTCCAATTACAAAGTCCAATTAGAAGGCCAAAACTACTTATGTTGAAAATTTCAGAGCTGTAGCCCTATTAGATATTGTTTTGTAACATATTTATTAATTAATTAAAAAAATTAATTAAAAAAGAACTAATTAAAATTTTAACATTCTGTTTGTGATGTATACAATTAAAAGGCCAAAACTACTTATGCTGAAAATTTCAGAGCTCTACTCCAATTTTAAGTAGGTTTCTATAGATCCACAGACAGACAGACAGACACACAGGTTGTTTTATTATTATAGATATATATATAAAAAAAAAAAGGCCAGGATGGCGATATTGGCAATGTTATTCGATAGACATTACATTATCTTTCCTTGTGGGTGAAGCAGAAAGAAATCAATTGCTGATGGGCGATGTTCCAGGGCGGCAGTCGTTTTTCAACTTTTTACGTTTTTACGGCATTTATGCTTTAATTTCGTAGGTGGGGACGATTAAAACACCTTAAAATAGCACAGATAGGCAATAGCACAGAGATTTTAATCAAAATAGTAACAACCGTTTTTTTAACAATTGCTGAAAAACATGATTTTTTTCATAATTTCAACCTTATGCGCATGCGCGATTTTGACGAAAGCCGTAATGGTAGATCCCGTGGCCAACACCAGTCCGCACATCATATTTGAACATCATATCTCAATTTGTTCGGGAGTTATGCTGACCACGTACCCAGCGTTACACAGACAGACATTTTTTCTAGATAACGTTTTTGAAATCAGGATATTCTAAAACGTGAAGAAATGCAAGAAAAAATAAACATATATATATATATATATATATATATATATATATATATATATCCAACCCTTTTTTAAAAAAAAAAATGCTATGCTTTCATTATCCTTTGTAAACATATGGGTGATTGAAAGTATTAATATAACTCATAAAAACAGAGTTTTTAAAAAATCATTTATATGCCTTGATATCAAATACATTTCTATCAGCAAAATATCAGGCAAACTATGTTTCAAAATTTATTTATTAAAACTGAACGTGAACGTCATCCAAATATCATTTATTTATTCCGATTGAAGTAATTTTGTTATTTATTTATTAAAAAACTGTGGCAACAGGAAAGGGTTTCAATAGTGATCGGTTCAACGATATTTTAACGCGATTTTATTAGTATTCCGTAAAAGCGGCCTTTTTAGTGACAGTAACAGCCCCAAAATTTGATAGATTGCATTATCGTCGACATCGAACCTATCTGTCAAGTTTCAGCCCGATTGGATGACGGGTAAGGGGGTTAATTAGTCCGCCGCAGATTCTGCCCCCCCCCCCCCCTGTTCCCTCCCCTCATCAATATGATAGAAATCAAACGTTTACTGAATTCTTTTGAAAAACTAAAGAACTTAAAAAAAAAAAAAAAATAGTTATAAAGTTCGCCGATTGATGGCATTGTTGATTAAAACACTTTAAAATACGGTTTGAAATTGTAACAAACAATAAAACGATGTTTTCAAAGTAACACCAATCGGAAGATGGCTATAAAATATAAGGTACTTTTGATTTTGAATTTTAATTATTTTAATATTTCCTGTACATACTATTAAGTTCCTTTTAATGCATGTGAGTTTTATACTATATTTAAGGTTAAGTTAATTTCAACGTAACAGATTATTGCTGTAAGGAAAGAAAGTGCACAAGTTAATTCAAGAAGAATTTTCCTTTTGAGTACTCTTATTTCTTTCTTTATCAGAATTTTTTTTTTTTTTCTTTTTCTCTTTTTAGTTTCAGAAAATTTTCCATTAGAGATGTGACTTTCGATTATATAAATTATTTTGTGAAATCTCTGCCATCATTTAAAGAACTTTTCCGAAATTTGCCTTTATTGTATTTGATTAAGAAATAACTCCAACTTCATTACAGATTAAAATTCTTCATTGTTGTAAATTAACACTAATTCAATCGACTATTTTCGATCTCACGGCCGTAAATAGTTTTTCTAATTTAGTCTAACCATTTCTTTCATCTTAGCTAAAAGCGTTTTTTTTTTTTTTTTTTTTTATCTTCTTGAAGTTCATCCGAATCATTAAGACCGAACAGAAGAATTCGAACAACTCAACTTGGGAAGTTACAATTTTTTTTTTGTTGAATTTCAAAGGGTGAAAGAAATGTTAACCGCATTCCAAAAAGAAGATATCGGTTTGAATACAAGGCTACTGAATGAAAGTGAAGTGGTCTCAAGGTTTCGTTTCGAATTCAGTAAATTGCGTCACAAAAATATTGCTTCAAAGACGCACTGACGTTGGTCAAGTTAGCATTTATAATTTAAGTCACTTAGACTGATAATTCGAAGCTAAAATGAAAAAGCCAACTACTTATATATATTTAAACGATTTTGTCAAAAATAATAGTCCGAGAGGCTACTGCAATTTTTGGACCCCATCGAACATCATTCTGAATATTTTATAGAAATTGGAGAAAAGTGAGTAGGTTAGGAATCCACTGGTCTGCCGTGGCAAAAATGGCCGAAACTGATCAATAATCGACTTGGAATGAGTTGAACTAAAAGCCAAAAAAGTTGAGCCAAAAATAGAACTAACTTATTCGTCCTGAAACCCACTTCATTTTGATTTTCAATGAGAAAAAGCACAAACGATTTCTGATCTTTGGTTCGGAAAACTTATATCTTTTAAAAGTAAGCCAAATCGGTGACATCAGTTACGTCATAAGTGACGTAATATTCTTTGCCAACTTGGCTCCCTTTTAATAGATGCAAGTAGCCCGTCGCCAGATATCTGAATCGTCCGCAACCTTCTTAATTGAAAATTAAAGAGTGATGGTTACCAAATAAAAAAAAATGCTCATTATTTGGCAAGTTATGGCGCATTTGGCAATTGGATTTAGTTCAACTTATTAAAAGTCGATTTTTGATCAGTTTCAGCCATTTTTGCCACGGCAGACCAGTGGATTCGTAATCTACTCACTTTTCTCTAATTTCTATAAAAAATTCAGAATGATGTTGTAGATGTCCAAAAATTGCAGTCGTCTCTCAGTCTATAATATAACCATAAAAAAGTTTTTAATGTAAATGCTTTATACGCATTGATAATCTTTATATTCATTATATTAAAGAGACGTTTCCGTTGTTAGCGTGTGCCTGGTGTTGGCATCTAATTTTAACACTAAACCTACTGACATTTTAGTATATATCTATTTCTGCCGATGGCGATCAAATGACCGCATTTCAAATATACATTGTATTCTTTTCCAGTTGATTATAAATAATACAGAATTTAGCATAAAACTTAAAATAATTAGCATGTAATAATTAAAAAATATTTATTTTTTCGGGCTTTAGGAAGAAAAATGGAAAACCTGGATTTTAACAATCTTGATTTAAGTCTCAAAAGCAGTCATTTGACAGCGCTCTGGTAGGTTTAGAGTTAAATATTAAAAAACATCTCTATTGGAAAAATATGCGGTAAACTACTTTTCAGAATTATTCACATGCCGACCAAACGGTATAGTGGTTAGCGTGCTGGCTTCTAGACCGCGAGGTTGCGGGTTCGAGTCCCGTGTTAGGCATGGGTGTTTGTAAATGTATGTTGGCTTGTCTAATGACGAATGTTTCGGCGCATTATAGCCCTCGTGTTGCTGACGGCGCCAGATAATCTGAAAACAACCAACCAACCAGAATTATTCACAAAACATGAATGTGAATTTATGCCACTCACATCGAAATATCTTTTATTTATTTTGACTAAAAAAAATTTATTATTTATTTGTTGGAACAATTTTGGCAGTGGGAAAGATTTTCTTCAATGATCGGTCAAATGCTATTTCAGCACGATTGGATGACAGGAAGTTGGTTTATTAGTATTCCGTAAAAGTGACCTTTTAGTGATAGTGGCAGAAGCCAAAATTTGATAGAATGTATTGTCATCGACATCGAATCTATCTGTCAAGTTTCAGTCCGATTGGATGACGGCAAGGGGGTTAATTAGGCCTCCGCAGATTTGCCCGCCATCGACGTACCCAGCGACACACAAGATCAAAGTTAATAGTATATATATATATATATATATATATATATATATATATATAAATGCAAGGTGTTCCAAAAAACTTTGCCTGGGCACCTGATACCTTTAATTACATGGAGTATTTCAACGACTTTTTTTTTTGTTGCAAAAACTTGTCACAAATACGCACATGCTATAACGTCATCCAATCGGACAGAAACTTAGCAGATAGATTCTATGTCGATGGCAAATGCATTCTGTCAAGTTTTGGGACGTTGTCACTATCACTAAAAAAATCGCTTTTGCACACGCTACTATTGTCGCTTCGTATTACAAATTAATACACTTGCCATCCTCCAATGTAGTTGAAACTTGGCAGTCTGATTTGATAGTGATAAGAATGCATTATATCAAGTTTTGGGGATTGTCACTGTCCCTAAAAGGCAGCTTTTACACACTCTTCTATTATCGCTTCAGTATACTAATAAACCTATTTCCCGTCATCTAATCGAGCTAAAAATTTCGAAACTCATATCTACACTTGTAAGTACATTTTTTATCGACGATAGTGCTTTTTTTTTTCTTCTTTCAAATTTTCGGACCGTCTCACAAAAGCTGATTTTACAAACGTTTCTATAGCTTGTAGACCGCGAGGTTGCGGGTTCCGAGTCCCGTGTTGGGCATGGGTGTTTGTAAATGTATGTTGGCTTGTCTAATGACGAATGTTTCGGCGCATTATAGCCCTCGTGTTGCTGACGGCGCCAGATAATCTGAAACCAACCAACCAACAAACGTTTCTATTGTTTTACGTCAGACTTATTAGCTTGTACTCAAGCTCGATTATCCGGATAACAAGCATAATTCAGACATGTTCAATTTGTCGATATTTAATGACCGAAATCTTCCGCTTTAAGGACAAACGAGGCAAAATTTTCGGAGCAAGTGGGTTAATTAACCGTTTTGCCGTATCACATTTTATCCACAAAAGTCTGTCGAGCTGAAACTTGATAGACTTTTTGTGGATAGAAATGCATTCAATTCAAGTTTAAGGGACAAAGAATGTTAGTAAATAGTTTTGGAATGGAAGTTTCCTTCGCAGTGGTGTAACACGATGAAAATTCAATCTGAGCTCAAGAAGTTTTTAGTTCCACATAACTAGGGGTGTGGAACATCGCACAATTTTCAATTACACTATTATATTGATCACTGCATTATTATTTATGGTGTTATTTACCGTTTTCATATTTTCACTCATTTAAATGAAAATGACCAGTTTAACAATATTTTTGGCAATAATTTTTACACGGATAAAAAACCCCGCCAAATTAACAAAATTAACGATATTATTCAACAGACATTACACTGTTCTTTCTTGGGAAATATAAAAAAAAAAACCAATCGTTGATAGGCGATATTCAAGGGCAGAGAGCTCTGTGTTAAAGGTATTTGATTTTTAACTTTTTACGCTTTTATTGCATTTCTTCGGGAATTTCGAAGGTGGGGACTATTAGAACACTTTTAGAGGCATTAGCAAACATATTTTAATCAAAATCGTTAGAGCTTTTTTTTTTTTTTTTACCAATTGCTGAAAAACATGATTTTTTCATGATTTCAACCTTATGCGCAAGCGTAATTTTGACGAAAACTTTAATGGTATAGGTCCAATGGCCAACACTAACCCGCACAAATTTGAATGTTGCGTCGTAGGTCAATTTGTTCGAGAGTTATGCTGATCACGTACACACAGACAGACATTTTTTCTTGACCAATTATTTGTAATCAGGGTGTTCCAAAACGTGCAAATATATATATATATATATATATATATATATATATATATATATATATATATATATATATATATATATATATATATATATATATATATATATATATATATATATATATATATATATATATATATATATATTGTATGAATGCTATACTTTTATTGGCCTATGTAAACATGTGGGTAATTGAAAGTAATAAATTGTAGTACCATGATAAAAATTTGTAATACTTATAACGGATTTACTGTATAAACTGTTTGATGAGTTATATTATTTAACGTAACTTACTTTTATTGCTATACCGAGATTTTATTATCAAATGACGTGTTGCCCTTACGCCGTTAAACTCCAACCAACCAACCAACCAACCAACCAACCAACCAACCAACCAACCAACCAACCAACCAACCAACCAACCAACCAACCAACCAACCAACCAACCAACCAACCAACCAACCAACCAACCAACCAACCAACCAACCAACCAACCAACCAACCAACCAACCAACCAACCAACCAACCAACCAACCAACCAACCAACCAACCAACCAACCAACCAACCAACCAACCAACCAACCAATCAACCAACCAACCAACCATTATCAAATGGTTTCTTGAACTTAAGGTCAGCACCTCTATTTGAACGGGGTCGGTTTGAATGTTAAAATAGTATTTTAATAACTAATCAATGACGATTACAAGAAGAAGGTTAATATACAGTTTTTATTTAAATAAAATTAATTCTTTTATTATCGGCTCAAAAATTAAAAGCGTTTAAATTGATTTCTTTAAATAGAAGATAATTTGCTAATTTCTTGGAAACAATTAAATCTTATTATATTCGGATTTTTTAAATTTTTCTACGGGTAAGTTACGGAATCGAGGGAGGAACTAGTATTAATCGGCATTCAGCTATTTTATTTTTTTATAAAATTTATAACAGGTTACGTTTGTGGCACTATTTGAAATCGTCTTGATCTTTCATTTCAATGTTATGGCCAATCTCTGTGGGGTTAGCGCTCTGGCCTCGCATGCCAAAGGTGCCGGGTTCGAATCTCGGGTTAGGCATGGCTGTTCGTTGTGTTTCGGAATCCACGTTAAGCTGCAGATACCGGTTTGATTAGCTGTTATTGTGCACAAAAAGAGATAGCTGAGCGTACAAAAAAAAAAAAAAAAAAAAAAAAAAAAAAAACATTTCGATGTTATAAAAGAAAGAAAAACTAGAGGTGTGGAACATCGCACAGCTTTCTATTACACTATACAATATTGGTTCATTGCAGTAAAATTTAACATGGTGTTTCTTACTACTCTCTTATTTTCACTCATCTAAATAAAAATGATCAGTTTGGCGATATTTTTGGCAATAATTTTTACATGAACAAGAAAAAACCCCTTCAAAATGGCAAAATTGGTGGTTTTATTCGGTAGACGTTACATTGTCCTTGCTTGTGAGTGAAACGCAAAAAATCAATTGCTGATGTACGATGCTCAAGGACAGAGAGCTCTGTTTTCAACTTTTTACGCTTTTATCTCATTATTATGAGAATTTGGGAGGTGAGAATGCTATGAACATCTTCAGAGGCATTACCACAGCGACTTTGAACAAAATCGTTAAAGCCGTTTTTTAGCAATTACTGAAAAACATGACTTTTTTCAACAGCAGCTATCTTATGCGCATGCGCTATTTTGATGAAAACCTTAATGGTAGGATCCCGTGCTATTACCAACTCGCATATTACATTTGAACATCGTAGGTCAACTTGTTCGGGAGTTATGCTGACCACGCACACATAGACACACAGGCAGACTTTTTTCTAGATAACTTTTTTGAAATCTAAATGCTCCAAAACAAAGAGAGAAAGGAAAAGAAAAAAAAAAAAAAAAAAGGAAAAAAAAAATTGAAATTTTATTTTTGACCGAATACTATACTTTCATTACCCTATGTATACATATTGTTAATTTGAAAGTAATGTGCTTTCTCACACTTGAAAAAAATTGTAAAATATTAAAATATTGATTTTTGAATTTTTTTCTTACTTATCCTATTTTTGGGTGTTAATGTACTCTATGCGGGAATCGGTCCATTTAAATCAACCAACCAGTTTCAAAAACTTTAAATTCAACCTTTAGTATTTCGTATAGCTGGACAGCCAGATATATAGAAATTTAAATGTTCCTTTACAAGTTCTATTTTTGGTCTTTGTGGTATGTATTACTAATAGATATGAGAGATTTATTCGCAGAAGGTAAAAATTGCAGTTGGAAATGGTCAAAAACCAAGAATAGTATTGCAGACGATAATTTTCAAAACTGGAAAGCATTGAAAACTAAGCAACAGTGACGTCACTAGAAATTCTTCTTATAAAAAGAATATAAAGTTACGAGAAGAAGTTTTTTTTTCTTCCAGCCTTGTAAGAAAGTAAAAAAAAAAAAAAATCAAAAATCTGGAAATAACATTCCAAAGAAAATAGAATATCAGTTTAAGTAGGGTTCTCATTTTAATGAAACTCGCGTGGCAACACCGTGTCGATGGAATGTGTGAGGGAATCCTCCTAATGCGATCCAATTGTTGAGTTGCCGAGCTGCAGAGAGGAATGCAAGAACAAGGAGTTGCAATTGGCTCCGTGCATTCTTTTCAAAAAGGGTGCCAGTTGTGAGCGAGGGAATATTCTCTATCATAACATGGATTTTGTTTCTACATTGGTTTAGTTTTTGCACAAAAAAGGAACATTAAAAAAAATGGAGAGATTCCTTCCATAGGAAACCAGTTTCTAATTTCTTTTTCCTTTCGCATAAAATTACTTTTTATTTTAATTGTAGTATTCCTTGCGTTGTTCTTTTCAAAGATTTAATTTGCGTGGTTTAAAAAGTCGTCACCTTTGATTGCTCAGAAACTATCTTAGGAATAAAAAAAAAAATGTTAAGGCTTATGTTATTTGTTAGTTGTAATTGCGTTAAAAAATGAATGGTTTTGAAGAATAGTATATCTATAAAATGAATACTTTTTTAAATATATATATATATATATATATATATATATTTTAATCTGTGGAATCTAAAATGCAACTAATTTATATATTGTTCCATCACACTACAAAGCATTTTGTAGGAATTCAAATTTACCACCTTTTATTTTCAAAATTAAAAAAAACGTATTGGTTTGAAATTTGTTAGTTTGAAATTATGTTTAGTAATAAATGATGTATTTAAATATAAAATTAAGGTAATATTTTTATGGAAAGCATAATTATAAAATTGATAATTTTATTCACAAATATTTGAATCAGGAAATTTTGAAATGCAAGTAATTTCTAAAATTTCTTGCCTTTAGAAAAGAAAATTTAGTAAAATTGTTCATTGACTTATATGCATACTTTTTATTTTGGTCGTTAGATAAATGTTTTAGTGCCAATAAACCGGTGATAGCAATTTCGAAAAAACAAACTTATCGATTTTGTGTTGTAATTCAATGTATATTTTTCTAGTTTTTTGTATTATCTCATTGAAATGCAATTTAGATTTACTTTGAATGTCTTTTTTTGGGTAATCATCACCATTTAAAATTAAATAAAATATATATATATATATATATATATATATATATATATATATATATATATATATATATATATATATATATATATATATATTATTAAATTATTATACTACTATATACTATAATATTATACTACTAATATTATACTACTTTACGAATTAATTATACAATTGCGATATATATATATATATATATATATATATATATATATATATATATATATATATATATATATATATATATATATATATATATATATATATATATATATATATATATATATATATATATATATATATATATATCGCAATTGTATAATTAATTCGTAAAGTAGTATAATATTAGTAGTATAATATTATAGTATATTTAATAATTACATTTAAATAAATGTAATTATTAAATTATTATACTACTATATACTATAATATTATACTACTTTACGAATTAATTATACAATTGCGATATATATATATATATATATATATATATATATATATATATATATATATATATATATATATATATATATATATATATATATATATATATATATATCGCAATTGTATAATTAATTCGTAAAGTAGTATAATATTATAGTATATAGTAGTATAATAATTTAATAATTACATTTATTTAAATGTTCCTGATTAAATTTTAATTAAATAATTATATCTTGTTAAATCAAGCCGACCAAACGGTGTAGTGGTTAGCGTGCTGGCTTCTAGACCGCGAGGTTGCGGGTTCGAGTCCCGTGTTAGGCATGGGTGTTTGTAAATGTATGTTGGCTTGTCTAATGACGAAAGTTTAGGCGCATTATAGCCCTCGTGTTGCTGACGGCGCCATATAATCTGAATACAACCAACTTGTTCAATCAAAGTTAAAAGCAGTAGGCAAACCATTTTAACAAAGGAAATTTGTAAAATACAGTTATTATATAACTATTATGTAAAACAACTATTATATTTAAGTTCAGTTTAATCAAATAACAATGTTTTACCAGCCACCTTAAAATATATTAGCAACAAACTTTGAAATATTGAATATATCTAGACCAGTGCCAGGCATTGAACTCATAGTTAATAAATAAAATACCACTATGAAATTTTCACCGGGGAAATGATAACGCAGTTTTTACTAAATAAAAACTATAATTTATTCTTACTTCGAGAGCTTACAAAATTTCTAAGAACAATAATAAACTCACAATCTAGCTTCACAAGCTTCCATGCATACACATTCGGATACAGCGATAATGCAGGCACTACGAAAGTAAACAAAAGGTCCAATCCTTTCAAAGCAGTGTCAAAAAATTCGAATGATCAATGATTTCACGCCGCAGTCTTATAAGAGAGCGTGGGAACTTTCTCAAAAAATCCAGTCAACCGATGATGTGATGGATGATGAAACACTTCAAAATTTCTCGATTGGTTTAGATACTGCTTTCTTTTTTTTCCTAACCTGTAATATCTCTATTAGAAGATAAAAAAAAAAAAAAAAATAGTACTTTAAAAGAAATACGTCATTATTTAGAATTATATACAGAAAATTTTTGCAACAATATTAAGCTATTCACAACCTGATCAAAATGAAATGATGCTGATTCCAAGAGCACATCACTTTATGGACCCCGGTAATTACTTTACTGCTTTTTAGTACAATTGTAAAAGTTTGAAAACACTTACAGGATATGTTATGCATAGGTTTGTCGAAATAACTAACTATAAAATTGAAAACACTTAGAAGAGTAGAAAGTACAATAAAGTAAAATTTTGCTAAGAATGTGTTTTTTAGTTCTTGCTAAATTTTTTAAATCCTTTATATTAACTACGATTTCTATGTTTGTCGATGGTGGGCAAATCTACGTAGGCCTAATTAACCCTGTTGCTGTCATACAAACGGACTGAAACTTGGCAGATTGATTCAATGTCAATGACAATGCATTCTATCAAATTTTGGCGTCTGGCACTGTTACTAAAAGGTCGCTTTTACGGAATACTAATAAACCAACTTGCTGTCATCCTTTTGCGCTGAAATAGTATTTAAGCGATCATTGAAGAAACGTTTTGCTTTACAAAAATTGTTTTAACAAACAAACAAACAAATTTTTTAATCAGAATAAATAAAAGATATTTAGATGTGAGTGCATAAATTCGCATTCATTTCTAATGAATAAATTTTGAAACGTAGTTTGCCGAATATTTTGCTGATAGAAATGTTTTTAATATTTAAAATTAGATGCGAACACCAAGCACACGCTGGCAACAGAAACATCACTGCGTTAATGAATACTAGGGGGCTTCGCCCCCTGCTCGCTAACGCTCGCCAACCCCCAAACACCTCGCTGCGCTCGGATTGAGCGGCTTTGCCGCTCGAACTTGTGGTTAAAACATCTTGCTGCGCTCGAATAGGTTTGCCAGCCATAAAAAATGTAACCAAATTTTTATAACTTTAATGTAAGGCCTAATAGAGAAAACACCCAAAATTGCAAGTTTCATAATAGAAAGTTAAATATACTATCCGCCAACATTCTGATTTAAAACTTCATTAGTTATGCCCTTACATTGAAGTCCCAATATCTTTTATTTATTCTGATAAGTCGCCCCGTTAGAGAACGACGTCCAACGCGAGGCATTTTCTGGATAGAAATACTTCAAAATAATAATTACTCTAATACAAAAATGCTTCAGAAAAACAGAAAAAATCTACTTTGAAACGAAGAGTTTAAAAAGAGCTTTAAAATTAGCAACGGGTTTGTTGTTTACATACGTAAGGATAGCTTTAAAATTAGCAACGGTTGGTTGGTTGGTTGGTTGAACCCCCGAGCAGCGGGTTTGTTTACTTAATGATGTTGCCATTCTTATATTCAAAATCATTGAGGCTTTGTAGTAGCTTAATGATGAAAAATATTGAAATTTAACTAATTAATAAAGTGTTAATAAATTATTTTGGCACGTTTTGGCAAATCTACAGCTTATTTCCTTTAAAATGACACCTTGATCATTGAAATTGGTTGAGTAGTTTAGGCGGACGGACTAACCCCAAAAAACGTATTGCCTATTAAATATATAGATAAAAATTGGTGATGCATGTAAAGGATTTATATTAAAAACTTTGTTTTTATGGGTTATATTATTTAAACTCAGGCACCACTGATTACATTGATATCTGTTTCAACTTTTTACAGTTTTTTTTTTTTTTTTTTTTTTTGATAAACCTTATTTTACACATTATGATTCCAAATTTTTTAATTTATCTTTAAAAGTAAAAAAAAAAAAAAGGAAAGAAATGAGTTATGTTTCTACAAAGTACTGGACGTGTAGCTAATATAACTTGAGTTCCGGTCACAAGGTCACCAAGTGTAGAATTGTTGCCTTAATTATTAAGGCAATGTCCTTAACAATTAAGTTCGTATGCCCTGTACACTGTTAAAAATTTGGATCCACTTTGCACGACAAATTGGTTCCTATTTGGCTGCAACCAACATTTGGTGCTTAATTTCACGATTTAATAGTGCCACTTCGGATCGTAAGCACCATCATATCGTGAAACTAAGCACCAAATTTTGGTTGCAGCTAAATAGAAACCAATTTTTGGTGCAAAGTGGTAAAACTTTTTTTAACAGTGTACTTGTTGCTAATTTATTTTTCAGCATTCATCACAAGGCCACGGAATTCTGAGTCGTCGCTCTGTTTTTCCAGTAGACACATTTCGTGTCGTGTAAATAAATGTATGCTATTGCTTACTTTTTTTTTTAGGAATGTTCGCAAAGTCACCAAATATATAGTTGTCGCGCTGCTTCTTCCTGAAGAATGTTTTTGCTATTGCAACTTTTCCATCAAAGAGTTCACAAAAGGACTGTAGAGTTGTTCCGTTTCTTTCAGACAGAAGAGATGACGCAGGACATGGGTTCCAGCAACTGCATCCTGGACTTCATGCAGAAGTTCCGGGGATCGAGGAAGCTGGTGCTTCTTATTGTGGCCATCGCACTCCTGCTGGACAACATGCTCCTCAGTTCAGTGGGTGAGTCTTTGTTACGATGCTCCTGCTACAGAGTTTTTTCAGAAAGGGCTCATTGAAATACACGCTACCAGTCGGGTTTGCATCAGTTGGCATCGCCAGTTCTATGCATCGATATAGATAAACAACTGGATAGACTGCTCTATTGTCAATGCAAAGAGCAAGAACGCGCCGGGGATTGCGAAGCTGGTGGGAAGATTAACCGATCACAGTTCACTTTTATAGTTGGATGGGAATGCGAAAAACCTTGTAAAATGCTAGAGTATATATATTTTTGCACATGATTACTAATTAAGGTCTACTATTGACATTTCTGCTGTGTACAACCCAAAATTTTGTTTTCTATCCCCGGCAGTCCGTATTTTTTATCCCACCAATTGCATCTGGCAACGGCTTCATTTTCCCAGCGTTAAGCAGTCTATCCAGTTGTTTATCTATATCGATGGTTCTATGACGTCAGCTAAGAGACCGCTGCGCAGTCGTCTGTCGGTGATCAAGGGAGAGCGTACGTGATTGGATCACGAGAGTCGCTGGCGCCAGTAAATAGAAAATGTTTTATTTACTGGAATCAGTAGCCAGGTGACGTCGCAGACTGGCGATCTCAACTGGAACTCCGACTGGTAAATGAGATAACTATGAAGCAGTGAGACAGAAAGAAAAGTCAAATGGTATGTTGAATAAGAGAAAAATAGAGGAAGAATTTTAAAAAGAACACCAGTTTGTAAAGTTATTTGATGGAAGCAAATTTGATGACGGCTGCTTATGCTTTACTGATGATGCCCATTTTAATTTAAGCGGATTTGTCAATAGACAAAACTGGTGAATATGGGCTGCTGAAAACCCGTCTGTGAGTCTTGCAAAACCATTGTATTCTGCAAAAGTGACAGTTTGAGTTGCGCAATCCAGTACAGGGATGACAGTGCCCTTTTTCATAAGGAAAACGATAAACTCATACCGCTACATTAAGATTTTACTTTGTTTCCACATTTCAATATATATATATATATATATATATATAAACTTTTGCGAACTGGTTTACTTAAAATTCCATGCCTGTCTCTCCAATGTACCACTTGTCTCTTCTTTCTGTCTCTCATTGTTTCTCTGTTATGCCATTTCAAAGTTAGGGACTCCTTGTTCAAAGACCATGTACATTCGGGCATATTCTGTAGTTACAGTAAGTAGCATATAAGTATAAGCAGTACAGAAAAGCAATCAAATTTTGCGGAAATAATTATGTCTACAATAGTATGTGTTTACTACCAAAAACCGCGTTTTCTATTAAGTGGCCCGCGTCAGTAAGTTTGAAAAATCCTTTTTTTTTTTTTTTTCTTCTTTTTTTTTGAGACTGCCAAAGAGAAAAAAATAAAAATAGCAATAGTTTGAACTATTACCAATGACGTATTTCTTAGTTTTGTACTTATGATACCCTATCCCCTCGATTCGTGAATGGCATAATTCGATTTCTACTTTTCTGATTGTGATGGGCAGGAGTTGGGTGTTTTAATGCATACTGGCCTCTTTTGTTTGGACGTGAAAAGAAGTATCGCAATCTCTATGACTCCAGTGCAATAATGGCATCGAAGACTAGTTTTAAACTCAAAGTAGATAATGAAAAGCGGACCGGCTGTCATCGTCTCGCAAATAACATAAACTAAAAGCTAATATTTAGGAAGAATGCCGTTATTGATTATGAGTTTATGTCAAGTCACATTGTAATATTGTCACAAAAGTTTAACTTCTATTATATATATATATATATATATATATATATATATATATATATATATATATATATATATATATATATATATATATATATATATATATATATATATATATATATATATATATATATATATATATATATATATATATATATTTGAATTATTTGAAACAAGAATCAAATATCAATTGTTATTTTATTAATATAAAAAATTTAAATTATAGTTTTAGTTTTCAAAATTGTTTTATATTGTTGAATCTTTTGTTCAATGTTAGAAATGTGATAATTACTAATGTGTAAAGCAATATATTTATTGGCGTATTCGGTATGAATTTATGGCCAGCGGAAAGTTTCAACGTAAGTCATGCTGCCCGTCTCTAAAAGTTAGTGGCGAACGCTGGTTTAGATTTACCAGTTTTTTATTTGCAAAATGGAAGTACATACTAGGCTCCTAGGCATTCCAAGGATATTATGTGGAACTAGCCAAGCAGCTGCTGATGGTGTTTTTGAGCTCACACAATCGTGGAAGTGTCAATTCCAAGTAATTGGTGTGTGTTTGATATAACCGCAACAAGTAGTGGAAGATGCATTGGATCACGTACTCTTCTTGAGGAAAAATAGACAGAAACCTTTTGTTGATAGTATGTCTGCATCACATGCTCGACGTTCCACTTTTCATATTATTCTTTGTGTGTCTTGGACAAGCTATTTCCCTTAAAATCTTTTTAGGAGATTCCAAGAAAATTGGTCCAAGTTCACTCACCGTGAATTAATTAACCCCTTGATAATACGGTTTAAAAACTTTTATTTCTAATCATCTGTCAATTGCTACAAATCTACCAAGCATAATGTTTTCAAAGCTTACATCATTAACCATTGCATTAGACATTCAATTTACTATACGGAAACCATATATAACCATGTATTGCAGGAGGAAAAAAAAAAAGTTGGAATATGTAAATTTCAATACTGGCCAAGGAAAATTTTCATGCTTCAACTTTTGACCGTGGTACAACGCTATTGTAAATAACCGCCTTTATGTACGCCTTGCATAAATGGTGTTCGTCTTGTCGAAGCAAAGGTCGGCATACAATAGTCCTCTCTCTTCTATTGGTGTCCGAATAGGCGTAAAATCAACTCCTGCCGTCTGCTCGTGACGCTTTCGTGACTTGTGAAGCAATCTTCATTTCATTTCACATTTCGAATCGAGATCCGTATGTCAAAAGAACTAACTCATCAGGTAAATTTCTCTTAAAGTAGATGGAGTTTTCTTTCAGTTTTGGATTAGTTTTTAAATGAAGTGTATTTTATGCGAAGAAAATTGACTTTCTACTAATCGTTTTATGATAATAATATGGATTCGCAAAATGCATCTCATTAATAAAAGCAAGGATGATTCTTAAACTTAACTTGAAGAATGAGGAAGTTTTAAGTCCAAATCTGTACCTCGCTATTTCCCAAAAAGTGAAGTACATTTGAGAGTCAGAGAAGCAAAGGGGGTCTTAAGTGACTTTTCTTAACTTTTGAGAAAATACACTTTAAAGTTTCTTATTTATATTAAATTCTATGAAAACTAGTGATATCTTCATTCTAGTTATTAGTATTGGAACAACAAATAATTTTCAAACAAATTTAATATAAATAAGAAACTTTGAAGTGTATTTTCTCAAAAGTTAAGAAAAGTCACGTGGACTCCTTTAATTCTCAAGCCATCATTTCTAATTAAACGTGTATTGTTTTTGTTATTTTCTCATGTAGTAATGACACGCATTATTCTTTGATGCTTTTTTAAAATGCTATTACAAATTTTAACTGGAAGGTTTTACAATTTTATTGAAATGACTTTTTACCCTCAAATATGTAATTAAATTTTGACCCTTTTTTCCATAGTCGTATCGATTTAACATTTGGGGATGCTACACGTCCTAATAGGAATAAGTTATTCACTGCATAAAATATGCTCATCAATTGAAAATAATTCATTATTTTATGTATCATAAGTTTAGAGGCAACTATTTTTTGGATTTGAAAGTAAAAAAATATAAATCCAAATAACAACAACAAAGATTTAATACTCACTGATTTTATGGGGAGGGGGGGGGGGGGAACTAAACTTTAAATCATTCTGCTCCAAAAGTATATGGATTTCTCATATTTTGCTTTGAATGTCCACAGTTTGAAGAAATTCCCTGTAATAATTTGGAAAAATTAACAAGAAATGCTCAAAAGTGTGAAGAAACTCTAGCTTCAAAAGAAACCAACTTGGTTTGATTAGTAGTTTCAACTCTTGCACCATTGTAAGTAGACTACTGTTAGCAAATACATCGCATGGTAATCTTTCTCAGAGATTTTCCACCGTGTTTAGGTCGAGACTGACGGCTGACCACTCCCTAATGGTCACTTGATTTTGACCAAATCACTTTTAAGTTGAGTTGTGAATCGAAGTCATGTCTGTGTGAATCAAGTGAATGACAGTCAAGCAAATTCTGAAAATCATTCGAACATCGACGACCTTTCAAACAGGCTACACCGGTCATTTACAATTGATAAACTTGTTAGGATGGGACAGTTGGACATATAAACAAGATAATGTTTCAATTTACAACTCCCAATATGTGTGCTAATAGTCGTCAATTTATAATGGTGGAAGAATTAAAGTTGCATATCGAACAAAGTTGATTTTCTTCGAAAGCAGAATTTCTTCACACTCCAATTATTAAATGAAATGACTTAAAAGCAATAATGTGAGTAATACATATACTTTTGGAAAAGTATGATTTAAAATTTTCGCGTAAAATCAGTGAATATTAAATATTATTTGAGTATTTGATTGTGATTATTTGCATTCATAATTAACTTTGCGCTTGCTACTCTTTTTTTAACTTTTAAATACAAAAACTGGTTGCCCTGAGACGTATTGTTTTAAACAGCAAGATGCGAGTTATTAATAATTAATAGATGACACAGTTTGGTTATTAATTCAATTACTGAGTCGACTTACCTTTCTGTTTTCTTTGAAAATTTGCATGAGCATGGTTAGATCTAATCAACCACTTCTTGCTATTCAATATCGGTCTAATTGAACAAAATAATAACTTACATTTGCAAAATTAAACGAAATAATGAATTTGTAAAGTTATTATTTTGTTTAATTTTATAAGTTAGTTCTTAAAAAAGAATTTATAGAATTGAACAAAATAATAACTCACATTTATAAAATTGAACAAAATAATAACTCACATTTATAAAATTGAACAAAATAATAACTCACATTTATAAAATTGAACAAAATAATAACTTACATTTATCAGGGTTCCCACGGTCATTGAAAGTCATTTAAAGTGCTTGATATATTTTTGAACCTGTTTCCAAGGCCTTGAAAGTGCTTGAAAATTCTTAGAGGTGCTTATAAGACCTTGAAAATGCTTAGAGGTCCTTAAAAGTCCGTAATTTTTTTGGGATGTTTTGTGGCCAACTGCAAAATTTATAAAAATATAACTCGAACTTACTCTCCCCGCATGACCGCCACTTATATACACCGAATCGGAATTCTCCAACGTATTTGTATTACGCATCCACCAACTTGTAACTATTTTGGTAGAATATACTTTATTAAAAATTTATACATAGATATAATGCCAGATGACAAATTTTCAAAGGTCCTTAAACACATTAATTAGGTCCTTAAAAGTCATTGAAAAGTCAGTGATTTTCATTCTGCGATTTGATTGGGAACTCTGTTTATAGAAATGAATAAAACAATGATTTACATTTCTAAAATTGAACAAAATAATAACTTACATTTGTACAACTGAAAATAATAATAATAATAATAATAATAATAATAATTTATTATGGATTCATGGATATAATGGTCATGGATTTTCATTCTGCGATTTGAGTGGGAACCCTGTTAATAGA
This sequence comes from Linyphia triangularis, assembly GCA_963978545.1. Lineage (NCBI taxonomy): Eukaryota > Metazoa > Arthropoda > Arachnida > Araneae > Linyphiidae > Linyphia > Linyphia triangularis. Next base: position 82,193,189 of record OZ021729.1, on the reverse strand, counting down.
AATGAACAAAATAATAATTTACATTTCTAAAATTGAACAAATTAATAACTTACATTTGTACAACTGAAAATAATAATAATAATAATAATAATTTATAATGGATTCATGGATATAATGGTCATGGATTTTCATTCTGCGATTTGAGTGGGAACCCTGTTTATAGAAATGAACAAAATAATAATTTACTTTTCTAAAATTGAACAAATTAATAACTTACATTTGTACAACTGAAAATAATAATAATAATTTATAATGGATTCATGGATATAATGGTCATGGATTTTCATTCTGCGATTTGAGTGGGAACCCTGTTTATAGAAATGAACAAAAAAATAATTTACATTTCTAAAATTGAACAAATTAATAACTTACATTTGTACAACTGAAAATAATAATAATAATAATAATAATTTATTATGGATTCATGGATATAATGGTCATGGATTTTCATTCTGCGATTTGAGTGGGAAGAAAATGAACAAAATAATAATTTACATTTCTAAAATTGAACAAATTAATA